>CM042390.1:29795453-30995453 GCA_023634145.1 Thymallus thymallus | reverse complement strand
TTGAGTGGTCATATTAGTTTGTGTGAGTGTGTATGTGTTGTGTCGGTATGTGTGTGTGTGCGTATGTAGTGTATGTGAATGTGTGTGGGTTTTGTGTGGGAGTGTCAGTGTAGTGTGTGTAAGTGAGTGTGTATATATAGTCTTGTGAGTGTGCATGGAGTCAGTGCAAGACAGGGTCAGTGCAGATAGTCTGGGTAACCATTTAATTAACTATTTAGCAGTCTTATGGCTTGGGGTTAGAAGCTGCCTTGGAGCCTGTTGGTCCGACAGCCGATGCTCCGGTACCGTTTGCCAGACGGTAGCAGAGTCAACAGTCTATGGATTGGATGGTGGGAGTCTTTGGCAGTTTTTTGAGCCTTCTTCTGACACTGCCTGATATAGGGGTCCTGGATCGCAGGGAGCTCGGCCCCACCACCCTCTGTAGCGCTTTGCTGTCGAGGGCAGTGCATTTACCATACCAAGCGGTGATCCTGCCTGTCAAGATGCTCTCGATGGTGCAGCTGTAGAACGTTTTATTGTCCGAGGGCCCATGCCAAATCTTTTTAGCCTCCTGAGGAGGAAGCCTTCTTCACGACTGTGCGGGTGTGACCATGTTAAGTACCCGAGTGTGTGTGGGCTCCAGAGTGGCGCAGCGGTCTAAAACCCTGCATCTCAGTGCTAGAGGTGTCACTACAGACCCTGGTTTGATTCCAGTCTGTATCACAATCCGGCCGTGATTGGGAGTCCCATAGGGCGGCGCACAATTGGCTCAGCTTCGTCCGGGTTTGGCTTGGGTAGGCTGTCATTGTAAATACATTTGTTCTTAAATGACTTGCCTGGTTAAATAAAAAAATCTAATCAAAGTCCTTATAGATGTGGACGCCAAGGAACTTGAAGCTCCCGACCCACTCCACTACAGCCCTGTCGATGTGGATGGGGGCGTGCTCTCCCCTATTTCTCCTGTAGTCCACGATCAGCTCCTTGGTCTTACTGACTAAGTCTCTGACCTCCTCCCTGTAGGCTGTCTCATCTCCGTCTGTGATCAGGCCTACCACCTTTGAGTCGTCAACAAACTTGATGATGTTGGAGTCGTGCGTGGTTTTCTCTTTGAAATCTGTTATAGTCCGCAAGCCCTGCCACATACGGCAAACGTTGAAGCTGGTGTAAGAGGTAGGATTCCTTCTTCCTCCTATATTGTTCTTTTGCATGTTTGAGGTCTCGTCGGAGGACGTAGCAGGCTTTCTTGTCCATGTCCGTGTCCCATTCCTTGTAAGCGTTAACTTATCCTGATAATATTGTATTGTGAGATCCCTTGCAATTTCCAGTGCTAGTTAATGATGTAGAGATTCAGTGCTTTTGCAATAAACTATTTTGTCCCACTAATGAGAGAAAAGAGATAAAGCCCACATAACTGTTTAATGAGGATACTTGTCAATGGCAGGCAGAAGCTGTGCACATATTACAGTGTCTTGAGTAATTGAAAGTCACTCTGTCTGATAATTCTCCAATCACACTGCAGTTTTTGATACAGATAGAGCTGTAGCTGGAAATGAGGTATACAATTCAATTACGAGACAATTTCGTTAGTGGCTCGGTTGTTATTACGGTGATATCAAATGCTGTATGGCAACAGCAGTGTATTTGTTGGCTGCTAGGGGGCAGTATAGCACCTTCAGAATGAAGCCCCTTAAACACCATACAGAATACGTTTCATACAAAAATGTTCCAACTGGTTTATAGCATAATAAAACAATATACAGAAATTTGTTTAACTCAATTGTAAAACTTATGTTCATATTGGGGCTGGTAAAAATGTGCAGTATGACATGTATGGTGAAACTCCACTAAAAGAGGGTCGCTCTCGCTCATCACACTTAAACCCACTGGTGCAGTCTGATAAACCTACGTGGATAGTCTGTTAAAATACTATTAATGGTTGTGAAGGGCAGTAGACCCTGGCCTCTGTAATGAGAAGATTGTATCAGACTCCCATCTCCTGGGATCTATAATATCGCCACAAGGAAGTTGGGAGAAGACAAATCCATTTTGTGAGCTGGTTACCATGGAAACTTGCACAGTGGCCAGCCCAAAACAGTTGTTTCATGATACAAATATATTGGTGGCAAAATGGGATTCATAGATGCTCAAAACACAGACAAGGTAATAATCATGACTACATGGGTGTGTAGATTGTGTTTATTCAGCCTGTTGTAAAATGTTGTTGATGAACAGTAAAATTCTCTCTCTCTCTCTCTCTCTCTCTCTCTCTCTCTCTCTCTCTCTCTCTCTCTCTCTCTCTCTCGCTCTCTCTCTCTCTCTCTCTCTCTCTCTATTTATATACTGTATATATATATATATATTTTGGGACTGGCAGTAGACAGACATTGGCAATAGAATGGCCTTACTGAAGAACTCAGTGACTTTCAAAGTGGCACCATCATAGGATGCCACCTTTCCAACAAGTCAGTTTGTCAAATTTCTGCTCCAGTCAACTGTTATTGCGAAGTAGAAACGTCTAGGCCTAAGATTACCATATGCAATGCCAAGCATCGGCTGGAGTGGTGTAAAGCTCGCCGCCATTGGACTCTGGAGAAGTGGAAACGCATTCTCTGGAGTTATGAATCACACTTCACCATCTGGCGGTCCGACGGCTGAATCTGGGTTTGGCGGATGCCAGGAGAACGCTACCTGCCCCAATGCATAGTGCCAACTGTAAAGTTTGGTGGAGGAGGGCTGTTTTTCATGGTTCGGCCTAGGCTCCTTAGATCCAGTGAAGGGAAATCTGAATGCCACAGCATTCATTGACATTCTAGACGATTCTGTGCTTCCAATTTTGGGGAAGGAACTTTCCTGTTTCAGCATGACAATGCCCCTGTGCAAAAAACAAGGTCCATACAGAAATACTGGCCTGCACAGAACCCTGACCTCAACCCCATCGAACACCTTTGGGATGAATTGGAATGCCAACTGCGAGCCAGGCCAAATTGCCCAACATCAGTGCCCAACCTCACTAATGCTCTTGTCCCCGCAGCAATGTTCCAACATCTAGTGGAAAGCCTTCCCAGAAGAGTGGAGGCTGTTATAGCAGCAAAGGCGGTAACCATTCCATATTAATGCCCATGCCCGAGCAGGTGTCCACATACATATAGTGTATTTCATTTGTGGCCATAGCATCTTAATAGTGAATACACGTTAAAAGTTGGATTAAGCATGAACTTGAAAACATCTGTCACTGTCAGGCATTGTGTGTGAGGCATGATGATGAAGTCATCAGTTTCCTATACTCCACTTTAATATTGCAGATAGATTGTGGCTTGTGCTGAGCAGATGTGGAAACTCCTTCAAGACTGCTGGAAAAGCATTCCAGGTGAAGCTAGTTGAGAGAATGCCAAGAGTGTGCAAAGCTGTCATTAAGGGGAAGGGTGGCTACTTTGAAGAACCTAAAATATGAAATATGTTTTGATTTGTTTAACACTTTTTGGGTTACTACATGATTTCATAGTTTTGATGTCTTCACTATTATTCTACAATGTAGAAAATAGTTAAAATAAAGAAAAACCCTTGAATGAATGAGTAGGTGTGTCCAAACTTTTGACTGGTACTGTATATCAAATATATTTTCCTTAATTTTTGCTTAACCCTACCACCCCTCCCCTAATTGGACTAAACTAATGGACAACACCACTTAGGCTTCTACATCTAGCTTATACATACTATACTATATACTTTTTACGGACACAGTATTATTTACAATAGTTATCTTTTGTTCGTTTTTAGTCCCATCCTGAGTTAGCTCCAAGTAAATGTTGCAATTCTTCAGCCATTCCTGAACCTATGACAAAAAACTGTACCAAAACCAAAATGATCTAATGATTCTGTCTCTTGGCAGCAGAATCTGCAGAGCTGGGATGGTTGTATCCCCATATACAGTGCATTCGAAAAGTATTCAGACCCCTTGACTTTGTTGTGTATTCAAGGTTTAAAAAAGGCTTCTAAAGTTTGTAATTTCCACTTTAAAATATCAGACTTGATTTGCCCTAAAGAAAATGTTATCAAGCCCTACAAGAAATGTCCATTAATTATAATCCACATAATAAGTCACATTTCCTGTTGCTGCAGGATTATTTTCCTGCTGTAGCAAAGTGGCTAAAATTAAGATCCTACATCTGTATCAATTCAGTTTGCACTTGTATCTCGCCTCATTCCAGCATTCACACTAATTCCTTCTATTCTCTAGTGGTCATATCTATTCAGTTCAATTTTTTATCTAATTCTAGAATCTCTATGTCAATATCTATCTCTGTATTATTTTGTGTATACTCCTTCACGTCCATGGACCTTGATATTTTTATTTATATTTGTATTTATTTCTTTGACCTTTATTTAACTAGGCAAGTCAGTTAAGAACAAATTCTTATTTACAATGACGACCTACCCCGGCCAAACCCTACCCTAACCCGGATGACGCTTGGCCAATTGATCACGGCCGGTTGTGATACAATACTGTAACTCTTTCTGTTTGGTAAGATTGGAAGTTCTCCTGCCTTCAACAGATGTCAAACGCCATACAAGTCCCATTTTGTTATGGCAGTTAGGTAAATATGAATCGTATCAGTTGAAACATGCCGGTAACACAGAGCTGTTGACGGGTGGCTGTGATCCTTTGCTCAGAGAAGAGAGACAGAGAACGTGCACAGGCTGAGTGACACAGAGAAGAAGATTCGCTGACAATAGAGATTGAGTGATCTGTAGATCTGTTGGTGTGGTCCAGGGTAAATAATTTCCAAAATCTGGAGAGAAAATATATAATCTTTGTATCTCAAAATCATTGTTTTGAGATCAAAGTTGTTCACCTTAAAAATCTCAATGAAAGTTATTCTATGAAACCACACTATTGCAGAAATGTTGATATTACTGGCTGCAATTGAAATGGTGAAAACAACACAGAAACTCACATCATGCTATTGCTAGCAACCAAGAGGAAACTCTGACTGAACAATTCAAAAACTCCCCAGCTTATGCTCTAAAAAGGGATGTTAGCTGTGAGGGCTGAGATGCCCTTGCATTTACTTTTGTTCACTATACATGTCGCGGGATGCTTGTCACAAGGGTATATTGTTCTGTATCACGATTCCAGAGTCTGAAACGGCACAGGGGATGTTCAGTGTGCTGCGTGGCTATATTGACGAAAAAATAAATTCCACAGTGGGCTTTTGCACAGATGGGGCTCCATCTATGGCAGGACAGCGGGCAGGCCTCTGCACTCTAGTTATGATACACCGAGAGCAACTGGCGGCAAAATAACTGACCACAGAACTCAGAGATATACTCCAGCATGTAACATCGATTGTAAACTACATCAAACCACATCCACTGCACGCATGCCTGTTAGCAAAACTATGTGGAGACATGGGATCAGAGTTCTATTTCATACCGAGGCTTGGTGGTTATCGAGGGGGAGTGTTGGAAAGAGTTTTCGCATTGAGAGAGGAACTGTTGTTATTCACAATGGATGTAAATGAAAAGAAAATGTGTCTCCTTGCCTATTCAATAGACATATTTAAGAAACTGAATGCAAGCATGCAGGGGAAATTCATAAACATTCTACAGATGAGTGACCAAATCAGTGGATTCAGAGGAAAGAATTTGTATTATTGTTGAAGAGAGTCTTTCAAAAGCAAACCCAGACAAGTGATTTACATTTTTGTAGAAGCTCTTATCCAGAGAAGCTTACAGCTAAGTGCCTTGCTCAAGGGCACATTGACATACTTTTCACCTAGTCAGCTCAGGGATTTGAACCAGAAACCTTTCAGTTGCTGATCCAACACCCTTAACCGCTAGGCTACCTGCTCACCTCCAATGCTTGGAAGAGGACTTTGGGACCTACTTCCCAATCCGTTTGACTGTGATCCTGGCCTAGTTGACATGGCGTTAAGTGTAATCGAACAGCTGATCGAGCTGTCATGTGACCGAATGCATTCAAGGGTCATTACAGAGGAGTTTTGGTTCCTGACTCAAAGGGAATACACTGCCGTCTCCTACTGAGCATTAATGCCGCGTTCAAGACAACTCGGGAACATCATGATTTGACCTCGTATTGATTTGAGTTCCCAGTTGTCTTGAAAGCACCATGGCACCCGTTCGCCTGCTCATATCTGTGTGAAGCTGGATGCAGTGCTCTCGTCTGCATTGAAACCAAATATCGATCCAAGTTGGATGTGACAGCAGAGATGAGGTGCGCACTGTCGACCACGCCCCCTGACTTTGAGAAACTCTGACGCGACAGGGTTCCACTCAATATTACAAAATGTATCTTCCCCTATCAATTGACTGTCATAGCCCCATATTAAAAGTATATGATGGTGAGTTGAGAAGACAATCAGAAATACTGTTAGAATGTTTTCCAATTGACTGCCATGACCGCAAATAAAATTATTTCACATGGTTGGGGTCTCAAAATGGGGTTGTGGGCAAAAAACACTTTGGGAACCACTGATTTAAAAATCAAACAATATGTCATTTGTCACATGGGCCAAATACAACAGGTGTAGACCTTACCGTGAAATGCTTATTTATAAGCCCTTAACCGACAATACAGTTCAAGAAATAGAGTTAAGAAACGATTAACTAAATAAACTAAAGTAAAAAATAAAATAAAAAGTAACACAATAAAGTAACAATAAAGAGGCTATGTACATGGGGTACCGGTACAGAGTCAATGTGTGGGGGTACAGGTTAGTCGAGGTTGTTTGCACATGTAGGTAGGGGTAAAGTGTCTATGCATAGATAATAAACAGCGAGTAGCAGCAGTGTAAAAACAAAGGGGGGGTCAATGCAAATAGTCTGGGTAGCCATTTGATTAACGGTTCAGCAGTCTTATGGCTTGGGGGTAGAAGCTGTTAAGGAGCCTTTTGGACCTAGACTTGGTGCTCCGGTACCGGTTGCCAGAGAGAACCGCTTTGTGGGCCTTCCTCTGATGGCGCCTAGTATATAGGTCCTGGATAGCAGGAAGCTTGGCCCCAGTGATGTACTGGGCTGTACGCACTACCCTCTGTAGCGCCTTAAGGTCGATTGCCGAGAAGTTGCCATACCAGGCGGTGATGAAACTGGTCAGGATGCTCCCGATGGTACAGCTGTAGAACATTTTGAGGATCTGGGGACCCATGCCAGATCTTTTCAGTCTCCTAAGGGGGAAAAGGCATTGTCGTGCCTTCTTCACAACGTTCTTGGTGTGTTTGGACCATGATAGTTTGTTGGTGTGTTTGGACCATGATAGTTTGTTGGTGATGTGGACACCAAGGAACTTGAAACTCTCGACCCGCTCCACTACAGCCCCGTCGATTTGAATGGGGGCGTTTTCGGCCTCCTTTACATGTAGTCCACGATCATCTCTGTTGTCTTGCTCACGTTGAGGGAGAGGTTGTTGTCATGGCACCGCAATGCCAGGTCTCTGACCTCCTCCCTATAGGCTGTCTCATCGTTTTTTGGTGATCAGGCCTACCACTGTTGTGTTGTCAGCAAACTTAATGATGGCGTTGGAGTCGTGCTTGGCCACGCAGTCGTGGATAAACAGGGAGTACAGGAGTGGACTAAGCATACACCTCTGTGGTGCCCCGGTATTGAGGATCAGCGTGGCAGATGTGTTGTTGCCTACTCTCACCACCCGGGGGCGGCCCGCCAGGAAATCGAGGATCCAGTTGCAGAGTGAGGTGTTTAGTCCCAGGGTCCTTAGCTTAGTGATGAGCTTTGTGGGCACTATGGTGTTGAACGCTGAGCTGTAGTCAATGAATAGCATTCTCACATAGGTATTCCTTTTGTCCAGGTGGGAAAGGACAGTGTGGAGTGTGATTGCGATTGCGTCATCTGTGGATCTGTTGGGGCGGTATGCAAATTGGAGTGTGTCTAGGGTTTCCGGGATGAGGGTGTTGATGTGACCCATGACCATAATTTCATTGCACTTCATGGCTACCGACGTGAGTGCTACGGGGCGGCAGGTTCCCTTCACTTATAAATGTGCCATTTAGGCAGGTTCCCTTCGCTTTTTTGAATACAGGGACTATGGCAGTCTGCTTGAAACATGTAGGTATTACAGACTTGGTCAGGGAAGATACTTGCCAGTTGGTCCGCGCATGCTCTGAGTACACGTTCTGGTAATCTGTGAATGTTGACTTGTTTAAAAGGTCTTACTCACATCGACTACGGAGAGCGTAATCAAACAGTCGTCCTGAACAGCTGGTGCTCTCATGCATGCTTCAGTGTTGCTTGCCTCAAAGTGAGTATAGAAGGCATTTACCTCGTCTGGTAGGCTAGTGTCACTGGGCAGCTCGCGGCTGAGTTTCTCTTTGTAATCCGCGATCGTTTGCAAGCCCTGCCACATCCCAAAAACATCAGAGCAGGTGTAGTAGGATTCGATCTTAGTCCTTTATTTGCCTGTTTGATGGTTCGTTGAAGGGCGAAGCAGGATTTTTTATAACTGTCCGGATTAGTGTCCCACTCCTTGAAAGTGGCAGCTCTAGCCTTTAGCTCAGTGCAGACGTTGCTTGTAATCCATGGCTTCTGGTTTGGATATGTACGTACGTTCACTGTGGGGACTACGTCGTCGATGCACTTATTAATGAAGGTGGTGACTGATGTGATAAAACTCCTCAATGCCATCGGATAAATCACGGAACATATTACAATTTGTGCTTGCGAAACAGTGCTCTAGCTTAGCATCCGCTTCATTGGATCACTTCTGTATTCATCACTGGTACTTCCATTTTGAGTTTTTGCTTGTAAGCAGGAATTAAGAGGATGGATTTATGGTCAGATTTGCCAAATGGAGGGCGAGGGAGAGCGTCTCTGTGTGTAAAGTAGGGTTGATCTAGAGTTTTTGTTTGCTTTTAGTTGCACAGGAGACATGCTGGTAGAAATGAGGTATTCAGTTTCAATCTCTGGCCACTATGAGTGCTGCATCTGGTGAGCATTTTCTTGTTTGCTTATGTCCTTATACAGCTCGCTGAGTGTGGTCTTAGTGCCAGCATCGATTTGTGCTGCTAAATAGACAGCTACGAAAAATACAGATGAAAATAGTGTGTCCTACAGTTTATCATGAGGCATTCTAACTCAGGTGAGCAGAACCTCTAGACTTCCTTAATACTAGAGATTGCGCACCAACACAGTTACATGCAGTTTGACACTGAAAGAGAGGATGCATCAGTTGTCACAAAAGATGAGGTATTTTCGGAAGGTAGAAAGAATGTTATATTACAAAAACATTTTAGTGAACCGCCGATTAGTAACATTTGAATCTATTTTTTGAACGATACATGCTACGTTTGGATCGGTTTGGGGTCCACGGACCGATGCACTTGTATCCAGACTGTATCACAACCGGCTGTGATTGGGAGTCCCATAGGGCGGCGCACAATTGGCCCAGTGTCGTCCGAGTTTGGCTGGTGTAGGCCGTCATTGTAAATAAGAATGTGTTCTTAACTGACTTGCCTAGTTAAATAAGGTTAAATCTTAAACACTTAAATTGGGACCAATGTATATTGGTGAATGGTTACATCCCTACTAGGGACCCTAGTTGGTTGATAGTCTCTGTTGGTTGATAGCACTGCAGTTTAAGTGCTTAGCAATTTAAGATATATACCTTTTGGTCCAGTATTTGTTTCATTAGTCCACTGTTGATACAGTCCCAAAATATTTAGCATGTCTGCAATCAAGCTTTCAAGATATTGTCGTACTTTTACTTATTACTATTTCCATAGGGGGAGTAGCAAGGGGAGGCTGGAGTAGGTAGCTGACTAGTGGTGGCTATTCAGCAGCCTGATGGTCTGAGGGTAGAAACTATTGGCCAGTCTTCCCGTTTTTGCCATTATGCTCCTGTACTTCCCACGTCTGAGTGAAGTGGGGAGAACAGGGCGTGGCTTGGGAGGCTGGGGTCCCTGATGATCTTCTTGACCTTCCTGTGACACCTGGTGTTGTAGGTGTTTTGTAGGGCAGGCAGTGTGCACCTAATGGTGCGTTCGGCTGCACGTATCACCTTCTGAAGTGCCTTGCGGTCCGCGACGGTGGAGTTGCCGAACCAGGCTGTGATGCAGCACGACAGTATGCTCTCCACTGGGACAGGCCAAATTTCTTCAGTATCCTGAGGTTGAAGAGTTGCTGTCGTGCCTTCTTCACCACGGTGTCTGTGTGGTTAGACCATTTCAGCTTCTCTCTGAGACCTGGACCTCGCACGACAAAAGGGTAGCATTTCTGAATTCACGGTTTAATCTTCTCTTGTTGATAACAATTGTAGGCACACTCTAGCTCAGACAGAATGGGAATATCTTGACCATACTGAGAAGCCAACTACAGTGTCCACCATACAAAACTATAACAACCAAACAATACACAATAAATCCGAACATAATCTGCCTTACAGGAAACAGTAATAACAGTTATTATCACAGTAACCCTCGTTACAATATACTATTTCAAAATACAGAAAATGTCACAGTATTCAAAACACATCATAATGTGACACTTTCTGTGTTTTGAAAGTTCTATATCTTGAAAACTTGATTGCTGACTGTATCAATTTTGTTGTGGTATTTTCCTTTAACTTTCTCATGTTTGCCAACACAGCCATCTGGTTTGCCATGGAGAAGATGCAATCTGTTGCTAATTTGAATCCCAAGTGGACAAAATACTGTTTGTTGATGCCTTGTAAAATGTAACATCTCGTGTAACATCTCACCCAATTCTGTGAAGAATACTATATGTTATCACTCACTTAATGAAAATAAAAAGAAAGTACATGAGTAGAAAATCCGATCCCCATTGAGATAGATATGAAGGAAATATTAACTCGTAAGAAAGAAAATAGCTGGATTATGGAAAACTTTGCCTATGCCTTTTTATCTCTGTGGGAGTACCATTCCCGGCAGTCTTCTAACACCACATGATGTCTAGTTAAACTCCATCAAATGGCAGGACCTCATTCTATAGGACAACAGGAGGCATTGCTATAAAAGCTACACTGGACCAGGTTTCTGAGAACTTCCAGGGCTGCCATCAGCCTCTTATCAAATGTCATTAGAGGGAAATCTGTGCTGATGTGGTTTGAGGGTAATTCAGTGTTGTTACCATGGAAGAGCTGCTCTCGTTCATTGCTCTTGCATTTCCCACACATTACCTAACCAGAGGCTCCTCTTCACACCTCTGAAAGAGATTGGCAATAATTTGTGTGCAGACAATAATTGAGACAAACCTATTCAGTATGTTTATTTCCCATGAATATTTAATTTTGTCATCTAAATTGTTCTATATTTTTCTGTTTTGGGAACATAACTGACAACTTGGGAGGGAGGTCAGGATGAAAGGTGGTAGGACTGTTCTGGCCGTGGTAACATCCCTCTGGGCACACCACGTTATTTCAACTTGGAGAATTGGGTAATATTTGGTAGATACCAGTGATGTAGTAAAAAAAAGGCAGGTAAACTATGAATTTCTCCGGATAATTTTGATACGACAAATCAATATAATCGAAAACGTATTACATTTTTAAACAGTATCAATTAATTGCATTTGATGCAAGTCTATTTAAAAAAGTAAGGCCTAGTGTAGGTAATTAATCAGGTTATTAATCTAAAAAAAAAAATCTGGACTGAACACACATTCCACCAAACATATGATTTGCAAATGTTGATATTAAAATATTTTTACACTGTAAATACAGTAAGTATTTTGAAGCGCTAAAGAGCACTAGTGTGGATACAATATGTGATGATAAACAATGTATTAATGTACAATACATAACTGTTACACATGTTAACCGGTGACAACTAATATTTGGATTCTATCACATTTGCTTGCAGAACTCATTGTCTGAACACTTGCCGGAAAACCAAATAAAACAAATCATTTTGACTAATTGAAATCAGTATGTTGGTTATCTGCATGTGTGTGTGCTTTTAATCACAGATTTCAATGGCAATGACAAGAACAACTATTAGTTCCTCTTTAGGACAACAATGCCCAGAGTGCCTATTTGTCCACATCCAGAGGTGTTGGCTTACACGTGTGACCGCGTATCAGAGGCTCCCCTTTTGGGTTCCATTTTAGCAATGGAGGGCCTTTCAGGTTGACAAACATTAGGGCAGAAACATTCTTCAGCAGGAGATTGCTCCGTAAAGGGCTGATGATAGTATTCATTAGACTGAATCCTCATTCACATTCGGCACTGCTGTCAGGCTCTGGCCATAGAGAAGCCTATTTACTTCTCTATGTAACCATGGTCAGAGTCTGACAGGTCTATTCTTTCTGTATCTGGTGGTGCAGGCTCCCCGCACCCGACCTCCGGTGCGCCTCCCCAGTCCGGTACGTCCCGTGCCGGCTCTCCGTAGCCCGGAACCTCCAGCGAAGGTTCGAAGCTCGAAACCTCTAGCGAAGGTCCGCAGCCCGGAACCTCCAGCGAAGGTCCGCAGTCCGGAACCTCCAGCGAAGGTCCGCAGCCCGGAACCTCCAGCGAAGGTCCGCAGCCCGGAGCCTCCAGCGAAGGTCCGCAGCCCGGCGCCTCCAGCGAAGGTCCGCAGCCCGGAGCCTCCAGCGAAGGTCCGCAGCCCGGAACCCGCAGCGAAGGTCCGCAGCCCGGAACCCGCAGTGAAGGTCCGCAGCCCGGAACCTCCAGCGAAGATCCACAGCCCAGAGACCCCAGCGAAGGTCCGGATCCCGGAACCTCCCGAAGTCAGCACCGCTCTGTAGTTGGAACCTACCGCTCCACCGGTGCCCAATCCGGTTCCAGCCGTCTGCTCTGCTCCTGAGCCAGAGCAGTCCGCTCCAACGGTGCACATTCCGGGTCCAGCCGTCTGCTCCGCTCCAGTGCCTGAGCAGTCCGCTCCACCGGGGCCCATTCCGGTTCCGTCTGTCTGCTCCGCTCCAGTGCCTGAGCAGTCCGCTCCACCGGTGCCCATTCCGGGTCCAGCCGTCTGCTCCGCTCCAGAGCCAGAGCAGTCCGCTCCACCGGTGCCCATTCCGGGTCCGGCCGTCTGCTCCGCTCCAGTGCCTGAGCAGTCCGCTCCACCGGTGCCCAATCCGAGTCCGGGCCCGGTTGTTTTCCCTGCTCCATGGCCGGAGCCGTTTACCCCACCGGTGCCCAGTCCGGGCCCGGTTAATTGCCCAGCTCCATGGCCGGAGCCGTTTGCCCCACCGGTACCCAGTCCGGGCCCGATTATAAAGTAGGAGCATGGAAAAAAACTGTCCACTTCGCCGGAGCCAGAACCACCACCGACGGACTAATCTTCCCTCCCTTAATACCCCCCCCCCATGTATTTGTGTGTTTTGTTTGGCGTCCGGGAGTCCGCGCCTTAGGGGGAGGGTACTGTCAGGCTCTGGCCATAGAGAAGCCTATTTGCTTCTGACAGGTCTATTCTTTCTGTATCTGGTGGTGGTTTGTGCTGGATCCCTAATTAGAGGCAGCTGGTGCGCATTGTCTCTAATTAGGGATCCTACATAGGTTTGTATGTTTCACACCGGGGTGTAGGTTATTAATTCTCCAGTCACAGTGAAACGTAAGTGTGCTACGTTACGTGTGTATTGTCGTGTTTGTTGCATTCATTGTTCTGTTTATTTTAGTTCGGCATTGTGTTGTTTTTATACATAGTATAAATAAAATGTCGAACTGCAATCCCTGCGCTGAGTCTTGGTCTGTATATGCACCCTCTCGTGACAACTGCTCACAGGTATTAGGTTCATGATATTGGTTAGTGGGGCCAATCCATCTTTATAATCCCGAAACCCCTCGAGAGCACATCAATTGTAAACTGATGTGCGAGCTGTTTAATGCAAATCTCTCCATAATGTTCATACAAGGGCTCAGGCCAGTTTGCTGGTTCTAAAACTTTAAACTTTTCAAACAAGTACACATACAGTTGAAGTCGGAAGTTTACATACACCTTAGCCAAATACATTTAAACTCAGTTTCACAATTCCTGATATTTAATCCTAGTAAAAAATCCCTGTCTTAGGTCAGTTAGGATCAGTTAGGATCACCACTTTATTTTTATTTTAATGTGAAATGTCAGAATAATAGTAGAGAGAATTATTTATTTCAGCTTTTATTTCTTTCATCACATTCCCAGTGGGCCAGAAGTTTACATACACTCGATTAGTATTTGGTAGAATTTGTTTAACTTGGGTGAATTTTGGCCCATTCCTCCTGACAGAACTGGTGTAACTGAGTCAGGTTTGTAGGCCTCCTTGCTTGCACACGCTTTTTCAGTTCTGCCCAAAATTTTTCTATAGGATTGAGGGCTTTGTGATGGCCACTCCAATACCTTGACTTTGTTGTCCTTAAGACATCAAAGCTAAGCAGGGCTGGGTTTGGTTAAAACACTAGATGGGAGACTGAAGGCATAGCTGTAGATAGATTAATTCTCCAGTAGGAGGTGCTGTTCAGACTACTGTTTTTTTCTTATAGTGGACATTATGTTGAAGATCTGATGTTGTTTCAAAGGTACAAATTCAACATATTTTATACAAGGTTTGTCCATGTTGAGAATTGGTTACCATGATGACATAATCCTGTGGTTGAAATTTTACCCTCAAAACAAAAGTTTTTTTCAAATCCAACGTTTTTTCCATGTAAATTCCATGACACAATACGTTAACAAATGAAGTTAAAACAACGTTGATTTAGCCGGTTTATGCCCAGTGGGAAAGCTCATGTTCCTGCAGCCCCCCTCATGATACAGTGTTCTTGCGACGCCATGAGTCTGTGCGGCTGGGACAGATGTGCTGCAGTGCTCTGAATGCAGAACGACATGGATCAAAGAGAGCCAAGCACATCTGATAACACGAAAAACAACACCCACACAATCAATACCCAGAACCTGCTTCAGCTCACGAATAAGCAATGACATCAACATATTGTGCACACCTCGTGTTATAATGATTATTGAATGAATGAGAACTTGATTTCTATACTTGACTTATTAAAGCTGGATTTCTTTGATCTGTTTCTTTCTAATGGTGAGGAGGGGTAATTAAATATTTGTATCTCTCACCCCCGGCATCAGTGATTAGGAAACACCATCTCACGCTGCTTGCTATTCCACTCACAAACACTTATATTCTGACTTTCGCTCTGGATAAACAAACCCCCAGCGCCAATCTCAATTTATAATTCACGGCTAGCGATAATGATTAGTTAACTGCTGCCTCTCCCTCCTCTTTCTCTCCCCTCTCGTTCTTAATCTCCCCCCTCTATCTATCTATCTCTCTCTTCCTTCCTCTCTCTCCCCCCAATCTATATCTCTCTCTCTCTCTCTCCTTCATTCTATATCTGTCTCTCTCTCCCCCATTCTATATCTCTCTCCCCCCCCCTTCCTCTCTCTCCCTCCATTCTATATCTATCTCTCTCCCCCTTCTTCTCTCTCTCCCTTCCTCTCTCCCCCCCCATTCTATATCTGTCTCTCTCTCTCCCTTCCTCTCTCTCCCTCCATTCTATATCTATCTCTCTCTCCCTTATTCTCTCTCTCCCTTCCTCTCTCTCCCTCCATTCTATATCTATCTCTCTCTCCCTTATTCTCTCTCTCCCTTCCTCTCTCTCCCCCCCATTCTATATCTCTCTCTCTCCCTATCTCTCTCTATCCCCCCATTCTATCTCTCTCTCTCTCCCCCCCATTCTATCTCTCTCTCTCTCTCTCTCTCTCTCTCTCTCTCTCTCTCTCTCTCTCTCTCTCTCTCTCTCTCTCTCTCCCTTCCTCTCTCTCTCCCCCCATTCTATATGTGTCCCTATCTCTCTCCATTCTATATCTGTCCCTATCTCTCTCCATTCTATATCTGTCCCTATCTCTCTCCATTCTATATCTGTCCCTATCTCTCTCCATCTCTCTCCATTCTCCCTTTCCTTTGTCCCCTTCCTATCTTGTGACAGTTCTAGCCAACAGCAACCTTTCCAGTGAATCCTCTCCCTTTTAACACTGCAAGCCCAGGCTGGACTTTTACAGCCTGATAAACATGAGTGTGATTCAAGGGGTTTCATATTTGTCACCTTTCTTCTACTGAGCCATGGTTTTCCCCCAGTCCCCCAGGGCTAGTTAGGATGACAGAATAGAGGAACGGCTTCAGTTGTTTCTAGGCAGCAGAGCCACAGGTTCAGTGATGCTGGCCTAGCCATGAAATCTATCTGAAAGAAGATCCAGAGGATGTCTGGGGGGAAGTGGACAGTGTTTAAGACCTAACACTGTCTCTTATCTAGATTTCCTTAATGAGCATGTTACTACTTTAACTGATGTACGTGGGTGGCAATGTCAGCTTTTTGTTCGAAGGGCATAATTGGTTAGAAGAGAGATAATGAAATTGTTCTCACCTTCAATCTTATGGAAGATGTCCATACCATACAGCCCTCTAAATAGCACCACCAAAGACTCCAGCCACCCTAGTCATAGACTGATCTCTCTACTACCGCACGGCAAGCGGTACAAGAGCGCCAAGTCACAAACTGTCACAAACTGTTTTTCAAAACAGTCAATCCTTGACACTTGTATTGACATCTCACTCATGCAGCTAGATACTAGGACATATCTCAGAAGTTCTATTTGACCATAGTCTGATTTTCCACACTTTTTTAAATTGTAGTGGTGGCCTATTTTCACATTCATTGTAGTGGCCTATTTTAATGGGAGGAAATGTAACAGTATGCAAATCTCTGCTGCTTTGAGCTAATAAAGCATGACACAATTACCAAGGGATCATCCAATCAGAAGAAGGCACATCCACAAATCAAGACCCAGACCAAAACTCTCAGGGCCTTTGGAGAATGCAATCCCCTTTGTTCTCCACCGCTTACATGTTACATTTGTCTGACTGTACTGAGGAGAGCTTGAGTGAAAAAAGAGAGCAGAGAGAGTATCCTTGTGCCATACCCAATTATCATGGATTATCAGTATTTCAATTGGGGGTGTCATATTTCATATGGCTTTACATTACCATAGGCTTAAGCAGTGGCGCAGGCAGACATTTCTGTGTGGTTGGGAATGAGTAAAGAGAGAAAGCGAGATAGAGAGAGAGAGAGCGAGAGAGATTCTACAGCAGCAGGCAAGTGCAGTGCTAAAATGGGAAAAATTATACTGTCACAATATACGGATAATGTGTTCAGTCTGAAAGTCCAACCTCATTAAATAATCAACATTATCATATCAGATCGACGCCTCCTACTTAAAGCAGCGATCTACAGTACAGGCACAACAGGTGGATTCAGGACCGTGGTCAGCGCATCGGCCAGACACCAGCTCGGCACTGCAATATGCTTTCAGTTGATGTACAGTAGGCCTACTTCTAGCAGTAAACACTTTATGCCTATATACTGAACTGTATGGGGTGTATAAAATGAATAGCTCACTTTGAATAAGCAAATGCTACTGTATTGACATTAAGGCATGAAAATATGAAATCATAATACATAATATCACAGCGGTTATGAATACAGTAGTACACTTTGAATCAAACACACAATATCAGAGAGGCTGCTGACTCAAGCAGTTCGTTTTGAATGTCTGAACTCATGAGTCGAGTGTGTTTCGGCAGCTGCTCTAGACGATTTTGAATTTGTTGATAATATTTGGATAAGAATAAACAAATTCCAAAACGTTGCCCTTATTAACGGCATCATCACTCTCCACATGTCCTGTTATAGCATAACAATGTGAAGAACCACACTGACGTGATCACGATTCCTCTCTACAAATGAATAGTCCATGGCCGTGCGGTTAAATTGATTTCAAACATTACCCCGGATTTGTTTGCGATGGCTTGCACTGGAGACTTAAACTCTATCCAGTGCAAAATAGTGGGGTTTGCTAGCCTGGTCAGGTGCTTGAAACATGCATCGCAAAGGTGCTTCCAATCCTCATATACCTCTCTAACAAATTAGCCTCCCTAGTGGCCTCGGGGAAATGTCTACACGTTTTACAGAAAACAGCATCCCTTGTCGAACTTTATTCCAGCCTATAAAACTGTCCATACCACTTCCATGAGAAATACTGCGATTTCCCATTGACCACTGTAGTGTGGAACTCTCGCATGTGTGGTTGTGTGGGAGTGCTTCGTCAACTACAGATAAATACGCAGGTGGACCAGTGATGACATGCTCACCTTGGCAGGGCTGGGCTGGGCCATGGTGAGTTAGCTGGGCTGTGGAAGTCGAAGCAGTAGCCATGCTAACCACCTCCTCATGGGCTGGCGACGACTCTGACCAAATTGGGCTCGGCCGATGGAGGTAGTGGAGCAGGTGTTGTCTTTATACTCCATCCGTGGCTCTTACAAAAAGCACATGAGTGAACTTTGTTTCGCCATAACCCATTTGTGGGTTCGATTACAGACTCAAAATGGACAGAAACAAATAACTTTCTTCTGAAACTCGTCAGTCTATTCTTGTTCTGAGGCTATTCCATGCGAGAAATTGCCAAGAAACTGAAGATCTCGTACAACGCTGTGTACTACTCCCTTCACAGAACAGCGCAAACTGTCTCTAACCAGAATAGAAAGAGTAGTGGGAGGCCCCCGGTGCACAACTGAGCAAGAGGACAAGTACATTAGAGTGTCTAGTTAGAGAAACAGATACCTCACAAGTCCTCAACTGGCAGCTTCATTAAATAGTACCCGCAAAACACCAGTCTCAAAGTCAACAGTGAAGAGGCGACTCCGGGATGCTGGCCTTGCCCATCTTAATCTTTTATTTTTATTGGCCAGTCTGAGATATGGCTTTTTCTTTGCAACTCTGCCTAGAATGCCAGCATCCCGGAGTCACCTCACTGCCCTGCAAGGCCCTGCGGTGGCTTCACCTCTGGGTTTCAGTGAGGGAATAATGTTGGTTTGTTGACCTTGTGTTGTGTTGTCTTATGACCTCAGTGGTCTAGTCAGGGTGCCAGTTTAGAACCGAGGTTTGGTGCTTTCTGTGGATATACAGTAAGCCTACTTATATCATTAATATTACTGTTTTATATCCATTTCAGTGTTAGTAAGTTTCCATGGCATTTGGATCAGTTGATCCACTTTCTAATCCATTCATCTGGGTAGCCCTTTCATGCAGTCAAATTACCTAGTGGCCTGATGGGTGGAATGTTTTTTATATTTCTCATAATTAATTTTAAAAACTCAAAAAAGCCTCCGGTTTAGTTATATGTCAGTCTTCTGTGATGTATATAAAGTGTAATATTGGTATACAAACTCCAAATCGAACACATTTCAACTATACATCTGTCAGGTCCTGATCATAGGGAAGCCTCTGGCTTCTCTATGGTTGTCTAGGTCAGGGCTTGATAGTAGAGTTCTAGTGAACTCTATGTTGGTATTTGTGTTTGGTCCCCAATTAGAGGTAGCTGTTATGCGTTACCTCTAAGTGGGGACCCTATTTAGTTTGTTCCTTTTCCCACCTTTGTTGTGGGTTATTGTAGTGTTTACATTCATTGTGATTGGACACTCACGTTACGGTCGTGTTCCTTTTATTGTTTTGTTTGCCAGTTCGTTCAAATAAAAGATGTCGAACTATAACTGCGCTGCTCCTTGGTCTGCCTCTCTCCACAATCGTGACAACATCTGACAAAGTAGATTTATTTAAGACTACAAAGAAACACTCGTGTGACCCTGATTTAGCACCCTGCAGTAAAAGGTTAAATGATGCTTAAAACAGTTAAGTCAAAATACCCTTATCTAACTACTAGAATAAAGAGTAAACATTGAGAATGTCTCTCAGCTGTCATGTTTTAGTCGCTGTAGAGAAAGTTCATCTAAGTACATTTTACATTTACATTTTACTCATTTAGCAGACGCTCTTATCCAGAGCGACTTACAGTAGAGTCCATCCATTTTCATCCATTTTGAATGGCTCACATCATTAAAGTCCCCCCCCCCCATATTTTGTGTTCACCCTCACCATCAATAATGCCCCCTTAATCAGCAGACAAGAGTACTACCCATTCAGAAATAGTATAATAACAGTGACCAGAATAACACTGGCAGCATAAACATCAACATGGATAATTCAGGGACGGTGAAAGATTCAGGAGGACAAACAGAGAGAGGGTTAATGGAAGCTGAAAAGCAATTGGTTCCTTCATCGGTTTAGCTGGAGGAGGACCGCCAGGCAGAGGTTATAGAGGTTGTAGAGGTGCCGCCAGGAAAGCGGGAGCTGCACACACAGTTTTGCAGTGAGTTTGTGAGTGATGTTGGTAGCCTACCAGTGGCAGTCGGTGCCGTTTAAGATGAGGGAGAATTTTTTTATGAGCACGGGTCTTATTTCTATTACAGCATATTGGATGACTGTCATTCATATTACATTTACCCAGTTCAATGGAACAGCGATAGGTTTAGGCTACTGCATGATAAGCACATTTTCCATATACCCTTCATGAGGTTGCTACAACCTAGCCTATGAATGAAAGTTTACAACATAGGTGCACAGGTCAAGAGAATTTTGAGTAATCAAGGTGACAGAGAGTGACACATTCAAAACCGCCTTGCACACTCTTGCCTGCATCTAGCTGATCTAGGGTGTAATCATTAGTCCAACAGTTGCAAATAAGAGTTTCTATTGGACAAATTCAGGTATGTTTATCCCCGTTCCGTTCCGTTTGCTTCCGTTTAAGAAACATTTTTTAAAAAGAATCGTCGGAATGAATACACCCCTGATCACACGCAAATAGTTCACATTCATTGCAGCCACATAAAAACAGCATGATCACTTTGCTCGTTCTATATATAATTGCTTCTCGCAACTATCTACGTGCTCTCTGACTCTCACCTTTTCCCTTTCCTGATGGACTTCAGTGCACAACACATAAGCTGTCTGTGACCAAGCAAAAAAACCTTTCCAAGCCAAACCTTCATATCATGACCGCTAACCGCTACACACAACCTACATCGTTATCACGTCATAGTCAACTAGAACTACTAGAACTAACGCGTTAGTAAACCCGCTACAATCACGCAGCAGTTTAGCAGTTACACCGGCAGGCCCTGGTGGCAATAAATTAATAAAACCAAAAGCTTACATTGACTTGGAAGAGTTCCAGTGTTGGATAGCCATAGCCAGCTAGCTAACATAGCATCTCTCTCTGTTTGAGCCAGGTGTTTGAGTAGGCTAAACTAGATCGCTGCATTTGCTCTCAGAAATTAAAGTTGTTCAAAACTGTTAAACTATTGTCTTTCTCTCTCTTTGAGTCAACTACTCACCACATTTTATGCAGTGAGTGATAGCTAGTGATAGCTAGCTGTAGCTTATGCTTTCAGTAATAGATTAATCCATTGATTCATTGATTGGGTGGTCAACATGTCAGTTCATGCTGCAAGAGCTCTGATAGGTTGGAGGAGGATGGTCCTTCCCTTCCTCAGAGAAGCCTCCACTGTATAAAGAATATAGCTGTACCATTTCCTGGTTTTGCCCATTACTTGGAAGCGCTCTCTCTCTCTCTACCAGTTTGTTAGAGGCCAATTATAAAGGGTGCTTGACCTCACATAGTCCGAGACAAATCCTGATTGTTAACACACACCACATGTATTTCACATGTCTGGTCCAAGGCAGCGTGAAGCAGGTGATGCAATACTTCACTGACCTCTAGGTGCTGCTAGAGATTTAGTGGAAATGTACAGATATAGTGCCTTCAATTATGTACTGCCTTTATTTCAAAGGTGGCGTTTTGCTGTTGTTTTTTCCTGGGCGGCAAAGAGCACGTCGTAATGGTGGGTTAGGTAACAATAAAATGTCAGACTGTGTGGGTGTTCCTCTGTAATTATATTTCGATACTGACTACAACAATAAATAAGGCTGAACCAAGAATACAATTCATTTTCTACCCAGCAAGACAGTTTAGTGGCTATTTACTTCATCTGAGCAGACAGAGTGAATACAGTCTTTACGGATGAGGTGAGATGTGCATCGTCTCGGTACCGGCTCAGTTCCACTGAGACTCAAGGCTTGTTTGTCTGTGGAGTAGGCAACCTTGTGTTTTAAATTAAGTCTTACCTACTGAATCATGCAAGTGAGAAACACTAGCTGAATGAAAAAAATACAAATAATGTTGTATGCATTCAGAACTCCACATGCTGAAAACAATCGCATGAAGATGAACATACAGTATACTGCATGTGGAAGCATGTCTTGTGACAATCACATATTAACATCTGCATACCCATTCAGTCTTTCTATTATCTTTCATAATCACTGTCCAATCAATGTTGGTCTAATCTGATTCCCCCGACACCTTACTGCATGTTCTAGATGTCCATCTAGCATCTTCACAGCTGTGGGCAGAGTAGGCACAGTCTATTCTTGGCCATGTTTTAAAACATTTCAGATGCAGCAGCCTTCAGGTTATAGTGTCTGCGGTGTGCTTTATAGGGATTCCAGTATCCCCATTAGATTTTTTTTAGAGGAAAGGAGACTGCTGCCCTATACACATATACTTGAAATCACTAGCCACTTTAATAATGGAACACTAGTCACGTTAATAATGTTTACGTATTTTGCATTACTCTTCTCATATGTATATACTGTATTCTATTCTACTGTATCTTAGTCTATACCGCTCTGACATTGATCGTCCAAGTATTTATATATTCTTAATTCTATTAAGTTACTTTAGATTAGTGTGTTTTGTGTGTAGTGTTATGCATTTGTTAGATATTACTTATTAGATAGTACTGCACTGCTAGAAACACAAGCATTTTGCTACACACACAATAACATCTGCTAAACATGTGTATGTGACCAATACAATTTGATTTGATTTGATTTTGTATACTCAGAGTCTTAAGCAGCTTGGGATTGTGTTGAAGACTGCAGAATAATTTGGGCAGGTACTTATAACAAACTGCAGTCACCCTTGTAGATATAGTAGGTAGCTTAGAAAGGTTTAGAGGTCTCCATGGCAATCACTGGAGTCTCTTCTTTCAAGGTTCTGCTCTGAGGAAGTAGTCCCAGTTGTCCTTGGTGTGAACTGCAACATGTGCGCATGCCTTGTTTGTGGAATGGAGGATACATATCAGTCATGGGGGACACCAGAGGGATAGAAGCATGTTTAAAGCATCAAAGCAGGATAGTTGACACACATGACACATTAGTCATGTTTTCTCACATAGGAACTTCAGTCCATTAAGTGTCCCACAAATCAACACATTCGGCAAACATTCTCATAATTGAGAACATATAAGCTGAATATTTGCAATGGTGAATGTTTTCTAATAACGTTGTAGTCATGGAACAGTGTACAGTTACATTATTAACATGTTATGAAAAACGGAGACTAAATTAGTATTTTTAAAATTGGTTGATATACACAATGCAGTTTGGCGATTTTTGCAAGGAATACTTTTGACTGATAATCTACACTAAAGAAAAATCAAATAGTATTCATTGGCAAAACATATTCTTTGTTCCATTGCCCTGGCCTGCGAGTTTGTTTGTTGCAACAGTTAATATAAGTATTTGACAAGCTGGCCTTGTCATTCCATCTAATTAGTTTGAAATGGCATTCTACTCAGTTGTTAGGCAGAGCATTCGTTACTGACAAGAAATCCTTTATATTTTGACAGAATCCTAGTCCACATCCCAGGACTGAGTGAGCTGAGGAATGCAGAGTAACCTTTGGAAATATTGACTCTCTGTTCAATCACCTGATGTCCTCCAAGTGGCAAAACAGTAGGCTACTGGTAAAACATTGGGCACAAATGAAGGTAAGTATCTGAGGGAGACAAATTTGACCATGTAAATTGTGTTGTAATGCATCAGGATTTACTGTGCTTTTTGAGGATAGATATGACTAATTGAGTTATTTGAACATGGGATAATTAAGAGATAAAAGCCAGCACAAAGACTCTTGAAATGATGCCTAATTGGTCTATGATACAAAGGGACTAAGAGAATAAAGCGACTGTTGAATAGACATCGTACTAAAAATGAGGACATCTGTTTGATCAAGCCATTATTCTTAAGTGATTTTAAAGCGATACATTGTTTCCATCGACACAGACCAATAATGAGCTTATGATGATGCACGCTTATCAGCCAAGCATACAAAATAGAGTCCATAGAAGTTCACAAGATTTTCTTAATCAGGAATGAAAAATTACAATAAAATCGTAAATTGAATTAGGCCTTTTTAGTTACCTTTCCTCAGTTCATTGAACTATGCAATTGAATCATGAAATACTGATATGAATTCAGTAGAGCAAGTCAAACAACATCCTACAACACCCAGCCAGCGTATGGCATGCTGTTAACTCATTACATACAGATGTAGGATCTTAATTTGAGGCAGTTTGCTACAGCAGGAGAATACTACTGCAGCAACAGGAAATGTGGATTATAATTACTGGAAATGTTTTGTAGTGGTTGATATATTTTTTGTTAGGGCAAATCAAGTCTGACATTTTAAAGTGTAAATTACAAAATGTATAAGCCTTTTTAAATCTTGAATACACTACAAGTTTGCATTTCCTGCTGTTCAGGACAATTCTCAGGAACAAAATAGGGATCAAATTAAGATCCTACATCTGTACAAACACAGACAAATGTGAGCAGAGCGTCACAAAACCAATCGAGCTAGAAATTAAATTACGCTCTGTTTTTTCCCCCACTAACTGCAAGTGCAGAGGAAAAAGGGGAGATCCAGGCTCAGTCAGGGACTCCAGCTGGTTGTGAGAGACTAAATAGAGAGAAAGGCGGACAGAATCCCACATTCCTGACTGCGCGCCCTGCTGCGGCCCCCCGGGAGGGAGGTCAGGATGAAAGGTGGTAGGACTCTTCTGGCAGTGTTTCCTGATAGGGAATGAACTCAGGCTTACCAGTGTTTTAATGCTGCATCTTTCCTACAACGGCTGAAGACGTAACATCCCACTGGGCACACCACGTTATTTCAACATGGAGGATTCTGTAATAATTAGATCACTGTACTTTGTTCAATGGGATTCCAATCTATTTTCACCCACTCAAAAAGACAGCCAGTTTGTTAGTGACTAAAGTGGGCGGAGGCCGGCTACACTCTTAGAATTTTTTTTTAGATCAAGGTAATCACCTCTATGAAAGGCAAAGATAACTTCTTAAAGAAGAGGACATCCCTTATAAACTCTTGCCACCATGAACTTTCATCCACAGTATTTTTTATGAAAGATCCAACCAAATGTTCACAGGTACTTTGGGCGGCAGGTAGCCTAGCAGTTAGTGTGTTGGGCCGGAAACCGAAAGGTTACTGGTTCGAATAACCAAGCCTACAAAGTAAAAAAGTTATTGATGTGTCCTTGAGCAAGGCACTTAACCCTAATTTGCTCCAGGGGCTGACCCTGTAGGTAGGCTGTCATTGTAAAATATAATAATTTGTTCGTAACTGACTTGCCTAGTTAAATAAAGGTAAAAAAAAAATACCAAAGCATTGCCAATGTCCTTTAAACCATTGAATCTGTTTTTCTTTGACTGCATCATATTTAGTACATTGACCTAGTTTTCAGTTGTGGAGTAGGGATGAGAACGTGATGTAGATAACTGCTGTTATCTGGTAAACAGGAACCATTCATGATAAAACTACCAATCACAGTTGTTGGGACATTTCATTGCCATCACATTGAGTTGAACACTTACCATTCAACGACCATGCAGTAGCTGTAATGCTTATTATTGGGGTTGAAAGTGAAGTGAAGAATGATCAATATTGCACGATTAATCTTCCATTCAAGACCTAGAGTTAGTTGCTATACCATATGTTTGAAATCAATACTGTGATTTCTTGCTTTGCGTTATCAAAACACTTTGATTCAAATGATCATGCAATTTTGATATACACTACCGTTCAAAAGTTTGGGGTCACTTAGAAATGTCCTTGTTTTTTAAATGTACTTGTCCTCTTGCTCAGTTGTGCATCGGGGCCTCCCACTCCTCTTTCTATTCTAGTTAGAGCCAGTTTGCGCTGTTCTGTGAATGGAGTAGTACACAGCGTTATACGAGATCTTCAGTTTCTTGGCAATTTCTGGCATTGGATAGCCTTCATTTCTCAGAACAAGAATAGACTGACGAGTTTCAGAAGAAAGTTCTTTGTTTCTGGCCATTTTGAGCCTGTAATCGAACCCACAAATGCTGATGCTCCAGATACTCAACTAGTCTAAAGAAGGCCAGCTTTATTGCTTCTTTAATCAGCACAACAGTTTTCAGCTGTGCTAATATAATTGCAAAAGGGTTTTCTAATGATCAATTTAAAATGATAAACTTGGATTAGCTAACACAACGTGCCATTGGAACACAGGAGTGATGGTTGCTGATAATGGGCCTCTGTACGCCTATGTAGATATTCCATAAAAAATCTGCCGTTTCCAGCTACAATAGTAATTTACATAAAAATAAAAATACACAAAAGCAAGAATTAAAGATCACAACCTGGAAACTCTGCTATGTCTATTGAATTATAGATAGATAGATAGATAGATAAATAGATAGATAGATAGATAGATAGATAGATAGATAGATAGATAGATAGATAGATAGATAGATAGATAGATAGATAGATAGATAGATAGATAGATAGATAGATAGATAGATAGATAGATAGATAGATAGATAGATAGATAGATAGATAGATAGATAGATAGATAGATAGATAGATAGATAGATAGATAGATAGATAATTTCATTGTCAAGCAGCTACAACAAAACACAGGGCAGGTGCAAAATGCCACAACGAAAGTACACAAAAGACAGATACACGGTACATGATACATAGAGCGGCAGTATATTAGTATTTTATGTTGTACTTTGAGATTAATTTATATTGACAGATATACTGTACTGTGGATCAATGCACTTTAGACCTGTCTAAAACAATAACACTTTTACAGTTGATGGTTTAGCCCTCTGCTTTCAACTTCTCAGTACTGTAACTCTTTTAAAAGGATTGAGTTCCACAGTGATGGGTCAATGAACGTTACAACTCGAGACAAACAAATGTTCCTGCATCACATGTACTCTCTCAGTGCTGCCATGAACATTGATGTTTCCATGAATCATTAAAAAGGTTCAGAGGAGCCGCGAGAGTAAATGAAAGAAACCCTGAGAGGATACTTATTCAGTGACCTTCAGCAGAGCTAATGGCTAACCTTAGGAAAACAAAACTGCTGTTGTGAACATGCTACTCAGAAGACATTATCTGCAGTTTCCTGTTGTAGACATATTGACATGGTCCTACAATCTAGACCCATTATAAAGCAGATATAATGGTCTCAATGTTTATATTCAACATTTCGTTCTCATTTATTGAATGAAGGCTCCTTGTTTGGGATTTGTGAGGAATCCAATAATTGTGGACAGTATATCCTGTGTCTGTAAGTAAAGAGAAATTATGGAGAATCCCACTGTGCATTTAATGGCACCGTACCGGCCCAGGAGCATGATTACTCTTTGGATCATATAGGAGAGAAGCTTGCATAAAATAACACTATAGTGCTTTCATTAGTGCCAGCTGGGATTTTGCATTCACACGTGAGAAAAGAAGGGGGGGTAGGAGATTTTTCTGTACCATAGGATAGCCCCTGAAAAAGTTATGCCTGTTCAAATATGTGGTGACATAAAAGAGAATATTTAACTATGAATGTGAATTACATAATAGAAAATGTCTCAATTATGTATGTGTGTAATGCATTTTAAGCACATATTGTATATCACTGTGGGAACTGGATGTCAATTTTAGATAATATGTAAAGGGAATACATGTTAAAGTGTGTGCAGGGTGTGCTGTGTAGAGGAGATGGTTTGTTGTGTTGTGTGCAGTGGCTCAGAACAGTAGTAGTCTGTCGGTCTCTCTGTCCGTCTGAGACCGCTGGCTGCTGGTTCTCTGTTCTTCAACCGGTCGATGCTTGGGCACCTCAGTCCAACCTCTGTGGTTTTCTCTGGCTCCTGATGCTTTGAAGAAGTCTTGAACATTGGTTGGAATACTGAGCATGTATTGGGGTGTCTAGAGACAGGGTGACTGTAACGGCCTGTCACGTAAACCACATGAAAGGAGAAAGAGAGAGAGAGAGAGAGAGAGTGTGGCCAGGCCAGAAGTCTCTTAAACCCTGCTGGCTAAAGTGCCTCCTTATTACTGATTAGCCTGATGCCCTTAACCCTTTCAACGTTGAAATACGCACTTATTTCAGTCATAGTCATGTTTAGATGTAAATATCATCATCATTATCTTAAATAGTTTCTGTGATCTCAGTGTGATATCCTGAATAAAAAAACGATATCTTAAATTATCATCATCAACAAGCTGCAGCAACAACAGTACAGCTTTAGCAACAGCAGCAACAGTAAAGCTGCAGCAACAGAAACAGCAACAACAGTAAAGCTGAAGCAACAAAAACAACAGTAAAACTGCAGCAACAACAGCAACAACAGTAAAGCTACAGCAACAGAAATAGCAACAACAGTAAAGCTGCAGCAACAAAAACAACAGTAAAGCTGCAGCAACAACAGCAACAACAGTAAAGCTACAGCAACAGAAATAGCAAAAACAGTAAAGCTGCAGCAACAAAAACAACAGTAAAACTGAAGCAACAGCAACAACAGTAAAGCTGCAGCAACAGAAACAGCAATAACAGAAAATGTGCAACATCAGCAACAACAGTAAAGCTTCAGCAACAGCAACAACAGTAATGCTGCAGAAACAGAAACAACAGTAAAGCTGCAGCAACAGAAACAGCAACAACAGTAAAGCTGCAGCAACAGAAACAGCAATTACAGAAAATGTGCAACATCAGCAACAACAGTAAAGCTTCAGCAACAGCAACAACAGTAATGCTGCAGCAACAGCAACAACAGTAAAGCTGCAGCAACAGCAACAACAGTAAAGCTGCAGCAACAGCAACAACAGTAAAGCTGCAGCAACAGAAACAACAGTAAAGCTGCAGCAACAAAAATAACAGTAAAATTGCAGCAACAACAACAACAACAGTAACACTGCATCAGCAACAACAACAGAAACAGCATCATCATATACCCTGATATACAATATTAATAACAGTTGAATCATTCTGGAGACAGCTATTTCTCTTGCGGAACAGGTTTCCAGTTCAGTACTAACCAATTTGCCTGAAGGATTACTGATTTTCTAAGGAGTTCATCCATATTACATATTTCCTGCTCTTAGTACCTTGGCACCCAATTGGTACAATTATACTCAACATTTGTAGCACCACTATTTTAAAGGACACCACATTTTCTCACAAAATGTACTTCGGTTCCAGTCTCTCCTCCTCAGAGTTAGATTGTTTCTTCTTCCTGCTCTCTCTAATCACAGTTTTTATGTAGATCTGCTGGCCCAGTGGGAGCAGAGTCTGCAGGGAAAGCTTTTCCATAAATCAATTCCCTTTTTGTGAAGTTGCTGAGGTTATTGGATTGCAATAATGTCTCATTGTGAATTCCAGTCAGGATTACGTGGAGCTCCAATAAGGATAGTGTCAGTTGTATGGGATGGAAAGGTAACCCTTCCCTTTAACTATCAGCACCATAACGACTTGTGAGCTCTTGGGCATTCCAATGAGCTGCTACCGTATACTCCATCGTCGCTCTCTGTGAAATACAAACACATTTCTTTTCATGTATGATTCACATACTCATTCAGAAAATATGTGTATGTATTTTTTAACTGATACATTTTATTTAGGTGGTGCTAACACATTATCGTTATTGACTTTGTGTGGTCACCGAAGCGTCTGTTGAAATGGTCTCTCTCCTTAGAAAATCATGCACTTCATCACTCTGAGAATTGAGAAAATCTGTTAGGCTATCAGGCTTTGTACTCTACTCAGAAAGGGGAATTGTTGGTCCATCGATCCCAGACAGTTTGTTTTGGGGATTTTGTGAGATTCTTTGCATAATTACTTCTACATTTAAACCATCAAAGCTTCATTCAACTGATCATTAGTCGGATAGTGACTCAAGAGGCATTTATCCCTTTCATTTGTAAGTTTCAAGTCAGTTTGTGAAGATACATTAGCTGATGAAAATGTGCTTTGTGAACCATTTGTGGTGAGTTATGTAGGCTTATTTGAGTTATGTTGTCACGACTCCCTCTGAAGTTGCCTCATCTCCTTGTTCGGGCATGCTTCGGCACTCTTCGTCACCGGCTTTCTAGCCACTTTGCTACTCATGTTCATTGTATTTCGGGTTTCGCCCGTGTATTTGTGCGCCTGGCGGTTGCCTGGTTATTCCAGCACCTTGGGTTGTGTACTGGCACTGTTGTGCTTTGCCTGTTATTTTGGATCTTTTGGAGACATATTAAATACTCCGTTTTCTCCTGCGCCTGGCTCCCTTCATCTCCACATTATCACATATGTAGGCCTACTAAATGTGGATTTTTCACTTCTGTGCTGGATTTAGAGACTTGGGGGAAAGAGAGTGTAGAATCCTGATATTGGCAAGTCATTCATCCGCACGACATAGACCATTGTCTCCTTAAGCCCTTCCATATTTAGTTATAATGGAAAGCCATTAAGAATTGTACTCTTTATAGTTGGGGTTAAAGGAAGAATAAAGGACCATATCGGAGACTGACAGGTGACATGTCAATCAGGTGCCCTCAGAAGAGGAAGAGATACTGTACAATGGAAAATGAAACTATGGAGAATAAAAATATAGTTTTCCTCGATTCTAAGCTCATCTCATCATCACCACTTGAAAAGATGTGCAGTTGAAACATGATTTTGACAGGATGAGTCCCTTTGAATTCCCACCATCTTTGATTAATGTGAGAGGAAATGCCATGCAACAATCTGAAACATGAAGAACTGTCTTAGACAATGTTCACTCTAATTGTTTTGGCACTGAGCAAATTTCAGGTCTGCTGAGAGCAAACTTGAACGTTGTGAAAATTCTGTGCAACTTCCAGTGCACGATTACTGTGAACACTGAGGCTGTACCCGCTTTAAGTTACAGTTATAACAGTGGCCAAGTAGGCTACTGTGGCTATTTGATCATAATGTAGGCCTACCAGAGATGCCTACCATAAAAAACAATGGAGAAAATGCATCCCATAACATTTTAACATGGAAAAAGCTGTTCTATCATTCAGCCTAGTGTGGCAGCCAGTGTGTGGTGTTCAATGTAGGCCTACATTCCATGAGACTTTTGAAAAAAACATGCAGGGCTTGACATTAATCTGTTTATCCACTTGTCCTTCAGACAAGGAGGTGACTGAAATGCTGTTGTGTGGAACCACTTTACAAAATAAAATGCATTATTATTCCTACACCATTATTACTGTCCGTACCTGTGAAATAAGCGACCAAGGCGCAGTGCTATTGTAGTTCAACATTCTTATTTCAAAGCGAACTGGGAAAAAAAATAAACGTGAAATACAAGGCCCGTAACCGAAGTGGGAGCTCATAAAATCCGAACTCTACACAAACAATGGACCACAAGGCATGTGGGAAATCATACACATTAAATAGGGTCCCCAATTAGAGACAACGCCCGGCAGCTGCCTCTAATTGGGGACCAACACAAAAAACACCATAGAGTCTACCACAACTCTCCTGTCATGCCCTGGCCTTGACAACCATAGAGTAGCCAGTTTCCCTATGGTCAGGACCTGACAATTACAGATAATCAGGCAAATTATGATACCCTCTGCCTATTGGCTACTTAGCTTATTCAAGCCTGTCTCAAAATACAACACTTTATTCTCAAAAGTGCGTTCTGCCTACAACAAAATCTCTTGCATTGTTAGTTTTGTTTCGATATGTTGCATTGAAAGTGGCTAATATTGTGTTGATTAGATCACAATTGCCACAGTAAAGGGAAACGTTGATAGTGTTAACAGGGATAATTCTAGAACAGTGGTCACCAACCTTTTGTTCTTAACTGACTTGCCTAGTTAAATAAAGGTCAAACAAAAAAACGGAGCAAGTTAAATATTCCTCTCTACGCAAGCCTATTGATACACTTTCCTACTCATTCATTACTGCTGCAGTGCTTCATATAGCGTTAAGTGGAAATAGGAAGAACGCACATTTTATGGCTCATAAAAGTGTTGAATACAAAGTGTTGACAGTGCTGAGTAAGAACTTAAACATGAACTCACTCATAAAAACAGCAGCTCTTTATTTGTTGACAGTCTCTCTCTAGTCATGGTTTTAAAAGTTTTTAAATCTCACACTATCAACCTGTGAGACTGCAGTAAAGGTGCAGTAACTGCAGTCGACTGTGATATTTTGGACGCAGTAATTGTAGAATAACTCTAACTGCAGTTACACTGCAAAATTACTGCAGTAAAACATTTTTGGATGCAGTATTTACATCATACTGCAGTTTTACTGCACTCTGACTGTATAGCTAGAACACTCGATTTGATCTTAATATTATGTTGTCTTTCAAAATGGTTGTTTGGAGCATCGTTTTACACGTAGATGAGCTTTGATAGTTGAAGTGTATATCAAACACCTATGTTGCTAGCATACATACTGTATTCTATTACTGAACGCGTTATACGTAACATGTAATAACATCTTTTCAGGTGTGTCTGATTTAGTGTCTGGATGATAACATTTCTTGAGACATAGAATGCAGGAGTAAAAGGTAAAAAATGTAGAGACTGTTACGATGATGGTTTTCTCTCAGGTGTCTTCCTCTCCAAAGAGTCACATTTCATATCTTCAATTCTATAGTCCTAGTTGAGAATGTTTGCTTTATTACAGAAACACACCTCATATCTGCTGTTTGCTCAGGGCTGATACATCCCAAACCCCTACAGTTTGATACATTTTCTCATTTTCTGCTTTGACTGACTGATACAGTGTGGGACATAAATGTGTTAAACTGCACCACAGAATGCGTCTTTCGCTTTTGTGAAATGAATATGAAGACTTTTAAAGCTAATTGCCCATAGTCCTTATTGAACTGCTTAAATGCTCATGTTTATCATGCATCTCTGCAGCAGTCACACATTCAAATCAATTCAAGTCAATCCATAACCTGACTGATAAAACGTAAAGGACTCTGCCAAGATAAAGAGGAAATGTAGTATTATTTTACAATGAGTAACTGACTCATTATGTAGGTGAACTCATCGTGTATGGTACTGTATTGTATTGTCTATACCACCAGACAGCTAGCTATCCCACAACCAGAGGATGGTTGTCTGTGGATTGCTATTTTTCTCGCTCTATCTTCTCAGTAGACCCTGCCTGTTGGACTAACCGTGTTTCCAGGCTGGGATGCATGTATCATGGTGCAGTGCAGTGTTCCGTGTTCATTTCAGGAATACAACGCCACAGAGGAGACAAAGGCGCAGCAAGATGTCTGCCTCTGAAACTGAATGACAAAACATCAGCAGGGGTGCGTGACATTATTTTATTTTCTAGGAAGGACGGGTTGACTGAGGGGATATAAGGTCAGGACAGAAGTCACGCGGAGCGAAGAAGAGGGTAGAGGGCTTGTAATGTAAAGTTATATGTGTTACATAGTGGATATGAATGCATCATGGGATACTTCCTCCATGCCTTGTTCTCTGCTGTTGTTCCTCTAACCTTGTATCTGTTCTCCCAGTTGTTTCACTGGATTGTTTTGTATTGCTAGATATTATTGCACTGTTGGAGCTACCAAATCTGTGTACGCAACCAATAAAGGTTGATTTGATTTAGATTTGATTTGATTTAGACCGCAGTAAGCTCATCAACATTTTTCTCTCTCTATCTCTCTCTGTCAGGCTCTGTCTGGTCTGTTCATGAGCTCATATCATTCTAAAGCCCCCAAAAAAGCATCTGGTTAATTGGGATCAGAACAGCCCGCAGGATCCTTCTTCAAATATCCTGGTTCCCTGTCCAAGCCAATCTATTTCCTCATCATCCCCTCTTCCTCTGTCTTTTGGTTCAGTGTCAATAAGAAAATAACATAAAAGACGCTGCAAGATCAAAAAGCTGAAAGATGATCAAGGGGCTGCTTTACTCTTCACGCTTTGACTGGTGTCTTGGAGAAAAGCAGTGTCTCTCTTCAATAAATGGTCCACACCACAGTACCCTTTTAACAGCTTTATACATTGGTTTTTGCATTATTTATCCAGCCCAGGCCTGGGCCATTATTCTGGGACTCTCCATCCTACAACCACACTCTTTGTTTTGTTTGGGTGGGAGAGAGAGAGAGAGAGAGAGAGAGAGAGAGAGCGAGAGAGAGAGATTTTTTAGGGGAATGGTGCAATCTCATGAGAGCTTAAAACATTGCCTTTTGCCTCCAGGATGGAAATACCAATGTGTTACTGAGACGAAATGTTTACTCAATTATTTTCAATTCAATAAGATAGACTTGGTCAAATATGTAAAAAGCGTGAACTGCCAGGAATCATTCTTTAAATTTCTTTGGATTTCCACAGACGTAAGTAATTTTCTTCCAAGAATGTCTGCTCAGCTTCCATGAACTGTAATACTCCAAAATGGCAATTTCCCATTCACCTCGCTACCCTCCAACTTCCTGCCAAAGGGAGGGAGCTGGAGAACAGAGAGTTCATAGATGAGAGCGCCCTGAATCCATTTCAATGTAATCTCAGAGGTGACTATGCCAGTCTGCTAGCCTCTAATCCGCTTAAGGATCAGGTTGGTATAAGTTGTTCTTGTCTTTCTGAGAGACACCCTGAGAGTAAATATTTCATCAGATTTCAGGTCTGAGCTCTTCATCCTGCTGCTGGAGCTCCACTGCTCTGTCTGTGTCGGGTTGTCAGTGGTATCATTGGGCTGAGCTATTATAACCCAGATTCTCTGCTCACAGTTAATATGATTTGACTGAACCTGTCCCTGCACAGCCGGCAGCCATACATTTCTCTCACCCCCTCGTATCAAGCAGGTAATTAGTAGGGCGACCATGTGATCTCACACTGCTCCTGTCCCTTATGTGCTACTAATTAAATCTACTTCCATTGATATCGCCTTTAAGAGCTGACAAACGGAGGGCAAGGGGTTGAAGGTTTTTTTCCTGATATTGCCTGCTGTGCTAGAAAATGGCTTACTATGCGTTGTAGATTTGCATATTTTGGGAGAACGGGTGGGAAGAAGGCTGCAGTAAAAATTGCATCAGAAAGTGAGGGCTAATAATAACAAATACACAGAAGACACGCATACATCAATACAAAGGAAGGTCAATTGGGTTGGAATGTCTGTTATCTAATTGATTAAATCTGCTAGTAAGAACCCCTTCCCCTTGGAAATGATGAATACAATAATACTACAGCCTCTTATTCCTTCCTTTGTTGTGTATATCTCTCCTTTTTGAAGTCCATATTTTTCAAACTACACCACAGGGAGATTGCCTCCCCTCTAGGGAAGCAGACAGTATTTTTTCACACACACTCACACATATTCAGAAGGGCCTGGCTGGACCAGAGAAATGCTTGGGTATGCTTCCCTGGGAGAAGAGGACAAGAGTAATTGTTTCTTGAGAGGTATACTGTATGTGTGATCATGTACAATACTGAAATTAGTTGAATAGATGCATATAATAGTAATTTACCACTGGTTAGAGAGAGAGAGAGGAATATGATGTGACCAGTTTGGCTGCAGACCATAATATAAGTAAGTGTTATGAGTGAGTAAAGTTTTAATTGAGTGTAAAATGCACTGTAAATGATCATCTCTATCAATTAGCTCTGCGGTGTCCATCCATTAATTATATATTACATCCCTCAGACAACGGGGCCACTTCTGATTGACTGTAGCTCTGAAAATGACAGCTGAGGGCGAGCTATTGAGTGCTGACTGCATCCCATTGGGCATTGATATTCATGTCATTTGAGGAGCCAAATCTATGGACAGGCTGAGGATGTCCTTATTGATCACAGATCCAGGATAACGGACACTGCATTATAAAGAGGGCCTCTCTGACCTGATGAAAGACTTCTCCCACAAGTTCTAAAAACTTTGGCAAGCAAGCTGTAATTTCCCTAAATAATCAAATCAAACCTCAACCCGCAGCTCCAATTAAGAGAGTGCTACCTGTCTGTGAGTGATTCTCTATTGGACTCCTGCTTTATGCTAGCTTTGATCCAATGATGGTGTAATAAAATAAAATTGGTCTAAGGTGGAAATTGACCATAGTGAGTGGTTAGGTGGTGTAATGTGTAATGTGGGGGAGGTTTGCTTTATGTTGACACAGAGTGGGAGGTAATGGAGCCTACTGAAGAGACAGTGATCAGTGAGGGCAGGAAGGAGACAGTGGAGAGAAGGGGAGCAGCCATTAAAGGTGAGCTGAGCGGGAATGCGTGGTGCCCTCCACACCCACGCCGTTCTGCTACAGGATGAGAGAGAGAGAGAGAGAGAGAGAGAGAGAGAGAGAGAGAGAGAGAGAGAGAGAGAGAGAGAGAGAGAGAGAGAGAGAGAGAGAGAGAGAGATCAAGAAACGCATCAGATTTCACTTCAAAGAGACAACATTTGGGAAATGCGTTAAGAATTCAAATCAAACACAAAGAAAAAATGATAATTGGCTCCCTCTGAATCAAGGCAGGTCTCCCCCCAAATTCCTGAAAGCGGCTTCAGATAATAGAATTACCATTTGGTGTCTAAAAGGTGACATGCTTACCAATCATCAAGCTACTTTGAACTCTGGCATTTTAGTTCGGAGGTGTCATTCTGGTATGTAACAATACTGTACCACATACTGTATTTCCTTGATATCATGCTCCCACCAGTGTTCTACAGTCGACTGTCATTTTCCACTATACCAAATTTGCAGCTTGGTATCAGAGCATTTCGTATTATTCTGTATGTAAATCCGAGACTCTCCATTTCTTATGATATGTTCCGAATTACAATTCGTATTATATGTTACGAATATGTAAAAAGTACAATATGTTACGAAATCTAGCTAGTTGGCTAACGTTAGCCGTTACAAATTTTCAAAACGTACAATATGTTACGAATTTGCAAAACATATGATATGTTACGAATTCTAGCTAGGTGACTAACATTAGCTAGCTGGCTAACGTTAGCAAGGCTATGGGTTAGGGTTAGGTTAGCGTTAAGTTTAGGAATTAGGTTAAAAGGTTAAGGTTAGGGTTAGCGGAAGGGTTGGCTAACATGCTAAGTAGTTGCAAAGTAGCTAAAAAGTTGTAAGTAGTTGAAAAGATTGCTAATTAGCTAAATTAATTCTGTGAGGAGATTGCTAGACATTCTACTTTTGTTTTTTCCTTAAGTAACCATCTGTCTTATGTAACAATACCAAACCATATCAAAGGTAACATATCATACTAATTTGGGCGTACCAATTTCATTTACCATGTTATGTCTATGAGACCAGGCTGGTGGTCTAGGGCTCAGGGCGGGGGGGCCAATGCAAGATCTTCAACTGAAATTCCTTTGACCTTCTAATCTAATTTACACAAACTAGGTAATAATCAATTCATATACCAACCCTGCATGCCTGGAGTCGATACAATGCTCCCCTCAGCACTCCCCAATCGGAAGTCAGCAGCCAGTTAGCTTCTACACTCTATGAAAAAAGGGTTCCAAAAGGGTTCTTCAGCTGCCCGCTCTATGGAAAGGGTTCAACATGGAACCAAAAAGGGTACTTAAAATGGTTCTCCTATGGGGACAGCCGAATAACCCTTTTGGACTCTGCCCCACCACTGTCATACAGTCATACGGTATGTTTTCATAGTTAATCACAAACGGTGATAGCAGGAAACAGGTTCCCATTACATGGCAGCTCTCTGAAGTGTTAGTGTGCAGGATTAGCAGCTGAGAGCAAATACTTGGACATCTGTAATAACAAGACCGTGGTCGGTTTCCTCCCTGTCTCTACTGCAGCACATCAGGGATCATTCCGACCACAGAGCCTGTGTAAGGAGAACTACCCCATAACCTTATTAATATTTAATCCTGACATATATTACCAAACTAACTAACTCAGGTTTCTACACATTGTTGTCTGTAACACTACAAAATGTTTTTATGCTTTTAATAAACTATCACAAATGTCTCACTAATGTATGCCTTGGCCTGTTCAGTTTCTTCTCCTTTTCATCCTTCTCTCCTTCTCTCCTTCAAGTTTGCAATGAATGTATGTAAATTTCAGTACCAATGAAAGCTCTTGTGTTGGTTTAGAATAAGTGAATGTGAATTCCAGAACCATGGAGAGTACATATTGTGGTATGGAATTCAGGGCCAAGGACAACAGCCCCTGAGCACACTGCATGGTCAAAGGACTTCAGGAACAAAATACCCAGAGAACCTTGATGGTTCATACATAGTTTATTAGGTACACCCATCTAGTAGCTGGTCAGATCCGCCTTTGCCTCCAGAAGAGCCTGAATTCTTTGGGGCATGGATTCTACAAGGTGTCGGCAACATTCCACAGGAATGGCATCACCACGCAGTTGCTGCAGATTGGACTGCGGTTCCAATTTCATCTCATCCCAAAGATGCTCTATTGGGTTTGGTCAGCAACAATGTTCAGAGACGCTGTGGATTTCAATCATTGCTGAATGGGTATCAAGGGACCAAACATGTACCAGGAAAACATTCCCCACACCATTACACCACCGCCACCAGCCTATACCGTTGACACCAGGCAGGATGGGGTCATGGACTCATGCTGCTTACGCCAAATCCTGATTGAGCCGTCAGCCTGATGCAACAGGAACAGAGATTCGTCGGACCAGGCGATGTTTTCCACTCCTCAATTGTCCAGTGTTGGTGATCCCGGAGTGGAACCCGGTGTGGTCTACTGCTGCAATAGCCAATCCGTGACTAAGACCAACAAGTTGTGACTTCTGACATGCTGTTCTGCACACCACTGTTGTACTCCGCCGTTATTTGCCTGTTTATGGCCTTCCTGTTAGCTGCACCATTCTTGCTATTCTCCTTCGACCTCTCTCATCAACAAGCTGTTTTCACCCACAGGACTGCTGCGCCACTCGGGAGGCCCCCGGGCGTCTGTTTCTGAGATACTGGATCCGGCGCCCCTGGCACCTATGATCATACGACACTCAAAGTCGCTTAGGCCACTCGTTTTGCCTATTCTAACGCTCAATCGAACAGTAACTGAATGCCTCAATGCCTGTCTGCCTGCTTTAAATAGCAAGCCACGGCCACGTGACTCACTGTCTGTAGGAGTGATCCATTTTCGTGAACTGTACCTAATAATCTGTCTGGTGAATGTGTACATGACAACCTTGTTGAATCTCTCCTACAGGATTGGTTGAATAAAGCCACTCCTCTCTAGGTGTAAAGAGTAATCTTTCAAATCACAATACTGCAATACACACATTACTCTAAAACTGAATGTTTTCAGGGCATTTCTAAAACTTTCAAGGTTACATGAATTTATTATTTTCCAAAGTGATGCAATAGCTTGTCAGAAAGCAAATACTGATTTCGGTAATTAGTAACAAAGTAATACGACTGCAGTTCCTGGTGTTTCTCTAATGGGTATGTTGGAGAAAGCAGAATAGAACATGTTTTATGAACATAAGGCATGCAAGTGTTCAACACTCAGATGTAACCTGTTCCATTGAACTCTGATCTAATTAACTTCCCTTTACTACTACTAAATACAACCACTACGAGTTCACACAAATATCTACGAAGATAATTCTCACATTTGTATGCAGTCTTTTGCCTCAGACCCAATATGGAGAAGAAGAGGATAAGATTAACATCCAATTCAATTTTCCTGCTGAGGTGTATTGACAATGTTTGGTAACTTTCGTGGAAACGGCAACTAGGAGTTGAGCATTCAAATCAATGTACCACACAGCTTGCAGTCATGCTTACATTTTGAGAACACCAGGGAATTACAAAATATAAATATCCCCCTACCTCACTAAGTCATTGAGCTACCCTCACTCTTAGCCAGAAATTCAGATGTGATATAGGAGTGGTTGCCTGGATTGCGTAAAGCTGGTGCTATTGTTTACAGCAGATCAACAGGACAGGCAACAATTCAAGTTGAACGAATGCCAACTAAGTCTAGTTGCAATACGGTCTAATTAAATGACAAAATAACGTTCGTAGCAGTTTGCTTTTATTCAATTGAGAAAATCCATATCACAACCTGAACCTACCGTTACAAAATAGCCTGCGTAGGACAACCTCTCTACAAGCTTGTCTTATTGGCCGCAAGGTACACACAGCTGTTGAATGACGAAGGAGCCAAAAACATATGAAACTACAGGCCAGCGGACAGCTACATTATTTCACTCAGGGGTAATCACATCAGTGATTGGTGAATTAGAATGTAAATTACTTTACATTACATGACTGTACTAATGCTCATAACAGGTTACACAGACAGACTGATATAACGACATTATGACATAGACTGATGTCTTTCATTACACGGACAGAGAGAGAATAATTAAATATATTACTATTTGTGGTCTAATCCACCCGTGCAGCCTCTTGGAGTTACCCTGTCACTTTATCACAGCAAGAAGTTTGGTGTGAGTGTATAATGATAATATCAATGACATTCGAAAGCAAGACATGAGACTAACTCTCAAAGAGGCCTCTGTTGCTTGACGTTTCCTAATGTGCTGACAGGAAGGAACAAAAGCAGGTTGAGTCGAGTTGTGTGGAGTTGAGTGATGCACAAACAAAATCAAATCTTGATTTCCTGCCTCTTGCCGATCAGATCACTGTGCCTTTGAGTTTCCCCTTCTTACACACAGAGCTCAGGAGAGAAGGAGATTGCTACCGATGCAATAACAGGATCTTCTCTCTGTCGTCTAACAATCTATGCTATCTGTCATACGGCCCACGCTTCACATGCTGCCGGAGTGTCACCAGTATTTCACACGACCTCAAGTAGCTCCATGCATCCACAATACGAGTGAGAAGTGAGAAGTAACGTGCGGTATTAGTGTGATATTAGTGAGGGAGCTGTGATACTCATACCTACCCCAAGTGATTCTACTGTATTAGTATGCATCACACATTCTTCCAGAACAGATACTGTACATGACAATGTGCACAGGTTCAAAGCTGTCGGGAGAGGCTGTTGATAGATACTGTAAAACAACATGCTGTGAATTCACCATCTCGCTCAGCTTCTTTTCATCAACTCTCGACCAAGACATTCTGATCCAAGCCGTCTAACTTTTGTAAAGTTCTCTAACGCGTCTATATAAACACTTTTAGACTCAAAAGATATTACCAGAATACAGACTATCATATACTCTATGTAAGAGAAATAGAATTGTCAAGCCATGCACACTGTATGATGTATATGTACATTGGGTTTTTGCATAAGATACTGTAGTCTGTCATTTCATACCGATACAGTGAATGTGGATTAATATTAGCAGCCCGTGCTCCAGTGCTGACGAGGCCCATGATACTGGCTCTCCTTCAATGATGCAGGTTGTTCTTCATGATCAGATGACAAATCGGATCTGGCAGCCATGGACACGGTCTGCTAGATTCTGTCTGTATTGCCACTTCCTGTGGTCGTTCATTGCCAAGATAAAAAATCCAGATGAAAGAAAATAATTGCAAAGGGGAGAAGGGCAACCTGGCTGCACCAGCGGTTGAAGAAGAAGAAGAAGAAGAAGAAGAAGAAGAAGAAGAAGAAGAAGAAGAAGAAGAAGAAGAAGAAGAAGAAGAAGAAGAAGAAGAAGAAGAAGAAGAAGAAGAAGAAGAAGAAGAAGAAGAAGAATGGTATGATAGCAGAAATAATTCTACTGGGGCCTGCTGGGAGATCATTGTGACGCTCTAAATGAGAAAGAGGATATTGAACAAAAAGGCATCAACATCCTCTAGGAAAGGAAAATGACATTAAGAGCAATTGATTCAACTCTTTCCCCTGATCTGAAATGTTCTTAGTACTATTTTTAACCTTGGAATCAAGTTGTTATTTTTTCCGTTAAATGTACTGTCTGAAATAATCCAGTCCCCAAACCAAATCTGGACCTGTGATATGCTCAAATGAATTTCTTCTGTTGAAAGATCAATTTATGATAAATAAATAACTTGTGTATTTAATCAATGTTTTTAAGAAAGGATTTATTTCATTTCCAGAAGGCCTCATATGACATTTAAGTTCAAAGGGGAAATTTGACTTGAAGCTCTACCATAAAACCGGATGAAAATTAAGCTTCAAACATATGCATAGACATGCACACGCACACATACACGTGCACACCCACAAACCCATGCAAATAGAGAATACAATTATTACACAATCCTCTCCACTCGTCTACCAAATAGAGAAGTTCCCTAGTCCACTGGAGTTCAGTTTTCGCTCAGAAACTCCCGGAGTCTTGTGGATCAAAGGCAGGACTCAGAGTCAGTACTGAAGACCATTCCTACCCACTGGTGTAAGGCAGTTTCTCTCCTCCCCCCCCCCCCCCCCCCCCCCCTCCTAAAAATAAATTAAAATAAATATCAAATGTGTCAGCCAGAGAGCCACTCACAAAGTAGACCTATAGACTACCGATCGCTGTCCATGGTGCTGAAATTGCGATTATGTGTCTGCATGTCTATCGAATCGATGATAGACTTTCTGTGGTGCCAGGGCATGCATAGCTTTGCTTTAACTAATGGATACATGTTTATTGATAGGCCTATTTGGTGATCATTTTCTCATGTTAAGCCTAACCTTTCACGAAGCTATAAACGGTGTAGCAATGCTGCCATTTTTAGACTGCTGTCTGGTGGCACTAATGTAATTACTTCAGTAATTAAAGTTGGAAATTCCTACATTGCAGATTGTAGCTGAACTTGCATGACTGAGCCGTTCTCTCTCCCAGCTTGGATAGAAAGTTGTTGTGAGTAAAACCAGTAGGTCCAGGTAGGTCGAGGTTGCGGCCCAACTGTTTTCTATACTGAGTATTGCCAACCCAATCCCCCCTCACACCGCTACCATCCCCCCTCCTCCTTCTCCATCACCATCACCCCTTCCCCCTCCTACATCAGCCTCACCCACTCCTTCTCAGCTGGCAGGGAGAGGCATGCTCTGGATGGGTGCCCAGAGCAGATGACTGTGGAGAGGCATTGGGCTGGGAGAACCCCCTCTCGGCCCACAGCGCTGGTGCTGCAGCTCGTGCTGTCAGGTCCTTTCAGGTCCTGGCCACTGCTGTGACGGCTGCCATGCTCCTCCTTCACTATCCTCTACAACATACTCTAGAGCCCCCATACGCAACTCAGCCCTCAGCCCTTCATTGTCTCCTCTGTCATTATAGTCTCATAAATGGAGATATGAATGGTTCATAGCTCTACTATCAAGTAATTAGACACATTCAACTACTTGATAGTAGATCTACAGTAAAACAAAAATAAATCGTATTTGGCTAAATAAACCCCCTAAAACTAAGTATAATGTCAACGCAATTGCACATGATAGTAAACACTGTAGGAGTTAGTGTAGTGATAGCTCTTCAGTTAGCAGTATAGTCCTAATTCAACACACAGAGAACTTAATGTAGCCGTATTCTCAGGAGAGTTATTTTGAGACGCTCAAATGACATAGAACCGTTCATCTTTCCATTTATGGGACTATAATGACAGAGAAGACAATGAAGGGCTGAGGGCTGAGGAGATAAAACCATGCTGGGTATGGAATGAGAGGAGCATAATGAAGCTGAAATGTGTTTGACAATATGCTGGGATATCCAATGTCAGCTTTGGGACACTGACACATTGGCAGATTTAACTTTGTGTTGCAAAACATGTCAAAGTATCCCAGGGACAGCAGGAAACCTTTTTACACTTTTTGAAAAATTGAAGTGAATCAAATCAAATCTCCAAGAAAATATACTGTACCAGGCATCTTCTCTGACCTTAAAAATGTTCTCATATGATCACCTACATCAATTAGGATCCTACTGGCTACAGCGTCTTATTGGTTCAGTGATACATTCAGTCTTTAAGGCTTATCCTGCTATATAATGCTAATCTGATGTGAAAATCTTAATAAGATCCATCTAATTCGATATTTTAAAACTCTTAATCAGTAGGATTTGCAATAATTGTGCAAAACAGAAGGAGGTAGAGGCTGTTGTTTTACTGACGTATTTATCATAAATACTAAACACACACAAATCCAGCCTTCCCAAAGTTGAATTACCGTGTCAGTCAGGATTTTAAGACGATTGAAGATTAGCCTACAAATGAGATATTTACTTTGAGATGCAGCAGATTAAATACACTACACTGCGTCTGTGATTTCCATGAGAGCTATGGTTTTGGGGTCACCAACTGCTTAGGCTTCTTCTTAGTCACCATGCCAGAACACACCAGAAATGAGCCACCAGAGTCGCACACTGAGTCGTGATATGATTACGATCTGTTCTCTTCTTCTCCAATTCAGCCAGGGGCCATGTTGGTGCACGCTGTTATGATTGCTGCTGGTCTTTCACACTGGGAACATCTGCTTCATGTCCAGCTGCTATCTAAGAATCTTTAATGATCTCTGGGGCTCTGGCATTTCTGTGGGCGTGCACAGTAACGGTACCTCATGCACCTAGCCTTGCATGCCCCCCGCCCCCCTTGTCCTCCCTCCCCCAGTCCCCCTGCGAGGAGCTGGCAAATTTAGCGGAGCTGTAGCGTGACTGTCTGCTGGAACATTACTGCTCTCATCCCTAGCTGTCAAAGGAGCAGAAGGGACGCACTCCGGAATCGGTCAGGTAGCATTGGGGTCACAAAACGATTAAGATGCCAATCAAGCCCACACACAGAATGCCTCCACGCTCCAATGCATCAGGGAGAAATAATTGTCTGATGGCATTTACCGCTGTCAGGCATGATTTGATCGCTTCCTTTTGATTACACTCACTCCACTGAGTCACACAAGTAGCTACAAACAGACACACACACACTGATCTGTAAAAATGATGTGTAAAAGACATTGAAACACTTTATGGAAATATAACACATGTTATATACGTATACACTGTATGTATATATACAGTATATATATATACTATAAAACATATGTTCCCAAAGATAATGGATAAAAAAACACACAAAAAACATTTATTCATGACATACAGCCAGTATCAATTAAGAATTCAGACTATGTTCTCTGATGCCTACATTTCTGAGGAAGTCAATGCCAATATTATCTTTTAGAAAAATGTTTAATTGAAGCAGCTCTTTTTACGTCCATGGAAAGTGATCAGAAAGACAGAAACCCAGAGTGAACCAAGCAAGCGGAGTCATTTTCAAGACGGTTTTCAAGACATAGAAAACCGATAAAACAAGGTTCCACTCAGCTCTATATTTGTAGAGCTGCTAAAAGCTTGCCCCTGTTTGTTTCTTGTGGTAGTATGTTAATGGACCGACCCCTCTCTCTGGGACTGTACTATGTTGTTAAGCTGGTTCCTCCAGCTCTCTGAGAGTGTGCTGTGTTGGTAGGGTTGTGCCTGCAGGGCCGGAACCTCTCCTGTCAGCAGGCAGGCCTGCGTTTGCTGGGCCCATCTGTTATTTACATGGCCTGTGGATACGTGTGACGGCCGTGGTCTCCTGTGGCCCTGCTTGCGCCAGTCACTCCTATAGTACGCCTTTTACGCCAGGAAAAAAACAACAAAAAAAACGTGCACACTAGCCTAATTTGCGTTGCTATGCCACAGACACAGCCTCTGGCGCGAAGTTTCCTGAGCTCATAGAGAACAGTGAGGAGTCATGCGTGTTCCAGATACAACACCAGTAAAATGAAAACGTCAATACTACCACTGGCACTCAACAACACAGTCTCCGCTAATAAACTTGCACCTGCTTCAGTGCTACAACCCCTACTGCCACTTCAACTCCTGATGCTATGACGAATGACAACATCTGCTAATCAACTGCTATTTGGTGAATATCCCTGTGCATATTAGTTACAACCAATCAAGGATAATCAAGTTCATTAGAGACAAGAGATGTCTGTTATTGTGTACCAGTGTTGTGTATTCATGGATGCCAAGAGAAGCCAGGCTTCCCCAAAAAATGTACCAAGAATAAACATAAAATAATGTATTCTTTGTCTCTCTGTGTTTCATAATTTTCCTTCAATTCGCAAGAGGCTGAATGTATCTCACAGGAAAAAAGCATCTGAGCGAGTGAAATGCCATCTATCTGATGCTGTCTGGTCCGAAAGAGCATGACATTGTTGCCGCCCATGGCATTGCAGGAAAATGAAGCCAGTGAGCATTCGGCCTCCCTTGATAAAAAAAAGTATAAAAAAATTGCCAATCAGCGTTGAGCTCAACTGTGGATGGTCGTGGCGCACGCAAAAAAGGTTTCAAGGGAAGCCAGCTTGGATTTTGGCGTCACTCCTATCAAATCCCATTGAGAGCATACCTCATTGACAGAAAAACTTGAATTGTTGCATCTGGCTAGCTAGCTAAAATTGCCCCTTTCCTAAATTAGCCATGGATAGAGATAGGGATTTGGATTCTCCGTACTGGCCAATGATTATAACGGTGATTCTGGTCCAACCATTAATTCATACTTTGTTGTGCCTCTGGCCTGAGCATATGGAAGTGTCAGGCTCTGGCCATAGAGAAGCCTTTTGCTTCTCTATATAGCCATGGTCAGAGTCTGACAGATCTATAATTTCTGTTTCTGGTGGTGGTTTGTGTTGGATCCCTAATTAGAGGCAGCTGCAGTGCATTGTCTCTAATTAGGGATCCTACATATTTTTGTATGTTCCACACCTGGGTGTGGGTCATTATATCTCCAGTCACGTTCAAGTAAGTGTGTTCACGGTTGTATTACGTTGTTTGTTTGTTTGTAAGAAGTTTGTGATTCAACGTTTTGTATTATCATGCTTTGTTTTGTTAATATAAATAAAATGTTGAAACATTACTGCGCTGCGCCTTGGTCTCTCCATATACCAACACGTGACAGGAAGTTCAATATGTAGCTAGATGTAGAAGGCTAATGTTAACTAGCTAACGTGGCCCATGAATGGAAGTTAGGCTAGCGAGCAAGCATTTTAGCCTGGTAGACAAAAAATAGGACATCAAAAACTAAAAGTATGTACTGTATGACAGAGTGAGAGACTGTTTTGTTGATCATGAAGGAGAGGAGGATGGCATTTTGCTACAAGTAGGGTGAGTCAGTGATTTTCCCCACGCACTGCCACTGCTGTGTACCATGCCTGCTCTTGTTTTCAAAGCTGCTTGTGAATTTACATTTTAGTAATTTAGCAGACACTTATTCAGAGTGACTAGGGTTAAGTACATTGCTCAAGGGCACAGTAACAGATTTTTCTCCTAGTCGGCTTGGGGATTTAAACCAGTGACCTTTCGGTTTCTGGCCAAATGCACTTAACCACTAGGCTACCTGCCTCCCCAACAAGAAGGAATTATGAAAACATTGATCACATACTGTGTACATGACTGACCCTGTTTTGATGTCCATTTGGGAGGACAATTGCACACTCAGTAGGTGGTTGAAAATAAACAGAAGTCAGGACAAATACCCCCCTCTACTACATAATTGTTATGTTGGTTGTTTTTCCTGTTTCTCTCTTCTTGTTTTGTGTTAGTTTTATGAATCAACAGCAGAGATTGGGCTACACAAGATTTGTTGTAAACAAGAGTGAGTTGAGAAGCCTAATTGGGTGAAGGTAGAATTGATGATAACTCAAATAGCTAGAATCATTTAGTATGTTTTGAATAACCATACTAAATTAAATCTAAATTAAGAGAGGCACATTGAGACAATTCCCATCAAAACTCAATAAAACATAAAATAGAAAGTTAAGGATTCCATTAACATTCTGAAATTAGGGGCAGCACTTTCATCCAGCAGGCATTTTCAATTCCACAGTGTAGACTTACCTAAGGTAGCTGCCTATCTACGAAGAAAAACAACAAGTCTGTTCACTAAATGTTTGAATAGTTCATGTGATGTTTGCTCTAGTGTATAGAAACCAGTGCACAGTGTAAAGTTCTTCCCAGAGCTAAGGTCAGACCTTTTTTCTATAAAAAATGCAAAGACTTTAACCTGTCTCAGAGTCTGGACTCTCCAGTCAACCAGCCTATACAAGAGAACAAAACAGTCTGAGGCTTTGTTTTCAGGTTACCAAAGGTCACCTTGCGATATGACGCTGTAGACTATGATGACATTGATGGAGTGGCAAAGACAATGATCCCTGCTGATCTGTCCACGAAAATAACCCTCTACCCAATTAGTTCATACTGTACTGTAAGTGTTCTATAAAGTACAGCAAGTGACTTGTAAGAATGTATATTCCGGATATTCCGGAAACTTCTGGCTACTTCTGGATACTTCATGATACATGAAGTATCCTGAAGTCTCCAGAAGTTGTAAAAATGTGTAAAAAAAATGTAAACATTTGTATGATCCAGTAATATGGCTTGTTTACTAACATGTTATATTTTATGATATGCTTCTTTATATCCATCGCCTATGAACAACCATTTCATGGTCTGGCATTGACAACAATATAGGTTTTTAAATGATTCTTTAAACGTATTACTCCTCTCTTGATATTTCTCTTCCTCAGGTGTGTGATGATCAATTTCTATCTAAACATTCAAAGCAAAGACGACATGATCAGATCTTCATTTGTTCCGCCAGGACCCCAATCAGTCATACAGGTTAATTGATAAGCCTGACCATGCACTCCAGGTCCGTGGTAAAGGCCTCATTCTCAGCCAGCTCGGCAGCACTGTGTGTCTGCCAGAGATATCTGTCTCATACCATGCCTCCCCCACCAGGCTTATTTTCCATAATTGTATCTCCCTGAGCTGCTCTGTGTTGCTCTGGAGGTGAAGAGGCTGTGTGGTGGAGTGAGTACACACTGCCCAGGGGGGAACAGGCCTACCCTCCACTCCCTCAACCTGGCCAGAGGCTGACTTGTTAGTGCCAGCATTTGGCAGGATGGAGCCTGACACCACACCATGCATGGGGCACAGACATCAGGGCTGTAAACCTGCACAATTATAACATTGGATTATATTGAGCGAGCAAATCGTCTTATTCAAATCAGAGAGGCTTCAGTCAGTGGCTGAATCACTGAAATGTATTTTTAGATTAAAACACCACCTACAGTATATGATACACATATTAACTATAAGAGTACAATAATAATGTATGGTTTGTCCAAAAATCTGGTTGCTCCCTAAATCAAGTGCCTAATAATAGTCTGGAGATCTTTGGGGGAACAAACGTCAACAGTCAGGCACTGATATTACAGAATGTCCTTTGTCACTGTTCAGCTGTGAACATGAATCAGTCCATCACAGAAAACGTTGACCCACTGTCTCATCATCACTCTTTGCAGGCACTCAACTTTTAATATCAGTTACATTGGCTCAAGATAAGCTTACATGACAGTTTGTAAAGCCCACATAAAAAGCAACACCATTCCCTGCTTTAGTCTTCCATGTGTGCTTTAGCCAATGTGTTTTTTTGGGCACCGAGACAAACAGAGGGTTGTTAATGGAGGACCAGAGTGGATGAAGTCGTAAATGTCAGAGTGATAGAGATTCGGGCCTTAAAGCTGAAAGCTGGAGTGAGAGATAGTTAGGTGGGAATCTTCTATACACATGTTAATCATCATTCATTTGCAGAGAAACTACTAGAATATGTATGCCTGCAATGTAACATTCATTAGGGTTGTGTGTTGTTCACTAATGTAGGTGTGCAAGCAGGTGTAGAGCTATCAATGACCTCGTCGAGGTTGGCGTCCTATTGTGGGAAGGTCAAATGAGCAAGGACCCCGGTTTGATCATTAAACAGTAACATAAGTCAGTGTCACAAGCTGAAATAAGTGAAACGGTCAGCTTAATAGTTGACTTTCAGTAATATGTTCCCAATACACAAAGTTACCTCTAATGGAATGAGCTCTGGAAAAAAGCAAAATATGCCTAACTGTCATGGCAACCATAAATCACTCAAGCATCCCCTTAATTAAGTCATTTTGGGACACCAAAGGACTAAATGATGGATTGTCCACAGGCATCAGTGGGAGTGTTTATGCATTAGGGTGTCTTTCTGCCACAATGTTACTCTTGATCTGGTCACAACTGAATGATTAAAGGCAGTATTTCATATAACAAAATACATTTAATTTCTTCATTCAAGAAGCATTATCATACAACAACTGATGCAACAAAAAAATATCAGTTTCAATTAAATTTCTCCCCAAAGATGGCAAGGACTCCAACTGAGCAATAAATTGGGTCAAACATTTGCCTGGCAGAATTTTCCACCCATGTAGGGAATCTATGACACCAAAGCATTGACAAGACAATCTCAATAAATAACACCATCCCTATGGAAAAGTAATCCCTTTTCCTCTCATCTCTTTTGGACAGAGGTACAATCCTTCTGCAATAATATTGTAAAACACTTTTAAAGGTTTAGCTCCTCATATAAAGTGCATTGTTGTACATTGACAGGAAAAATACAACAATGCGTTTTAATGTCATGCAGTGTTTAACAAAATGTGTAGATAGATGAAATTGATATCCCGATAAACTGAATTTAGAAATGCAGAAGGAAAACATCGCTTTGTAGTGAATTCATGGTAATTACCAGTCTTCAAACGTCTACAATTCTCTAAGGGTATGGCACACCCTCTGCTTGCACCACCCTCTATCTTTTTTTGTTTAACTAAGATAAATTAAGTCTAAAACATTATTACTTAACTAACAAATGCCAGTGCTTTATATTCTGAATGCATTTACTTAAAACATAAATTAGGCAAACATTGAACAGTGCCTCTATCCCATACCAAAAGGTTAAGCTAGGCAATCTTGTTAATTGTGCCACTGAGGCTGCTTTACACAGGCAGCCCTATTCTGATATTTTTTCTCCCACTAATTGGTCTTTTGACCAATTACATCAGCTCTGAAAAAGATCTGACGTGATTGGTCAAAAGTCCAATTAGTGGATAAAATATCAGAATTGGGCTGCCTGTGTAAATGCAGTATGCATTGTAGGATAATAGAGGACTTACTGTTCTACTCACTACTCTCTATTGTAGGATAATAGAGGACTTACTGTTCTACTCACTACTCTCTATTGTAGGATAATAGAGGACTTACTGTTCTACTCACTACTCTCTATTGTAGGATAATAGAGGACTTACTGTTCTACTCACTACTCTCTATTGTAGGATAATAGAGGACTTACTGTTCTACTCAGTAATACAGTTTCCCTGCCCCAGAGATGCTTCGATGTTTATGGAAAACCATCCTCTTTCACCTCTGGCTATGTGCATCTACAGTATTTGAGTGCTGCAGAGGATTGGTAACACAGGGATGGGGATAACTAGTCAGTTGCACAACTGAATGCATTCAACTGAAATATGCCTTCCACATTTAAGCCAACCCCACTGAATCAGAGAGGTGCAGTCGGCTGCCTTAATCAACATTCACAGCACCCATGGAGCAGTTGTTGTTGGGGGTTAACTGCCTTGCTCAAGAGCAGAAGAGCAGATTATTTTCCACCTTGACGGCTCAGGGATTCAAACCAGCGACCTTTCAGTTAATGGCCCAATGCTCTTAACAGTTAGGCTACCTGCAGCTTCTTTTCACATGGATGATCATCAGCTGTAAGGACTGACTGACAATGGAACTGATAGGCTTTCTCCCTGGAACAACCCAGAACAACATCAGCCAAAAGGGCTCCTCAACAGGATCTTTATCATCAGCCCTATTGTATTCTCACAAAGGTTTTTTGCTCAAGGGGCCGTGCTACAAATCTGAGGCTAAGTACCTGTATGTTGCCTATTAAAGACGTCCTCAATCGATTTCTTTCAACTTTTACTGTTGAAAAGTGATATCCCAAGTATAATACAGTAAAGTACACACACTAAGGGGTAAAAACTTTTTGGGGCGAGCAAAAGTGTTTTTTAGACACAACTGCAGACTTCAAGGAGTTGGTCTGATGGGAATCTGTGATGTCATCTGCCTCCCCCCTTGCTTGAGGAAAAATAGAGAACAAAAGAGGAAAGCCCCGCCCACATGTGCCATGTCATGAAGATACCTGGGACCACCTATTGGTTTCACTTTAATGGCTAGAGGGGGACTGGCATGACTTACTTACATTTTCTTACATTTTCTGTGACCATCTCTACAGTTCCTTTCAAGATTGCCCAAAAAAAGATTGAGCAGTTCAATGGCCAGTTCTACAGTTTCTTTCAAGCCTGCAAGAATACAGCCGTTCACCAGACAAACGACACTGCATCAAGAAGGTAACTACTATGACAGTCGAAACAGCCTTCTGAACTGTATGCTACATAGATGAACAATGCACTTCAAAACAAATAGGAGACCCTCAACATTTCTAGCCATTTGCCTTTGCACACAAGTACACAGCTGCAACACAAACAAACAAATAAATAAATAACGGAAAACATAATGTAACAGCATCAGAGTTAATTTAGCTGATATTAATTATGCATCTGGCAGACAAAATGGGAACTAAGAGAATCACAAGTCAATATTTAATCAGTCGCTCTGGATTTTCCTGCGGAAGAAAACAAATGTCCTCATTATTTCACTTTGTAAGTCTCTCTCCAGAAGCACTGCTTCATTACACAGACAGTCAGAGTCTGCTCAACACATACAGATTTGGGATCTTCATTTGATCACCCTGTTGCAGGAGAACTTTCTGCAAATACTTGTAGTGTATTTGGGGTAAAAAGGCTTCTGAAGTTTGAAAATTCCGCTTAGAAATTTCAGACTTGATTTTCCCTTACGAAAAATGTATAAACCCCTACAAAAATTGTAGGGAACAATAGTGTTGGGTCCCCCACCTGCTGTAGGGAGACCACTGTCGTTCCAGTGCCCAAGAAAAACAAGGTGACATGACATGCCCAAATGACTATTGCTCTGTTGTACTCACCTCGGTCATCATGACTCGAGAGGCTGGTCATGGCCCACATCACAGGCACACTGGTCAGGAACACTGGACCCACTCCAATTTGCCTACCACTACAACAGATTCACGGAATATGTCATTTCCATTGCTATTCACACAGCCGTAACACATCTGGACAAGAGGAACAACTATGTGAGAATGCTGTTCGTTGACAGACAGACAGACAGACAGACAGACAGACAGACAGAGAGAGATAGAGTGAACTGGCTGTACATACGAATAATACAACTTCTAACTTGAACTTAAATTCACTGAAAACACACACTAACACATGGTTATATTAAGAGTATTGCACTTTTCATGTAGCCTACTTTTAGCAAGCTAATAGCCTAACCACCGATCAAGCAACATTATGGACTAAACATTCAAATCCTGATGCCACAGGAGGATTTTTGTTGACAATTTAGGTCAAATTAAGACCCTACATCTGTATGAATCACTTATGTTGGTCCTCAAATAGTTGTTTTTGTCATTCTGCAACTTCCACAGCTGTTTATGTCTCAAATGTACTCCCATTGACTTGAAGGAGGCATTTTGGACATTTGAATTTAAGCATTGTGTTTAGTGAGTCCACCAGATCTGAGGCAGTATGAATGACCATCCCTGGTCATTCCTATTTTGTGAATTGGACCATTTTCCTGTCCTGCTAAGCGAGTACCTTTGGTGCCAGGTAAAAAGTACATTATTTTGAAGTGAAGTAAAAGTAAAAATTTGAAAAAATATACAGTTAATAGTAAAGTAAATTACAGATACCCCCCAAAAACTACTTAAATAGTTCTTTAAAGTATTTTTACTTAAGTACTTTACACAACTGAACATGGTCAGAGACCATTCAGTTTGTCTAATAACTTTGTGAAAAATAGATTGTGTAGTAAATCTGTATCATCAATGTGCTGTAAATTTGCTGTAGCCTAAGTTTACGAAACATTTCAATGAGGCCTACTTATAATTTTTATGATAGACTAGCTGCTAGCACACAATGCATTTATAATGGTATTCTGTTCACTGCTTTCTTAACATTCACGGTCAATTAATTTTTAATCCTTTAACAAAGCCCAAGCTTAAAAGTAGTACTTAACGGTAATAGCTTGGAAATTTCCCTCCAAATCCCTTTAAGTTCTTTATTTGAAATACCAACTGAATTATATACTGCAATGACAAAGAGTCAGACTTATCATTGCAAATTCTCTCAGTTGAGTTAGGGACACAAACTACATTTATGAGACGTGTGTACAGGAACACTCCAGCTCAACCTTAACCCTAACCCTAACCCTAGGTTCATGTCTACACCCCAGCTTAACCTTAACCCTAACCCTAACCCTAGGTTCATGTCTACTACCCGGCTCAACCCTTACCATAGCCATAACCCTAAGCCTAGGTTCATGTCTACACCATGGCTCTTGTGTAGCTCAGATGGTAGAGCAAAAAAAAAAAAAAAGTATGGCTAGATGACATAAATGTTAAAATGGCTCCATCCTAAGCCTAGGTTCATGTCTACACCCTGGCTCAACCTTAACCCTAACCCTTGCTTCATGTCCGCACTCAGCATTAAACTTAACCTAACCCTGTGAGTGAGAGCACCATTGAGTTGTCATTAGCATAATAACATGCATTATACTGAAGGAGAGTACTGGCGCTAGCCATGAGGAAGGCCAATAACTAAAACCAGGAAAGGAGGAGTCTATCACACAGGCTGAACTCAGGGCTCCACAGGAGGCAGGACCTCCATCCCAGTGCTCTCCTCCACACCTGCTGGTGCATTTTATAACAAACAGGCGGGGCATTGATTGTGGCACCATTGAGGTTCCCAATAACCCCCCTCTGTGTCTGACTCTTTGACACCAGAGACGGGTATGTTTATCAATCAGGTACTGAAGATATTTTCCTCCAGCTTCACTTCATGGGCTGAGGAGGCTGAGTTGCTTTGTTTTTGTTAGGGAAATATAATGGCTTTAAAGGGGTGCTTGTGACATGAATTGTAACTTTGCTATTGTACGGTTATGGCCATAAACTGCTGCTACTTAGTGAGTTCCTGATTAGTGTAGCCATCATTCAAATGAATAAGTCATTTTAGGGTCTGTATACAAGCCATCCAATGCTAGTAATCACACAGACCCTGCTTGAAACACAATAACTGCAGCTGTAGTAACATTAATGAAGTCTATCAAAGGGGCAGTGCATTTAAACATTTTATTATCCAGTGTTTAAAAAAATACATATTTCAACACTATGAAGTCTGTACAGTTCAACAAGTACTCGCACTCAAAACCATACAAAGGAATAACCCAAGGAGGCCGAGATGCAAAAATAATATAATTAGTTTAATCCATGTTCAGAAGAATACAAAATAGACGTGCAAGGTGCTAATAAAAATGAAAAAGGAACAGAGCGAAGACTATGAAGTCAAAATAACACTCTGAAATTGTGAAAATTGGAATAATGCCCATTTTGTGCAGGAGCTATTTGAAAAACGGCCTTGGCTACGAATACAGTGTTTTCTCCCCCGCCCCGCCCCGCCCCGCCCCGCCCCGCCCCCTCCCTACGGAAACATCTTTCTCAAATCTACGGATCCGGATCACATTCTGCGCATATGTTATTTTATGCTCACACACCACCTCCCTTCACCTTTCTCTCTTTACTATCTTCCTCTTCTGAACCATGGTGATGTAGCCTGTCTCTGCCTCATATTTCTGAACAGCTGAAATTAAATCCCTGTAGCGATTTGAACAAACATTCAAGGCCATTATGAAGGCTACAAGCTTCTCTGTCTGTTGTAACAGATATTGCAGTTGCACAAGCAGAATACAGTCCCTACACATTGCATTGGAGCAAAATCAATCTGCGTTGTGTGATGATGTAGGCTAATCTTTATAGTTGCTGTCATATCGTAGCCAATAGCCAGGGTTCCTTAAAAAAAATATGTAACTCTGCATTTGAGTTTTGCATTGGGTCAAAAAAATATCTGCATTTTAACCACTCAATAATCATACAAGTACCACATGAGTAGGCTACCTAGCTGTTCCACCTCTGGGAAGCCTAATTTTCTAGGCAGCCAGAGCATGTGTATCCGGACCGGTAACCAGAGTGGGTTGAATGGGTGATTCGTTTTGCATCGTCCTTCTGTTATTTGTCAACTACCGCGTTAGACTGCCTTCTATTTTTGATGATAATCTTCATAGTTATGCTGCCATATCGAACTCAGAACGAGTCCATAAAACATATAATGCGATTTGTTAAGCACATTTCTTCTCCTGAACTTATTTAGGCTTCCCATAACAAAGGGGTTGAATACTTATTGACTCAAGACATTTCAGCTTAATAAAAAAACTTTGACAATTAAGGGTATTGTGTGTAGATCAATGACACAAAATCTAAATTTAATTATTTTAAAATTCAGGCTGTAAAACCAACATTTGGAAAAAGTAAAGGGGTGTTATTAATATGTTGTCCCACTCCTCTTCAATGGCTGTGCGAAGTTGCTGGATATTGGTGAGAACTGGAAAATGCTGTTGTACACTCCAGAGCATCCCAAACATGCTCAATGGGTGTCATGTCTGGTGAGTATGCCGTCCATGAAAGAACTGGGACATTTTCAGCTTCCTGGAATTTTGTACAGATCCTTGTGACATGGGGCTGTGCATTATAATAACAGGAGGTGATGGCGGCGGATGAATGGCACGACAATGGGCCTCAGGAGCTCGTCACGGTATCTCTGTGCATTCAAATTGACATCAATAAAACGCAATTGTATTCATTGTCCGTAGCTTATGCCTGCCCATATCATAACCACACCGCCACCATAGGGCACTCTGTTCACAATGTTGACATCAGCAAATCACTCGCCCACATGACACCATACACGTGGCCTGCGATTGTGAGGCCAGTTGGTTGTACCACCAAATTCTCTAAAACAACGTTGGAGGCGGCTTATGGTATTGGGGCGGCAGGTAGCCTAGTGGTTAGGGTGTTGGGTCAGTAACTGAAAGGTTGATGTATTGAATCTGAGCTGACAAGGTAAAAATTATGTTGTTCTGCCCCTGAACCAGGCAGTTAACCCACTGTTCCCTGCTAGGCTGTCATTGTAAATAAGATTTTGTTCTTAACTGACTTGCCTAGTTAAATAAAGGTTAAATAAATAAAATATGGTAGCAAAATTAATATAAAATTATCTGGCAACAGCTCTAGTGGACATTCCTGCAGTCAGCATGACAATGGCAGGCTCCCTCAAAATGTAGACATCTGTGGCATTGTGTTGTGTGACAAAACTGCATATTTAAGAGTGGCCTTTTATTGTCCCCATCACAAGGTGCACCTGTGTTATGATCATGCTGTTTAATCAGCTTCCTGATATGACACACCTGTCTGGTGGATGTATTATTTTGGCAAAGGAGAAATGCTCACTAACAGGGATTTTACCAAATTTGAGAGAAATAAGCGTTTTGTGGGTATGGAATATTTCTGTAAACTTTTATTTCAGGTCATGAAACATGGGACCAAGACTTTCCATGTTGCGTTTATATTTTTTGTTCAGTATACTGTAATAGTCAAAAGTTTGGACACACCTACTCATTCAAGGGTTTTTCTTTATTTTACTTTTTTTTTTACATTGTAGAATAATAGTGAAGACATCAAAACACAAATGGAATTAACAAGTCACCAAAAAAGCGTTAAACAAATCAAAATATATTTTATATTTGAGATTCTTCAAAGTAGCCACCCTTTGCCTTGACAGCTTAGCTCACTCTTGGCGTTCTCTCAACCAGCTTCGTGAGGTAGTCACCTGGAATGCATTTCAATTAACAGGTGTGCCTTGTTAAAAGTACATTTGTAGAATGTCTTTCCTTCTTAATGCATTTGAGCCAATCAGTTGTGTAGTGACAAGGTAGGGGTGGTATACAGAAGATGGCCCTATTTGGTAAAAGACCAAGTCCATATTATATAAAGAACAGCTCAAATAAGAAAAGAGAAATGAAAGTCCATCATTACTTTAAGACAAGAAGATCAGTCAACATTTTAAGAACTTTTAAAGTTTCTTCAAGTGTAGTCACAAAAACCATCAAGCGCTATGATGAAACTGGCTCTCATGAGGACCGCCACAGTGAAGGAAGACCCAGAGTTACAGAGGATAAGTTCATTAGAGTTACCAGCCTTCAATGCTTCACAGAGTTCAAGTAACAGACATATCTCAACATCAACTGTTCTGGGGAGACTGCGTGATTCAGGCCTTCATGGTCGAATTGCTGCAAAGGAACCACTACTAAAAGACACCAATAAGAAGAAGAGACCTGCTTGGGCCAAGAAACATGAGAAATAGACATTAGACCAGTGGAAATCTGTCCTTTGGTCTGATGAGTCCAAATGTGAGATTTTTAGTTCCAACCGCTGTGTCTTTGTGAGATGCAGAGTAGGTGAACGGATGATCTCTGGAGGAGGAGGTGTGTTGGTCTTGGGGTGCTTTGCTTGTGACACTCTCAGTGATTTATTTATAATTCAAGGCACTCTTAACCAGCATGGCTACCACATAATTCTTCAGCGATATGCCATCCCATCTGGTTTGCACTTAGTGGGACTATCATTTGTTTTTCAACAGGACAATGACCTAACACACACCTCCAGGCTGTGTAAGGGCTATTTGACCAACAAGGAGAGTGATGGAATGCTGCATCAGATGTCCTGGCCTCCACAATCATCCGTCTTCAAACTCGGACAACGCTGGGCCAATTTTGCGCCGCCCTTTGGGACTCCCAATCACGGCCGGTTGTGATACAGCCTGGAATCAAACCAGGATGTCTGTAGTAATGCCTCTAGCACTGAGATGCAGTGCCTTAGACTGCTGCGCCACTCGGGAGCCCGAAGTCAACAAGGCAAAGCGTGGCTACTTTGAAGAATCTCACATTTGGTTAGTGCATGATTTCATATTAGTTTTTTCCTAGTTTTGATGTCTTCACTATTATTATACAATGTAGAAAATAGTAACAATTCTGAAAAACCCTGCAATGAGTAGGTGTGTCCAAACCTTTGACTGGTACTGTATATAGCCAGTACTTTTGTAGACGGGCAAGGTGTCGAATGTGAGACATACAGTATGTAAGACATACAGATGATGCAAATTTGAAGTACATTCTTAGCCTACAAATAACGTATTACAACAGTGTGACTGTTTTGGAGTATAATTTTCAATATATTTTCTTAAACATCCTCTGTATTATGTGCTTGTTGTTTAACCATTGATATGTTCTACGAGACATTTTGAGACCTTAAGGAGCATCAGGTACTGCTGAAATACAAAGTATTTGTAAAGTATAAATAGCCCAATCTTTAGATGAGGCCATGCAAAATGACTTAAGTAATGATTAGTAAATGGTTGATAAGGAGCTATATTAAACATCTTATGAAGGCTCTTATGAATTATTATTAAATTATTTTATGAAACATTTAAAATGTGTGAATAACTAGGTTACTAACATATACAAATGTGAAAAAAATGATGAATTTATGAATAAACAATTAAATAATCCATTATAAATGCTGTAGTACGTGGATTTATTATACAGTTTTACCCAGAGCCTTCTGCAGAGATGAGGATAGGCTGGATACACATTCAGTTCAACATCTTGTCACAGCTGCCTGAAAATTCTGTGTCAATTCTGTTAAAATGACACTGGGAGTGAGATATTGATATATTGGTGTGAACCAAGCTTTACAATGTTCTGACTTTTGGTGCTCTTCTGTGGTCGACCAATATATTGAAAGATTGATAGGCAGCTAGCATTTACCATAACGAATCACCATGTGGCAAGGGGTAACTTGTATGGTATCACATACAGTATCTGCTGGGTGTCAGAGAAAAGATTAAAGGTCACACAGGATGTGAATGCCATATAGAGTGTACAGTAAACAAATCAAACAGGAAAGTACTGTAAAGCATACCAGAAATAGTTTAAACCTAACTGGACTATATCCCTTACAATAATAAAGCAAACGTTTTCTCTTTTTGCAACTACAAATTAATTCTAATCTAATTGTATGAATATTACAGTGATTGGAAAGCCAAAACAATGCTTTTTTTCAGAGTTTTTGGACTCTCCATTTCAGCCAAGTTAGAGCCCAGCCAAGACAGATAATGACGAAGTAGAGCGATTGCTGGCAGACTGTCCAAAGCCTTATGCTGGATAACAAGACTAAATTGCTGTTATCTGTTGTCTGCTCTTTGTTATCCTGGCAAAGCTCATGTTTTCATCATTAAAACGCATTCCCCTTCCTATCAGAACTCACAACGGTATACTATCGACTATACAAAAAGTGTCAAATGACACCTTCATTCACATCCCTCAGAAATTAAATTAGAAAACAGGTATGTGTGAGACCTTCTTCTGCACAGAACACAACCTTGAAGTATTAAACAGTGTTCAAAATGGAACAAAGTACATTTGAGACATTAAACCACAAAAGAGCTGCAGTATAAAATGGGTAGATTTCCGTCTTTGGAGTATAGCCTCAATTAACAGGGAAATGTTAGGGGGAAATTTCATTTAATGGGAGACATCCTGTGAAAAGCACCATGCAAGAAGTTAATCCACTAATGAAATGGGAGAACTCTTAGTTCCATATCATCAAGGGAATACTCTGATATCTGCTTATCTCGTGGATGATTACTGTCAAAGAGTAATCTTTCTTAGTACACCAGGTTGGAGAATTTTTTATTATTTCACAAGCCTTCCTAAAACCAACTACAGCAAAACACCATGTGTCACTGAGTTCTTATTACTTAAATGCAGCTGCATTTATCAAAGCCATACTTTGGGCTCTATTCAAGCAGATCAGCTTTAGCTGACATCCGCATAGCAATTGTTTTGGTGGAGGAGGTGGAACTGTGTTAGAGGTGTCAAATCCACAACTCCCAGCATTCAGCGGTGGAAAAAGTATCCAATTGTCATACTTTAGTAAAAGTAAAGATACCTTTATAGAAAATGACTCAAGTAAAAGTGAAAGTCACCCAGTAAAACACTATTTGAGTAAAAGTCTAAAAGTATATGTTTTTAAATATACTTAAGTGTCAAAAGTAAAAGTATAAATTATTTCAAGTTCCTTATATTAAGCAAACCAGACAGCACAATTTTTTTTTTTTTACAGAAAGCCAGGGGCACACTCCAACATTCAGACATAATCTACAAACAAAGTATGTGTGTTTAGTCAGTCCGCCAGATCAGAGGCTGTAGGGATAACTAGGGATGTTCTCTTGATAAGTGTGTGAATGGACCATTTTCCTGTCCTGCTAAGCATTCAAAATGTAATGAGTACTTTTAGGTGTCAGGGGAAATGTATGGAGTAAAAAGTACATTATTGTCTTCAGGAATGTAGTGAAGTAAAAGTAAAAATACAGATACCCCAAAACACTACTTAATTAGTACTTAAAAGTATTTTTACTTAAGTACTTTACACACCTACCAGCAGTCACATTAACAGAAATCCCATGCAGCCTTGTTTACAAGTTTGAACACTGAAATGTGAGATGTAATCTACACCTTGATTAGGGTGATAGAAATCCTCATTATTTAGTTTAATGATTTTTCTATTTGAGCATAATTATTTCTATATAGTCTACACTTTCTTGCTCTGAACTTCTAATGGGAGTGGGGTGGATGTGGCTTCATGACAATGATGCAAGAGCAGCTGCTCACCAATTTGATGGCTGAAACAGTTCCACCTCTGATACTGCCAAAACATCCGCTATGCTGGTGTCTGCTATCGCCTGTTAACGCTTGATCTGATTGAATCTAGGCCTACATTTATGTTGATGCGTGTAATGTAATGTATAACATTTCAAGTAAATTCTGACATACATTTTTGTCTCAATGCAACCAAACTGTGTGTAGAGTAAAATCCTTATTGAAACAGCCTGGCAGGGCTTGAGTAGGTGCAGTGCTTTTCAACAGTTTTCCTTGGTCTGTGTTCTTCAACAGCTTTCCTTGGTCTCTGACCAATATAAATGTTTTCTGTGGCTGTAATTGACCAGGGTCAGTATTGGTCTACATTCAAAACGCTTTTCTCTAAGGAGAGCAGTAATAGTTATTCACTAGATATACTGTACATTCCTCTACTGTCAGGCTCTGGCCATAGAGAAGCCTATTTGCTTCTCTATGTAGCTATGGTCAGAGTCTGACAGTGTCGTTCTTTTCTGTTTCTGTGTGGGGTTTGGGTTGGATCCCTAATTAGAGGCAGCTGCAACGCATTGTCTCTAATTAGGGATCCCATATATGTTGAGTCTGTCCTTCACTCGGGTGTGGGTCGTTATCGATGTATGTCGCAGTCACGGTGAAGTAAGTGTGTTTTCGTTTACGTCCGTCCGTTCATTCGTGTTTGAGAACGTGACGTTTTTCGTGTTTGTTATTTGTGGTAGTTCGTTCTTGATTATTATTATACATAGTAAAAGAAAAGAAAAGAAATGTCGAACTACTATCCCTGCGCTGCGTCTTGGTCTCTCCCCACACACATTCGTGACAGAACGACCCACCCCTGCGAGACCAAGCAGCGCGACTGGGGAGAGACGGACCAAGAGGAGTTAACGCCAGTACCAGTTCCGACGTGGCCTAGGGTGAGTCCTGAGGACCGTGGGAGGGTTTTGGCGCATTGGAGGAGGATGGAAAGGCAAAGGTCCGTTGTGGCTGTGAGCACCACAGCATCGGTGCGCAGCCAGAGCCCGGAGAGGCTGAAGACGGGGAATCGCCCCCCACTTCGTCTGCCCACAGATCAGGATCGGGACAAGCCCGAGGGGTTCTATAAATACCAGGAGGAGGAGCAGACGAGGTGGTGGAGAGCCTGGGTTGCGCTTCCGCTGGAGGCTCAGAAGGACCCACTCCTCCGGGAGATAGAGGAGGAGAGGGACTTTGAGCGCCGACGGGTACTAGTGCTGAGGCTAATGGACATACGAGCACCTCCAGCGAAGGTCAGCAACCCGCCACCTCCAGCGAAGGTCAGCAGCCCACCACCTCCAGCGAAGGTCAGCAGCCCGCAACCTCCAGCGAAGGCCAGCAGCCAGCAACCTCCAGCGAAGGCCAGCAGCCCGCAACCTCCAGCGAAGGCCAGCAGCCCGCAACCTCCAGCGAAGGCCAGCAGCCCTGAGCCTCCAGCGAAGGCCAGCAGCCCTGAGCCTCCAGCGAAGGTCAGCAGCCCTGAGCCTCCAGCGAAGGTCAGCAGCCCTGAGCCTCCAGCGAAGGTCAGCAGCCCTGAGCCTCCAGCGAAGGTCAGCAGCCCTGAGCCTCCAGCGAAGGTCAGCTGCCCTGAGCTGTCATCCACGGCCCGTAGCCCGGAACCTCCAGCGAAGGTCCGTAGCCCGGAAACCTCCAGCGAAGGTCCGTAGCCCGGAACCTCCAGCGAAGGTCCGCAGCCCAGAACCTCCAGCAAAGGTCCACAATCCGGGTCCAGCCGTCTGCTCCGCCTCAGTGCCAGAGCAGTCCGCTCCACCGGTACCCAATCCGGGTCCAGCCGTCTGCTCCGCCTCAGTGCCAGAGCAGTCCGCTCCACCGGTATCCAATCCGGGTCCAGCCGTCTGCTCCGCCTCAGTGCCAGAGCAGTCCGCTCCACCGGTACCAATCCGGGTCCAGCCGTCTGCTCCGCCTCAGTGCCAGAGCAGTCCGCTCCATGGCCGGAGCCGTTTGCCCCACCGGTGCCCAGTCCGGGCCCGGTTGTGTTCCCCGCTCCAGAGCCTGAGCAGTCCACCCCACCGGTGCCCAGTCCTGGTCCGGTTGTTTTCCCCGCTCCATGGCCGGAGCCGTTTGCCCCACCGGTGCCCAGTCCGGGCTCGGTAAATTTCCCCGCTCCATGGCCGGAGCCATTTGCCCCCCCGGTGCCCAGTCCGGGCCCGGTTGTTTTCCCCGCTCCATGGCCGGAGCCGTTTGCCCCACCGGGGCCCAGTCCGGGCCCGGTTGTTTTCCCCGCTCCATGGCCGGAGCCGTTTACCCCACCAGGGCCCAGTCCGGGCCCGGTTAAATGTCCCGCTCCTTGGCCGGAGCCGTTTGCCCCACTGGTACCCAGCCCGGGACCGGTTATAAGGAAGGGGCATGGGACAAAACTGTCCACTTTGCCGGAGCCAGAGCCGCCCCCGAGGGACTAGTCTTCCCTCCCATTAACCCCCCCTGTTTTGTGTGTTTGTTTTTGGGGTTTTTTGGCGTCCGGGAGTCCGCGCCTTGGGGGGGGTTACTGTCAGGCTCTGGCCATAGAGAAGCCTATTTGCTTCTCTATGTAGCTATGGTCAGAGTCTGACAGTGTCGTTCTTTTCTGTTTCTGTGTGGGGTTTGGGTTGGATCCCTAATTAGAGGCAGCTGCAACGCATTGTCTGTAATTAGGGATCCCATATATGTTGAGTCTGTCCTTCACTCGGGTGTGGGTCGTTATCGATGTATGTCGCAGTCACGGTGAAGTAAGTGTGTTTTCGTTTACGTCCGTTCATTCGTGTTTGTGTTTGAGAACGTGGCGTTTTTCGTGTTTGTTATTTGTGGTAGTTCGTTCTTGATTATTATTATACATAGTAAAAGAAAAGAAAAGAAATGTCGAACTACTATCCCTGCGCTGCGTCTTGGTCTCTCCCCACACACATTCGTGACATGTACATAGCCTACAATATAAAGTAGACTTTGGATATGTTGAATATTTTCAAAATGGAGGGGAAAAAAATACCTTTGTTGGTATAATAACAAGTTAGACTTGACTGACAGTTCTAACTGAATTACTTTTTTGAAAATCAGTAAGTAGCATTGCTGGCTACATATTCAACCTCTATACAGACCAAGGGCACTCTCAATGGCACAGTGGCACACCTGACCTTCAGAATTAATTAGCTGCAATCTGAAGACGGAATTCTGGAAAATGCTGAGGGGTCCAGAACCAGTGCATTCCTCCACAACTCTTAGACTTTGTTGTTTATGGAGGTAATATTATTGGTCGACCTTTCTGTCTATAAATACTTGTAAGGTGTCTGCTGGGTAATGCAGAGCTGACATGAGCCGGAGCCAGGAGGCTAGTCTCTGTCTGTAATAAGATGCAGTGCAAAGGTCAGCAGCGGCTGTCCAGGGAGCTTCGACAGACGGGGGCCTATTATATCAAGTTCATATGAATATTGAACTCTGTCAACACTGCACACAAGATACTTGACAGTAGAGAAAATGTTCGGGAAAATAGACTGAATGACATTCATTGACATTGAGACCAGAGCCGTGTGAGTGTTGGGAGGGTAATGGACTCTGGTGGACTGCAAGTTTGGTGTCTCCATGTGTGTATGATCTATGTCATGTTTACATGAAATTCCACAATACGTTTTAATTCCTATTCTGAGTTGGCACTGATAAACCACAACACCAAATCAAGAGAACTTTAGCTGATAAACTTTCTAGAAATCAAATACCTTATGCTGCAAATTAGTTGGACTGGTGATGACTTGCAATAATGCAATGCTCAGCAATAATATATATATTACCCTTTTGCCTTCAGTCTTGCATCATGCCTTCAAGACTCTTCACTTCCAACAGGCTGTGTCATATCCATAATTGACACTCATAATATGTAATATTAGGATTCAATAGACTGCCCTGTGACAGTAGCTTCAGCTTCCAAAGTGGCAACCTTATGCTGAAACATACTATAATCTGCTATAGCTGACATTGATACACCATATAGAAAAACATGACAATTTAACGCAAAGTAATGAAGTGATGTATGGGCAATTAAGTATCCCTTTTCTATTGTACATACTGTGCGATTCGTTTCATTTAAGGCTTTTACAGCATGGAATTTATTACATTTCAATCTCCAGGGTACATAGCAGCCTGGCCTCAAAGACTAGATGTACCAAAGTAAACATAAATTGGTGCCACTCAAATAGTATAATATGTAATGTTTGGTATGATTATTGAGACAAAAGGTTAAACCAAAAATAAAAATAGGGATGTTGATCGGGGAGGGTGGTTTGGGGTATAATGTGATTGTGCATAATGCGAACGTCTAGCAATCCAAAGGCTTTGTGTTCAAATCACATCACAGACAACTTTAGCATTTTAGCTAATTAGCAACTTTGCAACTACTTATTTTGAACTTTGCAATCCTTATTGAAACAGCCTGGCAGATGTTAGCTAACCCATCCCCTAACCCTAACCCCTAACCCTAACTCCGGACCCTGACCTTAACCCCTAACCCTAACCTTAACCTTAATCCTTACCTTAACCCCTAAATCTAACCCTAACCCTAGCCTAGCTAACATTAGCCACCTAGCCACCTAGCTAACATTAGCCACCTAGCCACCTACAGGAGCTAACGTTAGCCACAACATTGGAATTCATAACATATCATACGTATTGCAAATTAGTAACATATTGGACGAATTGCAATTCGTTACCTATCATACGAATTGTAATTCGTAAAACATCTTACGAAATGGATGATGGACATTCACAAATGAAACATTCACAAACTAAACATAACATACCATACTAAATGGAGGGAAACAGATTTACATTTACTATGTTATGTCTACCCCTGAGTCCAGGTTGTACATACACTTCTACACTTTTCAGAAAGGTCTATACATTATAGATAGGTACTTTATTGATCCCCGGGGGGGAAATTTCTTAAATTCTTAGTACATTTATGATAATGCCCTTTTTTGTGTAAAAGCTGTTTGAAAAAAATGCCTTGAATTTCAGCCTGTTCAGGTGGGATGGAACTTCTGGCCCACATCATGACGTCACAATGTGATCTGATTATAATAGACCAATGACTGTTTATCTAGGTAAGGGAGTGGGCTCTAGACCATCCTATACTCTGAGTCGATATTCACGTAGTAATAAGGAATTCCCCTCGACAACGCCCACAAATTGGGGAAAACAAACATTCTTTCACATTGACCTCCACTGTAAAAGAGACAACTTCATTGTTGATTTTTTGTTATGCAGAAATTGTTAAATACGCATGTAACCAGTTCGAAAATCCTGACCTACGGTTTGCAATGCTCCCATGTAGGGAAATAGAGTCTGCGAGAAGAGCCCTGTGGCTTCAGGCTATTCGATGTGGGAGAGTGGGAATTAGGCTACACGTAGCTGTGTGTGTGGAAAACATTTAATGACAGGTAAGATATTTTACTTGTTTAGTATAGTCTGTTTGTAACTCCACTCACTACTTGTAGCTGTATAATCTGTTTGTGTTGTTGGTCTTGGCTAGCTTAATGTTCCGGTCGGTACCTAGCTAGCTGGAACTCACTCACTCGTGGCTGCTAGCACCATCATGGAAAGGGGTATGAGGGAATCTCTCTCCTCTAACCTTTATTTAACTAGGCATGTCAGTTAAGAACAAATTCTTATTTACAATGATGGCCCACCGAGGCCAAACCCAGACAACTCTGGGCCAATTGTACGCCACCCTATGGGACTCCCAATCACGGCCGGATGTGATACAGCCTGGATTCATACCAGGGATGGCTTGCAACTGCCTCTTGACTGAGATGCAGTGCCTTAGACCACTGCACCACTCAGGAGCCCCACAAAGCCCCACAAAGCCCTACAATATTATGTTTTTCTAAGTAGATCTGGAACTGTTGGGGTGCTAGGACCTAGTTTAACAATTATGCATCCATCCGTGAGTAACTCTGGTCCGTCTGCACTCATTCACTCAGGACCTATTTAATCATGCAGGTCTGTATATACATACTCATGTACAGTTGTTATATCATATCACGTGCAATATTGCTAGTAATTCTTGGACCTAACTTACGTAGGCATTCACTCACTCAGGAATGCATATTAGTATCCTGTCAGTTGCACCTTTTCTCATTGCTTTTAGTATATCGAATGTGCAATACGTGCAGTTGTCTGTAATTAAACCCTGCGCACTAAGGACTGTATTTTAAGGGAATTACTATTATTACCCCAAATTATATCATACACACATTTAGCTATTAAAGTATCTCTTCCTGTCATTTACCTGTACAGTTTGTGTAACCATGCAAGTATTCACTTATCTGTAAATATAACTGTATACTTACCTGTACAGCTATTTTAACCATGCAAAATATTCACTTACCTGTTCATTTAGCCAGTCTGTCTCTGCCATCGACCTGTATAGTATGGTTAACCATCCAACGTCCACCAAGCTATCTATCTATCTATCTATCTATCTATCTATCTATCTATCTATCTATCTATCTATCTATCTATCTATCTATCTATCTATCTATCTATCTATCTATCTATCTATCTATCTATCTATCTATCTATCTATCTATCTATCTATCTATCTATCTATCTATCGTAGTGAGAACGCTAGGGAGCAGGCAATGTTGAAAAGTAATCTTTAGACATGTTGTACTTAAATTTAGCTTTGTAATTGACTAAAACAAGCAGACAACAAGAAAATAATGTTTTAAAAAGTTTTTGTTGTGAACAAATGGAGTAACCTATGTAACCACAGGTTGTTTTCAACCAGAACGTCACGACCCTGCCAGCCTATATAATACTGACTGGGACTATGTATCAGCCAATCAGGGCTATGTATGTAAATATCTTCAAAATTGTTTCCTAACCTCCACACGAGTAGGGGGTCAAAGGAGGCTTGGGAAATAAAGGGTCAAAGTAGGCTCGGGAAATAAATGCTACAAAATATATTTTGAAGTTATTTTCATTATATAAACACACATAGTGATCACTAAGACTGCATGGGGGATTTAATTTGAGCCCGTTTGCTACAGCAGGAAAATAATGCTGCAGCAAAAGGAAATGTGAATTAAGTGGATTATAATTTATGGACATTTTTTATATTTGTGACATCAATATATAAAAAAATTCATAATAATTCAATACAGTAATATGAGATCGTCATGTGAAACATTTACATTTGACATTGTAGTAATTTAGCAGATGCTCTTATCCAGAATGACTTACAGTACAGTTGCATTAATATTAAGACAGCTAGGTGAGACAACCACATATGACAGTCAATATACAGGATACGAACATTCCATTCCAGCTAAACAATGGATTTTCATACACAATTTAAATTCTATGAATAAAAACATCTGAGAACAGTAATATTTTACACACACGAAGGTACCCATTAGCAATCATTTCTGATGTAAAAAACACTGGAAAAATTGGTGGATATAGCGTTTTGGAAATAAACTCTTTGATTTCAAAGCGGAAATGAAAGCGGAACCTCAAATACACTACAAGTTTTAAATTTCCTGCATTGCAGGAAAATTCTCCTGCAACAGGGTGATCAAATTAAGATCCTACAAATGTACATGTACAGTATGTGGTCCAGGGAACCAGATGAAGAGTTTATTTTCAATGTTCTTCAAACAATAAAAGCTCATTCACCACCATTTCTGAAAATGGATATATAGCGTTTTGGAAGAAAACTCTTCAGATAATCCTAGGCTTTGTCACATGTCCAGTTCATGGATACTCCAACCCAATGTACTATAGGATCAACAGACCAGCCATCTGTTTGGATGTACTCACGTTTAAAACCTCGTGTGGTCCTTGTTTGTTTACACAAATAGATTATGAGGTCACAGTGCTGTGTCAATTTGAGTCATATTATTTGAGTGCTAATATAGTGGATAGGAGTTGTCTGTAAGGTATTGATCCGACAGGAGACTGCAGCTTCATACCTCAGCGTCCTAATAGAGATAGAGCCTCTGCTAAAGCCCAACCAATAGGAGGCCATAGGATGATCTCCAGACACTTTAGCAGATTATTAGTGAGGTAAAGAGCTGATGTGCTTGATGTAATCACAGGGGAGGAGACGAGGTACACAATCAGATCACCCACTCAGTAATAAGTGCACATACTTAATCCAGTATCATTCATCCAGTATCCTTCATCCAGTTTCCTTCATCCAGTTTCCTTCATCCAGTATCCTTCATCCAGCATCCTTCATCCAGTGTCCTTAATCCAGTATCCTTCATCCAGTGTCCTTAATCCAGTATCCTTCATCCAGTATCCTTGCACATTGCAAACATTGGAATTTACCCTGTATATTACACCGAGCTTCTTACTTTCTTGTGTTCTTATTCTTTTTTTCTCATGTGTTTTTGTTCTCTCTTATGTTATTGTTAGTGCTACATTGATATTGATTACAGCATTGTTGAGTTTAGAGCTTGCGAGAAAGCCATTTCATTGCACATTAAACTTGAAATATACTATACCCTTGTGCGTACACTACAGGATGTTATTATTACTATTAGTCATCTCTATCACAAATTTATTCAAGAATCAACAAGATGTTTGAGTGGCATATTGTAAGAAGCTAGATACAGTATAACCTATTTAAATCTTAACCCTTTTTAGTCTGAATGGATATGAAGGGTTTGAGAGCTCTGTTGTTGCTTCTTGTGAGATCTTCTAAGGGCCTAAAACTTAAAAGCTTCCATCTGGGTTTCCTTTCATTTCTCCGGACCGCATGGCATTCTCAGGAGGATCTTCTATCTACCTGCTGGTGGAGGGGTGGACCAGGGAGATTTAGTAGAGAACCAAGTTGTGTGAGATGTTCACATTGTTGGATGAATACATTTTGCTCGTTGCATATCAGCTCCATAAACAAGCCATTCAAAGAGAAAACTGATGCTCTACAGATGGTCATACCATCAACAAACTATCTGTTGATAACCAACTGCTTGCTAAGGATACGGTTAGGGTTAGAGTAAGGGTTAAGGTTAGGGTTAGGGTTAGGGTAAGGGTTAAGTTTAGGGTTAGAATAAGGGTTAAGGTTAGGGTTAGGGCTAGGGTAAGGGTTAAGTTTAGAGTTAGAATAAGGGTTAGGTTTGGGTTAGAATAAGGGTTAAGGTTATGGTTAAGGTTAGGGTTAGGGTTAATAGATACTGTAGTTAGTTAATTTGTGTAACTGATAGTCTGTAGAGCATCTACAGATTGGACTATCTAAATAAAGTGTTACCAACAGATCAGCAAACATATCACATGGTTCATGGAACTCGAGTTGAAAATCCAAACATAAGACCTGCTATATCTTTGTTGCAATAAAGAATATTATAATAGACAGATCAAATTCAAATGTTATGAATATTGTACCGCAAGTGTTATGCCAGGTACTCTTACGGGACACTTGATTAAGTGTCTGGATATACCCTGTAGAGCTATGCAACCAGACTGAGACGTCAGGGGAGAGAGAATGTCAGGCTTTAATGGATTCACCATGTCTGTTTGTAGGATGATTTCCTCCTAACATCAATATGGGAATCTTCTCAGAGGTTATTCAAATATTTTCATTGAGAGTGAGTGAGTGAGTGAGTGAGTGAGTGAGTGAGTGAGTGAGTGAGTGAGTGAGTGAGTGAGAGAGTGAGTGAGTGAGTGAGAGAGAGAGAGAGAGAGAGAGAGAGAGAGAGACAGAGAGAGAAAGAGAGAGAGAGAGAGAGAGAGAGAGAGAGAGAGAGAGAGAGAGAGTGAGAGAGTGAGTGAGTGAGTGAGTGAGTGAGTGAGTGAGTGAGTTAGAGAGAGCCAGACAGACAGACACAGACAGACAGACAGACAGACAGACAGACGGGTGGATCAGAGTGTCTGTCTGGACTGCTCTGAATCTTTATTAGCCAACCTTCAGGTCCATGGACACAGTATGTCGCTATGTATGCCACCAAAAATATATGGGGACAAAAAAGAGACGGAATAGCAGTGAACTATTGCTATTATGTTTCCTAGCTGTGTATTAGATAAATCTACCTAGTGATATTTATGTTTTTCAATCTCTATTACTGTATTGCAGAAACTATGTTCCTTTAATGTTCACTTGGACTTTCTTATTCCAACCTCAACAACTTTTTTAGTTTAGTTAGGTAACTCCCCTGCTTCCCTGAGGTATCTTTGAAATGTATTGATTGCATGTCCAGGACTGTGTTTATCAGGCTATGCTCTAGGTTGTGTCCGTCTGAAAGGTGTGCTATTCCTCCCTCTCCTCCCCTTCCTCCATACTCGACTTCCCCTGTCACGAGCTTCTGGTCTGAGTGATTAGGTATCTTCTCACACTACTACATTCATTTCCAAACTATCGGTTTCACCCATTTCTCGCCTCTTCCTCCCCACTCCGCAGCATTTGCTCAGAATGGGTAAACCATCCACATGAGCAGACACCAAGTGATTTTCACTTTCTCTCACTTTATCTCTGACTATCTCGGACATGGAATGAACCAACCAAAACGGCCTCAAGTATTTACAGCAGATCGACCAAAGACTTGGAGCTTACATTACTTCTTATCTCCTCTTTTCACAGCTGCCATGAGGCTGCTTCTTTCTTCCCTCACCCTTACTTGTGGGTCAGCTGCTGACACATGTATCATTCACAAATATAAATCTTTCGGTTATCTGTATTTCCTATTTGAAAATAAGTTGAGTCACAAACAAAGGGTGCCCTGTGTAGGTGAATATGAACTAATCTGCCTTTGAACAATTAACTGTACATCACCGTCAAAGCCTGTGGGATTTGCTAGAACAAAGACATTTAAACTGTTCCAAACCATTCAAATGAGCTGCCTTTGTAGTAGTGACTGCATAAACAGGGATAATTAAAATTGTGTTTCCACCTTTAATCTCATCCAACTTTCCATGACATGATTCACCTATGGGAGCGGCATTGACTCTTATACCACTGAGTTCATGGCCACGTCAGAGATTATCAAATAACATGAAACAACCATATTACTTAACAAGAGCATACATGACTCGCATTCACCACGTACAGCACGTCATGATATGTGCATGAACGCAGCACCCTTCACAACTATGCAAATGGTTAAGCGAGAGAATGATAGCTTACAGAACCTTCTTGTAATTACAGTCTCTGTCACGGCTGAATCTTTATCTCTAGGATTTACACTCATCACAGTAATTAAGGACTAATAGACAGACTAGTCTATTACACATATCATGGAGTAATTAGCATACATTTAACATTTAGCCACCTTTAATTGCTGTAAGGAACCTGGGAATCGGTAGAGAATCTTGATTCTGTAATTATCTTTCAGTCAGCACAAAGATGACAACAGAAAGATCTCGCTCACAGTCCTTTCACAGTCAAAGGCTTAGATTGTTCATTCTTTCTGTGTAGAAAGTACTTGATTTTGATCCTGTGTTGGTAATCAAACCTCTCTCAAACCCTCTCTCTGGCTAGGTCATAGAGACAAATGTTGTGTGACTTTTACTTCTGAGGTAGGCTACCATCTCCAGCGTCAGCCGGACCGTGTTGTTCAGTGGCATAGGGCACGTCCCACCTATGTGTTAGGGACCAGGTTACCAGGCAACAGAGTCAGCTGACCTGGTCAGCTAATCGGTGGCCTAGCCTGGGGTTGGAGCCCCCAGTCTGCCACAAACTCTTTACTTGTTTCCAGGAGGGCACTTTGAGACAACCTCTATAAACTCCTGACCTCCACCTCAACTCACATCTGGATCCTTTCCACATGGACAATCCTGCCTCTGGACCCGTATTTAGTGCGTTTTTGAACCACGTAAGTGTTCTTGTAATCAGTTAGGGTTCAGTTGATGTACACTGAACAAAAAAATAAACGCAACATGCAACAATTTCAAAGATTTTATTGAGTTATAGTTCATGTAAGGAAATCAGTCAATTTAAATAAATTCATTAGGCCCTAATCTATGGATTTCACATGACTGGGAATACAGATATGCATCTGAGGGTCACCAGATACTGACTGGATCAGAAAACCAGTCAGTACCTGGTGTGACCACCCTTTAAATGGCTTGCGAAATTACTGGATGTTGGTGGGATCTGGAACATGCTGTCGTACACGTTGTACACATTCCAAACATGCTCAATTGGTGACATGTCTGGTGAGTATGCAGGTCATGGAAAAACTTCAGCTTCCAGGAATTGTGTACAGATCCTTGCGACATGGGGCCATGCATTATCATGCTGAAACACGGTGATGAATGGCACGACATTGGGCCACGGGATCTCGTCACGGTATCTCTGTGTATTCAAATTGCCATCAATAAAATACAGTGGTGTTCATTGTCTGTAGCTTATACCTGCCCATACCATAACCCCACTGCCACCATGGGGAACTCTATAAAAAATTTGACATCAGTAAACTGCTCGCCCACACGACACCATACACATTGTCTGCCATCTGCCCGGTACAGTTGAAACTGGGATTCATCCGTGAAGAGCATACTTTTCCAGCATGCCAGTTGCCATCGAAGGTGAACATTTGCCCACTGAAGTCAACAGCTCTGCAGTCAGCATGCCAATTGCTCGATCAAAACTTGAGACATCTGTGGAATTCTGTTGTGTGACAAACCTGCACATTTATTGTCCCCAGCACAAGGTGCACCTGTGTAATCATCATGCTGTTTAATCAGCTTCTTGATATGCCTCACCTATCAGGTGGATGGATTATCTTGGCAAAAGGAGAAATCTCACTAACAGGTATGTAAACAAATTTGTGCACAATATTTTAGAGAAATAAGCTTTTTGTGCGTATGGAACATTTTGGAGATGTTTTATTTACATGTTGATTTTATATTTTTGTTCAGTGTACATTTAATCTGTACATGTCATATATTTTTATTGCTATGTTAGTACATACCTCTTTTAGTGTATATATGCTAACGATTCATCCATGGGTACTAATCATTCAATTTACTCCTGTTTATCGTGCCCTCATGGCATACTTAATGTGTGTCTTAGCTATTCAGGTCATGAGGTAAAACTTCCCCATTAGTTACTAAGGGTCAAGATGGCTTCCTGCCCGTCATTGTTCACACTCACCCAAAATGGCCGGCCTATGACGTCCCGGTCACTTCCTAGCCACATCCAAAATTATTTTATACATCTTCACGTTCTAGCATGCTACCGCTATCCATTAACCCTCTAGCTGCTAACTGTTAACTGTATTGCGCATGGGGTTTACACAGCTCTCCATGCTGGCCTATGGCCTGAGGCCTACTCACCCTGGCCTACTAGCCTAGTGTGCTAGCCTCTATTGTACTGTATATACTGTGTGCTATTACCCACAGCCTGTGGCCTCCTAGCCTAGCATGTTAGCTTCTCTTGTAGATGTTGTGATCCATGTTAGCTGCAAATTGTACCCTATGTATACCTTATATGGCATGCTAGCACACCATTACTACTATGTAGCAAACCTTTTACTGCAGTAGGCTAAATCAGGGTCACACAGAGTGTTTCTTGGTAGTCTTAAACAAATCTATTTTAAAACAAGGTTATGAGGTAAAAAAAAAAAAAAAGTAGACACCTGTACCCTGTAAAACACAGAATACTGAAATATAACAAAACAGTTTGACATAGATGTTTGTTAATTATGAAATTATGAAAAATATTAATAACATTCCATCCATGAGGCCACTAGAGGGTGCTTTGGTCATTTGACTGCAGGAAAGGGTACCATACCTTCCAATAACAAATAATGAAAGCACATTGTAGGATGTAAAGAGGTAGAAAAGGTTACATTGAAAAGGTTACCTCCAATCGCTGTTTTTGCTTTGTCATTATGAGGTATTGTGTGTAGATAAAAAATAATGTGATGCATTTTAGAATAAGGCTGTAACGTAACAACATTTGAAAAAAGTCAAGGGGTCTGAATACTTTCCGAATGCACTATATTTGATCTATTCCAGAACTAGCACACCTGATTCATCAAGCCCTTGAATAGGTGAGTTTTTCAGAGCTACAATAAAATTGTGAAACGTCTGGGGTTTCCCGAGGAGAGGTTTGAGAAGCACTGGTCTACTCAATACACTCTACTGTACTGAACTGGCTTTTCGCTTGATGGTGGGTGCTGTATGTGGTGATGAACTAGCTAGTGGCATGGTGGTGGGTGCTGTCTGTGGTGCCGAACTGGCTAGTGGTGTGATGGTGGGTGCTGTCTGTGGTGCTGAACTGGCTAGTGGTGTGATAGTGGGTGCTGTCTGTGGTGCTGAACTGGCTAGTGTTATGGTGGGTACTGTCTGTGGTGCTGAACTGGCTAGTGGTATGATGGTGGGTGCTGTCTGCTGCAGCCCACTGCAATGCCACAATATGCAAACAGAAGATTTATGTATAGGTTATTAATGTTTAAATGTATAGGTTATTATAACGTAAAATACCATTAACTCAATGGATTATTTCATGCCACCCCACCCAGTAATAGATGAAGTCCACATCCAGGAAAATAGCAGCTACATTCAAAACATCTTTGTCATGCATTTTATATTCACCCCACAGAGTTAAGCCTCAATAAATTAGTGTTTCTCTTTATTTTAAAACTGCGGAAGCTTGTACATTCAATTCAAAATCAATTAGGAATGCTATTCATTAAGGCAAAAGTCACTCAACACAGTCAATTAGTGATTTGCCTGAAGCCGTATTCCTGGGCCTGATTACTGTAGAATATATTAGCGTTGAAAGCTGATGCTTCTTGGTTCTACACAATTAGATTCAACTCAATTCTGAAAATGACATTCATGTTATTTTGAGACAAAGAACTGCAATAAGTAATATTGGATGTTTCTTTGTGCCAAAAAGTGTCTGAACCAGGAATAAAATGCCTGATAAAGCAGATGCTTCCATCTCAGATGCTTCCATCTTAGATGGTTTCACAATATGTATTGCTGTGCTATTGAGAATCTTATTATTTGGATCAGTGTTTGGTTACATCCAATAAACATAAACTTCCTAATACAGATTGTGCTTATATACTTCAATATTGCCTTTGAATAGTCTTCCCCATTATGTTCTGCATAAGACAGCAGAAGGAACAGTCTGCTGTCCAAAGCAGGGAAAAAAGTATGAAAATGTATGAACTCACTACTGTAAGGTGCTCTGCTAAATGACTCAAACGTAAACACAGGACACAATCAGGACTCTGTCTCCAGTTACCATTTGTTCCCACTCTCAATATGTTGCTTTGTTTGTGTGTTGCATACTGTACCATTTGGCTTAGTAAACTTTAAATTATTGTAAAACTTTTTGATACTGTCCTAAAGTTAGTAACTTGCCGGTAAGTAGTGTTTAACCCTACATTGATTGACATTATCGTGTATCAAATAATGACCCTTAATTCATTTGTGACCTGTTTTCAGGTGATAGTCAAATATTAAAAAGGCCACTTTACATTACAAGGGGCTCATAATAAGAGCTGACGTTTTAAGCCACAGGTCCAACAGGGAGAAAGAACAAAGCAGATTTTGGTGATATACGTGAATTTGAAAATGAAGAAGACATGTCATTGGAGAGATGTGTATCTCCGAGATACAGAGAGGTGGTTGAAGAATGCATTGATCTGCATTCATCAACATAAAGCTACCCTCATCCTGATCTCTGGTGGCACAAACAAACACACTTTAAAGTTTTTACCTCCCTCAAGCCAGCACCAGATATGTCAATGTCAGCGAAGATAATGTAACGGAAAAAACAGCTTTGAAATATTTTGTTGTGCATGGTACCTTTTAACTAGGGAGTGAGCGTAAAATGTGCTCGTCTGTGACAGGAAGCCGTGCACAATATTGGAAGGGGGGTGATCCAAGCACACATGAAATGACTTGGGGTTGTCAAAGGGATTTCAGCAACTTGAGTGCTAAATGATAAGATAGAAAGATGACATATCTGACAACCTCAATTACTTCAGATTTTTTAGGCCTGTGGATATATGGTTTGCCAGCCTGGTCTCACTAGACGCAACATAGTAAATGTATATCCGGGACACTCAAATTACTTTGATACACTATATATACAAAAGTATTTGGAAACAGGTGTATAAAATCGAGGACACTGCCATGCAACTCAATAGACAAACATTGGCAGTAGCATGGCCTTACTGAAGAGCTTAGTGACTTTAAACGTGGCACCGCCATAGGATGCCCCATGTCCAACAAGTCAGTTTGTAAAATTTCTGCACTGATAGAGCTGCCCCGGTCAACTGTAAGTACTGTTATTGTGAAGTGGATACGTCTAGGAGTGTCAGGCTCTATCCATGGTCAGAGTCTGACAGGTCTATTATTTCTGGCTCTGTGTGGTGTTTTTGTGTTGGATCCCTAATTAGAGGCACCTGCACTGCATTGTCTCTAATTAGGGATCCTACATATGTTTGTATGTCCCACACCTTTGTGTGGGTTGTTAATTCTCCAGTCACGACAAGTAAGTGTGTTCACAGTTGGAATTATATATGTAATTTATTGTTTTGTATAGTTCAGCTCAAGTTTAGTTTATTAGTTAAATAAACAATGTCGAACTATTACTGCGCTGCGCTGCGCCTTGGTTTCTCTATGCACCCAAACGTGACAAGAAGCAACAACGGCTCAGCCGCGAAGTGGTAGGCCACACAAGTACACAGAACGGGGCTTGCGAGTGTTGGAGCACGTAGCGTGTAAAAATTGTCAGTCCTCGGTTGCAACACTCACTACCGAGTTTCAAACTGCCTCTGGAAGCGATGTCAGCACAAGTACTGTTTATCGGGAGCTTCATGAAATGGGTTTCCATGGCCGAGCAGCCGCACACAAGCCTAAGATCACCATGCACAATGCCAAGCGTCGGTTCGAGTGGTGTAAAGCTCGCCGCCATTGGACTTTGGAGCAGTGGAAACGCGTTCTTTGGAGTGATGAATCACACTTCACCATCTGGCAGTCCGACGGACAAATCTGGGTTTGGCGAATGCCAAGAGAACGCTACCTGCTTGAATGCATAGTGCCAAAGTTTGTTTGCTAACCCTTCCCCTAATACGAACCTTAACCCTTTAGCCTACAGTGCCTTCAGAAAGTATTCACACCCCTTGACCTTTTCCACATTGTTGTGTTACAACCTGAATTTAAAATGGATTAAATTGAGATGTTGTGTCACTGGCCTACACACAATACCTCATAATGGCAAAGTAGATTTATAAAAATAAAAAAATAAACATTTTTACAAATTAATTATAAGCTGAAATGTCTGTCAACAATTTTTATTTGCTTCAGCACTTGGCAGTCCCGTTCTATGAGCTTGTGTGGCCTAACACTTCGCAGCTGAGTCATTGTTGCTCCTAGACGTTTCCACTTCACAATTGAAGTATTTAATCCCTTTGTTATGGCAAGCCTAAATTGGTTCAGAAGTACACATTTGCTTAACAAGTCACATAATAAGTTGCATGGTGTGTCACATAATAAGTACAATGATAGTGTTCAACATGATTTTTGAATGACTACCTCATCTCTGTACCCCACACATACAATTGTCTGTAAGGTCCCTCAGTTGAGCAGTAAATTTCAAACACAGATTCAACTACAAAGACCAGGGAGGTTTTTCAATGTCTCACAAAGAAGGGCACCTATTGGTAGATGGGTAAAACATAAAAAAGAAGACATTCAATATCCCTTTGAGTATGGTGAAGTTATTAGTTATACTTTGGATGGTGTATCAATACACCCAGTCACTACAAAGATACAGGCGTCCTTCCTAACTCTGTTGCCGGAGAGGAAGGAAACTGCTCAGGGATTTCACCAGACCAATGGTGACTTTAAAACAATTACAGAGTTTACTGGCTGTGATAGGAGAAAACTGATGATGGATCAACAACAATGTAGTTACTCCACAATACTAACCTAATTGACTGAGTGAAAAGGATGAAGCCTGTACAGAATGAAAATATTCCAACACATGCACTAAAGTAATACTGCAAAGAATTAACATTTTGTCCTGAATGAAAGGTGTTATGTTTGGGGCAAATCCAATACAACACATTGCTGAGTACCACTCTCCAAATTGTCAAGCATAGTGGTGACTTTACAAGCATTGGTATGCTTGTAAACATTAAGGACTGGGGAGTTTTTCAGGATATAAAAAACTGAATGGAGCTAAGCACAGGCAAAATCCTAGTGGGAAACCTGGTTCAGTTTACTTTCCACCAGACACTGGGTGATGAATTCACCTTTCAGCACGACAATAACCTAAAACACAATGCCAAATCTACACTGGAGTTGCTTAACATGAAGACAGTGAATATTCCTGAGTGGCCGAGTCTTAACTTAGATCTACTTTAAAATCTATGGCAAGACCTGAAAATGGCTGTCTAGCAATGATCAACAACCAATTTGACAGGAGCTTGAAGAATTTTGAAAAATAATAATGGTAAAATGTTATACAATCCAGGTGTGGAAAGCTCTCTACCCAGAAGAATTCACAGCTCTAATCTCTGCCACAGGTAGTATTGACTCAGGGGTGTGAATACTTATGTAAATAAGATATTTGCAAAAATGGCTAAAAACATGTTTTCACTTTGTCATTATGGGGTATTGTGTGTAGATGGCTGAGAAAAGAAATCCATATAATTAATTTTGAATTCAAGCTGTAACACAACATAATGTGGAATACGTCAAGGGGTATGAATAGTTTCAGAAGGTTCTGTAACTCCTAACCCTAACACTAAAGCCTAGTCTAACTAACGTTAGACACCTAGAAAAAGTTCACATCAGCCACTGAGCTAATGTTGGAATTCATAATATATCACACATTTAGCCAATTTGTAACATAATATACAAATTGTAATTCGTAACATATCATACGAAATGCATGATGGATATCCACAAATGAATACATACTTTACGAAACGTAACATATCATACTAATTCGAGCATCTCGGATTTACATTTACTATTTTATGTCTACCCCTGGGTTGGGTTTGAGATACAGGTAACTGCCAAAATAAAGGAAACACCAACATAAAGTGTATTAATAGGGTGTTGGGCCACCACGAGCCAGAACAGCTTCAATGAACCTTGGAATAGAGTCTACAAGTGGAACTCTATCGGAGGGATGCAAAACTATTCTTCCATGAGAAATTCCATCATTTGGTGTTTTGTTGATGGTGGTGGAAAACACTGTCTCAGGCGCCACTCCAGAATCTCCCATAAGTGTTCAATTGGGTTGATATCTGGTGGCTGACGGCCACGGCACATTGTTTACATAATTTTCATGCTCATCAAACCATTCATTGACCAATTATGCCCTGTGGATGGGGGTATTGTCATCCTATGGGGGTATAGCCATGGTAGCCATGATATTGGCCAAAATAATGGCCTGCCCATTTTTATACATGGCCCTAAGCATGATGGAATTTTTATTGTCTAATTAACTTAGGAATCACACCTGTGTGGATGCACATGCTTTCAATATACTAATTTACTCAAGTGTTTCCATTAGTTTGGCAGTTACCTGTATATCATGATGAAAACACATTGGCTGGAAGAGTTTCAACTATGAAACAAGAGGGTGGACATAAGAAAAAGATTTGTGGGTGATGAATGGTTGGATTTACATTTTATGGTTGATCTGATGTCTTTGGCTGGTGGATGTAGGTTCTGAATCTTAAACTTCCAAATGGCTTGGTGGCCCAAACGCAAGATGTAAAACCTAATCTTACTCAGCTATCTGTTTAGTATGATGCAGCTTGTGTCAATCAATCAAATGTATTTATGAAGCCCTTTTTACATCAGCTGATGTCACAAAGTGCTATACAAAAACCCAGCCTAAAACCCCAAACAACAAGCAATACAGATGTAGAAGCACGGTGGTTAGGAAAAACTCCCTAGAAAGGCAAAAACCTAGGAAGAAAACTAGAGAGGAGTTGGTTCAGAGTCCCCTTCTGGCTGTGCCGGGTGGAGACAATAATAATACATGGCCATTAAGGCCAGATTTTTCTCCAAGGTCCGTAGCCTGAGGCCTACAGCGAAGGTCCCGCAGCCCGAGGCCTACAGCGAAGGTCCGCAGCCCGGAACCTCCAGCGAAGGTCCGCAGCCCGGAACCTCCAGCGAAGGTCCGCAGCCCGGAACCTCCAGCGAAGGTCCGCAGCCCGGAACCTCCAGCGAAGGTCCGCAGCCCGGAACCTCCAGCGAAGGTCCGCAGCCCGGAACCTCCAGCGAAGGTCCGCAGCCCGGAACCTCCAGCGAAGGTCCGCAGCCCGGAACCTCCAGCGAAGATCCGCAGCCCGGAACCCCCCAGCGAAGATCCGCAGCCCGGAACCCCCCAGTGAAGGTCCGTAGCCCGAAGCCTACAGCGAAGGTCCGTAGCCCGGAACCTCCAGCGAAGGTCCGCAGCCCGGAAACCCCAGCGAAGGTCCGTAGCCCGAAACCTCCCGAAGTCAACACCGCTCTGTGGTTGGAACATACCGCTCCACCGGTGCCCAATGCAGGTCCAGCCGTCTGCTCCGCTCCAGAGCCTGAGCAGTCCGCTCCACCGGTGCCCAATCTGGGTCCAGCCGTCTGCTCCGCTCCTGAGCCAGAGCAGTCCGCTCCACCGGTGCCCTTTCCGGGTCCGGCCGTCTCCTCCGCTCCTGAGCCAGAGCAGTCCGCTCCACCGGTGCCCATTCCGGGTCAAGCCGTCTGCTCCGCTCCAGTGCCAGAGCAGTCCGCTCCACCGGTGCCCATTCCGGGTCCAGCCGTCTGCTCCGCTCCGGTGCCAGAGCAGTCCGCTCCACCGGTGCCCAGTCCGGGTACGGCCGTCTGCTCCGCTCCAGTGCCTGAGCAGTCCCCCAACCGGTGCCCAATCCGGGTCAAGCCGTCAGCTCCGCTCCAGAGCCAGAGCAGTCCGCTCCACCGGTGCCCATTCCGGGTCCAGCCGCCTGCTCCGCTCCAGTGCCAGAGCAGTCCGCTCCACCGGTGCCCAGTCCTGGACCGGTGGTCTGCTCCACTCCATGGCCGGAGCCGTTTACCCCACCGGTGCCCAGTCCGGGCCTGGTTATTCGCCCCGCTCCATGGCCGGAGCCGTTTACCCCACCAGTACCCAGTCCGGGCCCGGTTAATGGTCCCGCTCCATGGCCGTAGCCGTTTGCCCCAATGGTTTGTCTTGGATCTCTAATTAGGGATCCTACATAGGTTTGTATGTTCCACTCCGGGGTGTGGGTCATTATTTCGCAAGTTACCGGTGAAGTAAGTGTGCTTTATTACGTTTGGATATCGTGTTCGATTTTGAACGTGACGTTTGTATATCGTGTTTTCTTTGTTTGGTAGTTCGTACATTTTTCATTTGAATATTCAGTAAATAAATATGTCGAACTATTATCCCTGTGCTGCGTGTTGGTCTCTCGCTGCACCCTCTCGTGACAAATGCTTAGGCTTTAGTTCATTGGACAGAACACAGTTTTTAAGCTTGGTCAGTAAGGCATGTGCAGCGGTAATTACAACCATGTTGCATTGTAGCATAAGCATTGCTACATTGCTCTGTTGATGCTAATACTGCTTAATATTTGATTCACACAAATCATCATATTGCCTTATCTGCCCTGCACATAGTACGTACATGCCCTGAGTGTCCTCTTCCCTTGCAGTATCCTCTCCAGGCTAGAGTGCTGATTGCCTCAGTGTGACGATTGACTGCTGCAAATATGGAGGCTTTTCTCCCTGGGGTGCTCATTAGCCTGGAGTATTTGTCACTAGGCCTGGGTAACAATGACAGATAAGCAAGGTTCTGCATCTATATGCCAGCAAATAAAACACCAGTACTTTGTGTTTCTCAAATCTGTTGTCGTTATTGGCCAAGGGACAGAATTCATTAAAGGTTAATTCATTTTCTCAGGCAAGTTCCAGTGATTATGAAAGTAGATTAAGGATTCTACCCACGTTCGACAGTAAACAAGGATTCTACCCACGTTTGACAACCGTTTTCATCTTGGGAATCTTAGTACCAAGATATTGTTTTGAAGCCCAAAAACATATAACCAATGAATTTGATTCAGAGAGCTGAGACTTGACACCAACAATTGATGATAGCATTGCAATCATACCTTTGTCTTCTCCACACCACCTCTTCTGACAAATTCCCTACATTTTGTAAATGCATGTATATTGCACTCCCAAGCATGGGCATGGATGGCTAATTTATCGAATAGAATCGTGCTCTTACTCTTGTATGTCATCACACTGCAATTTATCATTTCCCACAAAGCCTCACTTCCTTTTCTCTCACAGTCAAGGGTTACAAACAAATCCCTGCAAGGTTGTACGTAAAATCTGTTCCTTTATCTCTCCTTCATATGGGGTGGTGAGGAACATAATTATTACAGCTGTATTCAAATTAAGGCTATCAAACACTGACTGCTTATCTGTAAGGATGCCAGACAGTGATTCTGCTAAATGTCAGGGAATCATATCTATAGAATTAATGTAAGTCACTTTGTGATAGCCTGGCCGCACACAATACCTCTTACAATTAGAAATAAACTCATTAAACATTGAAATAAGCTGGCTGACGATGAATGCCAAATTCAGCTGTCAAATCACAGTGCTAAATTCCCCTCCTCATACAGCGTACGCCCATAATCTTTTAGGACTTCTACTATCAGTCTCCTCTGACATGTTCCCATCTGCAGAAGCGTAGAGTCTGGAAGAGCTCTGTGGAGTGGAGTCTCCTCAGTCATCTCCGGCAGCATGTGAAATGCTCCGTTAAAGATCTAATGAATCAGCACTTGAAGCTCCTGCCGTAGGCTCCCCTATCTTTAGCTGTTTATGACACACTAGGTTTATCTAACTCATGACTGGCCTCTGATATACAGTCCCAATCTATCAGTGGTTAGTGAGCTTTTTATGGTGGTGCATGTGAAAGGCCCGTATTAATGTGACTGCAGTCTAGTCTGGGATTGAAGACAAGCACAACCTTTGCTATGAAAAATGGTAAACATTATGTACTTCTCATGGTTTAATGTAGCCCATCAGACGCAATAATAATAATAATAATAATAATAAATGCATTTTATATACCGCTTTTCATTACACAAAGAGAATCTCGAAGATGCTGGAAAACAAAACAAAAAATACATGTAGGGTTTAGACACAGTCAGTTGACTTACCTGAAGGAGGTTTGATATTTAAGGAAAATATTTCCCCACTATCCTATAACCCAGTGTGTCCCAACCCTGGTCCTCGAATTGTCAATTAATCATCATGCCCTCAATGAGTTGAATGAGGTGTGTTTGTCCAGGAATACAACAAAAATGGGCACTGTTGGGGGCATACGAGGACCAGGGTTGGGAAACACTGCTATAATCTATGACCTGCATTATGAGAGTGCTTATGCATAATGTGTTACCTGGTTGGATATTTTCTCAGTTGATCCTTACACACTTGTCTCTGTCACTGTGTGTTTGTTCGTGATGGAAGCCCAGAGCATGGTTGAGCACATGCTGAATGACTCCAGGGTAAAGGCAGTAAGATGGAGACAGACAGAGGTTCTGTCTCCAGTCACACCTTACCAATTTGAACCAGCATCTATAGGCGCAAAGGAGTACAGGCCATATTACACAATGGGTGGGTCTAATCCTGGACGCTGATTGGTTAAAAGCGCATTCCAGCTGGTGTCTATTCCACAAGTTACCACCGGCTAAAGCTATGATGTTGAAATGCCTATTTACTCTGTTCCATCTCACTGCGCAATCCACTGTCTCATCAGCCCAGCCATACAATTTATAAACTTAATCTCCACTGTAAAAAGCATATACACATTATCTCCCATTTCTTTTAGACTAGCAATTGGTTTTCAATAGCGGAGATTTGTATAAACCTTGCTGTCTGCCTCTGACAATTGCAACATTGTTTCAATATTGAAATTCGATCTCCAGCTGTCCCATAGTAATAAACGTGTAGGGGTCGGAAGTCAGAACGAGACAGACAAGCAGGCAGCTTTTGTCAGCCAATCGAAATCACGAATCAGCATTATTTGTATGGATATTAACAAAGAAATTTCAATAGAAAAGAGATAAAATGAAATGAAATGCAGCTAGTTTGCAGTCTTTCCAGCTTCAGTTTGAAGTGATTGTGTTAGCTGTGTTGTTGACTAGCTCCTCTGGGCAACAGTGTCCTGACGAGAGAGCACATTTTCTATGCCAGGTGAAAATACGCATCATTAGCTCATTCTTAGGAATGTATCCAAATAAATGTCACTAGAAATGCAGCTACTCTGCTGTTATTCTGGCTGCATAGTTGGCTAGCTAGCAAGCAAGGGATAAGAACGTTGCCAGCCAGTATGGCAAAAGAACATTTAGAATGTTAGAACTTACCAAAGGCATCACTGAATGGCACTTCAACCAGTCCTGATGAGAATTTGGGGCCAGAGGCAGCAATTCCGCACTTCATAGCATTTCTGGTGTTTGACTTGTCCATGTCTCACTCCTCCATCAGATGTTATTTTACTGTTCTTATTGTTTTTGATTGTTGGTATGTGAAAACTAACCAAAGGAAATGTACCTTTATTGGCTTCCTAGGATCCTTGAAGTGACATGCTGTCATCGTTTTCTGAGGTGTCTTCTGTTTTAGAATTCCTCATAGGAAATGAAACAGAGGTAATCATTTGCACTCAGTCTGAGTATCTTTAAAACATGGGTGTAAAAGCTCTTTATCATGTATTGACTAGAACACCTTACTGGGGCGGCAGGTAGCCGGGTGGTTAGAGTGTTGGGCCTGTAAATGAAAGGTTGCTGGATCGAATCCCTGAGCTGACAAGGTAAAAATTGTGTAATTCTGCCCCTGAACAAGGCAGTTAACCCACTGTTCCTAGGCTGTCATTGTAAATAAGAATTTGTTCTTAACTGACTTGCCTAGTAAAATAAAGGATAAATAAAAATACTGTACCACTTACTGTAACTTGCATGAACTAGCAAACTCATGCATGCAATCAATGTCTTCTAGGCATCCCATTCTTAAGATCACGAAATTGGCTCCTGCCTGTCCCAGCACTTACCATCTGGTCTTGAGCTTGTGAGAGACCAAACAAACAAACCATTATGGCGTAAAGCAGCCTGTGGACCATCCTTCCAGTATGTTGCTGTCTTCCACTTTCCCCTCTTATTTGTGACTTTCTATGCCAATAAAGACAAAACACTAATAAAATATATTTACAAACAAAATACAGTTTCTTAGAATTGTATTGTTTGTTTCATGGGAAATTAAAACATCAAATCAAATGTTCTGATCAAATCTAAATGTATTTGTCACATGTGTCGTGAACAACAGGTGTAGACTGAGAGTGAAACGTTTACTTATGGGCCCTTCCCAACAACGCAGAGAGAAAAATAGAAAAACAATAAAAACATAATAACATGAGGAATAAATACACAATGAGTAACGATAACTTGGCTATATACACGGGGTACCAATACAGAGTCGATGTGCAGGGGTATATTGGTAATTGAGGTAGATATGTACATATAGGTAGGTGTAAACTGACTAGGCGACAAGATAGATAATAAACATTAGCAGCAGCGTATGTGATGAGTCAAAAGAGTTAACGCAAGGGGTAGCTATTTGGTTAGATATTTAGGAGTCTTATGGCTTGTGGGTAGAATCTGTTCAGGGTCCTGTTGGTTCCAGACTTGGTGCATCGGTACCGCTTGCCGTGCGGTAGCAGATTTAAATGACTTGGGTGGCTGGAGTCTTCAACAATTTTAAGGGCCTTCCTCTGATACAGCCTGGTATAGAGGGCCTTGTTGGCATGGAGGTCAGCCCCAGTGATGTACTACATGTGATAAACAGTGATGAACATGTGACCTACTCTTTAACAGTCCAAGGATATCTCTGTGTGCTGAAAAACACCAGCAGTGGTTATCGCTCATTATTGCAACTTCCACGAAATATCACTATTGACTTGAAAACCACAGAGGACATAATTGTTCATGCCATCCAGGATCCTGCAAGGTTGGCAGTCAATCATACTGCCCACTGCTGAATAAACATAAAAAGATTGAGACAAACAAAGCCAAATAATATGGATTTATTCGGCCAGAGAAGACAGCCATTTCATGAGAGAATTATCTATATTTCTGGATTCAATATTTAATTTGGTGCTAGTATAAAAGTGATTAAGCACCAAAAACATATATGAAAATCAATTGTATTAAATTGGCAGCCTGAACCATTGACAGGGACGGAATTCATTTGATGAAATTCACACTAAAACAAGAATAGCAGGTGGTAACACACTGAATAGGCTACGTGATCAGAATGGGCCCTTTATTAATCTGTTAATCTGGTGAGGGTGTGGAAGTCAAAACCCCCAATTTTACTTTTTGGGGTTGTTTACTTTAAACCACTGGCAAACAGATTACTAGGATATAGGGTTGCAAAATTCCCTTTTTTTTCCAGAAATCCTGGTTGGAGGATTCCGGATTTCCTGCTTATTCCCTCTTGATTCCAGGAATCCTCCAACTGGGATTTTGGGAAAACTGGGGAATTTATCCAAAGTTCCCGGAATTAAGACAGCATCCTCTTGAAAAATAGTGTAAAAGCATCAGCAGGGGAGTGCAATCAGAGAATTACTCAGCTAATCTGTCCTCAATTAAATCTTTACATTACATTTGATTTGGCTGAGACAACATGTGAGTAAACATTCAGGTTGCAGTAATGTTGTAAACAAGCATAAGATAATACACTCTATTAAAATAAAGCAAAGATTTAATTTAGACTAATTCAGTTTGACTGCCTGTTTACATTTACGGTGATAAATTATCTACACAATCTCAACATCGTGAGACAGCGATCACATTCCATTCAATCTATTACGATGATATACATATGGTAGGAAATGTTGTTTGGCACGTTCATGATCGTGAAAAATGCCCACAATCTAAAGTGCATTTGATTGGCCAGTTTGAAATGGTGCCCTGTATATCATTTGATCAGAGTGAATGTGAGGAACACATTTGCTCCAATAAATGATTGCTTTAATTTATCACACTCAATGTCACTTTGTGTCAACAGTCATTAACTACCCCCTTAGGACTGTTGAATGGGGGAGACCAGTGGCTACTCTCAAAAGCCAAATGGATATCTCCTTGACAAGCCTTAATGGTTTATGGATATTAACATAGGAGAGCTCTTCCAGAAAGTGCTCAATAGGTCCTTTTTTAAACGATATGTTTTGAAAAGACAATATTTTGATAAACCTTTAACATTGCATATATTTAGATCTTACTGTATGTTCAAAGCTTACGTAGATTGCTCAGATTGGTTGTTGACAATAGACAGCTCTTATAATCAACATTTTCTTTACCAATCTTTCACTCAAGCGAGCATAATATACATTATAACTGTATCTTAATCTATATACAATAGGCCAAGGCCATAAGCATTTCAACACAACTTAAAATAAGTGCACATTTGATACAATGTGATACATGTTGGCCAGTGGCGGTCGGTGACGTTTAAGATGAGGCAGGACAATCATTTTTTTAATGAGCATAGCCTTATTTCAATCACAGCAAATTGGATGACTGTCATTTATATTCCATTCACCCAGCTCAATGTAACATTAATAGTGTCCCGGTTTGTAGAAAGGACCCGAGGCACTGAGCAGTATTGTGAATACATTCCTTTTCTTATAATTCAAAACAACAAAGGAGAGAATGAAACCACAAACTGAAGCCGTCTGAAGCAACAAACATATAAAGACCCACAACGCAGGAGGGCAAACAATGAACTTAAATAAGATCCCCAATTAGAGACAACGCAGGGCAGCTGCCTCTAATTGGGGACCAACAAAACCCAAACATAGAGCTCTCTAGAACTCTACTGTCAAGCCCTGACCGTGACCCCTCAGCAACATAGAGAAGTCAAGAGGCCTCCCTACAGTCAGGACCTGACAAATAGGTTTAGGCTACTACATGATACTTGAATGTTCCCTATACCCATCATGAGGTTGCTATAACAGGGCCTATGTATGAAAGTTTACAACAGGGGTGCACAGGTCGAGAGAAATGTTTTGGTAATCAAGGTGATAGACAGTGACACCTTCAATACCGCCTGCATCTAGCTGATCTACATATATTTATCCCGGTTTCGTTCTGTTTGCTTCCATTTAAGAAAATATTTTCAGCAGAATCTGCGTAATGAATACACCCCTGATCACACGCAAACACAGTTCACTTTCATAGCAGCCACATACAAACAGCATGAACATTTTGCTCATTGTATAATTCCTTCTCTCATCTACGTGCTCTTCTCCCCTCGCCTTTTCTATTCACTTATGGACTTCAGTGCACAACACATCAGCTGTCTGTGACCAGAAGAAAAAAAACATTCCATGCCAAACCTTCATATCATAACTGCTAACCACTACACACAGCCTACATTGTTATCACCATATTAGCTAACGTCACAGTCAACATAGCTACTAAAACTAACGTGTTAGTAAACCCGCTACAATCATGCAGTACAGTGTACAGTCAGCAAGCAGTTTAGCAGTTACACCAGCGAAAAAGCCATATATCAGACTGGCCAATAAAAAGAAAAGATTAAGATGGAAAAAAGAACACAGACACTGGACAGAGCAAGATATGGCTTTTTCTTTGCAACTCTGCCTATAAGGCCAGCATCCCGGAGTCACATCTTCACTGTTGATGTTGAGACTGGTGTTTTGCAGGTACTATTTAATGAAGCTGCCAGGTGAGGACTTGTGAGGCGTCTGATTCTCAAACTAGACACTCTAATGTACGTGTCCTCTTGCTCAGTTGTGCACCGGGGCCTCCCACTGTCTTTCTATTCTGGTTAGAGCCAGTTTGCGCTGTTCTGTGAAGGGAGTAGTACACAGCGTGTACGAGATCTTCAGTTTCTTGGCAATTTCTCGCATGGAATAGCCTTCATTTCACAGAACAAGAATAGACTGACGAGTACCTTGACTTGGAAGAGTTCCAGTGTTGGATAGCGATAGCCAGCTAGCTAACATAGCATCCCTCTCTCGTTGAGCCGGGTGTTTGAGTCGGCTAAACCTAAGTATTCGCTAGCTATACTAAACAAAAATATAAACGCAACATGAAACAATTTTACTGAGTTACAGTTCATATAAGGAAATCAGTCAATTGAAGTAAATTCATTATGCCCTAATCTATGGATTTCACATGACTGGGAATACAGATATGCATCTGTTGGTCACAGATACCTTCCAAAAAAAATGTAGGTGTGTGGATCAGAAAACCAGTCAGTATCTGGTGTGACCACCATTTGCCTCATTCAGCGCTACACATCTCCTTCGCATAGAGTGGATCCGACTGTTGATTGTGGCCTGTGGAATGTTGTCCCACTCCTGGCGGGAACTGGAACACACTATCGTACAAGTCGAACCAGAGCATCCCAAAGATTCTGTCTAGTGAGTATGCAGGCCATGGAAGAACTGGGACATTTTCAACTTCCAGGAATTGTCTACAGATCCTTGCCACATGGGGCTGTCCATTATCATGCTGAAACATGAGGTGATGGTGGCGGATGAATGGCATGACAATGGGCCTCAGGATCTGGTCACGGTATCTCTGTGCATTCAAATTGCCATCAATAAAATGCAATTGTGTTCGTTGTCCGTAGCTAATGCCTGACATCAGCAAACCGCTTGCCCACACGACGCCATACACGTGGTCTATTGCGAGGCCGGTTGGACGTACTGACAAATTCTCTAAAACGACATTGGAGGCGGTTTATGGTAGAGAAACTAACATTATATTCTCTGGTAACAGCTCTGGTGGACATTATTGCAGTCAGCATGCCAATTGCACGCCCCCTCAAAACTTGAGACATCTGTGGATTGTGTTGTGTGACAAAACTGCACATTTTTATAGTGGCCTGTTATTTTCCCCAGCACAAGGTGCACCTGTGTAATGATCATTCTGTTTAATCAGCTTCTTGATATGCCACACCTGTCAGGTGGATGGATTATCTTGACAAAGGAGAAATGCTCACTAACAGGGATGTAAACAAATGTGTTTGAATGGAACATTTCAGGAATCCTTTATTTCAGCTCATGAAACATGGGACCAAGACTTTACATGTAGCGTTTATATTTTTGTTCAGTAAAAGTGAACAAAAAATGCAACTAAAAATAGCTCTCTCTCTCTCTCTCTCTCTTGCTTCTCTTTCATTTTTAAATACATTTATTTGTTCATGCTAGTTAGTACTAGATTAATTATCTGATCCTTTGATTGGGTGGACAACATGTCAGTTCATGCATCAAGAGCTCTGATAGGTTGTAGGAAGTCCTCCGGAAGTTGTCATAATTACTGTGGAACTCTATGGAATGATGTGATGCGTGTTTGAAATAGTGGAGCCAGGTGCAGGAGATGTGTTTGACGGAAGGAATCTTTAGTAACATAAAGTAGATCCACCGGAGGGAAACACAGTAAATACTGGACGCAACCGCGCCAGAGAAAAACAGAGAAAATAACAGGTAACCACCTGAATAAACTCTTACGGGCACAACCCGATAAAGCAAAGGGTATAAAACAAATATACGAAACGGTCTGAACCAAAGAACAATAACTCACACCGACAAGGGGAAAACAGAGGATAATATAACACAGATAATGATGGGATGAGAACCAGGTGTGAGAAATGATCAGACAAGACAAATGGAATATGGACAAGAGGATCAGCAGTGGCTAGAAGAACGGTGACGACGAGGGCCGAAGCACGCCCGAACCAGGAGAGGGGGCAGCTTCGGAGGGAGTCGTGACAAATGGGGTGAGGAACATGAGCCTCTTAGGTTTTGTATTGAAGTTAATGTACCCAGAGGAGTACGGAAACTAGCTGTCCTCCGGCTACACCATGGTGGTAACCTACAGAGTGCTGTTGAGGCTACTGTTGACCTTCATTGTAGAACAGTGCGTTTTAATCAATTATTTGGTGTCGTTAATTTATTTAGTATAGTTTAATCTAAAAATAATAACTTTTTTAATGTTTCACTATTTTTTTTAAATTCACTGAGTAGGATGACCCTCCCCTTCCTCCCTTGAGGAGCCTCCACTGATGTTGGCATAGGATGGTACTGAGTTGGAAATGTATTCTATGTGCATACTAGACTACAGAATGGATATTTCCATCCTCCCCTGCCTCCCTACCCAATTTGTATTCTTAAATGTGAGGATTTGGGTTGAACGTTGCCATGAGGGACACTCTCTGCCGGCAGCATTGAAAATGTCTCTAGTCTGCTTGTGAGAGCCATCTCACTTGTACTGTTGCCCTCTACTCTGCAGCTAAGCCTAAGAAGCATTCCAACCCACCTCCGCTTTGAGTACACAATCTCAATGGAGCCCATGGGTCTTGAACCTTCATTACAGATTTATTATTGTCCTAAGGTTACCTGTTGAAGATGTGGCAATGTGGCACTAGTAAAATACTGACACATGAAAAGTAAAGTTGAATATGCAGCATTGAATACTTCAAAGACAAAAAACTAAAACAAAAATGTCCTTTTTGGTCTTAATTTCAGGATAGGGCTAAGCATAAGGTTAGCAGTGTGGTTACGGTTATGGTTAAGTTTAGGGTTAGTTAAAAAATCTGATTTTAAGAAGAGAAATTGTAGAAATAGGCTTTAGCAATAATTATGACTTTGTTGTTGTGGTAACCAGTGAAGACCCTCTGCCTCTCCAACCATGAATCATTCAGTGAGCCATAGAAAATAACAATTGCATTCTGCATGAGGAGAGTGCCTGGCTGTCCGCAACTTTGCAATTCAGCAGACACAGCAAAGTGCTTCTGTTTAACATGTGGAGTTCTGCTCTCAGCTCAGCGATGGGAAGGAGATGTTATTCTGTCTGTACTCTGTACACATAACCAAGGCTGTCGAAGAGTTGAAGCTGGAACCATTTCCTTGTTCCTTTTGTTTTAATTAATTAAATGGGGTGGTCTGATTGCCACCAGACAATTGCTTATATAGCACACACTTGCAAAGCACATTGCACACAGATGGCACACATTGTTTAATTCCTTTTTTGGAGTATGGTGTTGGACCCCTTAGGGCAGATCTGTCCTAAAGAGAGAGGCTATGGAGCAGCCTACAGCAACACAACATCATGATGGCGTTGTTTCGTTGGCTTAATGTGGTTTCAGAGGGCCTTTAATCTCATTAGCTTGCTTTTCACAGGAACAGCTCTCATAAGCCACCTCACTCACACTGCATCACTGCTCACACCAATGAGTCTATATGTTCATAGGTGGCATCATGGAACATGTGTTTCTAGTGGTGATATGTTTATTTGTATTTTTGTCTTTGGTTGTAAAACGATATTTGAATACTCCCTTGTAATGCTTCACAAGATACAATATACTTTTACGCATGTTAAATGTTAATGTAATGCATACTGACAGTATCTATAAAAACGTATGTCACATACAGTCGTATGCAAAAGTTTGGGCACCCCTCTGAGGCTGCATAATAATTTACTCAGTCGTCACAGAAAATGATTACAGTGGCATGCCATTTATTTTCTTATAAAAGCTGAGTACTGGGGTATTGTCCAGACAAAGATTTTTAGTGTAGCAATATTAAGTTGTGAAATCAGATGTGAAAAATAGGCTATGCAAAACTTTGGGCACCCTTGTCATTCTGTTGATTTGAATACCTGTAACTACTTAGCACTGATTAATTGGAACACACACTTGGTTTGGTGAGCTCATTAAGCCTTGAATTTCATAGACAAGTGCATCCAATCATGAGAAAAGGTATTTAAGGTGGCCAATTGCAAGTTGTTGTTCTCTTTGACTCTCCTCTGAAGAGTGGCAACATGGGGGCCAACTATCAAATGACCTGAAAACAAAGATTGTTCAACATTATGGTTTAGGGGAAGGCTACAAAAAGCTATCTCAGAGATGTAAGCTGTCAGTGTCCACTGTGAGGAACATAGTGAGGAAATGGAAGACCACAGGCACAGTTCTTGTTAAGGCCAGAAGTGGCAGGCCAAGTAAAATATCGGAGAGGCAAAGGCGAAGGATGGTGAGAACGGTCAAAAACAGCCCACAGACCACCTCCAAAGACCTACAACATCATCTTGCTGCAGATGGTGTCACTGTGCATCGTTCAACAATTCAGCGCACTTTGCACAAGGAGAAGCTGTACGGGAGAGTGATGCGGAAGAAGCCTTTTCTGCAAACACGCCACAAACGCACATTTGGACAAGCCAGCATCATTTTGGAATAAGGTGCTGTGGACTGATGAAACAAATATTGAGTTATTTGGTCATAACAAGGGGTGTTATTCATGGCGGCAAAAGAACACAGCGTTCCAAGAAAAACACTTGCTACCCACAGTAAAATTTGGTGGGGGTTCCATCATGCTGTGGGGCTGTGTGGCCAGTGCCGGTACTGGGAATCTTGTTAAAGTTGAGGGTCGAATGGATTCCACTCAATATCAGCAGATTCTTGGGAATAATGTTGAAGAATCAGTCAGTTACGCCGGGGCTATTTCAACAAGACAACGACCCAAAACACTGCTCAAAATCTACCCGGGAATTTATGCAGAGGAACAAGTACAATGTTCTGGAATGGCCATCCCAGTCCCCAGACCTGAATATCATTGAGAATCTGTGGGATGATTTGAAGCGGGCTGTCCATGCTCGGCAACCATCAAACCGAACTGGAGATGTTTCGTAAGGAGGAATGGTCCAAAATACCTTCATCCAGAATCCAGACACTCATTAGAGGCTATAGGAAGCCTCTAGAGGCTGTTATTTTAGCAAAAGGAGGCTCTACTAAATATTGATGTGATTTTTCTGTTGGGGTGCCCAAATTTATGCACCTGTCTAATTTCATTTTGATGCATATTGCACATTTTCTGTTAATCCAATAAACCTAATTTCACTACTGAAATATTACTGTGTCCATCAGTTATTTGATAGATCAAAATGAAATTGCTGATCCAAACACCCAATTATTTGTAAATGGAAATCATGGAAATTGTCAGGGGTGCCCAAACTTTTGCATACGACTGTAACTACAGTTGAAGTTGTAAGTTTACATACACTTAGGTTGAAGTCATTAAAACTCATTTTTCAACCACTCCATAGATTTCATGTTAGCAAACTATAGTTTGGCAAGTCGGTTAGGACATCTACTTTGTGCACGAAACAAGTAATTCTTCCAACAATTGTTTACAGACAGATATTTCATTTATAATTCACTATATCACAATTCCAGTGGGTCAGAAGTTTACATACACTAAGTTGACTTTGCCTTTAAACAGCTTGGAAAATTCCAGAAAATGATGTTATGGCTTTAGAAGCTTCTGATAGGCTAATTGACATCATTTGAGTCAATTGGAGGTGTACCTGTGGACAAACCCAGTACATCTTTGCTCGACATCATGGGAAAATCTAAAGAAATCAGCCAAGACCTCAGAAAAAATATTGTAGACCTCCACAAGTCTGGTTCATCCTTGGAAGCAATTTCCAAACGCCTGAAGGTATGTTCATCTGTACAAACAATAGTATGCAAGTATAAACACCATGGGACCACGCAGCCATTATACCGCTCAGGAAGGAGACACGTTCTGTCTCCTAGAGATGAACGTACTTTGGTGCAAAAAGGGATTGCAAATCAATCCCAGAACAACAGCAAAGGACCTTGTGAAGATGCTGGAGGAACCAGGTACAAAAGTATCTATATCCACAGTAAAACGAGTCCTATATCGACATAACCTGAAAGGCCGCTCAGCAAGGAAGAAGCCACTGCTCCAAAACCACCATAAAAAAGCCAGACTACGGTTTGCAACTGCACATGGGGACAAAGATCATACTTTTTGGAGAAATGTTCTCTGATCTAATGAATCAAAAATAGAACTGTTTGGCCATCGTTATGTTTGGAGGAAAAAGGGGGAGGCTTGCAAGTCGAAGAACACCATCCCAACCGTGAAGCACGGGGGTGGCAGCATCATGTTGTGGGGGTGCTTTGCTGCAGGAGGGTCTGGTGCACTTCACAAAATAGATGGATCATGAGGAAGGAAAATGATGTGGATATATTGAAGCAACATCTCAAGACATCAGTCAGGAAGTTAAAGCTTGGTCGCAAATGGGTCTTCTAAATGGACAATGACCCCAAGCATACTTCCAAAGTTGTGGCAAAATGGCTTAAGGACAACAAAGTCAAGGTATTGGAGTGGCCATCACAAAGCCCTGAACTTAATCCTATAGAACATTTGTGGGCAGAACTGAAAAAGCGTGTGCGAGCAAGAAGGCCTACAAAACTGACTCAGTTACACCAGTTCTGTCAGGAGGAATGGGCCAAAATTCACCCAACTTATTGTGGGAAGCTTGTAGAAGGCTACCTGAAACATTTGACCTAAGTTAAACAATTTAAATACTCAATACTAATTAAGTGTATGTTAACTTCTGACCCACTGGGAAGGTGATGAAAGAAATACAAGCTGAAATAAATCATTATCCCTACTATTATTCTGACATTTCACATTCTTAAAAAAAAGTGGTGATCCTAACTGACCTAAGACAGGGACTTTTTACTAGGATTAAATGTCAGGAATTGTGAAATGTATTTGGCTAAGGTGTATGTAAACTTCCGACTTCAACTGTATGTCTCATTCATGAATGTGACTTGAAGCATGACACAACGTATACAGTAAGGTTTCGATATGTCATAACAAATTTATGAAGGGAATTTAACAAAACTGTCAACTGAAACATGCAAACAGCAAAGCAAAGCGTGACTTGCTTATAAAGATGATACAAGCTGACACACAGTTCTAGATCCGTGTAATGAGGCGACAGTTGGACTGTTCACGCTTGGCTTGCTACTCGACCTTAAGAGCTGCTTGTTGTTCTTTAGGTTTCCGCTAGCCATGGATATAGTTTTAACCTTGAAATCCATTTGACTTATTTAAAAACGCTAATATTTAATACTTCATTTTTTTAGTTGGATGGAGATGCAGAAGTTTCGCCTGTAATTTGGAGGAATTCTGAACTGCATTTTACACTAACAAAATAGTGTTACTGGGATGCTTTCTATTTATGCCATATGTTTTTATTTATCTATCCATCTGTTTGATGCAATATATAATTTTTTCAAAGGAACAATGTTTCATATTCCTTTACACTAAATATGTTTTAACAGCTACACCACCACTTCCATCCATCTGGACATCTCTGCCAGTTGTGAACCGTGACTATAGGACCTAGGCCTTCAGAGGGAGTCAAAACCATCCCATAAGTTGTATCAAAATCAGAAATCAAGAAAACAACAGAAAACATAGCATCACCAACATTATATGTTCTGTAGTCGGACCATTCTAGTTCTAGTGAGGGAGGAGCAATACTTTTTGATTACATTATGAATTAATCAAACAGGCCGCGCTTTGGGCTGCTGCACACACAGAGAAATCTGGTGTTATACATCATAAAATAATGCGACCAGCAAAACAAAAAACACACTGTTTACACAACCTATGGTAGCCTAACACCACTATCACACTATCACCAATAGCAACAACAAATGTCACATCAAAGGTGGCAGCCTCGTGGTGCTGAAAGGACAGCAGCCATAATACCTGTGCATTCCATGGTAATACCTGTGAATTCCATGGTGCTGAAGGAGAGCCAGTTTTGGTCAATAGACACGGCTAATAGACAAATCGGCAGCAGTCACACACAGCATCAAATAATGTTAAAGAATAAGCAGCCTATTCACTCCAGTAGGCCCATGAAATCAAAACAATACAAAAGCTCAGCTATTTCATGTCCAAAATGAAATGAACAAACCAGCTATTACTTCTCATTGCAAATCTATTTAATCACATTCATCACACTAACCGGTGATCTGAAGTTTAAATGCAGCAATGTTTCACAGTCATTCTTTTAAAGGAGATAGCTAACAGTAAGCTAGATGCAAATCAAAACAGTGCCACTCACCAGATGATGATAATTTGTAAACAAAGTTTGTAAAAGGTGATGCTAACAAATTAGCAACAACATCCACCTTGAAATTGAGGCTGGCTGAGCTGGTTAGATTTTTTTTACCAAAGAAATATCCTGATTGGATGTTGGATGTCAGTATTAACTCTTCTCTTTCCAACACAAACTGAAGAGATGAACTCAGAAGATCATAACAATTATTGTGAAGATGAAATGAAATAAGACCTAGTAGGGTCCCTTATGGTTCCCGACTGATCTCTGCATGCTTTCAGCCTGTGGTTGTGATGGCCACAGTTATGCCTTTTTAAATATTCATGTTCGCACTCAAGTTAACATGAAGGAATGACTTGTGTTGTCACACACTGTACAGTACAGGCTGACCAGATGGTCCTAGTGCTCTAATGCTTCAGTAGCTTGAATATTTCATCTAGGGTGCCGTAGAAAGAGCAAAGTACTGTAAAAGCGCTACAAATCACGGTCACGTATGCATGGGAAGGTCCATGGCTCACACATGCGCCTCCATACATTCCATGTAGGTGTGTGTCTGGGCTGCATTGGCGTTTGGGCAAAGTTCTTTGTCATGATGTAACTAACCACTTTCTAATTCCCACTTTCCTTTTTATAGCTGCAGACTCAGCTACTCACAGCTTCTGATGTCCAGATTCACCACCAGCTCTCGGGAAGTGGACAGGGCTTTTGGCTTTTGGCCGCCTGCTCTTTCTGCCTGCCTGGGCGACTGACTGCCCAGGTACTGGAAATGATATGAACCGAGAGCAATCACAGATTTGGAGAGCTGCCACCCAGAGTCACTTAGTGGGATGCTTTCAGCATGAACCAGAGACTGTCAGTAAGTAGGCCCTATTTTGCAAAGAGGCTAGTGCCAGAGTGAATCATAAGCAACATAATAGTGACTCAATACCAAGCATTCATTTATATATTTTCACTTATTCATCCCACCATTTTCTTAGTAATTCACAGCACATACAGTATACTGTAGCTAGAGATAATAAGGGTTGAGAAGTTGGCACGTTTGAGAGTTCAGAATCTTAAGATCAATTCTCAATCTTATTCAATGTTCTTAGTCTAATAGGCTGGTCTAATTAACACTGTATTCTGCCTAGTTACAAACATACTTAACAGATTGGTTAATCCTGTGACTGTTTACCTTTACATACGTTGATGGAACGTTCTGCCTCTGAACATGGCATGAGAGTTTTCCATTATTCTTATGTATGGCTCCTGCTTGTAAGACGGAGAGAAATTGTATGTCTGCCATTTCTAAATGGCTCAACTGACAGTTCATGACACAGTTTATTACTCTATTTTGACAGCCAAAGGCTGTCTGTCTGCACTCTATAACTCAAGAGGGTCTAAACCGGAAAAAAGGGAAGGCTACATTAGAGGGCCCTTTGGGCACTCCTGAGACTAAGATGTCGTCAGTCAGGAGGACTTGGCTTTTAAGACCATTTCAACTGTGCATTTTCATAGCACTTTCCGTTTTCGCCCACAAACACAATCACTGACAGTCTAATTCCACTCATCCCCTGTGTCCTCTGGCCAGACATCAAAGAGGCGAGATAATGGATAATCCATATGGGGGATATGAATTGCGTAAAAGCAATCTTTATTGTTTGTGTCCCGTCGATTAATGCATCATGCACCTGTAAATCTTGAGAAAAACACCCAAAATGAACATTGCTTGTGGTAGGAGAATTCAATTACATCCTGCATTTTATGTAAATGCCACAGTAGGTGCAGCATCAGTATAACATGGTATCCCTCTGATACACTCTTAGACAAAAAGTGCTATCTAGAACCTAGAAGAATTCTTTGGATGTCCGCATAGGATTCCAGGTAGAACCCTTTCCACAGATGGTTCTACATGGAACCCAACCAGGTTCTACCTGAAACCAAAAAGGTTATACCTGGAACAGTAGAACTTACTGAACAGTATGTATCCTTTGTCATAAAGGCACGGTAAAGCCTTGAAGTGTGAGCGCTCTTTGAAGAAATTAGACCTGACATAAAAAGGAAGGACAGATCTACGTATTGTACAATTGACTGAAGTACTGCTCATCCATGAATTACACATCTCGTAAAACCCAGAGTCACCAAATCTGTACATCTCTAGTCTCAGTATGACTTCCCTGTCAAAATAAAGGTTTAATAATAACAATGTCCTTATTGAAAAACCATCTATTGTCATGTCAAGGCCATTGGTTCTCAAGCATGATCTTGGCACTTTCTGAGCTATATTTAATCTCATACAACCTCTTTACTTTAGAATAGGATCATATTGACCTCATTTTATTTTATTATAAAGGTTATATACATGTGAGGTATACCTCTGCAGTCTACTGAGTCAGGGTCTCAACTTACTGTTGAGAATTAGAATTGTAGAATACACAAGGTGCATTTTCTAAATTTGGTTGTGCATCAGCAGTTTTCCTGTTGTTATTTCAGTCACTGACAGTCACTCAATTAACCCATGTCAGCTAAAAAATGTTAAGATTGTTAAGTTAGTCTATCCAGCTATCTAAACTTGTAGTAATCATGGTCGAATTACCGACTGGTGGGCCCCCATTGATTTTGTCAGTCACCCTCACATATAATGTTAAAAACTGCAAACATTTCTCTCCACCTTTGGCAAAAAGTGTAGAATTGCATGAAATTAGCTGTAAAACTGCACATTTGTCTCTCCACCCCATGGCAGAATGTGTAGAATTACATCAAACTTTCTTTAAAACTGCAAAAAAAAATCTTAAACCTAAACAATAGTTTCTATCCACTGTGGCCCTCACCCGCATCAAAGTTGCCCATCCCTTCTTTTGACCAATGGGTAAAACGATATGTTAATAGTAGATAATCCTCTTAAGAAAACCAGTGGTCCAAACCTCATCTCTCTATCATAATCCGTTTAAAACTTATTGGAGTTTTTACCATTGTAGGTTGGTACAAATTAGGGTAATTAAATCAATGAAAGCCCCCCCAAAAAAGGGACAAAAATCAGGAAAATAGCATTGCGTCAGCTAGGCTGGATGCTATGCTGTGCTAGAATTAAGGCTATCTGACAGGCTTCCCGTTGAACTTGTCATCTCCGGGGGACATAAAACAATACAGAGGAAAGATAGATATCGTTTTTGAGACTTGTCTTTACATTCAAGCGTATTTCTGTGAAAAGTCAACGGAGTACTGAGCTTACCGGAAGCTTTTTATTTGAATTCAGCTCGTGTCATGCTAATTTTTCTATTCACGACCCCTCGAAAACAACTTGGAAGACTGCAACCACAAAATGTCAAATCCTAACAGTTCGGCTAGAACCGTTCTGTCAACTGAGCTCGGTGCTTATTATCGGATGTATTAGGTTACGAAATCCGACTTTTTGGATATAATGTTAACGATATGTTAGAGAAAGACCCCACTGAACGATTCAGAACATTAACAATCTTATTTGTCTTGGTAAAATGTATTTTATAACATAAGGAAGTGAAATGTCATCACCAAAGCACGTTTTCATCCACTCTGGGCAGAGACCCACCCTACATCTTCCCTTGTTTTGTGGAGGAACACATACAAAATGTGCTGCTGCATTGGGCTCAGGTATAAGGAGTTCCTGTTAGGCCCATAAATGGAGTTTCTGCTAGGGCTCCATTACAACATGAATTCGACGTGAGTTAGCTACACCCATATAAGGAGTCCCTAGGCGGGACCACATTCCAACATGCATTTTCTTCTATCTGAGTACTCAGACTAGGCTGTAGATATACCATACAAGCTTTCACAGACTCCAATATTCATACACAATTCTCTCAGCTTAGTGAAGCCTAATTAAGACAATTTGCAGTTGTGAATGCTACACTACTTTTGTAACAAAATATATATTTTTGTCTAAGAACATTCATTTTCCTCAATCTGGATGCTTAGATTTAAATATATTTAACCAGGCAAGTCAGTTAAGAACAAATTCTTATTTACAATGACAGCCTACCTACAGGGTCATCCCCGGAGCAAATTAGGGTTAAGTGCCTTGCTCAAGGTTTTTTCACCTTGTCAGCTCGAGTATTCAAACCAGTGACCTTACAGTTACTGGCCCAACGGCTAGGCTACCTGCCGCCCATATATATACAATACCAGCTCCGACAGACTTCATGAGGAATACTTTTCCAACAGTCTTGAAGGAGTTCCCACATATGCTGAAAACTTGTTGGCTGCTTTTCCTTCACTCTGCGGTCCAACTCATCCCAAACCATCTCAATTGGGTTGAGGTCGGGTGATTGTGGAAGCCAGGTCATCTGATGCAGCACTCCATCACTCTCCTTGGTCAAATAGCCCTTACACAGCCTGGAGGTGTGTTTTGTGTCATTTTCCTGGTATAAAACAAATGATAGTCCCATGCTGGTTAAGTGTGCCTTGAATTCTAAATAAATCACTGACAGTGTCACAAGCAAAGCACCCCCACACCATCACACCTCCTCCTCTATGCTTCACGGTGGGAACCACACATGCGAAGATCATCCGTACAACTAATCTGCATCTCACAAAGACATTTTTGGATCCAAAAATTACAAATTTGGACTCATCAGACCAAAGGCCACGAAACACGAGCAATGGACATTAGACCAGTGGAAATCTGTCCTTTGGTCTGATGAGTCCAAATTTGTGATTTTTGGTTCCAAAAATGTTCTTCTTATTGGTGTACTTTAGTATTGGTTTCTTTGCAGCAATTCGACCATGAAGGCCTGATTCACACAGTCTCCTCTGAACAGTTGATGTTAGATGTGTCTGTTACTTGAACTCTGTGAAGCATTTATTTGGGCTGCAATCTGAAGCTGGTAACTCTAATGAACTTATACTCTGCAGCAGAAATAACTCTGGGTCTTCCTTTCCTGTGCACTGCGTCAGCTAGGCTGTTTTATCATAGTGCTTGATGGTTTTCTCTTTGCTTATATCAAATAGAGCTATCTTCTGCATACCACCCCTACCTTGTCACAACACAACTGATTGACTCAAATGCATTAAGAAGGAAATAAATTCCACAAATTAACTTTTAACAATGCACACCTGTTAATTGAAATGCATTCCAGGTGACTACCTCACGAAGCTGGTTGATAGAATGCCAAGAGTGTGCAAAGCTTGTCATCAAGGCAAAGGGTGGCTACTTTAAAGAATCTCAAATATAAAATATTTTCCATATGCGTTATTTAATAGTTTTGAAGTCTTCTATATTATTATTTAAATGTAGAAAATAGTAAAAAAAAATTAAGAAACCCACTTGAATGAGTAGGTGTGATTAAATTTTGGACTGGTACTATATATATACAGTGGGGAGAACAAGTATTTGATACACTGCCAATTTTTCAGGTTTTCCCATTTACAAAGCATGTAGAAGTATTTTTATCATAGGTACTCTTCAACTGTGAGTGACGGAATCTAAAACAAAAATCCAGAAAATCACATTGTATGATTTTTAAGTAATTAATTTGCATTTTATTGCATGACATAAATATTTGATACATCAGAAAAGCAGAACTTAATATTTGGTACAGAAACCTTTGTTTGCAATTACAGAGATCATATGTTTCCTGTAGTTCTTGACCAGGTTTGCACACACTGCAGCAGGGATTTTGGCCCACTCCTCCATACAGATCCTTCAAGTTTCGGGGCTGTCACTGGGCAATACGGACTTTCAGCTCCCTCCAAAGATTTTCTATTGGGTTCAGGTCTGGAGACTGGCTAGGCCACTCCAGGACCTTGAGATGCTTCTTACGGAGCCACTCCTTAGTTGCCCTGGCTGTGTGTTTCGGGTGGTTGTCATGCTGGAAGACCCAGCCACGACCCATCTTCAATGCTCTTACTGAGGGAAGGAGGTTGTTGGCCAAGATCTCGCGATACATGGCCCCATCCATCCTCCCCTCAATACGGTGCAGTCGTCCTGTCCCCTTTGCAGAAAAGCATCCCCAAAGAATGATGTTTCCACCTCCATGCTTCACGGTTGGGATGGTGTTCTTGGGGTTGTACTCATCCTTCTTCTTCCTCCAAACACGGCGAGTGGAGTTTAGACCAAAAAGCTCTATTTTTGTCTCATCAGATCACATGACCTTCTCCCATTCCTCCTCTGGATCATCCAGATGGTCATTGGCAAACTTCAGACGGGCCTGGACATGCGCTGGCTTGAGCAGGGGGACCTTGCGTGCGCTGCAGGATTTTAATCCATGACGGTGTAGTGTGTTACTAATGTTTTTTTTTGAGACTGTGGTCCCAGCTCTCTTCAGGTCATTGACCAGGTCCTGCCGTGTAGTTCTGGGCTGATCCCTCACCTTCCTCATGATCATTGATGCCCCACGAGGTGAGATCTTGCATGGTGCCCCAGACCGAGGGAGATTGACCGTCATCTTGAACTTCTTCCATTTTCTAATAATTGCGCCAACAGTTGTTGCCTTCTCACCAAGCTGCTTGCCTATTGTCCTGTAGCCCATCCCAGCCTTGTGCAGGTCTACAATTTTATCCCTGATGTCCTTACACAGCTCTCTGGCCTTGGCCATTGTGGAGAGGTTGGAGTCTGTTTGATTGAGTGTGTGGACAGGTGTCTTTTATACAGGTAACGAGTTCAAACAGGTGCAGTTAATACAGGTAATGAGTGGAGAACAGGAGGGCTTCTTAAAGAAAAACTAACAGGTCTGTGAGAGCCGGAATTCTTACTGGTTGGTAGGTGATCAAATACTTATGTCTTGCAATAGAATGCAAATTAATTATTTAAAAATCATACAATGTGATTTTCTGGATTTTTGTTTTAGATTATGTCTCTCACAGTTGAAGTGTACCTATGATAAAAATTACAGACCTCTACATGCTTTGTAAGTAGGAAAACCTGCAAAATCAGCAGTGTATCAAATACTTGTTCTCCCCACTGTATATATATATATATATGTGAAATGTTTTATATTAAACCATACAATTCACTTGCAGTGAAGCCACTCAACATCTACATCACATTTATAGGAAATTAAACATCACTTAATATATGAAAGACGCATCCTTAATGGTATATAACATTGTTAAGATGTTACAGGGAAAAGTCACATAGGAAAACACAGGTGTGAAATCTATAAAAGGTGTGTAAGTTTATATAATATTTCCTCCATTTAACATGGCAAAAGTTTTAGAACATAAACAACCCCCACTAACTATGACACATAGCATACTCCCACCCAATGTAGGCCCTCCTTACCACTGCCTTAAGCTTTGACCTGAAATAGATCCTATTCTCATTTTAAGATTCTATCAACGATTTCACAAGTATTGTATGAGGTCGCTAGGGAAATTTACTTCTAACCATGCTGATAGTGCTTCATACAAAACTCACCACGAGCCCTGGCAAGTGCAGCAAGTCGGAGTGTCATAAGTGATTCCTTAGCATTGAGTTTGGGCACCAGAAAGAGGTCGGTCACCCTGTCCCCTTCAGTTAGAATAAATGAAAAATGAATGGCTTCAACTCCTGTGGTCGGGCAGCCTCTAACGGTGCCCCTGGTGTGAAAAATGCCACAGCGAGACATTTTCAATGCTTTCATATCTTAAAGAGAAGGCTGCTGGAAGTCCCATGAGTGTAATCCAGTACTGAAGAGGCTCTTCTTCTCCTGCTCCTGCTATTGAGATGAGTCACGGTGTCTCTGGTGCTGAGAGGGTTGGAGAAGTCAATGATGAATCAGGATGCTGCAATTAAATTACCATAAATACAGAATTAATTTCTGCCTGAACAGCATTTTCCTTTCTTATTAGTTAGACATCGGTTTAGGTTTTTGTTAGGGTTATTTTACTCTAACAAATGCTGCTGCAATAGTTCACATTCTATAATGTCCTGAAAATTTACTCGGTAAGAATGCTTACCAAGACTTGAAGTTTTTGTGAGGAAGATTAATGGAAAGTTGTTATGTGTGTATAAATTGTGTACATATATTCTCATACTCTAACTTTTGGTTGTGTTGGTTTTCATACTAGTAGTATGTTGGGCCATCCAGCATCCCACTGGACACAGACTTCAGTTCAACATCTAGTTTTGATTTACATTTGATTAAGTTGTCAACTAAGGTGAATTCAACTTCAAATCAACAAAAATGTGAACCACGTGTTAGGATTTAGGTTAAAATCTGGGTGAAAAAAATAAAAATCCAATCAGCTTTCCACATTGATTCAAAGTCATCACCTTGTTTTTTTTGGTTGAAATTGCGATTTTTTTCTGTTGATTCAACCAGTTTGTGCCAAGTGCGATGATTCTTCTCTCACATGGATTTTAGCTGTGAATTTCCACTGGAAGCTAGTACAGGTGCAGGATCTTAATTTGAGCCAGATCCTACATCTGTAGGTCTCTGAATGCACTTACGGGTTTTGCATAATGGAAGCTGCTCTCTTTCTCTACCCAGCAGAATGGTTCTGAGAGCTGTTTGAACTCATTGATCAAAATGAATTTCTTAATCAAAGGCTTCACTTCCTAAGTAAGGAATGTCCTTCAGTCAGTTTCATTCTCATGTTGACAGCACCTTTGATTTGATCTCAGGATAAGTCCCACAATTTGTTATCATTAGACCATGTTCGTGAAGAGAAATTTCACCAGTGACATGCAGTCAGGGATGGCAGCAGGGGAGTTTCTAGGATTTGAAGACGTTGGGGGCTTTAGCCCAAAGCCAGTAGGGGGGTACGGGGGCATCCTCCCCCGTCTCTCTTGTCTGACCTCTTCTGTTGCTGTCTCTCTTGTCTGACCTCTTCTGTTGCTGTCTCTCTTGTCTGACCAATTATGTTGCTGTCTCTCTTGTCTGACCAATTCTGTTGCTGTCTCTCTTGTCTGACCAATTCTGTTGGTGTCTCTCTTGTCTGACCTCTTCTGTTGCTGTCTCTTAGTACTAAATATTGCTGTCGTTTGTCTACTCTCCTCTCTCATCCTATCCTGATTGTAAAAAGTTTAAAAGTTTAACAGGCTTTTTCATCTTTATAGACAATGTTTTACTTTTTCACGGTCTGTATTTCAGATTTTATAATATTGCGCAGAGCAGCTTGAAGTGATACAGTCTACTGTGTGCCACTTCCCACCACTGTTCTCTCTATAGAGCAGCTTGACGTGATACAGTCTACTGTGTGCTCAGCCCACCTCTGTTCTCTCTATAGAGCAGCTTGAAGTGATACAGTCTACTGTGTGCTCAGCCCACCACTGTTCTCTCTATAGAGCAGCTTGAAGTGATACAGTCTACTGTGTGCTCAGCCCACCTCTGTTCTCTGTCATTTTCTCTGTGTCTTGTCTGTCGCTGTCTCAGGTTCTAGTTTGTTACTGTCTTCTTTGTCTAGCCTATTCTGTCATGGCCTGTTGTGTTATTCTGGTGTTTCTCTATCATATCCTATTATTTTATATGTATATACTGTATTCTAGTCATGGCTCATCCTGAGCTCCAAAAGTAATGGGACTGTCTCTTATGAAAACATCCCATTGGATACCCATAGGAGAACACCCATAGGATTCTCATTGGAAATATCCCATTGGATTCCCATTGTGAATTTGCCCTCCATGAAAACTTAAAAAACATGACATTTTAATTGGACTCTCATGGGATTTATTTAACATTGGATTAGAAAAGATAACCTAGCACAAAAAATACTCAATCTTTTACAAAAAATGAAAATTATTTTCATTTCTTTGATTCTGCTTTTGGCTTCAGTTGGGTGACAACGTCCTTTAGCTTGTAGGCCATGGCAGTCTGTATTGAGGCCTTGTCCACGCCCTCAAAACATCAAACACAAATATTAATAATTACACATATCATTTGAATAATTTACAGTCACACTCTTACATTCATAATCTATGAAAGCAATAATATGAGGGACGTCTACATCAAAACTGTAATAAAAATGATGTGTTGATTTTAAGACATAGCTAATTATAATCATACCAACAAGAGAAAGCCCTTAGTTGCTTGACAAAGCTGACTTTGTCACAGAATCTTGATCGATGTTTGATTTCCTGCCCGACACGGAAGACATCTCCTCCCTGGAGAAGAGCACCTCCATCAAGTCTCGCGTCATCCTTTTGAAGCTTGATTTGTTGATCAGTGACATCTTCTCCTTGACCACCTGAATGCCAAAGCCCAGACCAACCTAGAATTTAAGAGACAGATCCCAGGTTGTTATTGTTTTCCATAAACTCATGAGCTCTATAGTGATCTATTAAATTAGTAACAGGACACCTATGAAGTATCTCTGGAAAAATGTTTGCATTGTTGCATTTTTTCATTGGAAGTTTTACATTGCAAATTTAGAAACGAGCCATACTCTGAACAAACGTGATTGTACAAGTGAAATGATTATACTTACCAAGTCCTCTCTCTTTGAATCCTCTGGCATTTTGGTGACTGCACTCACCAGCTGCTGTTTTTTTTTCATTCAGACCCTTTACTCAGTACTTTGTTGAAGCACCTTTGGCAGTTATTACAGCCTTGAGTCTTCTTGGGTATGACGCTACACGCTTGACACACCTGTATTCTTCTCTGCATATCCTCTCAAGTTCTGTCAGGCTGGATAGGGTGCGTCGCTGTACAGCTATTTTCAGGTCTCCCCAGAAATGTTCAATCGGGTTAAAGTCTGAGCTCTGGCATTGCCACTGAAAGACATTCAAAAACTTGTCAAGAAGCCACTCCTCCGTTGTCTTGACTGTGTGCTTAGAATTGTTGTCCTGTTGGAAGGTGAACCTTCACCCCAGTCTGAGGTCCTAAGCACTCTGAAGCAGGTTTTCATCAAGGATCTCTCTGTACTTTGCTTCGTTAATCTTTTCCTCGATCCTGACTAGTCTCCGAGTCCCTGCTGCTAAAAAACATCCCCACAGCATGATGCTGCCACCACCATGCTTCACCGTAGGGATGGTGCCAGGTTTCCTCTGGACGTGATGCTTAATTCAGGCCAAAGTGTTCAATCTTGGTTTCATCAGACTAGAGAATCTTGTTTCTCATGGCCTGAGAGCCTTTAACTGAGGAGTGGCTTCCATCTGGCCACTTCCATAAAGACCTGATTGGTGGAGTGCTGCAGAGATGGTTGTCCTTCTGAAAAGTTCTCTCATCTCCACAGAGGAACTCTGGAGCTCTGTCAGAGTGACTATCGGGTCCTTGGTCACCTCCCTGACCAAGGCCTTTCTCCCCCAATTGCTCAGTTTGGCAGGGCGGCCAGCTCTAGGAAGAGTCTTGGGGGTTCCAAACTTCTCCATGCCGGACAGCAGCCCCAAAGTAACCCAAATAAAAAAAATTTGGGGGGGGGCTATGGGGGTGGTCGGGCTGAGATGAGGAGGCGCCTAGGCCACTCTCCATGTGGGAAGAGGTGGAGCATGACTGGGGGTCAAAATCGGAGGAACAGTAGGAATACCTTAGGGAGATGTTCTGGGGAATAATGGAGCAATGTAGGCGGAATCAGGAGGAGGTTGATAAAAAAAGGACGGAGCTGGAGTTGATGATGCCTGAGGTGTGCATTCCCAGCCCGGGTCATAGAGGGCCAGCATCCCGCGCCGAATCTCCAGCCCTCATCACAAACCCAGTACGTCCTGTGTTCGCTTCCCGTACCAGTCCTCCAGTGCGTCTCTCCAGTCCGGTACGACCTGTGCCGGCTCCCCGCACTTACCCTGAAGTGCGTGTCAACAGTCCGGTGCAACCTGTGCCGGCTCTACGCACCAGGCCTCCAGTGTGTCTCCCCAGTCCGGTGCAACCTGTGCTGGCTCCCCGCACCCGACCTCCAGTGCGTGCGCCCAGCCCGGTGCCTCCAGTGCCTGCCCCACGCACCAGACCTCCGGTGCGCCTCCACAGCCCGGTCCGCCCTGTGCCGGCTCCCCGCACCCGATCTCCAGAGTGTGTTTGGCTGGAGCCCTCAGCTGCGCCAGTGCCCAGTCCGGGACCGGTCGTCTGTCCCGCTCCATGGCCGGAGCCGTTCACCACACCGGTGACCAGTCCGGGACCGGTCGTCAGCCCCACTCCAGTGCCGGAATAGTCCGCTCCACCGGTGCCCAGTCCAGGACCAGTCGTCAGCCCCGCTCCAGAGCCTGAGCCACCTGCCATACCGGTGCCCAGTCCGGGCCCGGTCGTCTGTCCCGCTCCAGTGCTGGAGCCGTTCACCACACCGGTGCCCAGCCCAGGACCGGTCGTCCACACCACCGGTGCCCAGCCCGGGACCTGTCGTCAGACCAGCTCCACTGAAGGAGCTGTCCACTGCCCGGGGCCAGAACCGCCACAGACGCCATTTTCCCTCCCTAACCCTCCCCCCATTTTGTGTTTGTTTTAGTGTCTTGCAGTCGGGAGTCCGCGTTTTTATCTATGGTCAGAGCCTGACAGATCTAGGTTTATGTTTCTATGTGGGTTTCATGTTGGTCCCCAATTAGAGGCAGCTGCTTTGCATTGTCTCTAATTGGGGGCCATATTTAAGTTCAGGTGTTTCACCTGTCTGTGTGGATCATTGTTGGTTTTGGTTTAGTGCTGTGTTAGCCTACCGTGTGTTATGTTTGTGTATTCTCTTTGTTATTTTGTGATATTGATTTAATAAATATAATGTTGCATTACTTCAGCGCTGCGTCTTGGTCTGACACTCACCAGGTTCGTGACACCATATCAGGCTTTTTGCCTCTGCCTTGCAGATAACAAAAACTACAACATCAACATCCCCACTACAAAGTTCTTGTTTAGCCAGTACATCAGCTGCCTCATTTCCCTCCACTCCCACATGGTCCGGGACCCAAGTAAACCTTGTCTGTATACCCATCTATCTAAGCCTTCCATGGGTTTGTAGTATCTCATACAGCAGGTCTTGTCTGCTACATGAGCTAAAGGACTGCAGACTCATCAAAACTGCACATAAGTCAGAGCAAATAACTACTGGCTTGACTTCCTCCACCCACTTCAAGGGCAACTGTACATCCATCAGCTCCACCGTATATACAGCCAGGGGATCTGTTATACGTTTCCTGACTGCCACCCCCCATGTCCCTGTAGGTTGACCCAATCATTAATTGCCAGTTGCTGTCTCCTAATCTGCAATGGCATATCCCCCATCTCCACCTGTAATGCAGACACTGAGGAGGTCCGAATCGCCCCACTATACATTCTGAGTCCTTGCTTTGCAGTTCTTTGCTTTCTCTTTTCTCTGTTCTGTGGCTCGTTAATTGTTTCATCGTAGTTCCCTCCCTTTAATTGTACTTCTGCAGATCAGAAGGAACGTTTGTTGCGTCTCACCTGATTTGATAAGTGTGACGTGTCGTGTGTGTCTCTTCAGAACAGGGCACCCCTCAAGGGGGTAATATCTGGCATCTCGTGGGAAGCCGATTTTGAAGAGATTAAAAATATTAATGGAGTGATTGATGCACGTTTGAAATGGAGTCTCTCCCTACTAAAGTGCAGTTGGGGTATATAAACTACAGAGTCAAAGCATTTATCCCAAGACAAATGCAATGTGATCATTGTAAAGCTTTGAACATGTTGCAAGTGTTTGCAGAAGGGAGAAGCCAAGATGGCCAAGTTGTGGAAAAGATCATGTAATGTATTTTAAAAGTGATGACATTTGTTGTGGGAACCATGAAGCCACGTCTTTGGAATATCTGACAAGGGTGAAAGAGAATGAGGTGGCCAAAGTCAGGGCTGTCAAGAGCATTTCATATGCAGTTGCTGTTAAAAGGGTTGAGTGTTTGAATGGTGCTCCTGAAGAGTCCATGGTGGTGGATAGGCCTTCACTGGAAGCTGGTGGCGGCCAGTTGGTGGCGGCAACACACCTTTTTGGTTTGTAGTCCGACATAAAACCCAGAAGAAGAAGAAGAAGAAGAAGAAGAAGAAGAAGAAGAAGAAGAAGAAGAAGAAGAAGAAGAAGAAGAAGAAGAAGAAGAAGAAGAAGAAGAAGAGTGTCCCGTCCTGGGGTAAGATCAGTGTTAAAGTAGTGGAATAAGATGGTGGGTTTTAATGTGTAGGGTTAGTTGGTAGAGTAATAAAACGTTTGGTAGGGTATTTTTATTTTTCCCCCTTTTCCTTTTTTTATCACAAAGTGTTATGGATTTATACTATAGTTCAGTTGGGGGCGGAAATGCAACATATTGGATGCAACTTCAGGCATCTGTTGAGAACATTGACTATGACTGGGTGTTAGGGCACCACCACCATTCTATGTATCCGCCATGCTATGTAGCCGCCTTGCTACGTATCTGCAACCGAGCCATGCTGATGCCTGGAGGGGGATGGAGGACTGAGCCGAACGATGAGAACACCCGCTATTGACCAGATAAGCAAAGGTCAATTTCTGGACTGAGTGAGTGCATGTTTCCGAGAGAATGCTCTCCCTGACCTCTCCTCTGTTCTTTCACCCTGTGCCAGTGTCGAGGCAGCATGTTCCATCTTGGGACTAAGTCTTGTCTTTTGTCTTGAGTTTATTTTTGATTGTAAACTGTCCAAGTCTTGAAAAATGTAAAAGTAGTGCCTTTTAAAACTGTCTGTGGTGGCACGGGATCTGTAGAACCTTTGTTTTGGCAACTAAATTAATCTTGTGACTCCGCAAACTTGTTAGATACATTTGCAGTTCGTTTTGGTTGTTTCAGATTATTTGGTGCCAAATAGAAATGAATGGCATATAATGTATTGCCATTTTGGAGTCTATAATGTTATGTTAATATAATGTTTCTAAACACTTCTACATTAAAGGGATACTTTGGGATTTTGCCAATGACACACTTTATCTAGTCAGATTAACTCGTGGATACCATTTTTGTCTAGCGTGCAGTTCGAAGGAAGTTGCTAACTGGTGCAATTGCTAATTAGCATTACCCCTAAATTTACTGTCATTGCTTGCAGATACCATAGCCTTCCAGACATTGTGATAACTCTAGTTAGCATTGGCTCGCAAAATGACTATCTTCCTTCATACTGGACACAGACATAAAATTGGTATCCACAAGTTAATCTGACTTTGGGGAGCCTCATTGCCAAAATCCTGAAGTATCCCTTTAATGTAGATGATACCATGATTACGGGTAATCCTGAATTTAATTGTGAACGAGTGAGAAAAATTAGAGGCTCAAGGATCATACCCCCAATACATGCTAACCTCCCCTGTTACTGGTAATGGTGAGAAAATTCTAAAATATAATTTCCCCCTTTTTGCATATAATGTAGCTCAGTATTAGAATGATTTTATTCAGCCATTTTTGCTCATCTTTATCAATGGTGTCAATAATGTCTGACCTCACTGCATATCTTGCTAGATATAAAATTATATGTCGCGTTTACTATTTAGTTGTAAATATGTACAGTATGCAAGTGTTATAGCCACTATGGATTTCTTTTTTTAATTGTTTTTAAGCCACTTTAGCAGCTAGCTAGCTTATAGTTAGCTGACATAGCCTTGTATTGGTTTTTCATTTGAGTATAAAATGTTGCTTTGCTATTTGATTGTAATTACAGTAGCTACAGTACACATCTGATTAGCTAGCCAGCTAGCTAGCCAACTACTTCACATCACAAGAGTGGCAGAGAATAGCCATGATCATTGGAAGAATTGTAAATCCATTGTGAAAGGCTATGGAGTTTGCGTTGCAAATTATTAGGCTGAAATGTGTCCATATATTCTTATTTTAGTGTCACCTATCAGTTGTAACTGTGGATGCTACATCGGTCTATGGCTGAGCTCAGTTGAGCAGTGTAATTTTGTCGGATGATATGACATATTCTGCTGCCATCAGAGGCTATGGCTTGTGCATCTTGGCTACATTGGTATTTACATTCTGTGCAAAATTGTCAATTTCAGTTAATAGCTACAGTGTCTTCAGAAAATATCCACACCCCTTGACTTTTTCCACATTTTGTTGTCCTACAGCCTGAATTTTATATTGATTCATTTGAGATTGTTGGTCACTGGCCTACGTACAATACCCCATAATGTCATAGTCGAATTATGTTTTTAGGCATTTTTACAAGTAATTAAAAATGAAAAGCTGAAATGTCTTGAGTCAATAAGTATTCAACCCCTTTGATATGGCAAGCCTAAATCAAGTCAGGAGTAAAAATGTGCTGAACAAGTCACATAAGCTGCAATGACTCACTCTGTGTGCAATAACAGTGTAACAAGATGTCTTAATGAGTCCCTCATCTCTGTACCCCACACATCCAATTATCTGTAAGGTCCATCAGTCGAGCAGTGAATTTCAAACACAGATTCAACCAACAAAGACCAGGGAGGTTTTCCAATGCCTTGCAAAGAAGGACACCTATTGATAGATGAGCATGGTGAAGTTATTCATTACACTTTGGATGGTGTATCAATACACCCAGTCACTACAAAGATACAGGTGTCCTTTCTAACTTAGTTGATGAAGAGGAAGGAAACTGCTCAGGGATTTCACCATGAGGCCAATGGTGACTTTAAAACAGTTAAAGAGTTTAATGGCTGTGACAGTAGAAAACTGAGGATGGATCAACAACATTGTAGTTACTCGACAATACTACTCTAAATGACAAAGTGAAAAGAATATGCCAAAACATGAATCCTGTTTGGAATAAGGCACTAAAGTAATACTCCAAATAAATTTGGCAAAGCAATTAACTTTTTGTTCTGAATACAATAACCTAAAACAGACTGGTGTGAATGTTACTGAGTGGCTGAATTACAGCTTTGACTTAAATCTACTTCAAAATCTATGGTAAGACCTGAAAATGGTTGTGTAGCAATGATCAACAACTAACTTGGCAGAGCTTGAAGAATTTTTTAATGAATAATTGGCAAAGCTGTAATCGCTGCCAAAAGTGCTTCTGCAAAGCATCGATTGAGGAGTGTGAATACTATTGTGTAAATTAGATATTTAGGTATTTTGTTGACAATAAATTTTTAAAAAATAATTTGAAAATGTTTTCATTTGGTCAATATGGGGTATTTTGTGTAGATGGGTGAGAAAAAAACATATTTAGAAGTCAGGCTGTAACACAACAAAATGTGGAATAAGTCAAGGTGTATGAATACTTTCAACTCATTGAGTGCGGTTTTAGTGCCAGCATCGGTTTGTGGTGGTATATAGACAGCTACGAAAAATATTGATGAAAACTCTGTTGGTAAATACTTTGGTCTACAGCTTATCATGAGATACTCTACCTCAGGCAAGCAAAACCTTGAGACTTCTTTAGATATCGTGCACCAGCTGTTGTTTACAAAGATATATAGACCTCCGCCCCTTGTCTTGCCAGAAGGTGCTGTTCTATCCTGCCGAAAAAGCTTAAAACCCGCCAGCTGTATGTTGTTCATGTCGTCGTTCAGCCAAGTGAAACATAAGGTATTACCGTTTTTTTATGTCCCGTTGGTAGGATATTCGTGATCATACCTTGTCTAATTTATTTTCCAATGATTGTACGTTGGCTAGTAATACTGATGTAAAAGGCAGATTTAAAATGTTGTCAATTGAAAGTTTAAAATCATTTGAGACATATACTAGCAACATCTCGATTGACAGTAAAAACTACAGTAAAAATAAAAGCTTCAGAAGGCAGTATGAAAAAAGGTTATTATTAAAATGTTTTATATATTAACATTTCACTGTAATAACCTTGTCCTTACAGAGAATAACAAAGAAAGAGTACTTGAGTTGGATGGTTATGCTGAGATAAATGATAGGGCAGGAGTCAGGTTTAAATATCCATCCTCTATGGAGCAGGACTAATCGTGTTACTTTATTCCATTAAACCATTCAACTCAGTACGAGACACAAAAGAGTTAGAGAAAAGTCCCGCAGCTTGAAAAGTTGGAGTGTTAGTACTAAGACGTGACAGAGTAGACAGACAAATTGGTTCTCTTAGTGAGACAGGATAACTTCTGCAAGGTTTCATGTTCTGAATATTGAGTGGTTGTGAGATTGTGACAAGCCAGTCATGTTAGAAGTTTATCTACTGTGTTTTATAAACCAAAACTAATCAAGTGCGTTATTCAAAGAATTCCAGCAGCAGGTCATTTGAGATTATACTGTATATATTAAAATATAATAATAATAATTATGATGTAAGCAATGCACGATGGTGGAAAAGCTCTTGTTTGAGCAGGACATCTGATGACAAGGCCTCAGGCCCTAACAAAGGTTCTTTATATATACTGTAGATACACTGCGGTTTCACAAAGGTTCTTATACTGTACAGTACATAGGCCTACTCACTGTGGTTTATTTCTGCTATGCAAATTAGACTGTATTTCACAGATTGACAAATTATACACTCTAACTCATTATTTAAATAATTATTTGCGGTACACTAATCTGTTTTCAACAACCACAATGGACAATATGATCAATATTTCATATGGCCTATCATAATTTCAGACCATGTGACCTAACGATGAATGAATTAAAGATGGATGAAGAATGTGTTGCCCTTGGTGATGCATATCCAGCTACTGTTAATTGAAATGTATGACACTAATACTGCAGTGTCATACATTAGATAGATAGATAGATAGATAGATAGATAGATAGATAGATAGATAGATAGATAGATAGATAGATAGATAGATAGATAGATAGATAGATAGATAGATAGATAGATAGATAGATAGATAGATAGATAGATAGATAGATAGATAGATAGATAGATAGATAGATAGATAGATAGATAGATAGATAGATAGATAGATAGATAGATAGATAGATAGATAGATAGATAGATAGATAGATAGATAGATAGTTGAAGTCGGAAGTTTACATACACTTAGGTTGAAGTCATTAAAACTCCACAGATTTCATGTTAACAAAGTATAGTTTTGGCAAGTCTACTTTGTGCATGACACAAGTAATTCTTCCAACAATTGTTTACAAACAGAATATTTTACTTATAATTCATTATATCACAATTCCAGTCGGTCAGAAGTTTACATACACTAACTTGACTGTGCCTTTAAACAGCTTGGAAAATTCCAGAAAATGATGTCATTGCAACTGCACATGGGGACAAAGTTCGCACTTTTTGGAGAAATGTCCTTACATACACTCAATTAGTATTTGGTAGCATTGCCTTTAAATTGTTTAACTTGAGTCAAACGTTTCGGGTAGCCTTCCACAAGCTTCCCACAATAAGTTGGGTGAATTTTGGCCCATTCCTCCTGACAGAACTGGTGTAACTGAGTCAGGTTTGTAGGCCTCCTTGCTCGCACACTCATTTTCAGTTCTGTCCACAAATGTTCTATAGGATTGAGGTCAGGGCTTTGTGATGGCCACTCCAATACCTTGACTTTGTTGTCCTTAAGCCATTTTGCCACAACTTTGGAAGTATGCTTGGGATCATTGTCCATTTGGAAGACCCGTTTGCGACCAAGCTTTAACTTCCTGACTCATGTCTTGAGATGAAGCTTCAATATATCTACATAATTTTCCTTCCTCATGATGCCATCTATTTTGTGAAATGCACCAGTCCTTCCTGCAGTAAAGCACCCCCACAACATGATGCTGCCACCTCCGTGTTTCACAGTTGGGATGGTGTTCTCCTCCCTCTTTTTCCTCCAAACGTAACGATGGTCATTATGGCCAAACAGTTCTATTTTTGTTTCATCAGACCAGAGGATATTTCTCCAAAAAGTACGATCTTTGTCCCCATGGGCAGTTGCAAACCGTAGTCTGGCTTTTTTATGGTGATTTTGGAGCAGTGGCTTCTTCCTTGCTGAGCGGCCTTTCAGGTTATGTCGATATAGGACTCGTTTTACTGTGGATATAGATACTTTTGTACCTGTTTCCTCCAGCATCTTCACAAGGTCCTTTGCTGTTGTTCTGGGATTGATTTGCACTTTTCGCACCAAAGTACATTAGTCTCTAGGAGACAGAACGCGTCTCCTTACTGAGCGGTATGGTATCTGCGTGATCCCATGGTGTTTATACTTGCGTACTATTGTCTGTACAGATGAACGTGGTACCTTCAGACATTTGGAAATTGATCCCCAAGGATGAACCAGACTTGGCTGATTTCTTTTGATTTTCCCATGATGTCGAGTTTGAAGGTAGGCCTTGAAATACATCCACAGGTACACCTCCAATTGACTCAAATGATGTCAATTAGCCTATCTGGTATTTTCCAAGCTGCTTAAAGGCAAAGTCAACTTAGTGTATGTAAACTTCTGACCCACTGGAATTGTGATATAGTGAATTATAAGTGAAATAATCTGTCTGTAAACAATTGTTGAAAGAAATACTTGTGTCATGCACAAAGTAGATGTCCTAATCAACTTGCCAAATCTATAGTTTGTTAACATGAAATCTGTGCAGTGGTTGAAAAATGAGTTTTAATGACTTCAACCTAAGTGTATGTAAACTTCCGATTTCAACCGTAGACTGGTAACATCAAAAGTAAATAGAACAGAATTTTCAGGTATATGGACCACAAATTTCAAAAAATGCATAAAATCAATTGTCTCTAGTATACGTGGGGAGGCAGATCGCCCAGGGTTTCACAAAATGGTCTACAAAGGTAGAGATATCCGTTACTACTCACAATGGGCCTACCTGGTATAGGCTGTATCATGCTTTTGTGAATTTTGAGGAGAGTGTATATGACAGGTGTGGTTGGGCAGTCAACTGGTTAGTTCTGCAACAGGGTGATCAAATTAAGATCCTATCTCAAGGTTCTGGACCAGTCACTCATACATGCATGTCATCATGTTGTGATTCCTTAAACCTTTCCATTGACAATTATGGATGTATGGATGTTTAGCTTCTCTGTGTGTGTGAAACCCTCATTATACCTGACCAAGACAGATGAGCTGGAGTAATCAATCGTTCCTCTTCATTCATTTTCACATCTAGCTACTGTCAGTGACTCTAGCCCAATCAAAGTGGTACAGCAGAGAATTGCTGTAATTTATCAGGAGTTTGCAACTACAAACTAGCGAGCAGGTCTCTTTTGAGTAATGCCAATAACATCTAATATTGGTCCTGTCATGTTTTCCTAGGCCTTTACAGTATCGTTCCTGAGCATGTTTGTGTTCCTGAATGATTGTTGTGTCACTAAAATTGCTTTATGGAACACAAATGGGATCAATTACTAGTGTTCATTATATGCACCATTGCAAGTATTGGTTGAAACCAATACCAACTCTCTTACTCAAAAAGATGAGGGTGGTCCAGTGAATGGCATCTGAAATAATATTTAAGGTTAAATATTGAATTAATTATATATTCATATATAATCTTTCAAAAGGACAATCCCAGGGTTGTATCACAACCAGCCGTGATCGGGAGTCCCATAGGGCGGCACACAATTGGCCAAGTGTCGTCTGGGTAAGGGGAGGGTTTGGCTTTACTTGGCTCATCGCACTCTAGTGACTCCTTGTGGTGGGACGGGCGCCTGCAGGTAAACCTCTGTCGTCAGTTGAATGTTGTTTCCTCTGACACATTGGTGCAGCTGGCTTCCGGGTTAAGCGGGCGGGTGTTAAGAAGCGCGGTTTGGAAGGTCATGTATCGGAGGACACATGACTTGACCTTCTCCTCCCGAGACCGTTGGGGAGTTGCAGCGATGAGACAAATTCGAAATTGGGGAGAAAAAGGGGGTAAAATACAAGACAAAGGGCAGTGATTTATTTTTGCTCACATTGAGACAACATTTGTACAACATTATAATGATAATATGTAAATGGTATTCATCAATAGGCCATTTCACAGAATATCACCTATGTATATTTTGACATGGCCTATTGATTAACAAGACACAATATTTATGTAATTATTTTGCGCTATAATCTGCTATTTACCTTGAAGCATATTATCATTATAATTTTGTACAAATGTCAATGGGCCACTAGGCTATAAATAGGAGCTAAGTGCAATGGGCAGGTCACTGAGGAAGACGTCAGCTTGACGTCGAAATGTCAGTCATCTGTTCGCATCCTGTACAATGAATTAAAATGAGCAAAAATACATTAATCTCTGCCTTTTTTTGTGAAGTGCTCCAACTCCTTTTTACCTTGAATTAGTCCTTTTGGAAGTTTTTCATGGTAAACCATTCTCATTGTTGAAGAGCAGCCCTCCTTCCCTCTACTGAAGCACAAAGGCCCACCTGAACTCATTCCTATTAGAAAGTTAACCTTCAATGACTTTGGATGATTGACAATACATTGTCTGCAAATAGGCCTACATTTCTTTGTTATTCTGTTTAACCTACTGTACATTATGCCAAGAAATGTGTGAAGGAATCTAGAATACCATATTCCTCTGAATGTGATAGCAATGATGGCAATAATAGCTTAGATGATACTATTTGGAAAGGAACCATATGCAGGAGGCACATTTACATTTGCATTGCAGTCTCTTTTTGTTCTGTCAGATGCCTTCATCGTATAATGCAGCTGTGTTCCCATATATTTAATGCAGCATAGAAACTGTTAGGAGAGAACTGAAATTTATTTTGGGGTGACAGGTAGCCTAGCGGTTAAGAGTGTTGAGCCAATAACAAAAATGTTGCTGGTTCAAATCCCTGAGTCAACTAGGTGAAAAATCTGTCTGTGCCCTTGCGGAATGCACTTAACCCTAATTGCTCTGGATAAAATGGGAATGAATTCCTTCAGTAAAACAATAGAATGATAATGTTCACTGTAAGGTATTGAAGTGATCTATTGCTATATGTTACATTATTCAGATTTTATGTACTAAGTATCATGTTATTGCTGTTATATTGGCTAATACTACTGGGAGTGGTGCGATTCAATTAAATGAGTTTGAAATCCAGCAACAATTGGACTAACAATATGAATTTGAAAGTCTGTTTAAATGAATGGAGTCAGTCATACCCTTCTATGACATATTATATATTCAGAGGGAGAAAATCAGATATGCATCATTACACTTAATAAGTTGTCAATATCCCTCAGATTGACCTTGAATTCACAGGGTGGCGGTGCATCAGCGACCCCACATTGATTTATGTCTGTGTCAACATTGTTTCCAGCAGGTCTCGCTCATGGGTTTCGATATAATTACATCTTGATGATGCATTCCAGCGTGATCAATAAAAATGAGTGGTTTGCTCTCAGCAGGTTAAACATTGTATTCATCTAAATAGAAAGTGACAGCCTGCCCAATACCTCGCCGGGCCCCTGCCAATGGCTGCGAAGCATGAGAAACCCCCTTCTTGCGGACGGGACAATACACCCAGACCTTGGGTGTCGTAGGCCCGTTTCTGCCGCACTCCTGAGGTTGGCCTGGACCCAGCGACCAAAGGGCAGGTGGTGGTCCCAGTCCTGCTGATGTTGACTGGTGAGGATGGCAAGCTGGGTGGCCAGCGTGCGGTTGAACCGCTCCACCAACCCGTCGGGTGGAGTGGCGTCGTCCTAGTCTTGTTCACCCCGAGCCGCCGGCAAACCTCACCGAAGACCTGAGACTCGTAGTTCCACCCCTGGTCTCCGAAGTTCAGCGGGGAACATCTCCTCTACCAGTCTCTCTGCGGTTGTGATGCCACTCTGATCCGGCACTGCATAGGCCTCGGGACACTTTGTGAAGTAGTCCATGGCCACGAGGAGATAGCGGTTACCGGAGTCAGTGACCGGGAAGGGCCCAAGAATGGAACAGTCCATCGAGGCCCCCACCAAGTACTGCTGCAGTGGGGCATGGGAGCGCTGAGTTGGCCTCTGCTGGGTGGTGCAGGAGTCGCAGCAGTGCACGTGTAGCTCCACGTCTTGTCAACAGCCAGGCCAGTAGAACCGCCCCTGGAGGCGATGGAGGGTCTTGGCGTTCCCGTAGTTCCCCGCCCCCACGAGCCGTGGACGAACTGGAGGACTTGGGGACGGAGCACACGGGGCACCAGCAACTGCAGGAGATTGTGCCCTCGTCCGGGAGCTTGTCACCTCCGGTATGCCACCCCGTCATGGAGCTCGAAGTTACCCCATTGAGAGTGGTAGGCCTTTACCTCGAGTCCCAGCGCTGACACCCCTGCCCACTCGGGCCCCGGGATCAAGGAGATACTTCAGCTGGTGCTGCTGCTGTGGGTCGAGGCCATCGCTGCTGCGTCGCCATAAGTCACATATGGCTTCAGTCGTTTCGGCAGAGGGAAGGACAGCAGGCTGCTGCTGGTGTGGCCATTGTTTGACGACTGGCCCGTTCTTCCTCCCTTGACCGGACTGGAGCGCCACGGTCTCCGTGCCAAGGGTGATGGTTGTCCCCGACACATTAACACAGGTGCCCCAGTGGGTCAGCAGGTCCAGGCCAATGATGCACGGGTCCCGGATGTCGGCATGCCAGAATCTGTGCACCAGCTCCTGGTCTCCAGCCTGGACTTTCAGTGCCATCTTCCCTCTCATGCCAGCCTTTTCTCCCGTCACTGTGACCATCTGGATGATGGTTGGCGACCAAGCCTTTGAAGGTGGCTCGGTGGTACCCGGGAGGACGCCAGGTCGTACCAGGGAAATGGTAGACCCAGTGTCTACCAGGGCTCGACAGGGTTGGCTGTCCAGTTTGCAGTTGAGGTACAGTCCTTTGGTGTGACCCAGGCAGCCGACCAGTGTGCATCAACCTTGGAGGGGGGCTGGAGACTGGAGTAGTGAACCCCTCACTAGACCACTCCTCTGCTGTTTCCCCCTGGCTGAGTGGCTCTGGCTTTTGGCGCTGGGCAGTTGCGGGCTACGTGACCAGGCTCGTCGCATCGGTAGCAGCGGTCAGTCGACCAGGGGGGGGGGGGCGTCGCCTGGGTGGTGGAGGCCAGTGCTGGGACCGTCGTGGTGGAGCCCGAACTTGACAGACCTCTTCTGTCTCTTCCCCGATTGTAGTCGGCTAACCTGACACATGGTTGGCGAGCGGGAACCTTCTGCTGGATGGGCCCTGTGGATAGTACCCCTTCAGCTCGTTCGGCCTTGTGGAGTGCTTCACCGAGGGTCTGGGGCCTGGCGAGGCAGACACTCTGGCGCAACTGTTATGGTGCAAGCCCTTGTCAAGCTTGCAGCTGCACATCTGCAGCAATGGTGCCCAGGCTCTCTTCTCCTTGGCGGCGGTGGCTGGCTAGTTGCTCCCTGCTCTGCCCAAATCTCCTCTCCAGCGCCATGGTCAAGGCCTGGAGATCCCGCTGTTCCGCTGGAGCTAGGTCGAGAAGCACCTGCACTGCTTTCCCTTCCAACGCCAGGACCAGGTGGGTAGCAGCCTCTTCACTTCTCCAGCTGCTGTGTCTGGCCGCTAGGTGGACTTGCGAGAGGTATGGCTCTAGCTGTGTCACCCCGTTGTACTTGGACAGTTTGGCTGATGACCTGGGCACGGCTGTGGGACAGGGTAGCCTGGGTGTGAGGACCAGTGGTTTGGGATCTGTGGCAGGCAGCGTGACATCGCCAGTAGTAGTGCCCCTGGTCATTAGGGGGCAATCAGTAGCCACGGGTTGTGGGCGTTGCCTTGTTGCAGTATTCTGCTGGTGTAGCCGTGGGGCATCGGGTCGCACTAGGTAACTTCCATCTCTGGCAGACTCCATCTTCTACCGCCTCAGGTCTCTTAAGTGCCCCTCGGTCTGCTTGAGCGCTCTCTCCAGCTCTTCAATCTCTCTCTCCATTTTTCTTCCGATAGCTTAATCCCACTTCTGACACCAATGTGGCGAACTTGGTCGGAATCATTTTTTATGCAATTCCTGTGTTCTTTACACCGCACAACCCCAGGAAAAGGTACACTTTATTTAACAACTCAACAAGGAACATGAACCCCGGCCATATAAGGCTCGGTCACGGTAACCACATTGTTGAAACTCACAATGTCCCAATCCCCTGAACACAAACAACTCATAATTTCAAAAACCACATATATCAACTAGAATAACGAAACATGAACACATGTTTCGTTATTGTGATTGTCCCATAATCCTTCAGTGCATAACAATGAGTACTAGATCACCTCTACAATACCTTTTTTTTCATTTGCTTGAATAAATAGCGTAACAAATGTAAGAAAGAGAATATTTTATTTGCAATATATTTATACTTTTACACAAGTAAAATAAAATGCATATAGTACACAGCAACTTCAGTGAACGAATAGACTGCACTCTTTTTAGAATGCTACCCATAACCACAGCGTGACAAGAGACATTAAGTATTCTTCTTACGTTTACACTTACAAACATAAAAATAGCATTTAAACCAATGTTTCACTCTAAAAAAATATTAACAAAAATAAATGGAGGATTAAGATCTATCACATCTTTGGGGATGTCATGAAGGAAACCTCAAAACATTCTTAGTTTTTAACAGCCTGTGCTGTTTCAATGTAACCAGTCACCACCATTGGCAGAGTAAGCCTAGAGAGGATAGGACCTCCCAGAAGAAGTGCTTAATAGCTGGGCAGAACATACAGTATCACCTGTTCACAAATCCATGGCATATATACATTTGGAATTGACATACTGTAGAAAGGCATCCGTTTGTTGATTTGTCTTTTTTAGCTCTTTCCATTCTCTTTTCAAATTCATATCATCAGATGTACATGTAACTGACAAAATAAAGGAAACACCAACATAAAGTGTCTTAATAGGGTGTTGGAGCGCCACAATCCAGAACAGCTTCAATGCACCTTGGAATAGATTATACAAGTATCTGGAACTCTATTGGAGGGATGCAACACCATTCCACAAGAAACTCCATTATTTGGTGTTTTGTTGAATCTACCGTAAGTGTACAATCGGGATGAGATCTGGTGACTGAGATAGCCATGACAAATGGTTTACAACATTTTCATGCTCATCAAACCATTCAGTGACCACTCGTGCCCTATGGATGGGGGCATTGTCATCCTATGGGGGCATAGACATGGAAGCCAAAATATTGGCCAAAATAATAGCCTGCTCAGCATTTTCATAGATGACCCTAAAAGCCAATTTATGCTTGTTTCGGAAATGCGATCCAGAAGGGTGCGACGCAATTGCGGAGGCTTGCGGAGGCCAAATCGAGCTCTGTACAACATCGCTGTGCGCCTCCAAATTTTGTAACAATGTGGAGGGCTCCGTAAAGCTCTGTATACCTCTGCATTGACATTATTGGTTGACAGTAGGTGGGGGTGGTAGGTCCTGTATAAACACAAACTTATTTCTTGACAATTTCCTTAACAACAGCTCTGCTCCGCAAAGCGCAAACGGTATCAATGCCCTGACTTCTGGAGAGGCCGTATCACAGTAAATGCTGTACGGACACTGAAGATGTCGGATTGATCATGCAGAGCCTTTGAGCATGATGGGAACCACACCTGTGTGGAAGCCCCTGCGTTCAATACACTTTGTATCTCACATTTACTCAAGTGTTTCCATTATTTTAGCAGTTACCTGTATGAAAGGCCTGTTCCCCTTTCCCACCCTTGGCACTTAGCAGAGCCTCATGCACTGGCCTTACACTGGCCCATATTATCCCTCTGTGATTGTAACTTCTAACAGAATTCTAAGGATAGCCAAATCACAGGCAGAAAGACAAGCCTCCATGCTCCAATTGTAGATGCATGGGACTTGAGACACAGAGGGTCTGACATGTTCTCCTTTGTACACCTTTTCTTATTTTCAGGGTCATTGGAGGGGTCTAGATCCTCTGAGGACTGGTCCAGGTTGTTAGATAATGTTCCCACTGGCCCATCGTTCAAACTCTGTTTGTTCTGGGGCTTGTTGGGGTCAGCTTCCAACAACTTAGTTTTGGAGATGTTCTCTTTCTCCTTCAGAGGATTGTTGGTGATTTGTCTGCTGTTGTAGGAGGAGGGATCTGGGAGACCCTTACTGGAGATGATGGAAGACTTGTCTTTGTCTGAGAGGCAGCACCTGGGAATACCAGCCCCAAGTGGACTCTCCGTGGTGAGTTTTCCAGATCGTGTCTTGGAACTGAACACACTAATCCAAGTATGGTCAGAGCTGTCATAGCAACCTTCCAGGTCAGGACTCTTTAGCCGTTTCAGGTCTTTTCCAGACAGTCTGGCTGGAACATGGCACTCAAGTTCTGAGCTGGACCCTTTAAAGCCCTTGAGCCAGTCCCACATGGTCCTGGCCCGGCAGTCACAGATCCACTGGTTCCCATTCAGACGCAGGTACTGGAGGGACACCAGTGGGTCCATGGTCTCCCCTGTCAACACTGTTAGATTATTGAAGAACAGAAACAAAGTGGTCAGCTTGCGCAGGTCATGAAAAGCCTTGCGCTGGACGAAGGTCACTCGATTCTGATGCAGCAGCAAGCGGTCCAGGCTCACCAAGCCTCGCAGCATGTGCTCCGTCACAGTCTTTATCTTGTTGTTGTGGAGGAACAGGTAAGTCAGGTTGGCCAGGTCCAGAAACATATTGTCATGGAGAGTCAGTAAGCTGTTGTCCTGGAGATAAAGGTGCTGCAGGGAAAATAGTCCCCTGAAAACGCCTACAGGCAGCTCGGACAAGCCACACCTGTGCAGGTGCAGGGTGTGCAGTCTGGACAGGCCTCGGAAGGCAGTGGGGCTGATGATCCTCAGGTCATTGTCCCCTATGTCCAGCTCCTCCAGCCTCTCCAGGCCGTAGAAGGCACCAGCCTCGATGTGGCTGATGTTGTTGGAGTAGAGCCAGAGTACGGTAAGGTTTCTGCAGGGGCTGAAGCTGGTGGAGCGGACCACGGTAAGCTTGTTGTTCTGGAGGAAGATACGCTGGCTGTGGATGGGGATCTCTGTGGGGATAGAATAGAGGCCCTGCTGTTGGCAGGCCAGGGTGGGCCTCGGCTCGCTGTGGCATATGCATGGCGCTGGGCAGCCCTCCACCCGACCTTCCATCCGAGGAACCGACTGAAGCCAAAGGACCAGAAAGTAGAGATCCACAACTGCAAAAGAGGAAGACACAAGTGGGTAATAAGAATATGTTGTAGTTCTGCTGTGTTCAGAATAAAAGCATGTGTGTTAACTTCCAAACACCCAGTCTGCTGTAAATCATCCAACATGAATAGCAGGTTGACATTTATTGTCATGAGTCTTGTCCTGGAGGCAGAACTGGGCAATTTCCTCTTAGATAGGCCAGGTGTAAGTCAAAGTTGGCTATATTGTAAAAATGTATGAAAACAAACATTTGCTCTGTTCCTAATTTAAGGTTAGGGTTAGGCATAAGGGTTAACAATGTGGTTAAGGTTAGGGCTAAGGTTATGTTTAAAATCATGGGGGGGTGGACTATTTCACAAATTAACAAAGAATTGGTGGGTTGAGAAAAATTGCTCCAGACTAACAGAGCAAATCACATATGAGGATAGCTGGGAATAGCCACTCGGCCTGTGCTAGAGATCTCAGAGAGGATTTTCATGCTTCATTGGGATCTGGAGTGGTGGGGTGGAGAAAGGGCAGTTGACATAGGGCTCTCACACCAGCGTTGACATCACATGAGTGCCTACAGTAGATGAGATTAGACACAACCATTCACCAATACACGATGCGCTTTCCTCCTACAGTTACTACACTGTAAGGCTCTCTTGTAGTAAACTGACAACTCAATTTGATAAAACAGATAACAGACATAAACAAACTGTGTGCTGAAAAGTCTTACATTGCAGGACTATGCCCCCTCACCAACATATCGTATGGCTACAGGTGTTTGCCAATTGATGCGCAGTGTAATTTATTAGCTTATTAAAAGAAAATAAGAGAAATGTCATATGGTTTTAATAAAAACCTTGGAGCAATTTAGAATGTGTGAGGCTTGCGAACGCTGTCATACTGGCGACACTGAGGCATGTGTCTTAGGGCACAGTTGAAAAGCAAGAAATGGGCAACCAGTGAAGAACAAACCCCTTTGTAAATACAAGCTATATTGTTCTTTAACTATTTGCACATCATTACAACACTGTATATAGACATAATTACACTTGAAATGTCTTTTACTTTTGTGAGTGAAATGTTTACTGTACATTTTGTTTATTATCTATTTCACTTGCTTTGGCAATGTAAACATATGTGTCCCATGGTCCTCAGTGTGATAGACTCAGAGGCAGGCCTTAGTCATCTAAGTTAAATATTCCTCTGGCACAGGTGCCAGCTTTGGGACTAGGAGACCTCTCAGAAGAGATGCTCACAGTTTCAGCATTATGTTCTCTCTCGTAAACGTCCCCACAGCTAATTATCCTGTAAATGAAGCCATCATCATTTCAGGCACTGAGATGTGACTCCCAAATGAACTGCCACCACATAATGTATTTACTCACTGTAAAAACAGAACTTGTGCATTTTCCGACCCTAAAACGAAAGCTGAAATTGTACAATGAAGATGTAGGTAGGTATTGACATACTGTATATGTATTTACAGTAAATTCAAAGAAACTCATCATCAAATTTCTTAACAGGGTTTAATGTATTATTGGTATAAAGATGTACAGGACCCCCATTGTTCAAAAGCCAAAGCAATCCACCTGCGGCCATGGTACAGATAGCTTGTAATTACTTTGCACCATTGAGAAAGAACCCATAAAAATACAGCAGACTATGCCATACTTTCCCATATGAAACCAATTTATGCACTGCTTGGGAGCACTGGTTCTTTTCAGAGGGAGAAAAAAAGCATATCTTTCAGCACCAAGCCATGCGAGAAGAGAAAGCTGATGCTTGCTAGACAGGATGCCACAATACAGACAGTCACATCAAGTTATTAAAACTGCAAAGCGTTGAGATTAGCTCAGGAAGAAGTGTTTGCAGTAAATATACATAAAGTTAACTCGACACCCCAGCATACTGTATCAGTATTTGAACAAAATATGTTTTTCCCCCAGATGTTTCAGAGTTGATAACACACTTATTCACCTTTATTCAATCATACATATCAGTTAGAATTAAATACCATTATAAAACTGGTTGTTTGGATCCTGGTTGCTAATTGGGCGAGCTGTCTGCCTATAGTAAACTGTAGTATACCGTAGAATACTATACTACACACTGTACTATCCCTTGATCATGATGGAAACTCTACATTTTCACTTTGTCACAGTAGAATACTATAGTAAATACTACAGTATTATCTGCAAAAAAAACACTGTAGTAAATACTACAGTACTTAACATATACCCTGCCCATTCCCCTCCCCCATATTACAGTTTGTGCCACCCATAAGTTAGAAACCTACATGCCAAGTATAGACAATATATTGTGTTCAATATAGGTTATAGAAAAGAGCAGGAATGTTGTTCAGATTTTTCTTATGGAAATTGTGCTCTTTTAGTATTTCTCCAGTATATTTCCTCAAGGAGAAAACCTCCAATGTCAAATATAATAAAACAAAAACACTATACTAAATACTACAGTAAATACTACAGTATAATACAGTCTGCAAAAACACTACAGTAAATAATACCTTATAGTAAAGTCAGAAAAACAGTATATTAATTACTATAGTATTGTATATACTACAGTTTTGTTTTATTTTACTACAGTATTTAATAATAAAAATAACTTTATTTATATAGCACCTTCCATACAAGAAATTCAGCTCAAAGTGCTTTACAATACAGAAATTACAAGCATCGATTGCTTCACAATACTCACATAAAGTTGAATAAAAATAAAAGGGAGGATTTAGAGGAGGGACGGGGAGAGAATAATTTGGTGGGAAAAGAAGGAATACACTTCATAGTAGGTCGCTAAAAATGTGGCTAAAATTAAAGGGGTAAATTAAAGTAAAATATATAAAATCAAGTAAAATACAACATTTTAAAAAGACGCTGCAGTGTATTAGCGCAAGACAAGGTACAAAAAGGAATTTCAGGCCTGCATCAGTAAAGTCATAGCTAGTTAAAGGCTTGCGAGCTGGCTTCCCTGATATCTATAGGTAATGTGTTCCATAGCTTTGGGGCGTAGTTGACAAAGGCTGTATTAACTCAAGGGAGTTGGCAATGTAGCTTGGTCCTAGCCCATTAAGGGCTTTGTATATAAGGAGGAGGAACTTAAAGTCAATTCTAAATGTTACAGGAAGCCAGTGCAGAGCGGCTAAAACTGGACTAATGTGTTCTCTCCTCTTAATAGCTGAGCTGCAGAGTTTTGAATGAGCTGAAGTCTCTGTGTTTTTTTTCCGGGAGGCCAGTAAGAAGTGCGTTATAGTAATCAAGTCGGCTAGAAATAAAGGCATGAATCAGTTTTTCAGCATCTTTGTGATTTATAAATGGTCGTACTTTAGCTATGTTCCCAAAGTGGAAAAACGATGTTAACCTCAGATTTAATCCAGGGAGTTAATTTTCTCAGATTATGAAACAGTAATTCTACTACCAGAATTTCTCGTTTAACTTGAAGAAATTATTGCTCATCCATTTATTTATTGCTAATAGACAGGTAGTAATGGAGTTTATAGCTGCAGTATCATTTGGTTCAGCAGAGATGTACAGTTGTCTGTCATCCACATAACTATGGAAACATACATTGTGCTTTCTAATGATGTCGCCAAGTGGCAGCATGTATAGTGAAAATAATAATGGACCAAGACAGCTCCCTTGTGCAACCCCAAAGCAGTTGTCATGTTTCTCAGACACATAGTTATGTGGATGTTTTGAACTAGCGTAACACATAGTCAGAAAGACCAACCAACTTTTCAAGACGATTGATTAGGATATCATGGTCAATTGTATCAAATGCTGCGCTTAGGTCTAAAAGGATAAGAATTGAGACCTTATTTCCATCAGAGTTTAGTCTGAGGTCGCTGATTATTTTAGTAAGAGCAGTTTCAGTGCTGTGGTATGTTCTAACGCCTGACTGAAATTCCTCCAGGATATTATTTTCCTTAAGAAAGGAGTTTATATGCATTGAAACTATCTTTTCAAGTATTTTACTAATGAACGGAAGGTTGGATATCAGCCTATAGTTGGTCAGTGCATTACCATCTAGGTTGGGTTTCTTTAGTAAGGGTTTAACAACAGCTGTTTTGAAGGCATCTGGGAAGATGCCTGTATGAAGAGATGTATTTATAATGTTGAAGACATAACTTGAAACACAGTCGAATACCCGCTTAAAAAATGCTGTAGGTACAGGGTCAATACATGAGGTGGAAGAGGTACACTCAGTGACAGTCTTCCAAAGTGTGGTTAATGTAATACAGGTGCATTTTCCCATGTTTTTTTCACACAATTTGCTGACATCATCTGTGTTTACATCAGCAGTAATACTGGCTCTAATAATTATACTAAAGTTAACTGTATACTACAATATACTACAGTAAATACTACAGTAGGTCTAAAAACTAAAGTAATGTCCACAAAAACACTACAGTGAATGGTATAGTACTTATACCATTGATCGGTTCAACACCGGGCTCTGGCTGGGCCACTCAAGTACATTCAGAGACTTGTCCCAAAGCCCCTCCTAGTAGTCTTGGCTGTGTGCTTAGGGTGTGCTTAGGGTCGTTGTCCTGTTGGAAGGTGAACCTTCGCCCCAGTCTAAGGTCCTGTGCGCTCTGGAGCAGGTTTTCATCAAGGATCTCTCTGTACTTTGCTCCATTCATCTTTGCCTTGATCCTGACTAGTCTCCCAGTCCCTGCCGCTGAAAAACATCCCCACATGCTGCTACCACCATTCTTAACCGTAGAGATGACGTGACGCTTGGCATTCAGGCCAAAGAGTTCAATCTTAGTTTCATCAGACCAGAGAATCTTGTTTCTCATGGTCAGAGTCCTTTAGGTGACCTTTGGCAAACTCCAAGTGGGCTGTCGTGTGTTTTACTGAGGAGTGGCTTCCATCTGGCCACTCTACCATAAAGGCCTGATTGGTGGAGTGCTGCAGAGATGGCTGTCCTTCTGGAAGGTTCACCGATCAACACAGAGGAACTCTGAAGCGCTGCCAGCTCCAGAGCGACTTATAAATTGGTGCATTCAACTTAGGATAGCCAGTGGGACAACCACATCTCCATCACAGTAAGTACATTTCTTTAAACAAGCAGCTGTGAGCAAAGTCAGTGCTAGCAGGTGAAATAAGTCAAGTGTTAGTTTAGACAAAAGACAAGTGTTAGTAAAGGTTTATTTATTATTATTATTTATTTATTTTTATTGAGGGGTGGGGGGGCGGGTAGAAGGATTACTGTTATACTATTCCAGGTATTCCTTAAAGAGGTAGGGTATCAAGTGTCTCCGGAAGGTGTGACTCCGCTGTCCTGGCGTCGTGTGGGAGCTTGTTCCACCATTGGGAGCCAAAGCAGCGAATAGCTTTGGCTGGGCTGAGCAGGATCTGTGCTTCCGTAGAGGTAGGGGGGGCTAGCAGGCCAGAGGTGGATGAATTTAGTGTCCTTGTTTGGGTGTAGGGTCTGATCAGAGCCTGAAGGTAGGGAGTTGCCGTTCCCCATGGTTTTTGTAGTAGATGTGAGCTTCAACTGGGAGCCAGTGGAGTGTGTGGAGGAGCGGGGTGACATGAGAGAACTTGGGAAGGTTGAACACCAGATGGGCTGCAGTGTTATGGATAAGTTGTAGGGGTTTAATGGCGCAGGCAGGGAGCCCAGCCAACAGCGAGTTGCAGTAATCCAGACGGGAGATGAGAAGTGCCTGGATTAGGTAGAGTGTAAGGTAGAGTGGTACTCTGCGAATGTTGTAGGGTCACCGCTTTGATGTTAGCAGAGAACGACAGGGTGTTGTCCAGGGTCACACCAAGGTTCTTTTAACTCTGAGAGGACACAATGGAGTTGTCAACCGTGATGGCAAGTTCATGGAGCGGGCAGTCCTTTCCTGAGAGGAAGAACAGCTCCATCGTGCCGACATCCAAACTGATATGTCTGCCAGAAATGCAGAGATGCGATTCGCCACCTGGTTATCAGAAGGGGGAAAGGAGAAAATGAATTGAGTGTCGTCTGCATAGCAATGATAGGAGAGACCATGTGAGGATATGACAGAGCCAATTGACTTGGTGTATAGAGAGAATAGGAGAGGGCCTAGAACTGAGCCCTGAGGGCTCAGACAGATTCTCACCACGCCACCTGATAGGAGCGACCTGTCAGGTAGGACGTAATCCAAGAATGTGGGGGCGCCGGAGATGCCCAACTCGGAGAGGGTGGAGAGGAGGATCTGATGGTTCACAGTATCAAAGGCAGCAGGTAGGTCTAGAAGGATAAGAGCAGAGGAGAGAGAGTTAGCTTTGGCAGTACGGAGAGCCTCCGTGACACAGAGAAGAGCAGTCTCAGTTGAATGACCAGTCTTGAAACTTGACTTGTTTGAGTTGGTTTGAGACGGCACGCTCAAGAGTTTTGGAGAGAAAAGAAAGAAGGGATACTGGTCTGTAGATGTTGACATCGAAGGGATCGAGTGTAGGTTTTTTAAGGAGGGGTGCAAGACGGAAGGGACACAGCCAGCGGTCAAGGATGAGTTGATATGCGAGGTGAGGTAAGGGAGAAGGTCTCCGGAAATGGTCTGGAGAAGAGATGAGGGGATAGGGTCAAGCGGGCAGGTTGTTGGGCTGCCAGCCGTCACAAGTCGCAAGATTTCATCTTGAGAGAAAGGGGAGAAATAAGTCAAAGCATAGGGTAGGGCAGTGTGAGCAGGACCAGTGGTGTCAATAGGCTTAGAAAATGAGGATCGGATGTCGTCAACCTTCTTTCAAAATGGTTGACAAAGTCATCCGCAGAGGGGGAGGAGGGAGGGGGAGGAGGAGGATTCAGCAGGGAGGAGAAGGTGGCAAAGAGCATCCTAGGGTTAGAGGCCGAGGCTTGAAATTTAGAGTGGTAGAAAGTGGCTTTAGCAGTAGAAACAGAGGAAGAAAAAGCAGAGGGTAGGGTGAAAAGATGACCGGTCCACAGGGAGTTTAGTTTTCCTCCATTTCCGCTCGCCTGCCTGGAGCCTTGTTCTGTGAGCTCGCAATGAGTCGTCTAGCCACGGAGCAGGAGGGGAGGATGGAGCCGGCCGGGAGGATAGGGGAAGGATTTAGCAGAGGGAAGAGATAATAGGATGGAAGAGGAGAGAGTAGCGTGAGAGAGAGAGTGAAGGTTGCAACGGCGCATTACCATCTGAGTAGGGGCAGAGTGAGTACTGTTGGAGGAGAGCGAGAGAGAAAAGGATACAAAGTAGTGGTCGGAGACTTGGAGGGGAGTTGCAGTGAGATTAGTAGAAGAACAGCATCTAATAAAGATGAGGTCAAGCGTATTGCCTGCCTTGTGAGTAGGGGGGAAGGTTAGAGGGTGAGGTCAAAAGAAGAAAGGAGTGAAAAGAAGGAGGCAGAGAGAATGTCTGGAGGTTAAAGTCACCCAGAACTGTGAGGGGTGAGGCATCATCAGGAAATGAACTTATCAAGGCATCAAGCTCATTGATGAACTCTCCAAGGGAACCTAGAGGGCGATACATGACAAAGATGCTAAGCTTGAATGGGCTAGTGACTGTGACAGCATACAGTAGAATTCAAATGAGGCAATAGACAGATGAATCAGGGGGAAAAGAGAGAATGTCCACTTGGGAGAGATTAGAATTCCTGTGCCACCGCCACGCTGACCAGATGCTCTCGGGGTATGCGAGAACACATGATCAGACGAGGAAAGAGCAGTAGGAGTAGCAGTGTTTTCTGTGGCAATCCATGTTTCCGTCAGTGCCAAGAAGTCAAGGGACTGGAGGGCAGCATAGGCTGATATGAACTCTGCCTTGTTGCCCACAGAACGGCAGTTCCAAAGGCTGTGTCCACGTGGGTCGTGTGCGCAGGGACCACCAGATTAGAGTGGTTGCAGCCACATGGTGTGAAGCATTTGTATGGCCTGTACAGAGAGGAGAGAACAGGGATAGACAGACATGTAGTTGACAGGCTACAGAAAAGGCTACAATAAATCAAAAGAGATTGGAATAAAAATAACTAAACATATGGGCAAGCGAGAGAGCGGGGCCTCCCTCACTTACCTTCCTCGACTAACTCCCGCAGAACAACTCGGCAGAACTGTCTTTGTTTTGGGGACGGCTGCCACAAACAGCTGCCGCTGAACAAGGAGCCTGTGCTAATAACACTAAACTAATTGCCTAGCACAGGTGTAGCCACTCCCCCTCCTATTAAATTGTAATCTGCAGTGAACAAAGGAAGTGGATGGACCTGAACCCGCTTTGAATGGGTATCAATCACTACTTAAGCAAATTAGCAGTCCACATGAACTAGGTAGCTTTACTAACTAACTGAGACATACAGATGAAACCTACACAGCTTACAGGTTCAAAACAAATTAAACTTAGCCTGCTAGGAGAATGAAGCAGGGTCCTTCCAAGTTGGCACACAAGACAGGTTGCATTGTGGTCAGATTGTGTTCACATCTGGCCTACCACTTCAGGAGGTGGTCAATGACTCATTGTGTGTGGATTTCTCCTCAGTCTGAATGCAATCAGGCCACCGAAAGCGCATACAGTGGGTGACGTCATCAGAACAAATCCTGTGTTTTGGGAGCAAGAGGCACCTCTTTTTATTAAACGTTGGAGGAAATACCTTCCTAGCGTGTGAGGAACGTGTTTGCTGGCTTCATAAATGCTAGCCAGTTAGCTTATTAGATACCAAAAAATGGTTTGCCTAGAGATATATTAACATGTTTGCAATCCCTCAAAGCTAGCTTGCGGCCTAGTTACAGAGGTTAGCTGGCTAGTTAGCTACTGTAGTTGGCTACTGCCATCAAGTTGTTGTGTTATTATCAGATTTAGCCTGTTCTACCGTTTGCATAATGTATACTGCTATTTCAATATAGCGCGGGAAAAGGGAATCCGGACACAATAGACGGGCTAAAGGAGTCAATAGAATGCAGACTGTTCCATTGACCAGATTGGAGCACATTCCACAACTCTGATCTAACAAAGTAGATATTCCTAAAATCCTTAATGATTGATTTATTGTAAAAGGCCCACAATGTGGTTACTTATGTCCGATTTGGATATATTTGTCTGTTTTCGCTGTACAACATCTATATAAGTGGTCCCTTTTCAGGTTTAGAAGAAGTGACTGCTAAATGCTAAATCCCATTCGTATAAACTGGTTAGCATAGCTAGCACACAGAAATCAGTGGTGGTAGTCAAAGGTGTTTTTAACTGTAGTGCAGTTGATTGCTGATGATTACATGAATATGTGTTGGGGTTGACATCAATACAAACATTATACTCATACTTTTACCTCAGCATAATATGAAATACACATATAAACAATAGCCTAAATATAGGCACATTTTGCTGGGGGGTAATGAGGAGACTTGGGATCTTTCCCCCACGGCCCTTTCCCCCAAGCGTTTCCATGGCATTCCATTGTTTTGATTGAGTTCGATTGACCTCTTTACCGCATCTATAACACTTTATCCATTAAATATGAATAAATAACGGGGACAAACGCACTCGAAAACTGCTTAAATCAACTTTAAGCAGCACTAGAGCGCATTAGATAAATTCACTTGGAAGAAGTGGTTTTAACTCCATTTTAATGTCGACTTTGCTTATGAAAAACCAAATCAAGAGATTAAAGGGTTTTATGCATGCTCAGTTGTTGGGTCTCGAGCACTGGGCAAGTGGAAATTTAAGTTATGGAACTCACTTGCATGCTTCTGTTATGGGGATAAGTTCACAAAGAAACTGATATTAAATGTGGAGAATGATACATTTGCATTTGATGGCCATCACATATATACTGAACAAAAATATAAACGCAACATACAACAATTTCAAAGATTTTCCTGAGTTACAGTCAGGGCCGGTCCTAGCTATTTGGGGGCCCTAAGCGAGATTTGGTTTTCGGGTCCCCCACCTCGCGGGTAAAACATTTGGTGGTCCCCCTCTTGATGTTAAGAGAGATTTTTGTTTGTACATTTCCTGTAGTTCTCTCCATTTTTCCATGAGGCATAGAGAAAATGTGGTTTTAAAGCAAATTGGGGGGGTTGGGGGCCTGCTGGGGGCGCAAAGCGACCCATTATATTGTTTATACCCAGGGCTGGCCCTGGTTACAGTTCATATAAGGAAATTAGTCAATTGAAAGAAAATCATAATCTATGGATTTCAATGGGCAGATATGCAGCCATGGGTGGACCTGGGAGGTCATAGGCCCATGTAACAGTGTTGCTTCCATCCCTCTCCCAGCACCTACCTGGGCTTGAACCAGGGACCCTCTGCACACAATGACAACTGTCACCCTCGAAGCATCGTTACCCATTGCTCCACAATGATGCTTCAAGGTCTCAGAGCGAGTGACATCACCGACTTAAACACTACTAGCGTACACCGCTAATTAGCTAGCCGTTTCACACCCGTTACACCCACCCACTTGGCAGCCAGCATTTGATAAAATAAATATTGTAGCTGTGACTTTATTCATTATACAGCACTGCCTCTTGTGCCTTATTGCTTAAATGTACTATAGTCGAAGGCCCTGATTTGGAGAACAGTGAGACAAAACCCTGTCAAATGATGACAACCAACATCTGGTAAACAGCAAATTAAAGCATAGGTGCTACTAAGTCGGTGGCAGGGGGGTTTAAAAACAAGATGACAATCTCCAGATATTAACTATACAGTAATTGCAGATATGTCAGCATATTGTAACAGCAATATGTCCTTGTTTAAACCAAATTGCAGGCAGGTGCAGAACATCACTCAGTCACAGACTATGCTAAAAATATACTGCAGGATTATCCCAAATGAATTAAAGGTGCTAAGTGCATCGGTGTGTATACAGTATGTGCATAGACATAGGTGTGTTGTTGTGCATCATCTACATTCAAGACAGACTGGTGCTTTTTTTAACCTCTTTAACGTGTCACGAAACAGTGTGAGAGTTTTTTTTCTCTGACTGTGAAGTGAAAAAAAACTGAAAAAAAGCTAAGACAACATTTCTGGGGGATTAAATTTGCACCGACATGCAAGAGAGACAGACTGTGCCCTAAAAGGTTTTCTTCATCCAGGCTTGTGTTGTGGGGTCTATGTTGTGCTGAACGTCCTATGGAGGGGGGAAAGGTGCTGCATTATTGACTAGCTGCTCTTGTTCAGGTGCTCCTGGGTGCACTAAGCCCTGTGGTGGAAAATAGATTCTGCAGTAAAGAGTAGCGGTAAGGCACGAGGCCACTGAACCCTTGCGCTCTCCACCTCCAGATCATCGCACGACGCGCTCTGGAGCTTCTCGTTGCTCCGCTGATAGGAGACTTCTCAGCCACAGCCTTTTATTGATCTATCACCTTTTCATTTAGAGGGCTGTCCAGTCTAAGCCCTGTATTGCTCTCCACATCACAGACAGCCATCACTCTTGGTCTTGTTCCCCTTCCCCCTTTTCACATCCTCTTATCTTGCTGCTGCTGAACAACAACCGAAATGCAAGCTGACGTGAAATTAGTTTGTGTACCTCACTCGAAATGGCCCTGAAGAAAAGGGGTAGGGGGTGTTGAGCAATCCGATGGCAGCGTCGGCGGTGATTTGATAAGTGTCTGTGTTCGACAGGCGGCAGCTGCGATGGTGGTGGATCGCACAGCTGTAAGGGCCCCTATCTGCTGCCTACCTCCACTGTTCAGGCTGTCACAGAGAGGAGTGGGAGAGGCTGACCCCACAGTCCTCCTGCCTGTCACAGACAGTCTGAGCTGCCTTGGTACTTCTGTACTGAAGGGGTAAACATGCCTGCAGCTGGAGAGCATTGCCTGCTCTCTGAGCCCCACCACAGCCTGGTGGTACTAGAATACTGGCTATGAATACTGTGCCTATTATTCAGCTGCCTAAAACCATAAAACCTGCCGTAGCAATATTTATGGAACAGCTTTGTTTACAATAGTGTCAGTGCACACACTTGTTTTCTTACGAAATCTGGAAGGATCTACTTGGTTATGGATGTAAATCTGGAAGGATCTACTTGTGTCTATACTTTTATGTTCCATTTGGAATGAAGCCTATGATTATGTAAGCCCAACCTGCTTTTTGCTTGTTCAAATGATGTGCTGCCTTGAATTCCTCCTATTTGGGATATTTTCCATGTGCACACTCCAATTTTCGGATATCTGTGAGAGGAGCCCAATTGGTATTTTCACAACGCCCAAAATCATTTCACGATTTTATTTGACAATGGGTAACTAGGGTGTGGATGCTACAGCATGTCTTTCATGAAGACTTCAAAGTGAGTCTGATTCTATTGGGTCCCATGTCAGTCTGCTTGCCAGCCAAACCTATTATCTCAGCTCTCCATCCTTCCATTGATAATAGAACAAAGCTCACAATGTATATTTTCTTAATGGAGGCTGAAGGGTTGAGTCATACACAATGAGTCTCCACCTTCATTGCATCTATTATGCAGTGATGTTTTCCAAGAAAAGTGGATCTGAAGTTAATGTTTTGAATCCATCCAAAATCTAAGTTTATTGGTTGCATACATAGATTTGCAGATGTTATCGCAGGTACAGCAAAATGCTTATTTCTAGTCCCGACAGTGCAGTAATACCTAGCAATACAATAACCAAAAAGTCAATAAATAAATAAATATTATAACAAGAAATCGTTCTTCTGTCTCGTGGTTGTTGGTAATCAGGCCTGCCACTGCTGGGACGTCAGCAAACCTGATGATTGAGTTGGAGACATGCGTAGCCACGTATTCATGGGTGAACAGGGAGTAGGTTCCTGCTATGTATGCCTTGCATAAATGCACAAATGAACAGAGAAAGATGCCACACAGCAGAGAAAAAGGATGAAAGTGATTTCACACAGGCATTGCATCTTAATGGACCTCATCAAAACCCTGCATATCTCCATTGATCTTCCATATGGTGTATTATGTGGCTTAGCCTATTCAAATATCTCAAATATCTTGTGTGTTTTGTATGGCACATACACTGAGTGTACAAAACAATGTACAAAACATTAGGAACACCTGCTCTTTCCATGACATAGACTGACCAGGTGAATCCAGGTGAAAGATGTGATTCCTTATTAATCTATCAAGAATGCCACCCAAAGGACAAACTCTGTCTGTCTGTATAAAATATTTTACATACTTTGGCAGATTGAATTTAAGCTTTGCATTGCCAACTTGATAAGCATCTCACACTCTCCATTTCTCTCTGCTTCTTTCCATCTCTCTAGCTTTCACACCCTGGGTTTCTTACCTCGATAAGCCTCCTCTACCTTCCCACCCTCAGTGACCTTGCATCTATCACCTGCCCTCCCCCCTCCTTTCCTGTCGTCTTTGTGTATTCACAACCACAAACTCAAGAGGGAAATCTGTTTGTACATGGGCGCCTTTTACGATCTGAACTGGGATCTCCTCTGCCTGCATGTCTCTACCCCTTTTGCACCCCTTTTGGCCTCAGAACAGCCTCAGTTCATCGGGGCATGGACTCTACAAGGTTATGAAAGCGTTCCACGGGGATGTTGGACCATGTAAACTCCAATGCTTCCCACAGATGTGTCAAGTTGGCTGGATGTCCTTTGGGTGGTGAATCATTCTTGATACAAACAGGAAACTGTTGAGCGTGAAAATCCCAGCAGCGTTGCAGTTCTTGACACAAACCGGTGTGCCTGGCACCTACTACCATACCTCGTTTAAAAGGCACTTAAATATTTTGTTCTGAATGGCAGAAATACACAATCCATGTCTTAGTTATCTCAAGGCTTAAAAATCCTTCTTCAACCTGTCTCCTCCCCTTCATCTACACTGATTGAAGTGGATTTAACAAGTGACATCAATAAGGGATCATAGCTTCCACCTGGATTCACCTGGTCAGTCTGTCATGGAAAGAGCAGGTGTTCCTAATGTTTTGTGCATGTTTTGAACACTCAGTGTATGTGACATATAAAACACATAAGATATATGAGATATTTGAATAGGCTAAGCCACATAATACACCATATGGAAGATCTGTGGAAGATATGCAGGGTTTTGATGAGGGCCATTAAGATGCAACATCACGTCTGTGTGAAATCACTTTCATCCTTTTTTTCTCCTCTGCTGTGTGGCATCTTTCTCTGTAACTTAAATGTTTTGTACACTCAGTGTACATTCTCAGAAAAAAAGAGCAAATACAGTTGATCTGCTTTTCGCAAAGCCTGCAATCCAGAGGCTGACATTCTAAAGCATAGAAAGGGAAAACATCAAAGTGAGAAGTTAATCCTTTTGGAAAAAGCTTTGACTGTGGATAAGTGGAAATGTGTACCTGTAAACTGCTTTAAGCTATGCTATCATAACATTGGATTCTGTAAACATGCGGGTGACCTGATGTCTTTGTTCCTCAAGTGATTTGTGAGCGGGACTTGAAACAATGCTGACAGAACTGCCTGACAGTTCAAACTCTATTAATTACGCCATTAGCTCCACTCGGCAGAGCAAATGGGTCATCCCACTGAAATTGAGAGAGATTTAGAGACTAGGTGAAGAGAAGGAGTCTGTAGTAAAACAACTACTTGAGACTACCAGGCTTAAAATGCTACAGTACTGATGACAGAATTAGGAACACCTGTCCAACACAGTTATCATCATGACATAAACAGCAATGAGAGCAACTGACACAAACAGTTATGTAGGTAGCCTAAGCTTCAATTAGTCAGCAAAACTATTTCTCAGAGTCAGCAAAACACATAAAGTCCATAGTTATCTAAAAGGAAACACCTCTCACAACACAGATGAACCTTGCAAACTGAAGACAAACATATCTATTTACAGGTGATAATGTGTGTCCAAACTAGTATCACCCCTTTGGAAAAGCTTCCAGTTTACTGAAGAAATTGAAGGGGAACCGCAAAAAGACTAAAGCTAATTTAGGAGATTAATGTCTATTTTTAAACTGAAACCTAAAAGGGGAAGCAGGGAAGGATGGAGAAAAACAAACAATGGCTTGAAATAGTTTAGAAATGTGTTCCTTTGTGTGGCATTAATCCACACGCAAAGCCAGATTGTCTTCTGTGTTTGGGCAACTTGTCCTTCCATGAGACAGGATTTGTTGAAGATGAGGTTTGGGAGAGCCAGATGCTCCGAGTCCTCTGGGCAGTAGAGATAAATAGAGGAACAGAATGCAGGCAGACAGACGAGTAGAAAACAGACAGCAGAGATCCAATGTAAAGTGATTTGATCTGGTTCCCAGTCAGATAAAGCTTGATCATATTAATGCACCATACTGTGGTCCTCCCCATCAATATAGTCTATTGGATTAGCTCGTAATTAAGTAACTTTTAAAGTCATTGGAGCTCCATTGGAAACTCATATTTTTCACCATCCATTCTCAGTGTTCACTATCATGATGTCACTTATATCAATAGGGCCAGCAAACATAGAGTAGAGGTTGCTTTGGGGAAATCTCATAATATCTGACCTAATCACAATTCCACAAAAATGTGGTTACGCGGAGCAGAGTGACATTAGAGAGGGCAGGAATGGCGATTCACTACAGCTTGCTGTGTTTTAGCTATGGAAAATGTTTTACTGATGAAGATGAAGGATAGAAAACTCAATGCTGATTGGTTTACACATGCACACAGTTCAGCAGGACTCTTGAGCAGCCAGGCCTTTCATGCTCAATGGAAAAATAAATGTCTTGAACTATGAATTCCTGTCTTGGTACTCGAGCAAGTCCAACCCAGCTGGTGGCCTCCAGGCAGAATTTAAATAACCAAATCAACCATGTGATTCAAACCCCCAATCAGACCACAGAGAGGACATCACAGAGATTAAATGGGCAAGTCAATTAGATTGAAATAACTGTCCATTGAGTGATAAGCAAAGCTGTATTTCTGTTTGTATGGTACTTAACATATACATAGCAAGGTAGAACAGACACCTGATATGTTGTCATCCCTTCTAGACCTGCTGAGCCTAATCTAGACAGGTATGATAGACAGGGCCACAACCCTGAGCTGCATAGAGGCCAGCATTTAAGGGATAAATATTACTCAAACCATGCTATTATATATAGGGTAGGGTTGGGCAGTATCCAGATTTTCACACGTCAACACGTTTCTGTACCATACAGTATACGTTATTACCGGAAGTTCCAACAAGGGGCGCTATTCTAAATAAATGGCGACCTTGTTTAAATGGTATTGAAAATCATACCATCGGTATTTTGAAATACAGTATTAATGGTATATCGCCCAAGCCTAATATGAGGTGCTGAAAACTTGAGATGTTTCCATTCTAGCCTCTAAACCGTCAGGGTAAGTTGCAGCTCTTGTTAAGGGCAGGCTAAAAGTGTGGGCTAGATAAAGAGAGGTGACTCAATATTATATGTGACCCACCACCTGGATTTGATCCTATGTAGCAAAATGGTGTATTTTACATTGGAGAAATGTAGAGACAGGTGTTTTATACAACAGCCTTCTTTCTGTGTTTTCTTTTTTGACTTTCTCCGCATTTGGCAATCATCTCTCTTCTTCCACCTGGCAATCCACCGATTTCAAAACTCGGTCAACTTCTTCCCTTGACAACGGCGCTGTTTCTTCCCCACCATTGTCATCAGAAGACTCTGCAATGTCTGGTTCAATTAAAATGTTTTTACCTAAATCAGGGATTTCCTCATGTCATAGAGAGTCAGCATGTCACGATCATCCTCCAGAAAATAGTCCATCACAACATGTTCCCACTGAGCTTTGTCAATAGCGCTATTAACTTCAGGCTAGCAATTCTGAGAGCAGTAGAAACATGTATTCAGTTCTTCATTTGGCACAGCGGTCTAAGGCACTGCATCTGTAGTGACACCATTAAAGGCCAACGTGGTAACATTATGACCATAGCTCAGTGCTTTGGAAAACTCCACATGAGGGGACATAAGGACTTTTGGAGCCAGCCTATATTGGTGGAGTTACACAACATCCTCTCCTCTCCTCTCTCTTGGGCTCCCAAGTGGCACAGCGGTTTAAGGCACTGCATCTTAGTGCTAGAGGCATCACTACAGTCCCTGGTTTGAATCCAGGCTGTATCACATCCGGTCCTGATTGGGAGTCCCATACGGTGGTGCACAATTGGCCAAGCGTCGTCCGGGTTTGGCTGGTGTAGGCCGTCATTGTAAATAAGAATTTGTTCTTAACTAACTTGCCAAGATAAATAAAGGTTCAATTATTTTTTTTTAAATGATATAAAAAATCCACACATATTTAGCAGCTCATGTTATAGACAGAAGCATGCTACATCTCTCGGCATGTCCAACACATCCATTATCTCAATCACAGCTAGCGGGAAGGTTCCTGTATTTTTCCATGGCTAAAGCAACTAGGCAAATTTAGCAATTTACAGATGGCATTTGTAATTAAGGCACATGAAAGTTCACATGTTCCATTTGTGCCCAAAAACCTATTTTGATTTTTTTTTAAATGAAATACTTAAAATGCCTCTCCTGTGAAGTAGTGACGGGCAACATACGCCTAGTTTCTTGAAACTGTTAAATAGGACCTTTTTTCTTCCGAATTTTCCTTTGAGAGGGAGCTTTTGAGCGTCCTCTGTTCTCTAGCGGACCCTTTCCCTGTCTCCCAGAGAGGCCTGAGATGTCCCATTCTCTCAGGCAATGTTTGTGCAGTTTCTTCTTCCACTAGACATTCTAGTTTCCTCATACTGGTGTTAACAGCAGTTGTCCATACCAAACATAGTTCATTGATAGAGTACTCTAGTATGAAAATATTGTACAGCTCATTGGGGTGCTAACACGTCAGCACAATGCAAATCTACACGTACAGTAACTGCCAAAATAAAGGAAACACCAACATAGTGTCTTAATAGGGTGTTGGGCCTTGGCATATATTCTACAAGTGTCTGGAACTCTATAGGAGGGAGTTTTCAGCCCTGCATAGGCCCTTCTTCCAAGAGAAATTCCATCATTTGGTGTTTTGTTGATGGTGGTGGAAAATGCTGTCTCAGGCGCAGCTTCAGAATCTCCCATAAGTGTTCAATTGGGTTGAGATCTGGTGACTAACACACACACACACACACACACACATATTAAACCCCCTATGCTCCTTTAAAACCCCTCTTTCAAAGTCACTGATATCCCTTCTTTTTGCCATGGTACCCAAAATAATGTGCAACTAGGCATTTTTATACAGCATGATGGGATGTTAATTGCTTAATTAACTCAGGAACCACACCTGTGTGGAAGCACATGCAACTCATTCTTCTGACAGCTCTATTGGACTCCAATAAAACACTTTACATGATGTATGTCTCCGTCTTCACATCTACTCATCATACCTGACTGGTTGTGTGCAAGCTTTTCTTACACACTTCTCTCACTGAATTAATTTATACCCTTGTCATTATTCAAAGAAGCTCACAGCTTCACAGCTTAACCCATTAGGACTATGTATAAATGACTGAGCTATGGCTCAAACTTCAAATGTGAGATTTTTCCATTGCGTCAAAAAGTAACACCATTTTATTTCAGGCAGGAATTCAAGTCTCTCAAGCTCTCGAAGGCACACTACCGTTCAAAAGTTTGGGGTCACTTAGAAATGTCCTTGTTTTTGAAAGAAAAGCAAATTTTTGGTCCATTAAAATAACATCAAATTGATCAGAAATACAGTGTAGACATTGTTAATGTTGTAAATGACTATTGTACCTGTAATATCTACATAGGCGTACAGAGGCTCATTATCAGCAACCATCACTCCTGTGTTCCAATAGCACGTTGTGTTAGCTAATCCAAGTTTATCATTTGAAAAGGCTAATTGATCATTAGAAAACCCTTTTGCAATTATGTTAGCACAGCTGAAAACTGTTGTGCTGATTAAAGAAGCAATAAAACTGGCCTTCTTTAGACTAGTTGAGTATCTGGAGCATCAGCATTTGTGGGTTCGATTACAGGCTCAAGATGGCCAGAAACGAAGAACGTTCTTCTGAAACTCGTCAGTCTATTCTTGTTCTGAGAAATTAAGGCTATTCCATGCGAGAAATTGCCAAGAAACTGAAGATCTCGTACAACGCTGTCTACTACTCTACTGGCTCTAACCAGAATAGAAAGAGGAGTGGGAGGCCCCGGTGCACAACTGAGCAAGAGGACAAGGTCATTAGAGTGTCTAGTTTGAGAAACAGATGCCTCACAAGTACTCAACTGGCAGCTTCATTAAATAGTACCTGCAAAACACCAGTCTCAACGTCAACAGTGAAGAGGCGACTCCAGGATGCTGGCCTTCTAGGCAGAGTTGCAAAGAAAAAGCCATATCTCAGACTGGCCAATAAAAATAAAAGATTAAGATGGGCAAAAGAACACAGACACTGGACAGAGGAAGATGGAAAAAAGTGTTATGGACATACAAATCTAAGTTTGAGGTGTTCAGATCACAAAGAAGAACATTCGTGAGACGCAGACCAAATGAAAAGATTCTGGAGGAGTGCTTGACACCATCTGTCAAGCATGGTGGATGCAATGTGATGGTCTGGGGGTGCTTTGGTGGTGGTAAAGTGGGAGATTTGTACAGGGTAAAAGGGATCTTGAAGAAAGACGGCTATCACTCCATTTTGCAACGCCATGCCATACCCTGTGGACGACGCTTAATTGGAGCCAATTTCCTCCTACAACCGGACAATTACCCAAAGCACAGCTCCAAACTATACAAGAACTATTTAGGGAAGAAGCAGTCAACTGGTATTCTGTCTATAATGGAGTGGCCAGCACAGTCACCGGATCTCAACCCTATTGAGCTGTTGTGGGAGCAGCTTGACCGTATGGTGCGTAAGAAGTACCCATCAAGCCAATCCAACTTGTGGGAGGTGCTTCAGGAAGCATGGGGTGAAATCTCTTCAGATTACCTCAACAAATTGACAACTAGAATGCCAAAGGTCTGCAATGCTGCAAATTGAGGATTCTTTGACACAATTATTATTTCAATTAAAAATCATTATTTATAACCTTGTCAATGTATTGACTACATTTCCTATTCATTTTGCAACTCATTTCATGTATGTTTTCAGGGAAAACAAGGACATTTCTAAGTGACCCCAAACTTTTGAACGGTAGTGTATATTAAACTGCTAATGTGCTTCTGCTGAGTTTCGTAGACGTAAACTCTATTGCACTTTTTAGCAAGTTTAATGTTGTAAAGCTTATAGCTATAAGCCTTAGTTATTATTCTGTTTTTAAGTTAAATGTTACTCTTCCAGCATACTGAGTGGGTATGCAAATACTTGGTGCACTCTGACCGGATCAATGGTAGAATAACAAATAACAGTTTTTACTGTGGAAACCCTGAGTTGTTTTCTTAGCTCTGTTGGTTTACCTCTCTACCTTTCTCTCCCTTTCTCCTTCTCTCTATACGTTGTAGAGGACGGCAGCCCATAAGGTTTATGCCAGTGGGATGGCATCACGTTTTAACTCTGAAAGTTGTAGGAGCACTTTCTTTGTACATCGTAATTTCTCAACACAAGAGACCTGGCTCCAGTCTTATGGCTGTGTCCTTATACACACATTGTTCACGTACCAACAGCATGTACCAACAGCATGGGCTCCATCTGTTCACATGGAGGTAGGAGGGAAAATATGCCAATGCACCCATGACGTGTGATGGATTAGTACAATCTGTCAATACAACAATAAGGCATGCAAATGTTTTTTATTGATTATTATGGATTGCCGGCTGTGCTCCAATCACTGAATACTGCCAACTTGCACAGCCATGACAATCACAATAACGTACAGGCTCCAGTTTCTTATTGCTTTTATAATAAATGTTCTAGATATCAATTTTTTTTTTTTTTTACATCAACAATCAATAAATTGTTAAGGCAACAACCCTCATGTAGCATTTCTTTTTTGCAGCTCGTCATTTTCACACCTAGTTAATAGTTATTGGCTTTATTCAAAATCTGATGATTGCTTTACCTACAGGTTTGACTTGCTGAGGGTATTATGAAACCTAAAGGCTTCATCTGCACGGAAGGCTGATGACCCATTTTCAAACCGTCTACACTGAGAAAAAACACAGAAATATTGCTGTAGCTCTGCATCAATCAATCAATCAATTCTAGGGGACTTTCTACAGAATCATGCCTACAGAATCCTAATTACTGTGAATGTTTGCAGTCTAGGCCTACAGTACTGCTTGTAATTATCGAACAAGAATTGCACTTTTTGTTTTAATCAATTGCACCATCATTGGAATGTGGACTGTTGAGGAAAAATTCAGAGAGTAGTCATTAGCGCTACATACATTGGAAATATGTGGAAGGTGTTTTGGGGGAGAATACACATATGGATGCAGTTAGATGAAACTGAGTGTTCTTAATCTGGCATGAATGATGTATGACACATGTACTGTAGTTGGGATGTTTCAGGGGATGCATTTACGTTGCAGAGGAGAGGTATCACCTTAAAGCTCTTCTGAAAATCCCATTAATGTCAGAATAACAAGGTAGCTAGTAGCAACCTTTGAGTCTGTGCCTTTCCTCAGAATAATTATGAACATAAAATATTCTCAGCTGACATTACAAGTTCTCTTGTCTGGGAAAGTATTGTAATATTTTATGCCAAATATTTCTGACACTCTAATTGGCACAAATACATTTGTTAAGATCCTCTTTCTTTTCCCTTTACCCAGGCCGGAAGCTCAAGCCTGGGCTATTAGGGCCTGCTATCAGCAAGGATAGATAGCACTTACAACTTTAAAGGCTAGTCTCAATGCTGCATTACTTATTTATTGAAACATTGATTATTGGCTTACTGGCACATGTCATTAATGTCATATTAATCATCACAGACCCATTTATCATCCCAAAACGCCTCATTGCATCACAGAGCTCTGCCTACAAGAACATGGATGGACCATGAACCAAAATGAGTTCTACATGAAAAGGAAGTTACAGTTCAAGCACAGTAAATCCCATTGGTTTAATTCGATCTCCATTGAGTAGCACTCTTCAGTGTATGAGGAAAGCATTCACAGCACAGTCAATAGTCTGTGACTTCACGCTACAATACTCAAGCAAATAAAGGAAGAACACGGGTTTAACCATGCGGGTGTGTGTGATATCTAGTTGATGATGTACATTTTCCACACACTATCCCCCTCTAAATTGGCTGCTTCCATCTGGCTCAATTATCAACCAAGCAACCAATTTCTCCCTTCCTCTGCAACACGGAGAATAATGAGCAGAGCATGCCTTCCACCAATAAACCACCACCATAACCTCCACCGTCCCAGCTCTTTTAATGGTAGATACCGCCCTTCCGTGTCCACGACTGATTAAACCACAAAGTCTCCAGCGAACTAATAGAAGGGCCCACCCACAGCATGCTCACACAAAGGAATGAATTTAACCCTTCTGCAATTACAGCTAATACGAGGCCAAAGGCGTAGCCTAATGGACTTCAATAAAGGATGCTGGCCGCACCAGACAATTGGGACGTTGATTTATGTGTGCTGAGCTGTAGAGGGAGAGTGGTTGATGTACAGGAAGCACTGTAAGGAGCTTTGAAAATCTCAGTAGCTGTTTCTCCCACAGGGACATCATGCACTGCTGAGTGTTATGACTACAGGCTCAATCTTTCAAAGGTGATGGGTTTGGAGATTGATTGACCTTTACACTGACAGGATTCCTGTTTCCACTCAACAAACCATATAGCACAAGCATTTGTCTGATCTTTAAAACTGACCAAACACGGCAGAGCCGTAACAGAGGATTTACGATTATTTTATTAGAGAGCAAAGGATTCATGCCTTGTTCTCATTTGCATACCCACTCATATATTTACAGTGCAGGCTGTTCTCAAAGTATTTCCTCCAGTAAGTAAGAATGAAAAATACACAGTACACCATTTATATGATTTATAAACAATTGTCAGTGGATATCAGATGATGTCTCTCTTCCTTCATACAATGGTGTAACTGTGCACACTATAGGAAACAGAGACAATTGCTATACCTGTCAAACTTGTCATATTAAATAATACCACAAATACAACGTCTATACACACATACATAACAACCAGCTATCCATTCCTCCTCCGTCCTCTCTGTCTCCTATCTCATAATCTTTGCTCTTACTTCCACACACACCAACACAGTTGTGAAGAAAGCACGACAACGCCTCTTCCCTCTCAGGAGGCTGGAAAAAGCGCAAGTTGCTACAGAGGGTAGTGCGTACGGCCCAGTACGTCACTGGGGCCGAGCTCCCTGCCACCCACTCTATACCAGGCGGTGCCAGAGGAAGGCCCTAAAAATGGCCAAAGACTCCAGCCAGCCAAGTCACAGACTGTTCTCTCTGCTACCGCACAGCAAGCAGTGCTGATGTACCAAGTCTGGAACCAACAGGACTCTGAACAGCTTCTAACCCCAAGCCATAACTCCTAAATAGTTAACCAAATAGCTACCCGGACTATGTCGTTTGACTCATTACATACGTTGCTGCTACTGTTAATTATATATCCTGTTGCCTAGTCACTTTACACCTACCGATATGTATATATCTACCTCAATTACCACATACCCCTGCACATCAACTCGGTACTGGTACTCTGTGTATATAGACAAGTTATCGTTACTCATTGTGTATTTATTATTTGTGTTATTATTTTTGCTATATTTTTTCTACGAAGCATGTGACAAATAACATTTGATTTTATGGTTTTTCACCATCGGCTCTCAAGTATTCTCTTTCGATGAGTCTAATCCAATGCGCTGTTTGCAATCTCTCTCTCTCTCTCTCTCTCTCTCTCTCACGTACACTTCACACCCTTGTTTCTTGATGTCTAGATTTCTAGCACACACTTTGACACTTCCAACCTATGCCAACCTATGCTCTCTCCCTATCTCTTTATGCTTTCTCTGCTTCCTTTGAGCTATGGATCGTTTGATGTATTTTCATCACACTGGGCATTTGGTTGGGATTATTATTCATTATTCAGGGATGTTCTTCTCTACCCCCCCCAGCTGGTGTGATAGACAGGGATCCAGCCTGGCAGCCTCCCTCCCTGGGTCTGGTGGTGAATCACACTGGGCTCTCCGGGAATGAACATTTAAGAGGCGTGCAGTGGCAGCCCACATGCAGAAAAATAAGGGGGAAAAAAGCACAAAGACTAAAGTAGGCATGCACTCACTCATACAAAACAAGCAACCAGATTTGTTCATTGCTATCAGGTTAGGCAAACCAAATCTCCAACTCCCCATTCCCCAACTCCCCACGGCGTGACTAGATGTGACTTACAAAATTAGCAGTGAACGCTGATAAATAATTTTCATGAGCTCTGGTGGTCTTCACCAACACTTAGGATGAAATGGGTGATAGCTCATGGTGCACAATAGTCTCAAAAGCGCTGGTAAAAAGAGAGAGAAGGAGGGAGAGAGAGAGAGAGAGAGAGAGAGAGAGAGAAAGCTAGTGCAAACAGAACCCAACCCCCTTTTTTTTTTTACCTGAGAAATGGAGCCCTTGGGATGTCACGTGTTTACACATTGATTATTTTGGGTTATAAAACAACATGACATGTTTACCATGTATGTGTTATGTGTTCCAACTATCATGCAACATTTGGCTACAAGAAAATATAGGCCTATTTAAAAGATGAATGTCGAAAAATACTTTGCTTATTATATCTCTATTAGCCTACATTGGCATGTTACACTAGGCAATAGTTTCTCAATTAAAATACATTGAACAAGTAATGTACACATGAAGTAGGCCTAGGTTATACATCAATACGTTGCGTTCAGACTTACAATTGCAAGCACTGATATGTATATCATATTTTTCTGCAAATCAACATCAAATCTTCTGCAAATGGAATCAGAGTATGCTAAACCAGTAAAAGTCTAACAAACAAGCAAACACACATCACATTTGGATCCGATGTAAGCGTATTCCATACGTACCTCGGATAAAAACGGACTTCATTTTGGAGATAGAATCCAAAAGAAGGCACCCCTTGTGTGCGTGATAAAATACTTCTTCTCTGCTTGAAAAGCAAAGACCCCGTTCAAAGGGATAGCAGTGGAAAATCCAGGGCACCGTCCATGGAAACTTTAGCCCAAGGTTTTAACATAGAAGCGAGATGGAGAACGCGGTCTCCTCTTCACGCCACACTCAGTCATTTGAGAGGTGCGCGGGGAACAAAACCTCCAATTTACATCCGAATACAGGCAACCACAAGGAACGTCTCCAAACGGACCACAAAACGCACGGGTGGCAGCAATCCAATGGGCAATAGGCTACAGAATCAAAACCAGCAGCAGTCATATATCCAACCTTCATTCGTGTGGTTTCCAACGCAGAGTTATCCTAGAGGAGTAGTGTACTGTCGGTTGGCTCTAACAGCGTAGAACAAGACAGGACAGTGGGGAGATGCAGGCGCGCGGGCGTTTTAACAGGGTCACTTTCTGAGTCAGAACGTGAGAAGGGAACAGAGATCATAGACTTATTTACACAGGCAGCACAATTCTGATTTTTTTCTCACTATTGGTCTTTTGACCAATCACATCAGATCTGTTGACATCTGATCTATTTCAGAGCTGATCTGATTGGTTAAAATAACAATTTGTGAAACAAATATCAGAATTGGGCTGCCCGTGTAAACGCAGAAAATATGCTGGCGTTCCTGGACTTCTCTGTACTCTTTGATCACAACACAACCCATATCATGGGACAACAACCATATACAAGCAGAACCGATGATCGCAACAAACAATATCCATTGGCACAAACTGGTTCTATCAACGTTGTTTCCACGTCATAAAAAAACAACAACTATGCGATGACGATGAATCAACGTGGAAAACTGATTGGATTTGCAAAAAAAAAAGTAACTAAGTAAGTAAAAGTAATCAACTTAAATAAAAAAAGGTTTTACACAACTTTTAACCTAAATCCAATGGCATTGTGACTTTTTTGTTGATTTTACGTTAAATTCACGTTGACCACTCAACCAAATGTAAATCACCACTAGACGTTGAAATTATGTCTGTCCCAAGTGGGTAATACACATTTCAGGCCCGGTATGTAACGGACAGCAAAAATATTGTATATTTTAATTAGTGATAGGTGTTGGCAGTGCTCTTGATTTATCTCGACCCGTTTAAATGATTGTAACATGACATAGAAAACGAATTTATATGATAGCCGTAATAGGTGGTTGAGAATCAGGCTATTCTAAATTAAGAGAGAGAGACGCCTCCCAGTGGTAGTGTGAACACTCAAATTACCGCACCTCTCTGACTGTACAGTCTCAACAAGCATATATTATAATTATAACTATTATACATGCTGCTGTAAAAAACACCACATTAAAAATACGCTTATACGTAGTTTCTTCATGGAATTTTGGCCACAAAGACGACAAACATGTTTTTTCGTTGAATGTCGGTAAAACACACTTTAACAGTGATTGATGTTTTTGCCTTTTCCACCTGGCCTCTTTGTGTTTATGGAAATCAGCACCATGGAGATCGCACATACCCACCGCGCTCTTTCCCCTCTAGACAGTAAACTTGAGTCGGCTATACTGCAGTAAGAGGGAGTGCAGATGATAACACTGGCTGTTATAATTACTAGTCCTGTTTCCATGATAGATGGTTGTTTTGGCTCCATGTGTTTAATGACCACTGTGTGCGAGTATCAGCAGGCCTAGCTCATACAATGCTAATTAGCACGTTGTTTACTAAACAGAACTTAATTTTGTGCCATAGAAAACTTAGTAAGGTAGTGCATAAAATATGAAAAAATAGGCACAACCCCTTTGTATGAATATCTTCACTTGAGCAAATGTGTGTAATCCATAAAGACAGTGCTGATGCTACAGTATAATGTTTAAGTCACTGTGCAAAAACTGGTTGAATCAACGTTTTTTCCACGTAATTTCAAACCCAGAAATGTCAATGTGATGATGTTCTATCAACGTGGAAAACTAATTAGATTAGCAAAAAAGTAATCAAAAAAACGTTGTTTCATTTTTACTTCAAACCTAAATCCAATGACTTGGTGACATTCGTTGTTGATTTCACATTATTATTTATTTTTTACCTTTATTTAACTAGGCAAGTCAGTTAAGAACAAATTCTTAGTTACAATGACGGCCTTCCCCGGACAAGAAGATGCTGGGCCTATGGAAATCCAAATCACGGCCGGATGTGACGCAGCCTTTAACTGAGGTCTGTGCCCAGCAGGATAGACAACATACAGCTTCAGAAAACAAGAACACAAATCTGTTAGGGTCAGTAATTTGTGCAAATCTCTGCATTCATTATCTGCCTGTCACACTTGGAATCCATTCATATTAAACAGACATTCTTTATTCGATCATGGCTAGGACCTCTGTTCCCAACAAGATCTCACAGTCTCATTTCAGTACTCAACATTTGTCAAATTTGGACGGTTAAGTTTGGGCATGAATTCTGAAAGGTTAAGTTAAGAGTTAAGGTTTAGGATAGGGTTACAACAGTAAAAACGTAATAGTTAGGTGTAGTCATTAATTCTGACTGGTTAAATGTGAAATATGCAGAAATCCTGGTTGCTAAAATTCTAATAGTTCTCCCAATTTCAGTTTATCTGACAAAACAAGCTATGTACAGTTGAAGTCGGAAGTTTACATACACTTAGGTTGAAGTCATTAAAACTCATTTTTCAACCACTTCACAGATTTCATGTTAACAAACTATAGATTTGGCAAGTCGGTAAGGACATCTACTTTGTGCATGACACAAGTAATTTTTCCAACAATTGTTTACAGACAGATTATTTCACTTCAATTCACTATATCACAAATCCAATGGGTCAGAAGTTTACATACACTAAGTTGACTGTGCCTTTGAACAGCTTGGAAAATTCCAGAAAAGGATTTCATGGCTTTAGAAGCTTCTGATAGGCTAATTGACATAATTTGAGTCAATTGGAGGTGTACCTATGGATGTATTTCAAGGCCTACCTTCAAACTCACTGCCTCTTTGCTCGACATCATGGGAAAATCAAAATAAATCAGCCAAGACTTCCGAAAAAATATTGTAGACCTCCACACGTCTGGTTCATCCTTGGGAGCAATTTCCAAACACCTGAAGGTACCACGTTCATCTGTACAAACAATAGTACGCAAGTATAAACACCATGGGACCACGCAGCCATCATACCGCTCAGGAAGGAGAAGCGTTCTGTCTCCTAGAGATAAACAGACTTTGGTGCAAAAGTGCAAATCAATCCCAGAACAACAACAAAGGACCTTGTGAAGATGCTGGACGAAAAAGGTACAAAAGTATCTATATCCACAGTAAAACGAGTCCTATATCGACACGAAAGGCCACTCAGCAAGGAAGAAGCCAATTGCTCCAAAACCGCCATAAAAAAGCCAGACTACGGTTTGCACTAAGATCATACTTTTTGGAGAAATGTCCTCTAGTCTGATGAAACAAAAATAGAACTGTTTGGCCATAATGACCATCGTTATGTTTGGAGGAAAAAGAGGGAGGCTTGCAAGCCGAAGAACACCATCTCAACCGTGAAGCACCGTGGCAGCATCATGTTGTGGTGGTGCTTTGCAGCAGGAAGAGACTGGTGCACTTCACAAAATAGATGGCATCATGAGGAAAGAAAATGATATGGATATATATGGATAAATTGAAGCAACATCTCAAGGCTTGGTCGCAAATGGGTCTTCCAAATGGACAATGACCCCAAGCATGTTTCCAAAGTTGAGGCAAAATGGCTTAAGGACAACAAAGTCAAGGTATTGGAGTGGCCATCTCAAAGCACTGACCTCAATCCTATAGAACATTTGTGGATGGAACTAAAAAAGCGTGTGCGAGCAACCTGACTCAATTACACCAGTTCTGTCAGGAGGAATGGGCCAAAATTCACCCAACTTATTGTGGGAAGCTTGTGGAAGGCTACCCGAAACATTTAACCCAAGTTAAACAATTTAAACCTAAGACAGGGAATTTTTACTAGGATTAAATGTCAGAAATTATGAAAAACTGAGTTTAAATGTATTTGGCTAAAGTGTATGTAAACTTCCAACTTCAATTGTATAGCATAGAGTATCATTAAACCACTGTGAAATAACTTTTCAATAACCAGAAATATAGTTTTTTCAGCTGTTTGAAGCTGGTGTACAAAACTGAAAGTAAAAGACACAAAAACAAAACTTAAGAACGGGAAACATAGAAATAGCGCACATAGAACAGATCTACCGCTTCTTAGACTTGCTTTCAATGAGAATGACAGATCGGGTTAACATTTGGCATAGGTTTAAAAAAAAAAGTGTGCCTAGCACTAGGATTGAACCCGCAATCCTCGGAGCCGGAGTGCACAGGTAATAGGAACTCACGTTGCCCCCAGTGGACGGTATTGAAGGAATCCAAACGTTGAATACTGAAGTCGATCTGGTGTGATCTAGCTACTCTTCCCTACTTATGAGATATGGCTAATTTGTCTCTGGAGGCTGAGAAAATGTTGCACTCCACTGCATTGTCTTTCAGAGACAAACACAAACCTCATTAACATCTTGCAACCGGGACAATGTCAAATTGCTTATGTTAAGCTGCAATTACATGGCATCATACTCTTTTTACTCACACTCACATTTCATAATTTATTTGGATCTCCTAACACTTCCTGCTGTCTGCACGCTGCAGGATGGGGGGGGGGGGGGTTGGGGGGTTGGGGGTGTAAGTGTAAGTCTCTCTAAAATGCACGTCTAAATCTGCCTACCCCTAACACTGTGAATACAGTACATAATATCATTTATCACTAACAAAATATAAGGTACAAGTAATTCTACCAGTTCTAGATGTTCCTATAATTGTCAGGGTTGGCAATATATATATTAGCCAATACATTGTAACTGAAGTAATCAGTGTATCAAATTGACTTGCTCCTGCCATACAGTACAGCTATGACTGGACTGCAAAGTATTTCCTTCACATTACCACCGAGCAACAAGCACAATGATGTAACATGCTCTGCTGCTTCATGCATACACACGTTTATGAAATCTCAGTAGCTTATTAGTTATCTATAATATTTGTAAATGCTCGTGGCATGTTTGCTATGGTCATGGGCTGTGTTTGTCCCATCCCTTTAACTCCTGTTCAACCCTCATGTTGAGCATTAGTAAACAACAGCCTTTGTAAGGTCCATTTTTCTGCTGCATCAATTAATGATGCCTTCGTGAATTAGTCATGTTCCCTCATATGCCTATGTAGTTTTTATAAAGAAGCCAACATGTGAAGGTAAGTCCACACTTAAGATATGTTATATACATCTTTTATGCTCTGTCTTTTGATATTAGGCTTACTGTGAGCTTGGGGATGGAGACAGTTCTGTGTTTCTCTAAACTGGTTGGTTTGTTCACAACAAGTACTACAGATTTGTTCACTCTATTTACTGTGCCTTTGAAAATTCGAGACCATATTTTCAGCAAAATGCCCGAAATTACACATCAATACAAGGAAGGTAACTGTTACAAGTTTTTGCCCGAGGCAAGAAGACTTGAATCAGTTTATATATCTAGCAGAGAATTCTCCTCTGCGTCACAAAAACAAGTTATCTTCATGTACATGTACAATCTATCCACAGAACTCGACCCATCTCCCACTCACTCCCAATTATATATGGAGCCTTTAATTGAGCGATGCAAATCACTGTGGGCGTTTCAACTGTCAGGGGAGAGGGTGAAACAGGAAGGGCTTTGTGATTCAGACCTTCTGAAGTACCTGGGACACACTGTTTGTCAGTTGATTAATTCTGTGCTCCTTGGACTCATTCACTACGCTTTTAGAAAGCTTTCCGGGTCTATTTGAAGACATCTATAAAAACACTACATTTCACCAAGATGCCCTAACCCTACAGAAATATGCACCTTTATGGCACAGACATGTACTGTAACAGCAGGTTACAATAACAGAACCATAAATCATCCTAGTACTGTCTTGGTACTGTTGTAAAGAGCTGTGATCAGCTTCAGAAAAGGTCTCTTAGGACAGGCATTTTTCTGTTCAGTACACTTGAGCAGGAGTCATACGATGGACCCTCCAGCACCACAATTTATGTTCTGATTAGAATTTAGCAGAGATTGAGGGATATAACAACTTTGTTTGGGGATGTGTAGGCAGCTATTAATATTCTTGAGACACAGTGTTCCAGAGCAGGAATCCAAAGCTTCTTAGCTGGGGGATGAAAAAGTCAATATGAACATGAATTAATGATTTCTAAGCTCATCAGCAGCGCAGAGCTCACCAAGGCTGACATTTTGTGTACAGTCATTAATTACCTCTGTGCATACATCAGGCAGGAAGGAACACATTCGTGTTTGACATTGTGGGACTTCCAATATGGGTGGAAGACATTGATGGGGCCGAAGTCCAAACATCTGCCAATGACAGAGAGTCAATGACGGTCACATGTGCTCTTTTCACCAGTTTGGCATCAGACATCCATGCAGGAAACACACAAAGACACAAAACATGTAGCAAAATGACTGAAAACGTATTAGTCATCTTACTAGCAATGATACTTTTTCAATAAGCTGAAAATTCCTCCTGCAGGATCGATGCCCCTTGTTAACAGCCCTTTTCTGTCTCCAATGGACAAAAAGAAGGACCACTAGAAGAGGAAGACCTTTCAGCATGAATAATCACCTGCTCTATGATATGCTGCTATTCAGGAGTACAACACATGTAATTTTGCTAAAAGTACAGGGTTATGATTGAAAAGCAATACTCAAAGCACAGGGTTATGATTGAAAAGCAATTCTCAAAGTACAGGGTTATGGTTGAAAAACAATGCTTAAAGGGCAGGGCTATAAATGAAATGTAAGGTTAGGTTTCACTATCACTAGCACAATAACAATTGTTTAAGTATAGCACAGGAGTGCATTTCTATTTCAAACTGTATTGAAGAAAGGAAACTCAGGGTGAGGCATCAACCTCACGTAGCCACATTTATACAGCAATGTTTCAAGATAATTGCCCTTGTAGAAGTCATTGCCCTAATTACCCTGGCACTTGTGAATTATCCTCTAATACTGAAAAAGCAAAACACAACAAAGCAAAATATAACATTTTCTGCTTGATGCCTTTCAAAAAGGAGAACATTTCCACATTTCAACAAGCGCTAGAACAGTGAGGGTAAGGCAAAGTTCAGCTATTTCTCAACCCTGATATAGAAATTACATTGACGTGTGGCCTAGTGGGAACCTTTCTCACAGTACCTTACCTTAGTCAAGGTGTTTTGACAATATCTAGTGGGAACCTTTCTCACAGTACGTTACCTTAGTCAAGGTGTTTTGACTATATCTAGTGGGAACCTTTCTCACAGTACCTTACCTTAGTCAAGGTGTTTTGACTATATCTAGTGGGAACCTTTCTCACAGTACCTTACCTTAGTCAAGGTGTTTTGTCTGTATTTGTTGACCGACCTTTCCTACATTCAGATAAATTGCAAAGGGATGGTGTTCTCTGGCAAGGTACCTTTTAAAACGTTCAAGACAATGACAAGACTGAGTCTCTCCAGCACATTGCATCACCATATATAATACTCTACTGTATATTGATACGAAAACTTATGATTAATCTCTTCCATTGCTACAGTATTGTGTATTACATATATTTGCTAGTGTAAATACCCCAGGTAAAGAAACTGAAATCATATAATTTAACAGCATGATTACTGTCTCAGTTGGTTACTAGAAAGAGCAGAAAGAACGGAGGCAAAAAAGCCATTACCTTGTCCTGGAGAGGGCTCTCTCTGGATGCTTAGCTGACTTCTGATGAGCAATTAAATCCTCAGGTTTCTTCTATGTTGGTACTGCATTTAGAAGAGCACTGGGAAGAGAGGGAAATGTTTCTGTTTTCATAGATCTAATGCAGATGAGATTTCACATTTTCAGTCAAGTCTCTTCTACCTACTCAAATAGCTTGGAGGGGTGGGGGGGGGGGGGAGTCCAGGCCCAGGCCTAGGTTGCTGCAGTTATAATACATGGTGATACAGATACACTATCAAACCAAATCAAATCATAACTTACAGTCAGGGACACTTAGCTTTGCATTGATGTAAATTGCTCTGTATGTTATCAGTATAAATCAACAGGCCTAAATTAAATCCACATGAAATTTGATGATAAAATGCATTTCAGTCTTAAGATTATAATAATTTGTTGATCAGTTAACGTTTGCAGTGTAAATACAAAGAATATCGCATTTGATTTTAATTAACGTTCACAAACACTTGCAGAAAACAATGAAATGGGTTCTTGGAATCTGCCCTTTTGCTCTCTAGATAATAGATTGTGGAGGCGGATTTTGATCCCACCTTTTCTGTTCAATGACAGGATACGCTGAAAAAGTCACGTCTCACCGCCAATCTGACATTCCTCCGAATTCACCCCCCCCTTAGCTGGGTGAGACGCAGGCAGACCTGTAACGACAGGTGAAGGGAGAAGGCCACACACACAATAGAGTACCTTCTCCAATCTGTGCCTGAGGCACCTACACTCCAACACCACCATATTATGTATGTCATCCTATATCTAGTCTAATACAGAGGTGACTGCACCTTGGAAACTGGAGTCTGAATAGCCCTAATAATGTGACGGGATCCTGTTGTTGTTTTGCGAACGAGCGGTCTCAAAGGTCTGACAACTGTTGTGCGATCTGGAGCTGATGCCGTTCACCCCTTGGTTCTAAGTGTTAAATAGAGACACAGTCTCTCTCTCTCTCTCTCTCTCTCTCTCTCTCTCTCTCTCTCTCTCTCTCTCTCTCGCCCTCTCTCCAATGGAGACCAGTGATGTGTAAACAAGGCCATTCCACAGGGCAGAAGTCAAGGCTCAGCTCCTGTTGTTAATATACATAACCAGGGAATATCATATCAAATCAAAAAAGATTTGTCACATGCTTCGTTAACAGGTGTAGACTAACAGTGAAATCCTTACTTACGGGTCAAAGAGAAAGATAATAAAAATGAAATGGTGTCACGGTGAGTAACGAATAACTATAACAATTAAAAAATACATTTGCTACAGTATTTACAAGGAGTACCAGTGCGGTAGCTCTGCACATATAGGTAGGGTTAAATTGACTAGGCAACAGGATAGATGATAGACAGTAGCAGCAGAGTATGTGGTGAGTGTGAAGGTGTTTGTTTGTGTGTGAGAGTGTGTTTGTGTGTGTGTGTATGTGTGTGTTTGTGAATGTGTGTGTGTGGCGTCAGAATGCATGTGTGTGCATGTTATGTGTGTGTGGGCGTGTGTATGTGTGTGTTGTGTGTGTTGAGGTGTCAGTATAAGTACAGTACATTCGGAAAGTATTCAGACCCCTTGACTTTTTCCACATTTTGTTACATTACAGCCTTACTCAAAATGTATTAAAATGTTGTTTTTTTCTCATCAATCCACACACAATACCCCATAATGACAAAGCAAAAAACGATTTTTAGAAATGCTTGCAAATGTATTGAAAAAAAACGGAAATATTTCATTTACATAAGTATTCAGACCCTTTACTCAGTACTTTGTTGAAGCACCTTTGGCAGTTACATCCTCGACTCTTCTTGGGTATGACGCTACAAACTTACCACACCTGTATTTGGGGAGTTTCTCTCATTCTTCTCTGCAGATCCTCTCAATCTCTGTCAGGTTGGATGGGGAGCGTCGCAGCACAGCTATTTTCAGGTCTCTCCAGAGATGTTAGATCGGGTTCAAGTCCGGGCTCTGGCAGGGCCACTCAAGGACATTCAGAGACTTGCCCCGAAGCCACTCCTGCGTTGTCTTGGCTGTGTGCTTAGGGTCGTTGTCCTGTTGGAAGGTAAACCTTCGCCCCAGTCTGAGGTCCTGAGCGCTCTGGAGTAGGTTTTCATTAAGGATCTCTCTGTACATTGCTCCGTTCAACTTCACTCAATCCTGACTAGTCTCCCAGTAAAAAAAGTCAAGGGGTCTGAATACTTTGCAAATGCACTGTATGTGTGAGTTTGTGGATAGAGTCCAGTGTGTGTGCATAGAGTCAGTGTACGAGAGTTAGCGCAAAAAAGGGTCAATGCAGGTAGTTCGGGTAGCCATTTGATTAGCTATTTAGCAGTCTTGTTTAGCAGTCTTATGGCTTTGGGGTAGAAGCTGTTCATAGTCCTGTTGGTTCCAGACTTGGTGCATCGGTACTGCTTGCCATGCGATAGCAGACAGAATAGTCTATGGCTTTGGTGGCTGGAGTCTTTGCAGTTGCCGTACCAAGCGGTGATTTCAATGGTGCAGCTGTAAAACCTTTTGAGGATCTGAGGGCCCATGCCAAATCAGCTTCCTGAGGGGGAAGAGGTGCTGTCATGCCCTCTTCACAACTGTGTGTGTGTGTTTCCTGTAGTTCACCATCATCAAGTTGTACTGGCACCACACGGCCAGGTCTCTGACCTCCTCCCTATAAGCTGCCTCATTGTCGTCAGTGATCAGTGATCACCGTTGTGTCGTTAGCCAATTTGATAATTGTGTTGGAGTTGTGGGTAAACAGCTTTGAGAGGACTATGGTATTGAATGCTGAGCTGTAGTCAATAAACAGCATTCTTACATAGGTATTCCTTTTGTCCAGCTGGAGGATGTTCTAATGCCTCCGACAGAGAGGGCTTCCTTGCGACTAGCACTTGGGAAACTTTTTTTGAATGTATTATTTATATATAAATATATAGAAAAGCCATTACTAGCACATTAGAGGCTGCTGCCTATAGACATAGACTAGAAATTACTGGCCACTTTAAGAAATAGAACCCTAGCCACTTTAATTTTTTTATTTAACTAGGCAAGTCAGTTAAGAACAAATTCTTATTTACAATGATGACCTACCCCGGCCAAACCTGGGCCAATAGTGCGCCACCCTACGAGACTCCCAATCACAGCCAGATGTGATGCAGCCTGGATTCAAACCAGGGACTGCAGTGACACCTCTTGCACTAGATGCAGTGCCTTAGACCACTGCGCCACTCGGGATGTTATAATGTTCACATATGTTGCATTACTCATCTCCTATGTACAGTGGGGAGAACAAGTATTTGATACACTGCCGATTTTGCAGGTTTTCCTACTTACAAAGCATGTAGAAGTCTGTAATTTTTATCATAGGTACACTTCAACTGTGAGAGACGGAATCTAAAAAAAAATCCAGAAAATCACATTGTATGATTTTTAACTGCACCTGTTTGAACTCGTTACCTGTATAAAAGACACCTGTCCACACACTCAATCAAACAGACTCCAACCTCTCCACAATGGCCAAGATCAGAGAGCTGTGTAAGGACATCAGGGATAAAATTGTAGACCTGCACAAGGCTGGGATGGGCTACAGTACAATAGGCAAGCAGCTTGGTGAGAAGGCAACAACTGTTGGCGCAATTATTAGAAAATGGAAGAAGTTCAAGATGACGGTCAATCTCCCTTGGTCTGGGGCACCATGCAAGATCTCACCTCGTGGGGCATCAATGATCATGAGGAAGGTGAGGGATCAGCCCAGAACTACACGGCAGGACCTGGTCAATGACCTGAAGAGAGCTGGGACCACAGTCTCAAAGAAAACCATTAGTAACACACTGCACCGTCATGGATTAAAATCCTGCAGCGCACGCAAGGTCCCCCTGCTCAAGCCAGCGCATGTCCAGGCCCGTCTGAAGTTTGCCAATGACCATCTGGATGATCCAGAGGAGGAATGGGAGAAGGTCATGTGGTCTGATGAGACAAAAATAGAGCTTTTTGGTCTAAACTCCACTCGCCGTGTTTGGAGGAAGAAGAAGGATGAGTACAACCCCAAGAACACCATCCCAACCGTGAAGCATGGAGGTGGAAACATCATTCTTTGGGGATGCTTTTCTGCAAAGGGGACAGGACGACTGCACCGTATTGAGGGGAGGATGGATGGGGCCATGTATCGCGAGATCTTGGCCAACAACCTCCTTCCCTCAGTAAGAGCATTGAAGATGGGTTGTGGCTGGGTCTTCCAGCATGACAACGACCCGAAACACACAGCCAGGGCAACTAAGGAGTGGCTCCGTAAGAAGCATCTCAAGGTCCTGGAGTGGCCTAGCCAGTCTCCAGACCTGAACCCAATAGAAAATCTTTGGAGGGAGCTGAAAGTCCGTATTGCCCAGCGACAGCCCCGAAACCTGAAGGATCTTAATGGAGGAGTGGGCCAAAATCCCTGCTGCAGTGTGTGCAAACCTGGTCAAGAACTACAGGAAACGTATGATCTCTGTAATTGCAAACAAAGGTTTCTCTACCAAATATTAAGTTCTGCTTTTCTGATGTATCAAATACTTATGTCATGCAATAAAATGCAAAGGAATTACTTAAAAATCGTACAATGTGATTTTCTGTATTTTTGTTTTAGATTCCGTCACTCACAGTTGAAGAGTACCTATGATAAAAATTACAGACTTCTACATGCTTTGTAAGTGGGAATACCTGCAAAATCGGCAGTGTATCAAATACTTGTTCTCCCCACTGTATATACTGTATTCTATACTATTCTACTGTATCTTAGTCTATGCCGCTCTGACATTGCTCGTCCATATATGTATATATTCTCAATTCCATTCATTCATTTATTTAGATTTGTGTGTATTGGATATATGTTGTGAAATTGTTAGATATTACTTGTTAGATATTACTGCACTGTCGAAGCTAGAAACACAAGCATTTCGATAACACCCGCAATAACATCTGCTAAACACGTGATTTTATTTGATTTGAAGGCAGAGTGGAGTGCAAAAGCGATTGCGTCATCTGTGTATCTGTTGTGCAAAGTGTCAATACAGGACTAAGATTGAATCCTACTCGTGCTCTCATGCATGGTTCAGTGTTGCCTGTGTAGAGGGAAGGCTTTTTCTGCAGAATTGTCCAATATTAAACGGAAGAAAAAACATTCTGTACAATAATTAGAATGAGAAATTTGAATTGTCCACGAAATGTGGAAATTTGTCTAAGGCTTCAGTACATAAAAACAGACATTATGTAATATGTGCAAAGAGGAGATTGAGGAAAGAGGAGATTGAGCTAAACCCACTGCAAGAAACTCACTAGCATAAACACACTCGGAGCTATTCAATATTCAAAATTACCCGTCACGTGTGACGTGTGGGCAAATCAATTGACTACACCATCATTCTCGAGATTAAATAGTACAAAAGTGCAAGTGCAGTTTCAAGTTAGTATACATTAAATCATCACTGGTCTAAAAGCCACGATCAACATAAAAATGTCTAATTAAAATACATAATCATAATTTAATAATCAAGACTGAAGGACACCTGGTCATCTACATAATTCAATAATTCATATGTACATACATCATGATCCGAAAATTATATTAAAGGGATAATCCATCCCCAGAAATCAAAATCATAATATTCCTGTCAATTTGGTGAAAGCCTATGTTCTATTAGTGGGTACAATTTTCCCTATGATTTAACTTCTAAGTGGTCTGTCTGTGAAATCAGGAAATTGTGTAGGAATGCGTCATAGCAACACTACATGACCTAAAGTATGTGGACACCTGCTCGTCGAACATCTCATTCCAAAATCACAGGCATTAATATGGAGTTGGTCCCCCCTTTCCTGCTATAACAGCCTCCACTCTTCTGGGAAGGCTTTCCACTAGATGTTGAAACATTGATGCAGGGACTTGGGGTTGAGGTCAGGTCTCTGTGCAGGCCCGTCAAGTTCTTCCACACCGTTCTCGACAAACTATTTCTGTATGGAAAATACTTTGTGCATGGGGGCATTGTCATGCTGAAACAGGAAAGGGCCTTCCCCAAACTGTTGCCACAATGTTGGAAGCACATAATCGTCTAGAATGGAATTGTATGCTGTAGCGTTAAGATTCCCCTTCACTGGAACTAAGGGGCCTAGCCCGAACCATGAAAAACAGCCCCAGACTATTATTCCTCCTCCACCAAACTTTACAGTTAGCACTATGCATTGGGGCACGTAGCGTTCTCTTTGCATACACCAAACCCAGATTTGTCTATCGAACTGCCAGATGGTGAAGTGTGATTCATCACTCACATCCGGCCGTGATTGGGTGTCCCATAATTGGCCCAGCGTTGTCCAGGTTTGGCCGGGGTAGGCCGTCATTGTAAATCTGAATTTGTTCTTAACTGACTTGCCTAGTTAAATAAAGGTTAAATAAAAATAAAATAAAAATATATATATATATATATATATTTAAAATGTAGCTTAGATGTGCTAAATCTAAATAGTGTACCAAATTAGTCAACAAAATGTATCCTTCAAGTACCATCTAGCAATGCGCCCTGTGTATATGTGGGAAACGTGGGAAAGGCTGTTGTTGCCATAGCAATGTACTCTGCACTTGCTCTGGGCAGAGAGGAACTGCAAGTTGAATTAGTGAGATAGACTCCTAAATTGACAGTGCAGTTTGTTTAGGCAATGGTATAGCTAGCTAGCTAGCTACTTCACGTGCTGATATGTGATTGAGCTAGCCAGCCCCGAGAGAGAGCATTGCATTGTGGGTTTTGTATTCGACATAAACTGCAACAGATTTCCACAACAATTTTCACATGTTGCTACCAACCTAATCTCGGTTACCCAGAAGTAAAATTCTCTCGCAAAAGGTTGTCATTTCCTGTTTTACTTCTGGGGGGTATGCCGTTAACAATTGCGATTACCTTTTTGCAAAGGAAAGAATCGAAGTCTCCTCCCTCGCAAAAGGAAAGTCTCGGCCAAATCCCTCCCTTCCTCTAATTTCACCCATGTTTATAATGGGCAAAAAGCACATTTTAGTTTTCAGACAATTTTGAGTTTGTGCCTGTGGAATCTAGTGTAAACCGTATATCATCCGCACACCGGCTTGAAATCACTGCACCATTTTAAACAATGCTTTCGCCTAATCCTGAATAATAATCAACCATGAAAACCGAAAACCAGGAACTACTGCTGCTCGTAATCACATCATTCAATGTGAACCTTGACAGATTCTCGCCATTTCATCTGTCCACGAGAATCCGTCTATGAGAGATTACTACCAACCTTGTTATAACGACAAAATGAAACATTTGTTTAAAAAAATATTGTTTCCGCATATTTGTGCTAATCAACACTGTTAAAGACTCTCAATCATAGGAATTTGTGTTTTGTGGTGGATTATCCCTTTAACATTGACAATGGCACGTTCAGAAATACCAATGGATTAGGTGCCTCTCCGGTAAACCACTAACTGCTGGCAGAGAGTCTTTGTAATACCAAATTCACTATCAGACGATTCTAGTAGTTGCTCACCTCTGAATAGCGTGTCAGTGTTCTCTCAGCAGTCAGTGTCTGTCTCAGTAGCAGCTTGGCTGGTGAGAGTCTTCACATAACAGGAACATTTGATCCCAGCTGTAATTGATATTCATCTAATCCCTCCCCCAATTCCAAGCGTTTAAACATGCTAAAATCATTGCATCCTAAAGCCTTCTCCTGCTTTGGCAAATTGATGTGTGTCACGGAGGGCCTCGACACATTAATCTGCTTAATCCAAATGTAATTGCTGCATGCTTCCTTTTCTCCTCTGAACGGCTCTGACGGGTATACTGAGTGGTGTTCATCATCACACAGGGCAGTGTTTCACTGTTTGTTCTGTTGTAGGAGAGGCTCATTGTCACCTTCACAGTTCACACCCTAACTGCTGGTCTGGTAAGCATTCAAACGTATGGAATGTTGGATGCATACACTCATATGCTGCTTTTCGACTGTATCACCAGTGTTACACTAGCGCATAGACCATTATGTTATACTAGGGAAATTGGGTTTCCATTGCTAGGGCTGAGAGTGAGCAGAATCAACAGGTGTTAAAGTTTTACAGCTAACCATTGTTATGTAAATGAAAGCTGAAAAGCCCGGTGGCCTGGCTTTGGCCCCAAGTGAGAACCGGTCCGCCGGAGCCATGGCCCAGTGAGACACAGGTGTTGGCCCACTTAGATGGAAACAGAAAAGTCTGAGCGTTTTGGGTAAAACACTGTGTTAAATCTTGTATGGAAATGTGCCAATAGAATGTATTACAGAGGAGGCTGGTGGGAGGATCTATAGGAGGATGTGCTCATTGTAAAGACTGGAATTAGAAGAAATGGAACGGTTTCAAGCACATCAAATTTATGGAAACCACATGTTTGACTCTGTTCCATTGATTCCATTTTAGCCATTACAATGAGCTCATCCTCTTATAGCTCTTCCCAGAAGCCTCTGGTGTATTGGTGATGTTGACTGCCATGCCTGAAAGATTAGTTAAATACATAAGTAAAAGGGCAAAAAATAAATACAATGTTCTGGCAATGTTCTTTGCGAACACATTATGTGCTGAGCCTATTTAAATGCTGAACTTCTCTTTCTGCTTTTGGAACCGAATTATGAATGGCCCAGAGAGAAGGAGCGCACACACACTCACCCCTATTTTGCTGACTCTAGCAGAAACGATACAGCTCCTGAATGTTTATGTTTTCGTGTATAATCATGTTTAAGACGGATGTTGACCTACGATCGATTTCAGGTCAGCTGAAGATGGATGGCATAATGATTTCACATTTTTACTTCAAGGCAATGTATTCTTCCACTTTTGCTTTCAATCAATGTACCTAACAACAAAAAACATCTCTAGAATTATTCCCTGTCAAACTATGCTTTCCTCTCTTCGTTATATTTATATCATTACTCAAATTCTGAGAAGAACATTTCTTACGAAAACAAGATGGAGGGTCAAATGTGTGAACAACAGGGACACTTCATAGACCTTGAGTTACTGAATATGATAATAATACATTTCAGTCATTTAGCAGACACTCTTATCCAGAGTGACTTACTGTAACAAGTGCATACATTTTCATACTGGTATCCCATGGGAATCAAACCCACAACCCTGGCATTGCAAGTGCCATGCTCTACCAACTGAGCCACTTGGGTTGTTGAGGAGAGCTACAAGTCACCATTGGCCTATGCAGCCAGGCTGAGAGCAGAGCAGCAGAGGATGTCTCCAGACTCCCCAGCTGGGCCTCCACACCGACAGGAGCTCATTAGAAGTTAATGAATCAACACTATTGATCCGTTGTCACTTCCCTGTGCTGGTGCCTGACTGGAGCTCAGGGTTCATGTTTACCATGGCAGGCTCCACAGGAATGAAAGACCCCTGTCTGCAGGCTCCTTGAGCTAACCTGAAGGGACTGGGGAGAGTGAGGATGGCGCCAATTTAAACTTTTTACCCCCAGTAACTCCAGCCAACACCTTTACTCTCACTCTTTGTTGCTCACTCACTTGCTCAAAGTAACTACTATAATAACTATTCTAATCTACAGTATATGGGCTCTATATAAGATAAATAAATATGTTTACTTTGTCCGTATTGCATGGTATTAGGTATATTCATTACTAATAACTATATTAAATTGTATATTGAATATACATTTAATACGTGTAAATGTAATGACGTTTTTTGTAGATAGGATTGTTACCTACAGTAAGGCTAATGTTCTATCTAGATAATAGTAGAAAATGTAACTGTTATTTTCTACTCACTTAAAATACGCCTAGCCTCAAGAGTCAAGCTTTTCTTTTTTTTTTTGTGAGTCATCAATCTACTGGCTTTCATGTTTTGATAATTAGAGGGAACTGTCACAGAATACCAACTCATTATTCTTCATCTGGACATTTTGCCTAATTAGTATAAATATTCTCTCCTATGGATCATTCCTTCACTTTAATGTTTCTGTCAGAAATACTTATATCAAAAGTTCCACACTAATCTGTCTTTGCAACTAAAGTTAATGTTTTTATAGAGAAACTGCGAACTACGCTGTAACTGACCTCTTTCATGTCCAAGCAGTTATGAAAAAGGTTTAGACCAGAGCAGCTCTGGTCTCTAGACTATCCCTGGGTATGTGGTCTATTCCTGGTTGATGATGATGACACAGGTAAACCTGCTTCACCATAACAGTTGGCGTCGGTGAAGTGGCGGTTCTAGCTTGTATGTCGCCCTGGGCGAACCCCCCCTTTCAGCACCCCCTACACCGACGCCATGCAGGGATGCACACACACACACACACACACACACACACACACACACACACACACACACACACACACACATATTTCAGAAATGCCCCATGAATTTGCATTGAAATACAGTATATGAGTCTGACACCCTAAACACATTTGTTGCACAATTAAATATACATGTCATTATGCACAATTTATCAAACTTTCAGAATAGGAACCAAATGAACGATACATCCTCCTTGGCAAATTCTAGGCATAAGACTCAATATATCACAAAAGGTACAAAATATACATAATATAGACGTCTTTTAAGCCTACAGCATTGGAAATTCACCTTACTGAGCTCAGGACCTACTCAATACAATCACAGAAAACCTTTATGACGTCACGTCAATGAGAGTTAACCAAATCAATAATGTGCTAGTTAGGTTGTAATCGTTTTGGTGCAGGCTACACACATCATCATGATGAAACTGTGAAATTATATCCAATGTTATGTAAGCTAGTTGGACAGAAAACTGAATATTGTCGCCCTATGTGTAACAGCATAGCAAGCAACATAGCAACATAGGCTAACAAATATAATTGTCCTGTGTTTTCCCATAGCAGTTAAGACAGTATACAGCGGGTGAAAGAAGTATTGAACACGTTACCATTTTTCTCAGTAAATATATTTCCAAAGGTGCTATTGACATGAAATGGGCCAAAATCACACCAGAGCAATGCATGCGACTAGTTTCTCCATACAGGAGGCGTCTTGAAGCTGTCATTACCAACAAAGGCTTTTGCACAAAGTATTAAATAAATATCAGTAAGTGTGTTCAATATTTTTTCCCTGTGTCATTTCACTATATTACACATAACTTAATTTCTGAACTTATTTGTTTTGATTTCTTTCTATGTGTGGATTACTTGGGTTGTTACCAACATCTGGTGAAAATTTCATGTCAATAGCATGAATATATTTACTGAGAAAAATTGTGACGTGTTCAATACTTATTTCACCCGCTGTATTTTCTTGTCTGTAAAATGTGTAGAATTGTCTAACATAGGCTAACAAACATAAGTGTTATACTAGCCTATTTCATGACATGCATAATATTATACTCATAAAGAGATCACATAGCTGCATACCTTTATCTTTTGCACGTTTCTCCTCTTCTTCTTTCCTCTTTTTCCTAAACTGGGCACCTGATGGCTTAGACCTTTTCTTATCCATCTGTGTTGGTTTGGCACTCCAGCATCAATACATTACCCATCCCCCAACACTGTCAACCAAGAGTCAAGACTAGACCAATTCACCTTGGTTGTGTGCAGACATTTCGCACAAAGCAGAAAAAAATGCAACAATATGTCTGTGAAACTATATATTCAGTTTAGGAAAAAGAGGAAAGAAGAAGAGAAATGCGCAAAAGATAAAGGTATGCAGCTATGTGATCTCTTTATGAGTATAATATTATGCATGTAATGAAATAGGCTAATATAGCCTATATTAGACAATTCTACACATTTTACAGACATGAAAATATATTGTCTTAACTGCTATGGGAAAACACAGGACTATTAATGAGTCTGGGGAGAATGGAGCTGATGTCCCTCCTTCCAGGCAGCCTTCTGCCTCCCATAACATTCCCCTCTGATGAGGAAGCTCTGTGAGTGCATGAGGCTCTCTTTCATACAGACACAGACCTAACCTACTCCCATCCATCGATTGGCCCTCCCTGACACCAGGACAAAGGCTGTGATCAGTCTTCCTGCAGAAGGATGATTAGCAGCATGCTTAGTATCTGGTTGCACCAATAAAGATTCTCCCCTATTTTCTCTCCACTTTAGTGTAAAAATAAATGTAATCTGAGATTGCATTGATAACCTTGCTATAATGATGCACATTAACTACGTAATAGCGCTTTATAGATGTCTGTGATAAATGGGTGTACACAATGGTACACTGTAATACAGATAAGGTGAGAAAGAGGTATAATGGTCAGTTAGCACTAAACCCAACGCCACTAATAGAAATACAAGGGATGCCACGAATGTCATGTTAAGAATGACGTGTATTCAATTATGTATATTCACAAACAAATCAGCTGGCATGTACTGTAGAATCAAACCAAAAATTACCCCAAATCAAATGATAGACTATGTCTCTGAATCACAAATGAAAATGCCAAATAAAAAAATAAAAATGAGTTAAGCAACAATCTCTATGTTCTCCAATGAAAGTAAATGCTCAAAATCTCAAATTATTCAAGCCGCGATAAATAAAAAATAAGGCTTGAATTTTGCAGTTCAGTTGTAAATCTGTGTAATGATCCGAAGGGAAATAAATAATAATTAAAATTAAAAACAGATAATTAAAAATATATACAGTATATATATATTGTATATAATGTATATAAGGAGGACTTAGAAATAGCCTTCCACACTTTAGTTCTTGTAAGTCCATAGTCCACACAAAGGAAACGTATATTGATGATCGCTACAATTTCCCTTACCAGCCTTTAAAAAACTTCTCACTTGTATGGAGTAAGAAAACTAGGCTTTTAAACTATACCGAACAAAAATATAAATGCAACATGCAACAATTTCAAAGATTTTACTGCGTTACAGTTCACATAAGGAAATCAGTCAATTGAAATACATTAATTAGGCCCTAATCTATGGATTTCACATGCCTGGGAGTACAGATATGCATATTTTTGTCACAGATACCTTTTTTAAAAAAGGTAGGGGCGTACATTGATTGCTCGTTTAAAAGTTGCAGCATACTGCAGCATGGCTTGCAAGATGCTGCGGTATGTTTGAAAATGTATATGTTTATTAAGCTTATGATCATGGCATGTTTTCAAAATGCCTCCATCTGTCAATCACTACTGTAAATAAAAACAGTGGTACAATTATATCATTGAATTCAATAAAAAAAAAATCAAATAATGCTTTATGCATTTTTTGTTAGGGCAAATCTGGTCTGTGATATTTAATTAGAAATGTTGTTCATTGTAACCACAATGTCACAAATAATTGAAAACACACAACATGAGCAGATTAACTTGGTCAAAACATTGTCAGCCTTTAAATGCTTTATGATCCAAATGTTTAAAGTGCGTGTGGGCGACGGAGAGAAACAAAACCGCATTTTCCATTAGGGCAAATCTAGTCTGTGATATTGAATTATAAATGTAATGTAAAACCTTGGATTGACATAGTAGTAATTTACTATGTACAGTAGCTGAGATGTATACTAGTTGATAGCATTGTTAGGATTGTTTTTTCACACCTACATTAGCCGGGCTATTAAACCTGTTAATCCATTGTCCTGTTAGGTTGTGTCAAGAATTCGCCTCCTCACCCGCTCTTAAGATAACCTTCGGCCTACTGGGGGCCCAAGGCTGGTTAGGAGACACCGCTAGAGACACTATATAATTGTGATGAACTGAGAGAATATTAGGGTAGCACTAATTCATTAATCATATGCTATCTTCCCTGCTCCTCTGTTCTTACCTCTTTCCCTTTCTGTCTTCTGTTTTTTCTGTATAGAAAATTGTCTTAGTTTCGTTTTTTTTGTCCTTCCTAAACAAAATATTTATGGATGTCTTTGTGATTGTGTGTATTACATTTATTTATTATACTGGCGGCTATTGGTAGGCTACTCGTTTAGTCCCGGATATTCTACTGTTAATATGCATACCTCATCAGACCTTCATGGCACAGTCGATAGATCAACTGTAGACCAGAAAACCAATCAGTATCTGGTGTGACCACCATTTGCATCATGCAGCACGACACATATTGTTTGCTTATGGAATGTCGTCCTCTTCAATGGCTGTGTGAAGCTGCTGGATATTGGCGGGAACTGGAACATGCTGTCGTACACGTCGATCCAAAGCATCCCAAACATACTCAATGGGTGATATGTCTGGTGAGGCCATGGAAGAACTGGGACATTTTCGGCTTCCAAGAATTGTGTTCAGATCCTAGCGACATGTGGCCATGCCTCATCATGCTGAAACGAGGTGATGGCGGCAGATAAATGGCATGGCAATGGGCCTCAGGATCTTGTCACGGTATCTCTGTGCATTCACATTGCAATCAATCAAATTCTATTGTGTTCGTTGTCCATAGCTTATGCCTGCCCATACCATAACCCCACTGCCACCATGGGGCACTCTTTTCACAACGTTGACATCAGCAAACCGCCATACACGTGGTCTGCGGTTGTGAGGCCGGTTGGACCAAATTCTCTAAAACACTCCCTCAAAACTTGAGACATCTGTGGCATTGTGTTGTGTGACAAAACTGCACATTTTAGAGTGGCCTTTTATTGTCCCCAGCACAAGGTGCACCTGTGTAATGATCATGCTGTGCTTCTTGATATGCCACATTTGTCAGGTGGATTATCTTGGCAAAGGAAAAAAGCTCACAAACAGGGATGTAAACATTTCTGGGACCTTTTATTTCAGCTCATGAAACATTGGACCACCACTTTACATGTTACGTTTATATTTTTGCAGTTTCCTAGTTGCTAAACTTTTCTGACCACAACCTGGGGTGTAATCATTAGTCCAAACCGTAGCAAACAGTTGCGTTTTGCTACGCAAACAAGAGTTTCTATTGGACAAATGTATTTAGGTCCGTCCCATTACGTTCCGTTTGCTTCTATTTGGTTTTGTTTGGTTCCTAGTGAATAATAGTCTGGTTAGCACCTAACTCTCTAAGTCCTCCTGACTTCACAGTCTGGAATGACTCTGATGTTGTCGGCACAATGCATCAATAATGAAGGGGGTGCTGTGCTTTTACTGGTTGGCTCTCCTCTGTATTTATCACTCAAACAGCCACATGTATAGTCACACACAGCTCCCCAAGCTCCGCCCTCTTCCATTACAACAAGAGGTCTCAAACCCCTGAGTGTATAGCCTATTGCATTTACAAAAGCCTCCTTTCAGAACAGTCTGTCACAGCTCTCCCTGTGCTGTAATCCACTTGGGTCGCGTCAGCCAGGCTAAAGCCGCATTCACATTACCCATAAGCACTCCATTACGTTGCACCAGATGTCATGCATTTCAATGGGGAGGTCAACAACTGAGTGGAAACGCAACGCCCCCTTGCGGTTGAAGGCTCCGTTGCGAGATGGACACTGCTTACTTTTACATTTTTCAAACTTTGCGTTGACTTCAGTCCAGTCCAGCCAGAGTCCGTCGAACAGGAAGTTACCAAACCAAAGAAGAAGATGAAAATACGTGGTTTTCGGTGATGGCTTTTTGGGATAGCTAGCAACTTGTAATTAACTACCCATTCCTATAAGTGAGTACTATTTTAATAGTAATGTTAAATAATACACATTGGCTGTTAAGCCAGTTTTACTGAACAAAAATATAAACGCAACATGTAAAGTGTTGGTCCCATGTTTCATAAGCTGAAATAAAAGAACCCAGAAATTTTCCATACGCACAAAAAGCTTATTTTTCTAAAATGTTGTGCACAAATTTGTTCACATCCCTGTTAGTGAGCATTTCTCCTTTGCCAAGATAATCCATCCACCTGACAGGTTTTGACATATAAAGAAGCTGATTAAACAGCATGATCATTACACAGGTGCACCTTGTGATGGGGACAATAAAAGGCCACTCTAAAACGTTTTGTCACACAACACAATGCCACAGATGTCTCAAGTTTTGAGGGAGCGTGCAATTGGCATGCTGACTGCAGGAATGTCCACCACAGCTGTTGCCAGATAATTGAATGTTAATTTCTCAAACATAAGCTGCCTCCAAAGTCGTTTTAGAGAATTTGGCAGTAGGTCCAACCGGTCTCACAACCGCAGACCACGTGTAACCATGCCAGCCAAGGACCTCCATATCCGGCGTATTTACCTACAGGATCGTCTGAGACCAGCCAACCGAACAGCTAATGAAACTAAGGAGTATTTCTGTCTGTAATAAAGTTATTTTGTAGGGAAAAACGTATTATGATTGGCTGGGCCTGGCTCCCTAGTGGGTGGGTCTGGATCCCAAGTGGGTGGGCCTATGCCTTCCCAGGCCAACCCATGGCTGTGCCCCTGCCCAGTCTTGTGAAGCCTGATGAATTTATTTAAATTGACTGATTTATATGAACTGTAACTCGTAGAAATTGTTGCATGTTGCATTTATATTTTTGTTCAGTATATATTATATGACTGTTGCCTCCCGTTTAAGTTTATTGTGATGGTAATGACGTTTGTTTTGGATAATTATTTGGTATTTTCAACCTAGACAAGCTTTTAGCTAGCTAGCTAGCTGCTCTGCGATGCAAGACTCCGTGAAGATGACATACGACGTAAAGAAATACAGCAAATGAAGGTGTGGCAGATGTGTCTCTACAGATACACCTATTCCAGCCCAGTGTTTCACCTTTACTTAATTCCCTATTAATTCTCACACATTTACGCGCGAGGAAACTATGAATAAGGTTTAGCGAACTTACTGGTTCCAATTGGAAAAAGCATCTATTTATTTATTTTGATAGAAATAACACCATTCTCCATGCACTGTAATTTACATCTTGATAAGATCTATTGATAAGAGCTAGTTAAATTAGTAATCCGTTTGGAGAAGGGGATTGTAAATACACATAGCAATTGTTTTCCATGATTTTTCCTTGAGACAATATTGTGAAACCAGCCATATGGAATTAAACTGAAAATCATATCAACATGACATGTACATTATTTGTGCAGTGAAATAGGATATACATAACTGTGCCGTTATTCAGAATTCTAATTGTGTGCCCTTATAATTTGTGTGGATGAAATTTGGAGACCCAAACTATAGGCTACTATAGGGCTGAACCTGCAGAGTTGATATATGCGCTTTAGAGTGTTTTGATGATATACAGTATATGCAGGGGCTTTTCTCCGTTACTTGTCAACTTTTCTCTTGTTAAATATTAGCCACTATCGGAAGCCTCCGTGAGTAATACCCAATACATTTATTTATGCATCATTCCATTCCATTCCGTTGACCTTTCTTTCCTCTGTCACCTCCTTGTAAATTGTTCCTAAGGGTCGCTAGCATTAGTGGATTCTATTACGGTAACGTTGTCCAATAAATTAGGACATGAAGCCTATTTGAATCATTATGGAACTTAGATCACACGTGACAGGTTAAACCAGGAGCCTGGCACAATGTTTACGACAAGTGGACCGTTGTCATACAGTTCCATGATTAGTGAGAATCCGGGAAGATTTATAGTATTATTGTTTAACCCCAATTGTACACCTTTTTCCACCGTCCAATATTTAATAGATTGAACTTCAATATGACAACTTTCAGGGAAAATCACACCAAAGACTCTCCAACCCATTTTATTTAATGATCATACACTTTTTCCTAACCCTAAAAGGTGCCTAAATAATCTACAAAATCAGACTATTTTTAAATCTACCAATTCGTTTAACTTCATTCCTACCAGCATGTGCAACTAGAGGGAAAAAAAACCTCTAGACCACCTTTACTCCACACACAGAGACACATACAAAGCTCTCCCTCACCCTCCATTTGGCAAATCTGACCATAATTCTATCCTCCTGATTCCTGCTTACAAGCAAAAACTAAAGCAGGAAGTACCAGTGACTCGCTCAATACGAAAGTGATCAGATGACGTGGATGCTACGCTACAGGACTGGAATATGTTCCAGGATTCATCACTAATCCGGACGCTTATAAGAAATCCCGCTATGCCCTCAGACAAACCATCGAACAGACAAAGCCTCTATACAGGACTAAGATTGAATCCTACTACAACGGCTCTGACACTCGTCGGATGTGGCAGGGCTTGCAAACTATTACGGATTACAAAGGGAAACCCAGCCGCGAGCTGCACAATGACGCAAGCCTATCAGAGGAGCTAAATGTCTTTTATGCTGGCTTCGAGGCAAGCAACACTGAAGCATGCATGAGAGCATCAGCTGTTCCGTACGACTGTGTGATCATGCTCTCCGTAGCCGATGTGAGCAAGATCATTAAACAGGTCAACATTCACAGGGCCGCGGGGCCAGACGGATTACCAGAAACATTTTGGGAGGATGTCAACAGTGGACTAATGAAACAAATACCAAAAGATAGTGTTTGGGTGGAATTGACCTTTAAGCTAATTTTTACTCCCAAACTTATTTAGGCTTTCCATAACAAAGGGGTTAAATACTTATTGACTCGAGACATTTCAGGTTTTTGTTTTTATTCATTAGTACTAGACATCGTGCTGAACGCCGTCTCCCACTCATCCCCCTCCCGGATGCGAATGAGATTGTAGGCACTCCGCAGGTCCATTTTGGTGAAGAACCGGGCCCCGCAGAGCTGCTCGATGGCTGATGGCACCAACTGAGTCTGTCAACAAAATTGCACCGTGTTTAAATGGATGGCATAAGGTAAATGTACTGAAAAAAACAATGAATGTAAATTCTGTTATGGAATATTTGCTCACAAGTATAGTTAATTGGCTAATCCCTCCTGTTGACCTGGATGTAATTATGTGATCCTTCCTTAACCCATAGGAAGTCCCACCTAGTTAACTACTTCAAAATGGTGAAAGTCCTCAATGGCACTGCCCTGCTAAAACAGGCTTTTGGGAAGAAAAGTCCTCTATCTTTCTCAATGCTTCTGCCCTTACTGACACACCCAGTCCCTATTTAACTCAAACCAAGAAGTGAGTGACATAAATTCAAGTTCAACAACTGCAGATTTAAGTTGATCTAGATCCGGACATAACAGAGCTCAAAGACACAGCTTTCTGCTCTCCTTCTAAAAACAAATGAGCCCAGTCTGAGTTAAGACACTTAGCTACAGAGACAAGTTCAAGAGCACTGCACACCTACATCTGTCATGAGATAGAAAGGCAAACTAAAGCCTCTGTAGATTAATCGGAGAAGTGCTGTGGAATCTTGTACAGAATTAGAATCAGCCAGGAAGTGCAACATAGAACAAGCTTCACACAGAGACCTGGTGCAGCTAACTGTGGTCCCAAATCAACAAGCAACAGGAAGGTGTTGGAAAAGGACTTGGCTATAAACACAAACAATATGTTAAAGCTGTTGAATGTATCGCTACAATTTCACATTCTCTGCACGCCTTTCCTCAACTTAATGAGTTAAATTGTGTGAATAATTATCACTTGTAAATTGCTTTGTTTGGAGCCAAACAAGGCAATACTGAAGCAATTCTCCACCCATTCCATAGCAATTAGGCTAAGCCATAGCACCAAAGGGGTCATAAAGTATACAGTAGCTGTAAAGGAGTTACTATCTCTCTTTAATGTTCCCCCTGACTATTGAAGGTTTGGAAATGTTGCTGTGCCCTATCAATGCCTCATGGTGCCAAAATAAATAGTTACACAGGTAATTGTCTGAGGAGCCAATTATCCCCCTCCAGACAGTTCAACTGCGTCATCAAATATACACTGAGTGTACTGTAACGAATGCCCCGCGCAGAGCACCGGTCCCTCCTCCTCTCCAGCGATCATCCTCGCCGGCGTTCTAACCGGCGGTCGGGGGAGGATGGTAGCAACACCCTGATGACCCACACCTGTTCCTCATCGGTCATCAGGGTCACTATTTAACTCCATGTTTTCTGTTCAACCCTTGCGGGTTATTAGTCTTTCTATGTATATTGCTGTCTTTTCTTTATATTAAAATCCTATATACGCTAATTTCCTCTCTCTCGCTCGTTCTTAGCCTCATCACTCACTTTCACCCCTCGCAATATCACAGAATAACCCGCCCAACCAGAGGCACCTTTTATTTTTTTTCACTTACCTGTTTTTGTCATCTTCACCGTTAACTCTTTTCTTTTCTCACTCATATCCCTAGGTCTCCATGGACGGGCACGTAGGGGGAGCTGGGACACCCGGTAGGTCTCCAGAGCTGGAGGAGAGGCTCCAGGCCATGGAGACACAGGTCGCCGGGTTGGTTAAGGCTCTCGGGGATATGATGTCTCTCATGGCGGCACGATCGAGCGGGGAACACCCGGTGGCTTCACAGGGAGCTACTGCGCCCCCAGCACCCGATCGTGTGGAGTCTCGGCACGTCCCGAGAGGAGAACTCCGGAGAGCCACCTCAGACAAATATGATGGCAATCCGGAGGGTTGTCGTGGGTTCCTTCTTCAGTGCGAGCTGTATTTGGGTGATCAGCCAGTGCCCGATTCGGAGAAGGTCCACACGATGATCACTCTCCTCACGGGGCGTGCACTCGAGTGGGCAACGTCACTGTGGGAGAGCGGATCCGAGGAGTTACGGTCGGTTCCTAAATTCGTCGCTCAGTTCCGAGCCATATTTGACCATCCAGCGGAGGGGAGAGATGCGGGCGAGCGGATTATGCGCCTTGCCCAGGGGAAGGGCACGGCCTCGGAGTATGCCCTGTCATTCCGGACGCTGGCGGCGTCCAGTGGGTGGAACGAGCCGGCTCTTAGGACCGCCTTCCGTAGGGGGCTGCGGGTGGAGGTCCAAATGGAGCTGGCCTGTGTGAGTCAATCTATGCCCCTGGACGCCTAGATCGCCCGGGCCATTGCCATCGACGGTCAGCTCCGAGACCGTGACCAACTGGCGCGCCGCGCGCATTCTCCCCTTCCTCGATCCGAGCCGGAACATGAGCCGATGGAGGTGGGGATCACGAGACTCTCCGCGGAGGAGAGAGAGCGACGGAGTCGTCAGGGACTTTGTCTGTACTGCGGGGAGAGGGGTCATGTCAGGAGGGCATGCCCCTCTGTGCCAGCAGGACGCAGGAAAGGGGTAAGTGGCCGGATGGCTCAGGTGGGCACAGTAAGTGTTTTACGGGCTGAGAAAATCGCCAGACCTCTCTGCTGTTCAGTTGTGCTGTCTGGTAACTTCCCCGATTATGTATCCACAGCCCTGATTGACTCCGGAGCGGCGGGGAGTTTCATTGACCGGACTTTGGTTGACGCTCTCCGGCTGCCGTTGCGCCGTTTGAGGTCCTCCCTGCCAGTTCAGGCTCTGGATGGAAGGCCGGTGGGTTCCGGTTCCATTACCCACGTTACCCGTCCAGTCACCCTCACCATTCACGGCTGCCATCGAGAGAGGCTGGAATTGTTGGTGATCTCGTCGTCCATACATCCGGTCATCTTGGGACTTCCCTGGCTCCAGCAGCACAACCCTACCATCAGCTGGAGCGCACGGAGGATTCTGGGATGGTCGGATAAATGTAGGAAGACCTGTATTCCAACGACGGTAGGGGCAACATCGGTGGAGAGCCCGGAAAGTGCCCTCCCGGGGAACATTCCGGCCGAATATGAAGATCTACGCGGAGTGTTCTCCAAAGAAAAAGCCAAATGTCTCCCTCCACACCGTGATTGGGATTGTGCCATCGACCTGATGCCTGGTGGCATGCCTCCCCGGAAACGTATATATCCGCTCTCTATGGTCGAAACGGATAATATGGAGACGTATATCCGAGAGGCACTGGAGCAGGGGCATATTCGCCATTCTACGTCCCCTGCTTCAGCTAGTTTTTTTTTTGTGAAAAAGAGGGACGGGGGATTAAGGCTGTGCATTGACTATCGTGGACTAAATGAGGTAACAACGAAGTTCCGATATCCAATGCCCCTCGTTCCTGCGGCCATAGAGCAGCTACGGGGAGCGCGTTTCTTCACCAAGCTAGACCTCCGGAGCGCATACAACCTTATACGAATCCGGGAGGGAGATGAGCGGAAGACCGCATTTAGCACGGCGTCAGGTCACTATGAATACCTAGTGATGCCATATGGACTCGCCAATGCCCCCGCGGTATTCCAGTCTTTTCTGAATGAGGTATTTCGGGATATGTCGGGGAGGTATGTAGTGGTATATATCGATGATATCCTAGTGTACTCCCCGACGTTCTCAGAACACGTGACGCACGTTCGTGCTGTCCTCCGCCGTTTATTACAGAACCAGCTGTATGTCAAGGAGGAAAAATGCGCCTTCCACCAAACGGCCGTCTCCTTCCTCGGGTATCGTATTTCTCCGGAGGGGGTGAAGATGGAAGAGTTGAAGGTAGAGGCAGTCAGGTCATGGCCAGTCCCTCGGGACATTAAAGGGCTCCAAAGCTTCCTCGGTTTCGCCAACTTTTACCGCCGGTTTATTAAGGGCTATAGCTCCATCGCAGCGCCACTCACGTCGTTGTTGAAAGGAAACCCTCAACGCCTCACCTGGACCCCGAGTGCCGAGAAGGCTTTTCTCGACCTGAAGGGCCGATTCACCACCGCTCCTCTGCTCCGCCACCCAGACCCGCTGAAGCCCTTCACGGTCGAGGTAGACGCATCGGAGGTCGGGGTAGGGGCGGTCCTCTCTCAGCAGCAGGGGAACCCTCCCCTGCTCTACCCCTGTGCGTACTTTTCCAAAAAGCTGACTGCTGCAGAGAGGAACTACGACGTGGGTGACCGAGAGCTACTGGCGGTAAAGTTGGCATTGGAGGAGTGGAGACATTGGCTAGAGGGCGCTCATGAGCCGTTCACTGTCCTGACGGATCATCGGAACCTGGAATACGTCAGGGCAGCCCGGCGCCTTAACCCCCGACAGGCCCGCTGGACTTTGTTTTTTGAGCGCTTCCAGTTCACCCTGACCTATCGCCCGGGAACAAAAAATGGCAGGGCGGACGCACTCTCCCGCATCCACGACCGGGGGGCAGAGACGAGGCAGGACGTCCCCATCCTGCCTCCATCATGTATTGTAGGACCCGTCTCCTGGGACATCGACACAGAGATTCAACGAGCAGGGAGACGGGATCCTACCCCAGTAACCTGCCCTCCGGGGAAGGTCTACGTTCCAAGGAGAGTGCGGGGAAGGCTGGTAACCTGGGCACACACAACACCTGCCACCGGGCACCCAGGTATCAGTCGGACCCTGGAGGCGCTCCGGGAGAAGTATTGGTGGCCGGGCATGGGGAGGACTGTGCGTCATTATGTACTGTCTTGTGTGGTGTGCGCACAGTCCAAGGCGCCGAGAACGGCTCCAACAGGAAAGCTCCATCCCCTACCAGTACCTCAGCGGCCTTGGACTCACATCGCGGTAGATTTCCTCACCGATCTACCGCCAGCAGAGGGGAAGACCACCATCGCCGTGGTAGTGGACCGGTTCTCTAAGATGGTGCGCTTCATACCACTACCCGGCCTCCCCTCTGCTCTACAGTTCGCTGAGGTGCTTTTTCAACAGGTCTTCCGACAGTATGGACTTCCGGAGGACATCGTGTCTGACCGGGGTCCCCAGTTTACCTCTCGTGTGTGGAGGGCGTTCATGTCCAAGCTGGAGGTCGCGGTCAGTCTCACATCCGGGTACCACCCTCAGGCGAATGGGCAAGCGGAGCGCACCAACCAAGAACTGGGGAGGTTCCTTCGGGCGTATTGCATGGAACAGCCAGGTGAGTGGACCCGTTTCCTTCCCTGGGCGGAATACGCTCAGAACTCCCTGCGCCACGCCTCCACTGGTCTGACCCCCTTCCAGGTGGTACTGGGTTTTCAGCCCCGTTTGTGCCCCTGGGGGAGGGGTTCTAGTGAAATTCAGGCGGTGGAGGAGTGGTTTGGGAAGGCTGAGGGAGTCTGGTCCGCCGCTAGGGTCCGTCTGCAGAAGGCAGTTCTGCAGCAAAAGACACAGGCGGACAGGCGGCGGAGTGAGGCTCCAGTGTTCCACCCAGGGGATAAAGCCTGGATGTCCACGAGGAACCTCCAGCTCCGTTTGCCCAGTCATAAGCTAGAACCCCGGTATGTGGGACCATTCACGGTCCTTCGGAGAGTGAACGAGGTCACCTATAGGTTGAGACTCACACCACCTTATAACAACCTGTCTCCCTCTTTCCATGTCTCTCTCCTCAGACCGGTGGTTCCTGGTCCACTAGGGGGGTCCGGACCTGCAGTGGCGCCTCCACCACCAACGGAGGTAGCTGGGGGTCTGGCATATCGAGTGGACAAGGTGCTGGACTCTCGGCTACGGCAGGGTCGGATCCAGTACCTGGTGGACTGGGCGGGATACGGCCCTGAGGAGCGTAGCTGGGTTCGGGCGGCGGACATCTGCGATCCGTCACTTACCACAGAGTTTCATGCTCGCCGTCCGGATCGACCAGCACCTCGCCCTCGGGGTCGTCCAGGGCGCCGGCGAGTGGCGACGTCGGGAGCCGCGCCTAGGGGGGGGGGTACTGTAACGAATGCCCCGCGCAGAGCACCGGTCCCTCCTCCTCTCCAGCGATCATCCTCGCCGGCGTTCTAACCGGCGGTCGGGGGAGGATGGTAGCAACACCCTGATGACCCACACCTGTTCCTCATCGGTCATCAGGGTCACTATTTAACTCCATGTTTTCTGTTCAACCCTTGCGGGTTATTAGTCTTTCTATGTATATTGCTGTCTTTTCTTTATATTAAAATCCTATATACGCTAATTTCCTCTCTCTCGCTCGTTCTTAGCCTCATCACTCACTTTCACCCCTCGCAATATCACATGTACAAAACATTAAGAAAACCTGCTCTTTCCATTATATAGACTGACCAAGTGAAAGCTATGATCCCTTATTGGTGTCACTTGTTAAATGGACTTCAATCAGTCTAGATGAAGGGGAGGTTAAATAAGGATTTTTAAGCCTTGAGACATGGATTGTGTATGTGTACCATTCAGAGGGTGAATGGGCAAGACAAAAGATTTAAGTGCCTTTGAATGGGGTATGGTAGTAGGTGCCAGGCACACCGGTTTGTGTCAAGAACTCCAATGCTGCTGGGTCTTTGATGCTCAACAGTTTCTTGTGTGTATCAAGAATGGCCCACCACCCAAAGGACACCCAGCCAACTTGACACAAATGTGGAAGGAATTGGAGTCAACATGGGCCAGCATCCCTGTGGAAGGCTTTCGACACCTTGTAGAGTCCATGCCCTGATGAATTGAGGCTGTTCAGTGGGAGAATGGGGGTGCAACTACGACTGTTATGAGTTAATAAAGCCTTCTTTCCCAGTGTTGGCTAAGGCCAGTCCAGCACTATTATCCAGGGACAGCTGTTTCCATGAGCTGCTCAGTATCAGAATCCATTTCATACAATTTAGATTAATTAAAGTATCACATTTGTCCATTGTGCTCCGGCCAGCGGAAACTTATAGCGGGTATAATGCTATTCGCCATTGGGATCACGATGGGACTGAAATGAGAGCTCTGCCTGCAGTGTTTGTGAGGTGTACAGAGCTTCACAAGCACACACACACACTCATGCACACACACACACGACACGATCACACACACACACAAAAAAAACATACACCAGCACACTCTGTGTCATCATGCTACCCTAAACCCAAGGATGCATTATCGTCTGGATTGACTGAAGCTGCTGCTGTTCAGGACACTTCCACATCCTGTCAGTCGCATCCTGTCAGTCATATCCTGTCAGTCACGTTGTCTCAGGGAGCAGAGCTCAGATTGGCTCACATTACACTGCTCTCTCTCTCTCTTTGTCTCTCTTTGTCTCTCTATCTCTCTCTCTCTCTCTCTCTCTCTCTCTCTCTCTCTCTCTCTCTCTCTCTCTCTCTCTCTCTCTCTCCCTCTCTCTCTCTCCCTCTCTCTTCATCTGCAAGCTGCTGGGTATGACTTGACTGCCATCTTGTGGTTCTATAACACTTTACCATGGTGTACATGGACTATGGGCAAAGGTCATGACATGGCATGATTTACATCATCACAATTCACGTATAGTTGGACCTCAATGAAGAATACGCTCATTATGAGTGTGAATACTCTGCCAGTAATCTGCTGTCGTCAGGGAAAGTTTGTTTCAACACTCCTCTCTCTGCATAACACTTTTTCTCTCACTGCCATCTGTGTCTCTTTGTAATCTGCCATAGAACTGTCTGTGTGTGTGTGTTTGTGTGTGCGTCCGTGTGTTTTGTACACTTGATAGCTGCTCTCACACTGTGTACCGTCGTGTTAACTACAAAGCTAGAGAACATGTTCCACGCTGACACAGCATGAAACACAGCTATGATAAACGATACACTTTACACTACAATGTTGTGTAATAAATACTAAAACCCATTTCAGCCCATATACATCACTCTCAGACGGCCCTGTCTGACATCCTCATTCTGTCGTTATCAGTTGTCCCCTGAAATCCACCAACTCCCAATCTTCACCGAATATATATTTAATATAGAGAAATTACTTGAACCACAGGTGCATGCAATAACTTCTCCATGGGTGACTTAGTGTGATGACTTACAAAGGGTGACTTACACATTAAAGGTCGCTCTATGATGATATCTAACTGGACCTGATTTGAATTGTTATGCCCCCATGCGCGCCACTGAAGCGATTATAACAAAGCTGTGTAGGTGCATGTGTGGTGCGATGGTTGGGGTACATTGTTCAAACAATGATTGAATTGCTAAATTGAACATTTAGCAATGCCGCACAGCATTGGAATAATGGCTCTGTGTACTGTCTCTACCAGCTGCTGCTGTCTTTGTTCGATTGGCAGAGACAGATCGTGTCTGCTCTGTTTGTTTGTTGTCACAGCGTTGTTGTCAAGGCAATGTCTGAAGGCTAGAATGATGTCTGGAATAGAGAGATAACAAGGTCTCTAGTCTAGACTAACTCTAGAGAGCAACACAAATGACAAATGTTATGCAAGTCATTAGAGGATGATTATTGTGTACCTAATTCACAATTGAAGCCAACCAAAATGTTGTCCATGGCCGCTTACTCAATAATATATATAATATAAGAGGCATCAAAATGTAACAGTCACATGGCTAACACTGTCTACAGACTGCTTTTAAATGGCATCGATATTGACTGGCCGGAACATCGTAAATAAAATAACAATTATGTTCCTAATGGACTAGACATTTTTGTGGAATGGGCTTACATATAACTAGGGCCAGACAGGAGATGTACTCTAAACACAAACTAATTGGTTCCAGTAACCAGTTACATAAGCAGGCTTATTTTACTTCAAAACCTTTACATAACAATCTCCACAAGTGGCTGCACAGGCACATGCTCATCAACAGAAGACAAAGAGCGGGAAAGACTAGAAAGATCTGTGTATGTGTAGGCCTAACTCATTGTTACCTCATTCAATATGCCATGGGTGGAGTGGCCCGAAATGCCAGATGGGCTGGTCCATTTTCAGCCCAGTGGGCCTGTCTAACATGTTTTTCTTTTGGCCTCCAGGAAAACAGTTGGTCTACTGTAGAGGGCCGGTGTGGGGGCCTCAAGGAAGAAAATGGGCCGGTGTTAGAAATGCCAGGGTCGATTTATTTTCCCAGTCCGACTCCAGATGACCAGGTTGGACAACTCAGGTTGGACACATCTGTGCAATGCTTCAGCGACATGTGTATGTATTACAGAACGCGTTCCATTCATTGGACAGGTAACATGCATCCCACAAAAAAACACAAACATTGCAAGCTTTACACATCAATTTGAAAACCACCACATACAGATGGTTTTATAAGATCTTTATTTATTGTTCACCTTTTCATCATATAAAACATGAGCTTGGTGATATAGTATCTTAATGGCAGATTATTTGATAAACGACCTACATTCAAATTAATGTGGTTCTGATTTCCGAATGTGGTTCTGATTTACAACTCAACAAAGCACTTATCATTTGACAATACAGGACTTCCATTTCTCATCAATAACGTAAAACATTAGATGTTCTCCTTTTTAAAAAGGTCTACTGCTGGGTGATTTAAAAAGTCAGTTATATCGATCAATAATATAATAATACTTTTAGCAAAAATGTTTCTTTAATTTAAAACATGTAGAATCTATGAGAATAGAAAGCATCAGAACTGTTGTGAAATATCACAGCACTGTTGAAAAATATGGCAAATAGAATACAAAACTGGATGGTGTTCAGAGATCGATGGGAGGGGTTGGTTGGAGCTGAAGGATGGGACTAAAAACAAACAAAAGATTACTATTGTAAAATATACTGTGTCCGTAAAATGTATATAGTATGTATAAACTGGAAGTAGAAGCCTAAGTGTTGTTGTCCATTAGTTTACTCCAATTAGGGGAGGGATGGAAGAGTTACGGGAAAATAATCTCACTGTCAACTGCATTTATTTTTCAGCAAACTTAACATGTGTAAATATTTGTATGAAAATAAAAGACATATGACTAACAGAAATGTAATAATGTGTCCCTGAACAAAGTGGGGGTCGGGGGGGGGGGGTCAAAATCTAAAGTAACAGTATCTGGTGTGACCACCAGCTGCATTAAGTACTGCAGTGCATCTCCTCCTCATGGACTGCACCAGATTTGCCAGTCCTGGTGTAACTCGGGCAGTTGTTGTTGCCATCCTGTACCTGTCCCGCAGGTGTGATGTTCGGATGTACCGATCCTGTGCAGGTGTTGTTACACGTGGTCTGCCACTGCGAGGATGATCAGCTGTCCGTCCTGTTTGCCTGTAGCGTTGTCTTAAGCGTCTCACAGTATGGACATTGCAATTTATTGCCCTGACCACATCTGCAGTCCTCATGCCTCCTTGCAGCATGCCTAAAGCACATTCACGCAGATGAGCAGGGACCCTGGGCATGTTTTTCAGAGTCAGTAGAAAGGCCTCTTTAGTGTCATAGGTTTTCATAACTTTTACCTTAATTGCTTACTGTCTGTAAGCTGTTAGTGTCTAAATGACTGTTCCAGATGTGCATGTTCATTAATTGTTTATGGTTCATTGAACAAGCATACGAAACAGTGTTTAACCCCTTTACAATTAAGATCTGTGAAGTTGTTTGGATTTTTACGAATTATCTTTGAAAGACAGGGTCCTGAAAAAGGGACGTTTCTTTTGATGCTGAGTATATATACAGTTGATGTCGGAAGTTTACATACACTTAGGTTGAAGTCATTAAAACTAATTTTTCAACCACTCCACAGATTTCATGTTAACAAGCTATAGTTTTGGCAAGTCGGTTAAGACATCTACTTTGTGCATGACACAAGTAATTCTTCCAACAATTGTTTAGACAGATTATTTCACTTATAATTCACTTTATCACAATTCCAGTGGGTCACAAGTTTACATACACTAAGTTGACTGTGCCTTTGAACAGCTATTTCAAGGCTTACCTTCAAACTCAGTGCCTCTTTGCTCGACATCATGGGAAAATCTAAAGAAATCATCCAAGACCTCAGAAAAAAATTGTAGACCTCCACAAGTCTGGTTCATCCCTGGGAGCAATTTGAAACAAAAATAGAACTGTTTGGCAATAATGACCATCGTTATGTTTGGAGGAAAAAGGGGGACGCTTGCAAGCCGAAGAACACCATCCCAACTGTGAAGCATGGGGGAGGCAGCATCATGTTGTGGGTGTGCTTTGCTGCAGGAGGGACTGGTGCACTTCACAAAATAGATGGCATCATGAGGAAGGAAAATTATGTGGATATATTGAAGCAACATCAAGACATCAGTCAGGAAGTTAAAGCTTGGTCGCAACTTCAACTGTATATATAAACAAACACACACACAAAAAATAGAAATGTATATACAAAAAAATATGGGGTAATGGAAATGATGCAGACAATTACCGTGATGGAAGCCACAATCTGCAATATTAAAGCTGATTTACCCCCTTAAGAAAAAAGGTCTATTTGCATAAAAATAACGAACTAATTATCAGCAACAAAAAATGCAAAGCTCAAGAATAAACCTAACATGCACAGCGCTTTTCTCATTGACATGCTTTATTCCTTCAACAAAATGGAGATAAAATAAGACCGTAATACCATCATACTTTACTACCTTGTCTACATCAGTTTTATATTTTTATTTAAATAATTTAATTATTTGTTTGTTTTAAAAATCAGCAAAGCTAGAACCCTGTACAAAGTATTTACAAATGGCCAATCACCCACAGCTCAGCAAAACAGACAGAAAGGACAACTTTAAACATTACATGTTAACAAACACAGGTTTTAAAGCAGTCTAAGAAAATGATAAATAACTTATGACAGCAACTCAATTTTAACAAAACAAACCGTTTCTGAACATGGAAAGGAAACAGACACTGGACAATAAATAGGAGCCTTAAAAAATCCAGAAAAATCCTAAACGACAACTACAGTTAAATCAATTTACAGTTAAATTGATACAGCTCTATAAGCAGAGTCAACGATCACACTTTCCATGCTAGAACTTCACTTTAAAACTGACAATACGCCAATGAATAAGCTGCTAAACCACAGTGGATAAGAGATACTGTAATATAAAATAAGGACACTTTTGGCAGACGGTCTTCTGGTATTATGAGAGTATCTTAGTACTAGACACACCTACCTACAGTACATTCTAAAGCCATGGGGGTGAATCCTAACTTCCACTTCAGTCAATTTCTCACTTTAGGCTCCCATTGATATCAGTGCAAGTTAGTATTTGCCCCATTGTGCGTAGGGCAGGTTCAGTTAAGACGATGGAATGTATTACAGGGGCAGAGTGCTGGTGTGCCAGTCAGTCAGCTCAGTTAGTACACAGGCTGGTAGAGGATCTGTCCATTGAGCAGCCTGCGTTTGAGTTCCTTCCACAGCAGGCTGCGCTCCCTCTGGGATCCCTTCATGAAGCCCCTGTTCTCCAGGGCACGGCGAGACAGGTAGGGGATGACCTCGTTCACTGGGCCGTAGGGGACGTATTTGTACACTGGGAATCCAGCCTGGCCTGTTCTCAGACACAGAGAGAATGGGAGATGTTACGTGACTGGAGAAGCAACAACCACAGGCAATATGTTTCACACAAGCACAGAAAAACATGAGCCTAATTACATGTACAGGTATGGAAGGTATTTTTATCTAAACGTTAGTCTCTAAATGAATTTTGCATATCATTAGAAAGCTAAATTATATAATAACAAAATGCGTAAGAACTGTGTGAACCCCTATTGATCTACATATTAAAAGATAGCTATGGTATCAGGTGACTGATGACGGAGTGAGACTCTGAGGTTGTTGTTTGTGTCGCACAAGATTTCTGACCAAAATGGCAATCAATAAATCTTGAACTCCAATGAATCCATTGATTATGCAACACCCATCTACAGTTCTGACGGTGTTAAGATTACAGTACCTAGCGGGAAGCTAATCTGGTCACACATCCCGAGCAGCTGTCCAAAATAGACCTTGTTCTCAGTGGGGGACAGACCCATCTGGTTCATCCTGCAGAGAGACAACAAAAAACATAACACTGTGCCAAAATAAACATTTACCTCACCGATGTATGCATTTACGTTTTAGTCATTTAGAAGACACTCTTATCCGGAGCAATTAGGGTTACGTGCCTTGCTCATGGGCACAGAAAGATTTTTCACCTATTCGACTCAGGGATTCGAACCAGTGACCTTTCGGTTACTGGCCGAAACGCTCTTAACTACATGCCCATTGATGTAATACATTTTGTTTCTGTGAAGTGGTTTTACTACTGGTTTGGTGCTTTGTGTTTTTAAAATGTCTGTACAAATAGTCTAGTAACTAGTCTAACCGCCTCTTGATTTGAGTAAAGCTGGTCTTACTTTTCCAGGGTGAATTTGACAGTGTCCTCGTTGTGTGACGCCACCATGACATTAGCCTTCCTGTTGTGGTCGATCTCCTCCAACACAAACTCTAAGCACCTTTGGAGAATCAGGGAAAAGACAAGGAACTTTAGCTATTCCATTCAGCTGATATGATAACTTCATCACATAATGCATGTGATTACCAATTTACTAAAGTCACATAACACCAATGGGAGTAGGCTGAAGTTGATCTTAGGTCAGTTTGACTTTTTCCACACTAATGGATTGGGAGTCGGGGTAGCTGATCCTATATCTGTACCTATGAGAAACGTCACCCCAAAGCACAGAAGGGGGTCTTACTTGTGGTACATCTGGTTGGTGGATTCGTAGTCTGGGTTGATAGGGTCTTCGTAGCCGATCTCCTCCGCCCTGCTCCTCTCCTGGTACATGTAGGCCCCGCGGACCAGCTTGGCCCCAAAGTACCAGCCCTCACGCCGGGACAGCTCCACATCCACAGACACATTGTCATAGGCTTCCTGTACAGGTAGTAAAAGATAACACACAATTATTTAACGCTATGGTTAACAACAAAAATCTTGAAATTTTTTTACATTGAGCTCTCCATAACATCTCTTATAAAGGGTAGATAAGTAACACAATTGTGTTTAATAGTTTCATTTCAAGTTTATGTAAAAAAAAAAAAACATGGCTATGGAAGGATTATATGGATTATATACTAGGTGGGGCTTTTTGAGTCAAATATGGAAGGCTTACAAAACCTGTTTCACTCTAAGCATATGACAAGTCTATACATAACAGAGATCCTCCCTACATACATAATCTATGACGTTGTACATGTAGTCCAAATAACATAAGGTAAAGTGATTTAAAAGAAGATGCACAAGAACGGGGCCAGTGATGACAGCGGGTGTATAGCAGGGGTCAGCAACAGGCGGCGCGCGAGCCAAAACCGTACCGCAAATTATTTATTTGGGCCCCAAAGGTTTTTAGTAATAAAAATACGTGATTTATTTTATGTGATTGTGTAATCAAGGTATGAATGTATTTTTTATTTTCAAATACAATCTCTTTTTGGGCTTAGTTGTGGTCACTTTGCAGTGTACTAATTATTATAATTATTATCCGGCCCCAGACCATTCGCTACGACAAAAATCTGAATCTAGTTGCCTACCCCAGGTGTAGAGGGCAGTGTTGAGGCCTCACCTTGAGATAGCACTGGTAGGTATTGAAGATGATGGGCTTCTCGCTGTTGAAGATCCTCTGCATCTCCAGGGTCAGTCTGCTGATGGCTGGCTGGAAGTATGTCTGCTCAGCGTCCACCATCAGCCTCACCCCGTTCTCCACTGCATGCTGGGATAGAGGGAAGGACAGAAGCTTTATTTTAACATCTGACAGTTAGCACCAACACCCAGTTAGCACCAAACACCCAGTTTGCACCAAAAAACTGTGCAGAAAATGTTATTGATCATCTGAAACCCTTCATTGATCTTGCTCCTACCTAGGCTATAGAAATGTATGAGTCTAAGCCTTCTATTTCAGAGCATGTTACAGTTTACATTTTATTCATTTAGCAGACTCTCCTATCCAGAGCCACTTGCAGTTAGTGCATTCATCTTAAGATAGCTAGGTGAGACATTTCACAGTCAAAGTCGCAGCATGTTGAGGTCTTTGGCCATTATGCCACAGGCATCTTGTGTTGCCATGTAGTCCAGCCATGCTAATGCAATCTCTAGGGACCAAGGTATTACTTGTATCTATAGAGACTCACTTAAGAGCAAACAGACTTTGGATACATGTCATAGTAGACTACTGGTGTTGTTGGAGCAGTGCAACTACAATTAAAACTGAGTGGGCTGACACCTTTCCCAACAATGACAATGCTGAAGTGAATCTGAAAATGTGTAACAAGAACAAACAAAACTATTGCCAAAAGGTTTATTTCCAATAAACTTGTGTATGGCCTGCTCACTGAGGTAGGGCTGAGAGTAAGATAAGTTTCTCATAACATCTGAAAAATACTAAATCCCATGATTCAATGCATATGTGAATCGCTGGGTTAATGTACTGTTGTTTACAATTTAACAGTTGGTTAAGCCATGCTAGTTAACAGTGCCCTATATTGCACTCTACAATCACCCTACCTTGGCCAGAACATCCACTCTCTGCAGCATCCTCTTCATCTGTTTCTCCTCTTCAACAGTAAACTTCCTCAACAGAGGCTCCAGCTGACCAGTCTAGAAGATCAGAGGAAAAACACATTTCATTTAGAGTCAACCCTGAGCCTAGTTAAATAGTTAAATAAAGGTTCAATTTAACCCGGAGCTAAACTACAAAATGCATGCATATACTGTATGCACACTCTCAATGTATGGATGGATGTGTTCTGGTACAGTGTGTACAAACACATTCAGGTAGATATCATACAGTAGTATGCCTGTGTGTTTAATATTACAAAGATATGTAAATACATTTGTGTGTTCATGTGTAATATCTTGCCTCAAAATTGGGAATGACGAGCAGGTTTGAGATCGATGTTCTGTCGTTAATCAAGCTATTCCAGTCCAGAAGGTCTATTGTTCTGGGGAACATTATGTAAATGACAGATTCAAAGTCAAATCCAGTCCTGTACACACATCCTATGCGTTGAATAGTAGATTGTGCGCTCATGATACATTCCAGGTGAGTTCAGCCTCCTACCCTGATGAGCCCAGTTTCTCTCCAGTAAACCAGTTCTCAATGTCGTCTTTATTTCCAACACCCAGCTTAGTCAAACTCTCCTGTAGCAAACAAAAGTACGGTATTATATAGAGTCATTATTGCATGGAACTCCCTTCCATGTCATATTGCACAAATGAACAGAAAACCAGGTTTTAAAACAACAGATAAAGCAACACCTAACGGCACAACGCCTCGCCCCTATTTGACCTAGATATTTTGTGTATGTATTGATATGTAGGCCATGTAGTTCTGTATTGAAATGTACAGTATGTAGTTCTGTCCTTGAGCTGTTCTTGTCTATTAATGTTCTGTATTATGTAATGTTTCATGTTTTGTGTGGACCCCAGGAAGAGTAGCTGCTGCTTGCGCAACAGCTAACGGGGATCCTAATAAAACCACCAAAATAGGATAAAAAAATGTATTTTAAAGAATATCAATAACTATTAACGATGAAACATTAAATATACAGGTAATCACTAGCAGGGAAAACTATTAACAAATGTTTCGTCGTTTTGCTATGGTGTTTGATGTTTTCGTCTCAAAGGAACAATAAGGCTGTCACAAAAATGAGGTCTGTTAGATCTAGGGAGTCTTTTTAGTAGCAGAGAGCTGGTGATTTTTAGCTGGGAAACTGCTTGACCTCAGTCTCATCTCCACTTTGAGTGTTGCTGTAGGCGACACGCACCTTCAGTTGTTCCAGTTCCAGTTTCTGCTCCAGTGCGTCCATGCCAGACTTCCCCTGCTGTGCTGCCAGGAGGTTGAAGAACCTCCTCCATTTCACCAGCACCTCTGAGAACTGGAGCTGGAGAGGGGAGGAGACAGGTCATAACGCCAACAAAAAACTAAAAAGCTGCGCTCTGTCACGATCACTGCCAATGTTAAATCAAGGGCTAAAAGAGAGAGTCTAACAGGCAGAGGGTGTCTAACTCACCAGGAACTGTGGGCGGCCCAGGGCAGTCATCTTAATGGCAGAAAATCCATCTACAGAGGCCCCCCCTGACAGTCAGAGATACAACATAACATTTAGTGCAGCGATAACACCATTGATAAATAGATCATAATATGCATGATGTAACAACATATGCAAAGAGTCTGCAAAAACATTTTTGGGACAAATGTAAGTAATTGAATTCACTGCATGTTATTGTGTTCTCACCTGAGGCTTTGATGCAGTTGAGGAAGGTCTCCATCTGGTTGTCACACTTGGCCTCATCAGCATAGAAGTATGTCCTGGCACTGATCACGCCCCCACGACGGTCCCCAAACTGACGGTGGGCCTTGTACTTCTTCTCACGGAGGTCAACGCCTACAGTCAGAAAAACAAGACTTTCCTCTAGAGTATACGAACACAGAACACTGGGAGGGAAAGACAAGAGAACCCTTCCCATAGGAATAACTCCTACCACCATCACATCAATAATTTAGATCTAAATTGGCATAGATACCTGGAGATTTGTTTTTCAGAAAATGAACAAATTGTGACAGCAGCATACCTTTACGTGTACAACAAATATTAGCCAGGCATGTGCCTATTGGTAAGGTAAACTGGGTGGTTCGAGCCCTGAATGCTGATTCGCTGACATGATAAAACATTTATTTTTACTGCTCTAATTACGTTGGTAAGCAGTTTATAATAGCAATAAGGCACCTCAGAGTTTATGATATATGGCCAATATATCACGGCTAAGGGCTGTGTCCAGGCACTCCGCATTGCGTCGTGAATAAGAACAGCCCATAGCCGTGGTATATTGGCCATATACCACACAATGTTTTAAGATACTGTATGTGAAAAAGTAGATAAATCTCTAGATATCTAGTGCCAGGCTCAGAAAAAAGATATGGGGGAGAGGGTTATGTAAATATCCAGAGCCCCAAAACATGCAACATGAAATTAACCAGGGTTTCAGCAGCTCTTTAACTTAACATGCAAAATACCGTTTATACTGCATACCGGGGTATTTTGAAATACCCCCCAGATCATAGCTTTATAAGGGATCATAGCTTTCACCTGGATTCACCTAGTCAGTCTGTCATGGAAGAGCAGGTGATCTGAATAGATGTATACACAGTGTGTATATACACTACCTTTCAAAAGTTGAGTCACTTAGAAATGTCCTTGTTTTTGAAAGAAAAGCACATTTTTTGTCTATTAAAATAACATCAAATTGATCAGAAATACAGTGTAGACATTGTTAATGTTGTAAATGACTATTGTACCTGGAATATCTACATAGGCGTAGAGGCTCATTATCAGGAACCATCACTCCTGTGTTCCAATATAATTATGTTAGCAGAGCTGAAAACTGTTGTGCTGATTAAAGAAGCAATAAAAAAGACTAGTTGAGTATCTGGAGCATCAGCAGTTGTTGGTTCAATTACAGTGTCAAAATGGCCAGGAACAAAGAACTTTCTTCTGAAACTCATCAGTCTATTCTGAAGGCTATTCCATGCGAGAAATTGCCAAGAAACTGAAGATCTCATACAACGCTGTGTACTACTCCTTTCACAGAACAGCGCAAACTGTCTCTAACCAGAATAGAAAGAGGAGTGGGAGGTCCCGGTGCTGATAAAGGGCCTATGTACGCCTATGTAGACATTCCATAATAATAATCAGCCGTTTCCAGCTACAATAGTCATTTACAACATTAACAATGTCTACACTGCATTTTGAACGGTAGTGTGTACACACACACACACACACACACACATACACACAATTTTATAAATAACTCCCCTTGTGAGCACATTAAATAATACTGTATACCCCGGTATGGTACAGAAACGGTATGAGTGTATGAAAATCTGGAAACCGCCCAACCCTACTTACAAGCCCTCATTAACCCCTCTCCCCTTCCTAGCCTCCAGACTAAATCCAGATTTAACCTGCTCCCTCACCCATGCAATCTCATGTAACGAACCTCATGTAAGAGCTCTATATTAACCCTTAAATGACTGCTGGAATAGACCCAGGAAGTTAGCATTCAGGAACACTGCTGAAGCGACAGACATATTTTGGCACTGCGACCCCACTGCTTTCACACGCACGGTTAAGTGCCCTGTGTGAAAGGGGTTCCACCCCCCACCTCCACCAACCAGATGGCCAGATACATCAGTAATGAAACATTTATGTCAAGTAACATTACTGTGGTCATGCTCCTGCGTTACGAATAATTCTGTATCTGGCACTGAAACAAATCATAAAGTGCATAAATAACATTTCAATTACAACAAAACTCACAATCATAACCAAATAAATTAATTGTAAATCAAACTGAAAACTCATTTTGAGTTGTTAATCCGTTTCAGTCAACAAATACACACCTGGACTTTCTTTCTCTGCTTCAGACACACAGGCGCTGGAAGAGAAGAAACATTGAATTAACATGACATCAACTGACAGATACTTATATCACTACTACTACTACCACCACCACTACTACTATATAGTCAAAAAGCCTAATAACCACAAGTGTTCAGTACCAAATAAATAATGTTGAAGTAAGTAGATGGTGTCGTGGAATCCTAACCAGTGAGGAGAGACTGTCATTTCTTCAAACAATCAACCTTTATGTAATAAGAATTGCAATAATGTCGCTGGTCAGCCCTCCACTCAAAAGACACAAGGAACACAGTAACCTTATATAGTCACACTTATCTTATGCAAGCATATACAAAACACGTGATCTTGGTATGTGTATGAAAGATGAGACGAATCTGGGGTAAAAGTACAGAATAGGGTGGTCTCGCTCTGTAGCAACAGGTGGTTATTCTAGTAACAATAGGTGTCAAAATAACAGGAATCTCTCTAGACTGTCGTTAGAAGGAAATAGAACAACGGTTCCATGAATTGAGTTGAGAAAGCTCCTTTTGCTGTCTGCCCAGGTGGTGTGCGTGTGTGGTTTTACACACACACACACTTGTTGGAGTGCAAGAATCTATACAACCTTAAAGAAATCATTTAGCACATTAGAAGTCATGAACTTTAAGAGGTTGTTCCAAACATTTGGTTATTTAAGCTTAGACATTTTTACGATTTTTCCCCTACAAATGGGGAGGAAAATGGGGTCCCAGTATTGAACTGGATTATGACTCATAATTTCGTACACTAAAGATTGTTCAAATCAGATCCAGCTCAGTGTTTCGCAACCACAGAGTGTGTGCCAGTACGTTGACTGTACTATATAGTATATGGTACACACAACAAGGGGATTGGGGGGAGGGTGCTAACATTAAGTGCAAATGTCCTGCTACTTGAGCTCTTGTGCCGTCGTGGACTTCTGATAACGGAGAGTGCTGACTGTTTCAAAACCTCAGTGCATCACACATACAGTAGCCTAGGTTAATCCAGTAAGATCCTATCTAGAACGGCGCCTCTAATACCCAGGCTTGAATAACATGAAGGAAATTGATCTCTCATTAGCACATTGCTGTATTTTTTTTTTTATTGAACCCTTATTTTACCAACGACCAGGGGAATAGTTACATGGGAGAGGAGGGGGGGGTGAATGAGCCATTTGGAAGCTGAGTATGATTAGGCGACCGTGATGGTATGAGGGCCAGATTGGGAATTTTGCCAGGAGACTGGGGATAACACCCCTACTCTTACGATAAGTGCCATGGGCTCTTTAGTGACCACAGAGAGATAGAGCACCTGTTTAACGTACCATACAAAAGACGGAACCCTACACAGGGCAATGTCCCCAATCACTGCCCTGGGGCATTGGCATATTTTTTTTTTTAGACCCGGGGAAAGAGTGCCTCCTGCTGGCCCTCCAACACCACTTCAAGCAGCATCTGGTGCATGCTTAGCTTCAGAGACAAGCTAGCAGTAGGATGCAGGGTGGTATGCTGCTTGCATCTTTCTGTGCTGTTGGTTCTTTCAGTGATTGCCATGGCTTAATGTTATCAAGGGATAAATATTTGCACAGGCTAACTGCACAATTTGAATGAAAGTTTTAATATACATTAGCTGAGTCTCAACGTTTGAAAGTAATAGACTTCGGAAACTCAATCAAAGCATGTACTTTGCCGATAAAAAAAAACTATGAAAGGTTGATTGCTCTGGTACACTCCCACAATGATTAATTCACAACATGTTGATAATGTATGGACTGTCATTACCTCAAGGGGGTGTTAAAACGTTTTTGAAAAACAAGTGAATAGGTGTCCTCTTCCTCTGGTACATCCAATTATTTATGATTTTTATTTAACCTTTATTTAACTAGGCAAGTCAGTAAAGAACAAATTCTTATTTACAATGACGGCCTACACCAGCCAAACCCGGACGACGCTGGGCCAATTGTGTGCCACCCAACGGGACTCCCAATTACGGCCAGTTGTGATAGAGCCTGGATACGAACCAGGGTGTCTGTAGTGACGCCTGTAGCACTGAGATGCAGTGCCTTAAACCGCTGTGCCACTTGGGAGCCCGAGAGAGGAGAGGAGAGGATGTTGTGTAACTCCACCAATATAGGCTGGCTCCAAAAGTCCTTATAAGTCCCCTCGTGTGGAGCGTTCCACAGCACTGAGCTATGGTCAGAATGTTACCACGTTGGCCTTTAATGGTGTCACTACACTTTTCACTGTCATTCCCATCCACAACCCCACCCTCTTCATTATCATTGTTCAGCTTGAATGTGTGCATAGTTACTCCTATAAGAAAATCTCTAACCAAAGGCTGTTTCCCAAAACACATAACACTCCCTGGGCCTCTTGAAAGGGTGTGTCGAGTTACCCAACAGGGCAGGCTTGTCTCAATCAACTGCATGTGACTGCATTCTCAAAAGGACTGGAATAAACATGCTCCTTCAGCTCAACAAATCAGGAGAGAGCCTGGAGGAAAGTCGATTGAACAAATCAGGAGAGAGCCTAGAGGGGTATGTCTGAACTAACCAATGGTGGCCGGGTAGTGCTGGATAATGTCAAATGCTAAAAGTTATGCATTGTTTACAATCCATTTGAGCCCATAAAAAAAATGTTTATATAGTGGCCACTGAGGTAAAAGTATAGGCATCTGACTGTACATCACATGACTACAAATAATAAATGATTCCTAATCTATAAGTAATGAAACTAGAAAATGTGAAAGCTTATATTTGAAGAGTCCTATATCCTCTATTAGTGTTACTTCAGCTGGGGTTGTGACTAATGAGATACAGACTACCACAGCAGACTACTTACTCCATTTCCTTCTTCTCTGCCTCCTCCTGGGTCAGGTCCTCCTCCACACTGTAATCCAGGACAGAGCCCACGCCGAAGGCCTGGTTCTTACGGATCAGAGGCTTGATTGAGTTGTGGTCCTCCCCTGCCACAAACTGTCCATAGAACGTCATCTTCATCATCCTCTCAAACAGCCACTGGCCAAACACCTTCTTGCTTAGGTCCATCAACTGAGGACAGAGCAAATAATCAAATGAGTTAGACCCACAACTCACCAGTTAGAGTAGTGTTCCTTATAACTTGATTCACCCAGGAACTGATCTACGAAAACTACCGCCAATTGATTTTCAGTCACAAGATTCAATACAAATGGTATAATAATATAGTTTTGTTAACTCTTTCCTCAGTCACAGCTTGTTGTGTAGTCAGTCAGCCAGGTTAATGATAATAGGTCTAAACTACTTGTGCACGTAGAAATGTTAGGCTGTGAAATTAATATAAACTGTTCTTCTGCATGCATGTTGAATAATGGCCCTTTAGACAGTCAGAAATGTCCATTATTTTATCTGATATCACTTGTATGACAGTTAGCCTACTAACCACACCTGTAAAAACGAATCAAAGGAATGTAGCAAAAACTATCTAATCAAATGAATGTCCCTACCTCCTTGTTCTTGTCAACGAGGAAGTCGAATGTGCAAAGCTTGAAGACCAACAGACTTCTAAGCAGCTCAATGTTATCTTTACTTTTATAAGCTTCATGAGTATTGTCAAAGTCGATTGCGATCTTCTGTGTTTGAGCATCGTTGGTATTTTTTGATTGGATGATGAGGTCCGCTTGAACAGCTTTCACAACAGTGCACTGATCAACTTGCTTCTCTTTCCCTCCTTCAACCTCATCACTTTGCGTGGATGAGACCGTGGAGCGAAATCTCCCCTGAGAAAATAAAATTCTCTTGATGTTGTCGGAACTTGACCTGACCAGAGCTGGTACTACTTTATTGTACGACATTTTTAAAAATGTTATTTACTTTAGTATTGAAATTAGTTAAAAATTGTTTTCTTGCGTTTGAGGGCGAGTGGTACCACCACTCTTCGTTCCTGGCTAGACTAAATCCGGAAATTATTGTTGCACAGCCTTTATAACCCAAGGAACGGCTTGTAGTAGGCACGCCCAGTCCCCACCGTTTTTGTATAAAGAATTAGGCTACATTTCCTTCATAACGAATAAAGAAATCCAAGGTGAAAAATCGGAATAAGCCCTTTTCAAATGTATATTTATCAACTAGGAAATTTAGAAATTAGAACTGAGAAGTATAGTGTTGTAATACCGGTAGAAAATATGCATAAAATGAGGTTGCTTTTGGTGTATAAAAACAAAATGTGTGAATTAAAATGATAAAAACATTTTTTTAAATATAGCCAGCCTAGCATTATACTATTGCCTCCGTGGGTTAAGTCTATTGGCAAGTTGTGCTAGTGTGTTTGACTTAATGGTATCTCCTGCCTGAAAGAAAGTACAGCAATCAATGGGCGTATTTATCCTACACTTCAATACTGACTGGGAGACATATTTTTGCAACCATGCTGTCATATAGGTTCCTATTTGAAATAACACTTCACCCAAGTCAATACATACAGCACCGGTCAAAGGTTTGGACACACCTACTCATTCCAGGGTTTTTCTTTCATTTTATAATTTTCTACATTGTATAATAATAGTGACATCAAAACTATGAAATAACACGTATGGAATCATAGTAATCAAAAAAGTGTTAAACAAATCAAAATATATGTTATATTTGAGATTCTTCAAAGTAGCCACCCTTTGCCTTGATGACAGCATTGAACACGCTTGGCATTCTCTCAACTAGCTTAATGAGGTAGTCACCTGGAATGCATTTCAATTAACAGATGACCCTTGTCAAAAATTAATTTGTGGAATGTATTTCCTTCTTTATACGTTTTAGCCAATCAGTTGTGTTGTGACAAGGTAGGGGTGGTATACAGAAGATAGCCCTATTTGGTAAAAGTTAAAGTCCATATTATGGGAAGAATAGCTCAAATAAGCAAAGAGAAACGACAGTCCATCATTACTTTAAGACATGAAGGTAAGTCAATCTGGAAAGTGTCAAGAACTTTCAAAGTTTCAAGTGCAATTGCAAAAACCATCAAGCGCTATGATGAAACTGGCTCTTATGAGGAACGCCACCGGAAAGGAAGACCCAGAGTTACCTCTGCTGCAGAGTATAAGTTCATTAGACTTACCAGCCCAAATAAATGCTTCACAGATTTCAAGTAACAGACATCTCAACATCAACTGTTCAGAGACTGCGTGAATCAGGCCTTCATGGTCGAATTGCTGCAAAGAAACCACTAGTAATGGACACCAATAATAAGAAGAGACTTGCTTGGGCCAATAAACACAAGCAATGGACATTAGACCGGTGGAAATCTGTCCTTTGGTCTGATGAGTCCACATTTTTTATTCCAACCGCTGTGTCTTTGTGAATAGGTGAACGGATTATCTCTGCATGTGTGGTTCCCACCTGAAGCATGGAGGAGGTGTGATGGTGTGGGGATGCTTTGCTGGTGACACTGTCAGTAATTTATTTAGAATTCAAGCCACACTTAACCAGCAGAGCTACCACAGCATTCTGCAGCGATACGCCATACCATCTGGTTTGCGCTTTATGGGACTATCATTTGTTTTTCAACAGGACAATGACCCAACACATCTCCAGGCTGTGTAAAGGCTATTTATTTGACCAAGAAGGAGTGCTGCATCACATGACCTGGCCTCCACAATCACGCGACCTCAAGGCAATTGAGATGGTTTGGGATGAGTTGGACCGCAGAGTGAAGGAAAAGCAGCCAACAAGGAACTCCTTCAAGACTGTTGGAAAAGCATTCCAGGTGAAGCTGGTTGAGAGAATGCCAAGAGTGTGCAAAGCTGTCATCAAGGAAAAGGGTGGCTACTTTAAAAAATCTCAAATCAAAAATATATTTTGATTTGTTTAACACTTTTTTGCTTACTAAATGATTCCATATGTGTTATTTAATAGTTTTGATGTCTTCACTATTATTCTACAATGTAGAAAATAGTAAAAATAAAGAAAAACCCTTGAATGAGTAGGTGTGTCCAAACTTTTGACTTGTACTCTATGGGGTGGCAGGTATCCTAGTGGTTAGAGCGTTGGGCCAGTAACCGAAAGGTCGCTGGTTCAAATACCTTAGCCGAGAAGGTGAAAAAAAAAAGGCACTTCACCCTAATTTGCTCCAGGGGCTGACCCTGTAGGTAGGTCGTCATTGTAAATAAGAATGGTTGAGAGCAGCACAGTTACAGTCAACGCGGTGGATAACATGAAAACAGCCTAATCAGCTCTGCTAGGGCGAGTAAAACGGTCAAAGTGTGGTTCTCTCATTTGTATCTAGCCAACGTTAGCTTGGGTGCGTGCTTGACTGCCGTTGAACGCTCGGATCAACCCTCCTCGGCCAGGCAGTATGCGCTCCGAGAGCGAAACGCTCTGAATTTACGAACGGACGCTCTGAATTTACGAACGGACAATCTGACAACGCTCTGAATTTACGAACGGACAATCTGACAACGCTCTGAATTTACGAACGGACAATCTGACAACGCTCTGAATTTACGAACACACCCAGTCATTTGTTACGCTATTAAGCCAGCAAGAGGTTGCGTAGCAACGGCATCAATTTCCGGTAGACAGGTGACGCTCTGTTCGTTTACATTATACTCAAATTAACTACTAGTATGTAGTATATATACTCATTAAGTATGTAGTATATAGTATGTTAGTATGGGTATTCGAACGCAGCTATAGTGTGAGTACTGTGAGAATGTGCTTCTTCATATTTCCATATTTTCAACAACAGAGGGAGCCATTGACTAAGTGCTGAATCTGCTCTGTAACAGACCATGTTTTCATAGGGTAGTCTGTTTTACTGAGGGGTGGGGAGTTTCTGCAGTCAGTGGTGATGTAGTTGCTGTGGGGAAATCCCAGAGAGATTTTCAACTTTTTCCCAATACTTCTTAACACCGAATTTGCAAATTGTCATTGTTGCAAAGACTTTAGGCTAACAGCCTACCAGTATGCTATTTCATTTACTGGAGCATACTGCCACGCTCTGGATGGGTAACATTTTTGAAAGAAAGTCAGACATATTTCCACTGGAAAGCCCTTGGAGTGATGGTGTTCACCACAACATGGAAACAACGAGACATGTATTTGTAATTGTGCTTCTAAATGTCTTATGTTTTGGATTTACAGCCTAGAACTAAATCCCAGAGGTAGAAATGTATGTGAAGCTGGGTAAGTGATTGTGTGCCTGTTTTAAACACGTTTTAGGCTTGACATTGATAAACAAAACTATTACAGTCGCCTGATACAAGTCAGTGAAGGTAGATACACATGCATTCAATTGTTTTAGATATAGTTTGAGATTTAATGAATACCCAAGCCCTTCTACACACAGATAACTTTCCTCAGATCTCTCTTGCTTATTTAGTCTACTGCCAGTAATTCCCTGCACTATGAATGCTGTGACCGATTTGCATCTGAACGTGATTAGGATAATGTTCAATATTTAGATGTAATTGTCTATCTGTCATGATTGTAATGTGATCATAATATTAGTTTTGGATGGAAAGAGTTAAATGTTTAGTTTTTATGAATCAAATACAGACCATTTGTTTCTCCCTCCCATATCTGACAGGCTCCAATGCTGTAGTGGCTGGTCATAGCAAGGAGATGAGTGCTTAATACGTGAGTAGTTGAACGCCTCTACTAAATTTATATGAATTAACAAACCTGAATCAGATAAATTGGGAGTAGACTCCACAATCATTTAATCTTTCATTTCTAAAGGCATAACCATTTAATGTGAACTAACTCACCCAATGGTTTTCCTTCTGCAATTTGTGAGAGTAACTTCACCCTAGTAAGAGAATTAAGTTTGTGTGCGACCTAATGAATGCCGCTGTTGTCCTGGTTATTTTTGGAGCAACCTGTGATATGAGTAAGTACCCTGCTACTACCTCACAGCTATCATTGAAGTGGTAAACAGCAGTTGAAACATTAACAAAAAGCTGAGGGATGGGGCTGGAGAAATGTAAACACTCTCCAATTCATAGACAGAGCTATGGATGCATGGACTGACAATCCATGATATTAAAAGTATAGTTTTAACCTGGTTTTAAGGCTATATAGTGTTTGTTTACATTTACTATGTTTACATTGGAGTAAAACAAGCTTATATTTTGGGTTCTGATGGGGTACGACAGTTGAACTAAGCTTCTGAGGCATTAATAAGTTATATTCTTCAAGAATCAATTGGTACATGTCATTAATTAAGTGCAAACATTGATGTAGCAACTGCAGATTGCCCCTTTTTGAATATAATTTAGCTATTTATTTAAAGCATTGAGTCCTGTGAATGGTAGTGTTAATGTGTTAGCACTGTAGTCATTTTCACATACAGCCAGTCCAGGTAGCCTACTTCTCAGAACTACGTAGCCTACGTCCAGAGAGAACTTAGTACACAAATTATCTCATATTTGCCTTTCATCCTCCCTGTAGAATGTCCGTCCCAGTTCTGGGGACCTGACTGTAGGGGTAAGTATGACTGCCATCCCAATGGGAGGTGCGATGATGTCACTGGGGCCTGCACCTGTAACCCTAATCGCTGGGGGCCAATGCAACCAGGAGACAGGCGCTTGTACGTGCTACGCACTGCAGCATCAACTCTGTGTGTGATGTGGGAACGAGCCAGTGCCACTGCAACCACGGCTGGTTTGGGAGGAACTGCGTGGCTGCAACGGTTCTCCGTGTGAACAGCTCACCGGGCGCTGCAAGTGTCGAGAGCAGCTGTGGGGTACTCACTGCGAGCGCATGTGCCAGTGTATCCATGGACGCTGTAACCAGGCGGATGGATCGTGCACCTGCAGGCCAGGATTCAGAGGGAAGTTTTGCAGGGAGCCGTGTCCAGCTGGGATCTACGGACAGAATTACAGAAACAGGTGTGTGACAACTGTGTTGGACAAAGATTACTTACTTGGAACCACAGAGGTTATTTAGCTGGATAAGACAAACATGTCTTTCTCTTTGTCTGCTGTACTGTGCCCATTGTGGTAGCCATGTGGTGAAGCTGTCAATTTGAATGTGGTTTACAAACTGCTTTGACCTGTGACCCACCTAAAGTGTTTTAGTCACCTAAAGCTGTTGGTAACCAAAACCAATACCTATAGCTTCAAGCCAGTTTCTAGCCGCAAGGGAACTAGCCCTGGCTGAAAGCCTGTAGCAGATGCTATAAGTGAACCAACCATTTGGAAACACTAGTCTAGCATTAATATGACTGTTATGAATTGAGTTAGCCCATGCTATTCATGTTGTGTTATAATGTTACTGAGGACTTGGTCTTACTGTTCTTCCAGGTGAACCTATGGAGAGAACTGTGTCAATGACTACAACAGCTGCTTCAATGGGATGTGTCACTTTGCCACAGGAGAGGGTCTCTGTGACCCCCATGTGTAACACAATGTCTTTAAAGGGACAAATGCAGTGAGGGATTATTGTTATCATTGTCAACAGAAAAGTACAAATCTTTAGTGAATGTAGGTTAGAAGCTCTGTTTCTGTTCTCCACAGTGTCCCACCATGACCCTGAGAATACTTTTAACTGTAGTTTCATCAAGCCACCCTCTGCAGTGGAGCAACCCACCACCTGCGGGTTGTCCCAAGCCTCTTCCGTAGAGACCACAGAGGATGGACATGTCTATGCTGTCCCTGACGGTGAGTGTATCAGACGAAATCTTCCCTGTCACTCCTGGATGATACTGGGTGCTGCGTTAAAATCCCCTATTTTGTTGTCCATTAGTTTACTCCAATTAGGGGAGGGGTGGTATGGTTAGGGGGAAAATAATAAAGGAAAATATATTTAAAAAATATATATATATATTGTATATATACAGTACCAGTCAAATGTTTGGACACACCTACTCACCTACTTATACATTATTCAAAGTAGCCACCCTTTGCCTTGATGACAGCTTTGCACACTCCTGGTCTACTCTGCGTCTCACAAAGACACGGTGGTTGGAACCAGAAATCTCAAATTTGGACTCATCAGACCAAAGGACAGATTTCCACCAGTCTAACGTCCATTGCTCATGTTTCTTGGCCCAATCAAGTCTCTTCTTCTTATTGGTGTCCTTTAGTAGTGGTTTCTTTGCAGCAATTAGACCATGAAGGCCTGATTCACGCAGTCTCCTCTGAACAGTTGATGTTAAGATGTGTCTGTTACTTGAATTCTGTGATTCAATTTCTGAGGCTGGTTAACCCTAATGGACTTATCCTCTGCAGCAGAGGTAACTCTGGGTCTTCCTTTCCTGTGGCGGTCCTCATGAGAGCCAGTGTCATGTTGATTGCACTTCGAATGCACTTGAAGAAATGTTTAAAGTTCTTGAAATTTTCCAGATTAACTGAGCTTCATGTCTTAAAGTAATGATGGACTGTCATTTCTCTTTGCTTATTTGAGCTGTTCTTGCCATAATATGGACTTGGTCTTTTACCAAATAGAGCTTTCTGTATATCACCCCTACCTTGTCACAACACAACTGATTGGCTCAAACTCATTAAGAAGGAAAGAAATTCCACAAATTAACTTTTAACAAGGCACACTTGTTCATTTAAATGCATTCCAGGTGACTACCTCATGATGCTGGTTGAGAGAATGCCAAGAGTGTGCAAAGCTGTCATCAAGGCAAAGGGTGGCTACTTTGAAGAATCTCAAATATGAAATATATTTTGATTTGTTTAACAGTTTTTTTTGTTACTACATGATTACATATGTGTTATTTCATAGTTTTGATGTCTTCACTATTATTCCACAATAGTAAAAATAAAGAAAAATCCTTGATTGAGTAGGTGTGTCCAAACTTTTGACTGGTACTGTATGTATTTATTTAAATATTTATGAGAAAAAATTACAGAGGTCCGAACCTCTGTGTCCTCATGAAGTTACGGCCCTGAAGTTACTATGTGAGAATTGCCAGAACAAAATATTTTTGGCTACGCTGGTGTGCAATTGGCCAAAAGGGATTATATAGCATTCTGACATGATGATAGAAAGTTACTAGTGTATGCTAAGTACTGTATTTCCATGCAGTGGCTATGAGTTATTCAAACTGCAAATTGCGTGTGGAGTAGCAACTTCTTTTCTGGTCTTATGTAAGTTTTCAGATAAACAATGTTTTTTATTTGTTATTTATTTATGTTATGTCTATCTCTGATAAGCTACCCAGGAAAGGGCTAAGAATAGCCCATATTAATATACAGTATATAGCCTTAGAAATACGATTCATGAGATCAATAACTTGCTAACATCGGATAATATACTGGCCATCTATGAAACTTGCTTGGATAATTCCTTTGATGATACAGCAGTAGCAATACAGGGATATAACATCTACAGAAAACAGAGGAATGCATATGAGGGAGGTGTTGCTGTATATGTTCAGAGACATATTCCTGTAAAGCTTAGAATCTCATGTCAGACGTTGTTGAAGTGTTCTGGTTGCAAGTTCGCCTGCCTCATCTAAAGCCTCTTCTTTTGGGGTGCTGCTATAGGTCACCAAGTGCTAACAGTCAGTATTTGGATAATATATGTGCAATGCTTGATAGTGTGTGTGATGTTAACAGAGAGGTCTATTTTCTGGGTGATCTGAATATTGACTGGTTAGTCAATATTAGTAAAAATGTAGACTCAAAAACAAAGACTATTAGTCCAAGGGTTGCAGTGATGCCACCTCTGGCTGAAAATTAGTGCGGTCAGTGTTGATTATTTTAAATTCTGGGAAAACAATAATGCACATGTTGAGATGTCTGAAATACTTTTTTAGACACATTTGTTTAATTGTGTTTTGCACCAAATCAAATAACGATGGAATATTTTCCCTTCCGTGGGTGTTTTTGATCTTGAGAAATGCATCACAGTATTCTTTATATTATAACTTTTTATTTTCCTTCACCATAGCTATTCTCAAACTAATGTATTGTATAACGGTGAGTGCTAGGAGGTCCAAATACTTATTTACCTTGATCAACCTTCATTATTGTACCCAACATTTGCTAATTTGTTCATATTGAATCAACCAAACACCCCCAAAAAGATTTTGAATCTTAAATGTTTTAAGTTGGAAAGCCGATCCCACTGTCCATAACTGTGGAGCCACGACAGGGCCTCAGACAAACAAGAGGTGTGTTGTGTTGATGGTAGAACAGTTTGGGGTTTGTGTAGAGAGCCCTGTGGCTGTCTGACACATGTGCTGCAGTTGTGCGTGTGCAGTTTTTGGGGGGAATGGTAGACTTTGAGGCAGCTTTAAAGGCTAAAGAAGATCATATGGTGTTTAATTGAATCCAGACTGTTGGTGCCGGTCATCCTGAATCTATGCTGTGACCTGCTTAGACAGGAACATCTCTCCCTTTACTCTCAAGACCCTCAGACAAAGCAAAGACCCATTTAGGATAAACAAGGTCCTGAAAATAAGTTATTTAAAGTAAGTAACATAGTAAGTCACATAGTAAGATTGGAAGATGATTTGAATGTCCTCACAGACCAGCTGCATTGTTGTGAAAGGTAGATCATATTGAACACATTGATGCTTTCAAGACATGACTGGGTGCATGGCTGTATGCATAGGTGCCTATGCATCATTATTTAATTCTAGAAGTTTTACTGTGGAAAAAGTATGGGGACTAGTGGTGGGATGATGACTAGAATTACGTTTTGACTGCCTGTTTAAACATCTCCCCGGAGCTTGGTCTGTAACGGAATGCCAGGCATTGAGAAACAACCACCAACTCAATCCTTTCCTATTGGGAGACAGTGGCTACTATAGAGACACCCTATGAAATAATTAACATCTGGTAGCCATTACATTGCTTGAACAAATGTATGAGTTGAGGAAAAAAGCTATTTTTTTCTACTAAGCAAAGCAGAAAACCTAGATTTAACACCTAAACGTCAGAATGGTCTAATTGGAAAACTAGGCCACAGTAACAAACATAAGTAGTTACCTAAATATGGTTAGAATTGTCTTAATGTCTTTTGAATCATTCACTGATAATTGTATTTTTCAGAAATGTAGCTTGAATTAATATTATTTGGATATGGGCCATGGCTCCAAAAAGACTTGTATATAACACTGCAAGCAATTGGCAGGACTTTTCTATGGGCATGATTACCTGTTTGCAAGTGTCTAGTCTATACCCAGTGTGGTATGAACGGGACATTGTGGACCTTCTGTGTAGGCTACAACATGTTATTTTCATTTACTCTGTTCGCTGAAACAGGAATGGAAAGACATCATGAAATATCATAATTGGAAACAAACACAGCCATAAGGCGACCCAGAATGAACCGACAGGATCATAGTTTTATGATGTGACTAGGGTTGCAAAAGTCTGGTAACTTTCCCCAAATTCCCAGGTTTTCAAAAAATCCTGGTTGTAGGATCCTGAAAATCCTGCTTATTCCCTCTTGATTCCGTTATTTTTAAACAGTTCCTCTGGCTGCCACTAAACAAAAAATGTCCTGTTTCATAAATAAGTCATTCCATCAAAACGATGGGCAAGCATTTTAGCCAGGTAGCGTAAGACAACAAAAACTACAAGTGTGTACTGATGACAGAGTTATAGACTGTTTAGGCAACATGAAAGAGGAAGATGGAATTGGTTTCTCTACAAGTATAGTGAGTCAACATGTTTTTTCTACTTACACAAACAAAAAAATCAGTACCATGGACAGCCCAATCATATGTAGTTTACGTTGATTGGACTAAATCGTTGTTGGTATCTTTTAGTTGTCACTGTATAGATAGGATGTTTTGCTTTTTTGCTTTCACAGCTAGCAAATGCAGCTAGCTAGCTAATTTAGCCTACTCAAACACCCAGCTCAAACAAGAGGGATGCTATGTTAGCTAGCTGGCTATGACTATCCAACAACACTGGAACCCTTCCAATTCAAGGAACGCTTTCGGTTATACTAATTTAATTCCACCAGGGCCCGCCGGTGTAACTGCTACACTGCTTATTGAACTAAACACTAACGTTACTGCATGATTGTAGCAGGTTTACTAACACGTTGATGTGAAAAGAAATACAATAAAGGTTACATTTGAAAAATATATAATAAAAAAAAACATGGATGGAGTGACGCTAGATGGACTCTCCATACTGAGGAAATGGCTCCATCTAGCGTTCCCAATACAAAGCAGGACCTGGCTGTCACCTGTGACGATAGACATTAAAACCACGTTCAAAAGAACTGGGAACTCTGAAAAAACGACCTACTGGAAAAATTGATTTTAACGTAAGCGCTCGGTCATGATTTGACCTCGTATTATTCAGCATTCCCAGTTGCATCAAACCATCTAGAAAAGTTATACTGTATCAAAGTACAATAGTGAGTTATTTTCTACTATGCAATGCCACAACAGCACCATCTGTCATGGCAGGGAGTAATATTATCCAATAAGAGAATGTCAATAAATGTTGATTGCTAGTTTTCTGATTCTACAAATTAATACGTGTAGGTTTATGTTTAATTTATTAACAGTTTTAACTTATCAGCAGACAGCACATTTACAAATGTTGAGGAACAGGAGGGCATGACAATGACAGTTGATAGGAAACGCTTCCATGATGTGCTGAGTTCTGACAAGTCTAACGCCCATGGAGTTTCTGGTAGTCAGCCTCGTCGTGACAGATCAATGTCCATGCAGCTGATGGAACATGAATACGGACTCAGGGGAATGAAACACCAATCCGGCTTCTTTTCCGCCGGAACATCGCCGGGTCACTTCTATTCCTCCTCAGTTTCGTATTGGTGTTTGATGTGTTTCCAGAGTTTCTACGAACAAAACACAATATTGAAAGTTTAGTTATACGTGTAAATACATATGCTGTATTCTTCCGACGAGACTGAACTAGCTACCTAGTCAACTAACTAATGGACATAAACAACTAACGTTAGCTAGCTAGGTTAGCTACAAACCGAGGCAGGCGGTTGTTTGTCCTTAGCAAGGTCAGATGTATGCTACTGGAAGATCTGTCAGTAGACTTACCCCCCGATTCAATTGCTCAAATATGGCATCGCCTCCCTGGTCAAACATTCGTTCAAAAAACACTGCTCCGACCATGATGGTAACGGCAAAAGTAGATGTTCTCCTAAAGAGCAAATTGTAGACACCTTTAGCGAGCGACATGTTAACTGATGGTGATTTCGAGAAAGGAGGAAATGACGACATATTAATTTAAACCGAAGTATGATGGGAAATGTAGTTCTAAATATGTGCGTCATATCCTTGTGCACCAAAGTAAATGTAAAAATTAAATACTGACGATATAACATACATAGTCTTTGAGAGTAAACACTTACATACTTACTTATTATATAAATATAATGATGGCAAACTGCTGAGTAGCTAAGCTGGAGAGATAGCAAACCTAGAGGAGATCCAACCTGTAGTTGCAGTTACTAGCTGTTCGAGGTCGTCCAAATTACCACAGCCACAAAATGATACCAATGGCTAAACCCCGCCTATTTCTACAATTCATCTCGTTCAAATCTGATTTTAAACCTAACCTTAACCCCAACCACATTTCTAAATGTATGCCTAACCCTTACCAGTGGCGACCCGTCATTCAAGGCAGGTGAACCCCACATTTAATAGCAAATTATTATTTTTAAACGTTTATAAAAAATATATTTAATTGTACATTGTTATATATCAATTGCCTGTTTTGCATGTTATTTTGGCATTAATACGTGTCACATATCAGTTAGCAAACTATGTAAACAAAGCTGTATACAAACATGGTCTCTTTCTTGTTTTCTTGATTAAGGCAGCTCCAAAATGCAGGTGTTTCAGCCTAGCTAAATGCTTTCTGTGGTGGTGGGGCAAGCCGGCAGAAAATAGGAGCATTGCGCCTGATTGTCTCAGTGTTCTGTCACTCATGGGGACTCATGGGGACACTACTTCACAGGCTAAGTCTAAGTCCTTAGTAAGAGTAGACATCGAACATTTCAGCCCTTTGGGTCCTGCTATAGAGTTATATTATAAGTGCCCTTTCAAGAAGGCTCAAGGTCATTGGCCACAGATAAAATTGCATCAAATCATATTATATGTACAGTAGCTTTGATTGGACTGATCATGTCAACGTCTTACTTTCATCTTACTTAGCTAGCAGTCATTATCACAAAACCAAGTAGACAATCTACTGGCAAATCCTTTTTAATCCTTGTCATATGAAGAAAGATAATGAGAAATGATAGATAAAACGTATCGGTGCTCATCGGCCATTGGACATTCCCATTACACAAGGAGTTGGAAATCGCTAATTCAACAATGAATGGTTTGGAAGGACTGTCGCTCCACCTTCCTGTATAAGTAAGCAAGGTGAGTCCAAAAATGTATTGTATGATAAATGATGTAATATGCCATGGAGATATATATACTGTAGCTAAGAAAGTAATACTAAGTGTATGTTGTGTAGTAAGCTGTTAGTAGCCCATGTGCCTCACCCTAATAATTTGGTCTATTTTCACCTCTTAATTTTGCCTACTGTTCTAACTTGGTGGTGCACATGTAGCCTATAACCTGTTTTAGAGAAATGTAATCATTGAATATTGTAAGAGCTTTCATTGTCTGCTTATATTGTGGCTGCAGGTAGCCGAGTGTTGGGCCTGTAACCGAAAGGTTGCTGGATCAAATCCCCCAGCTGACAAGGTAAACATCTGTTGTTCTACCTCTGAACAAGGCAGTTAACCCACTGTTCCTAGGCTGTCATTGTAAATAAGAATTTGTTCTTAACTGACTTGCCTAGTTAAATAAAGGTTTAAAAAAAAAAGTATATGCCCTTTATTTATCCTATGGTTCTGACTTGGTGTACATGTTCTGAATTCTGTCGCTGTACATTTCAAAAGTGCTGAGCAAATAGTTATATTGACTATGTCCGTCGTCGCTCGCTCATTAATGTCTTAATCGAAATTACGGATTGCCTCTTATCCGCTTGTCGTCCCCTTATGCCATAGTTTGTACATCTCAATTGTCAGTAGAAACCACATTTGTTTAAGCAAGTCAGCCATATTAGCTATGTTTTTTTTAAGCAGTAAATGAGGCTGAATGAACTGTTTCGCTGTTTGTGGGCACCATTTGTCACTGTTATATTGCAATTAATGTATTGTTTAGTGTTTTGTTGGTAGTGGCTTTACTGGCATGCATCCCACATTTTTTTGTTTGACCCCCCAAGACTTACATACTAAAATCGCCACTGACCCTTAAATGAATTATATAATTTGCACGATATAGCCAATTTTGACTTTGTGGCTGTGGTAACTAGTGACATCTACGATATAAAGTGTTTTTTCTCAATGTTGCGGGGATGTCACGTGTCCTACTTATATCAGTACACGGGTAACAACCTAAGCATTACAAAACTTCTATTCAATCAAATAAACCTAACGTAGCAAATAAGTCATTCATTTTTTGTTGACCTCCATACAAACACTCTCTGTTGCGAGAGATGCAATACACATTTAAAGAAGAAGAAGATCATGTGCTATAGCTACTACCGTAAAAAATATACATTTGGACAGCGACAATCTTTGCTGAAGGCTGTTGCGGGAGGAAGTGTCCGTGGATGGTGGTTGGAAGAGCACGCTTGTTTGAAATGGAAAAGCTTCTCGGTAGCTACTGACAAAGAAGAACATCAAGATGAAGCAGCTGCTTTAAAAGTGGACTGCACTGTTGAGCGCTACATTCCGAGTTTGTGCTGATTGTATGGAGATTGTGACAGCTTGTTAAATGGCGTCCCTTGAGAGGGCAAACACAAGATGTGCAGTATTATCATAATGAGATGTATACTTGGATTACGGAGGAGGAAGGGAGGGAAAAAGAGAGGCAGAGGAGGTCGAGGAGAGAGAGGGAGGAAGAGGACTAAGAGAGAGAGGGAGGAAGAGGAGGTCTAAGAGAGAGAGGGAGGAAGAGGAGGTCGAAGAGAGAGAGGGAGGAAGAGGAGGTTGAAGAGAGAGAGGGAGGAAGAGGAGGTCTAAGAGAGGGGAGGAAGAGGTCTAAGAGAAAGAGGGAGGAAGAGGAGGTCTAAGAGAGAGAGGGAGGAAGAGGAGGTCGAAGAGAGAGAGGGAGGAAGAGGAGGTTGAAGAGAGAGAGGGAGGAAGAGGTGGTCGAAGAGAGAAAGGGAGGAAGAGGGTGAGCTTGAGTTGGCGGGAAAAATTGAGATAATTTGTTAAAGAAGAACAGTAGAAAGTGTAAGCAGAGTGAACTGTACGCCAGATCGAAGACAGGAGGAGAAATGGAAGTGAATGAGGGTGACGTATCAGAGGTGGAAGGTGTGGTGAAGTTCTCGGAGCCCGAGGCTTGTACCGAGGGTCAGGATAAAGATGAGTCTGTGACAGTAGGAGTGGTTTCAGGGTGGGTGAAAACCGAATCGGTGAAGGTAACCAGAAGTGGTCTTGTGATAAGTGTTTGTGTTCCTGCTGGTTAGAAGGTGCAGGCGCTCCGCGTTAAACGAATGGGGACAAGAAATGTTCATTGTTATGTAGCACTATATATGGTATCCTTCTGCTCGGCAGGATACATTCCGAGTAAAAATGTCAGATTAGTCCCTTGTACCAGGTAGTGCTGTGACTGACCCCATTAAATAGCTGCCGCCGCACTACTCCCAACTCTTCCTTTTCTCAGTTCATTCCAGAGAGGATGTGCTTGGTAAGAGCTCTATGTTAGAGTCTATAAGCGCAGAATTATACCTGCAGCTATTCAATAGCTTTGAGCAGCTAGCTAGCCTCTCCACCTGTGTGCTCTGCTGTCCTTCAACTCAGTTTGGCTTGTGCCATCTTGTTTGGGTTTTGTCCTTGTATTTCATTACTTGTGACAGTGTACCAGCCTGGGCGACACTCGGTTTGGTCAACCAAACCGAGTGTCGGCACTGAGGGTTTGTCCTAGTTGGTATTGCGGCACTGAGGGTTTGTCCTAGTTGCCTGTGTCTTGCCTGTCCACCGGAACCCTTCCGGTTAACCTTCGGGCTCGGGGTCCGCGTCTAACTCCACAAGATCGTGAGTCTGTGTATGTTTCACTCCGGCGGGCTTGCAATTCTCCCTTGAGAGTGAGTCACGTGGGAACAGCTATCTCTCACAGGGCGCAGCCATCTTGCCTAGACTCTTGTGTGTTCCACGGTGAACAAGCTATGCAGTAGCTAGCTTAACAAAAGCAGATCATTGCAGGACTAAACACACTCCCTACATCCTGCCAACACCCCCACTTATAGTAGAATAAACTATAACGTGGCGTGAGTTACAGCCGACACCCACACGTATAAGCAAAGATTTAGCTAACGTGTGTGGTAGTTTGTGGAGGGGAAGCATGCCCTGGTAAGATCAGACAACACCACGGTAGTGGCATATATCAATCACCAGGGGGGACTGAGATCACGGCACCGCCACAAAATGGCTCTGGAGCTCGTGCTGTGGGCTCAGTACCACTTAGTGTCACTGAGGGCAGGGCATATCCCCAGGGTCTTGAATCGGGCAGCGGACATGCTTTCGAGAAATCGCTCTCCTGCGGGGGACTAGAGTCTACACCCTCAGTTGGTGTTACAGCTGTGGGAAAGGTTTGGGAGAGCGCAGGTGGACCTGTTTGCACATCAGGAGAAAACTCATTGTCCCAGCTGGTTCTCAATGTCGGACACTCCAGGCCCTCTGGGTTTGGACGCCCTCACTCACCATTGGGCGGCAACAACACTTTATGCATTCCCACCATTCACAGCTATGCTAAACAGGGTCAGTTTGAAGGGCCACTGGCTGCTCCAAATAGCCCCATACTGGCCAAGACGACTGTGGTTCAGCCTCCTGTTATCCCTCCTCTCTGGGACCCCATGGCAGATGTCACGGGGACACGATCTGCTCTCTCAGGCTCGGGGGACGCTCTGGTATCTGGACCCACACTGCCTCCAGCTTTGGGCTTGGCCCCTGAGAGGCGTAAATGGGCAAAGTCTAAGCATTCAGAACAATGTGGTGAACACGTTGTAGAACGCCAGGACTTCATCCACCAACGCGTCATATCAAATGCGGTGGGGCATATTCTGTACTTGGTGTATAGGTCATAATGTTGCCCCTGTGTTGTAATGTACAAACGGGAGGCCAGCCACGTCTGTGTCCAGTGAAGGCCTGTTCCGGCTAAACTGGGACCTTGACGTGGTGCTGTCAGCACTTCGTAGGCCACCCTTCGTCTTTGAAGCACCTATCCATGAAGGTGGCATTCCTGTTGCCTATTACCTCTACTAAGAGGGTTAGTGAACTTCATGCTCTTTCAGTGAGTGCTGAATGTTTCCGAATGGGTGCAGACAAGGGGAGTGTTATCCTCCGGCCTAACCCCTCTTTCTTGCCGAAGTTGGGCTGGGTTTTCCCCCAAGTGTGCTGTGCCCGTGGAGGGCACTAGACACTTAAGTTACACAGACTAAGACAATACAACAGTCTGATCAGCTTTTTGTGTGTTATGGTCAGAGAGTTCTGGGGAAGAGCCTATCGAAACAGAGATTGGATTGTGGACACTATTACTACAGAATATCAGCTGGCCGGCCGGCCTTTGCCGTCTGCTTTTGTGGCGCATTCTACTAGAGGAGTAGCTGCATCGTGGGCCATGTTCCGATGAGTTCCCCTTGATGAAATTTGCTCCTCGGCCAGTTGAGCGTCATCTAGCTATGTACTATCGAGTCAATGCTGCTGCCGCAAACCAGGTCGGGACGGCCGTGTTGGGTGTTGCCTCCACTTCCCTGGAGGGGGATGGAGGGACACAGCAACCATGACTGCCCTGGGCTCTGTCCTACGGGATTTTGCTCTTGTCTGGCCATGCCTAGTTCACTGATTAATCTGGTATTGTGATACCATATTGGAGTGATCTAATATAGAGCTACATAACGAAGGTTACGTACAGTCATGTGAAAAAGTAAGTACACCCCCTGGAAAGTTATCGTTATTTTTCTTATTTATTTTTTTTACATATTTGGACAGATGGATATGCAATCTAAGAAAGCAGATTGAAGGTGATTTGTTTCCACAAGATGGCACTGTCTGCCATGGACCTGGTCCTCATATGGAGGGTATTCATTTATGAGCAATGGTGTCTTTGTCGTTTTAGTTATACCTTGCATGATGATACAATTTTTAAGATGTACAATCATTATGGTGGCAAGTTACTTTGGTGTTTTGAATTATTAATCACACAATGCCTCTCTGTTCATTTAGGTGGTTTAATGAAATCCCTAATAGTAAGCATCTTTACTAATTTTGCTCAGAATTCGAAGTTACCATGGTGACTGTGTTAATTAGATCCATATTAAGTGGTGCAGTCTAATCTCTAGATGAAAGACGGAGCAGAAAGGACCCGGAGCACAGAGCGTCCCCTGAGCGGAGCGGCTCACCTGGAGGGAGAAGTGGAAGGTACGGTATGAATCAAAATGGTAGTTTTTTTATTTAACCAGGCAACTGACGTTAAGAACAAATTCTTTTTTACAATGACAGCCTATCTTCATCTAGGTCAGCCCCTGGAGCAAATTAGGGTTAGGTGCCTTGCTCAAGGACACATCAACAGGTTTTTACATCTTGTCGGCTCAGGTATTCGAACCAGCGACCTTTCGGTTATTGGCTCAACGCTCTACTCGCTAGGCTACCTGCCGCTCCATACAGTACCAGTCAGTGCGAAGATAGCGTTTCCACTTTTTCCTTTTCCTAAATTGGTTAATCTGTTTTGAAAGAGGAAGATGATGAGATTCAACCAGAGAATGATATACCCCCACATTTCCTCACCATTCCTGACCTCCCTCCCTCACTTCTGCCTCCTCCCCCTAGTGGATGGAAAGTCAGTCAGAACTGAACGGGGTTAATTAAAGCAGGTTCTCCATTTCTTTCTCCAAGTTCCATGTGGTGATGCATGAACTGATCATTTCTTTTTATTAGTCTTCAAACTTGTGAATTTTCTATCTTCATATTTTGAGTTTCTTCATTGCAGACTACATTAGTCATGCAGACTTGTTGAGTAAGTCCTTGCATTCAAGAAAATGTAATATGAATTAGAAATGTGCAGAATGTGAGGATGTAAACCTTTTTAAATGATGACCTCAGGAAAGCCACAGAACTGGAGTGGCGACCGTTTAAACATTTAGAAACATACTTTTTGTTATCAAGGGGAATGTGATTTGCTTCCCTCCACATATTCTTTATGATGAGAAAATGGTTTATGTATGTTGGGAAAATGCATTTCAAGTGGATGGATGTTGCAGCTTTACATTTTAGTAGACACTCTTGTCCAGAGCGACTTACAGTTAAATAGTTAATACATGTTTATACTGGTCCCCTGTGGGAATCAATCCCACAACCCTGTCATTGCAAGTGCCATGCTCTACCATCTGAGCTACACGGGACTATACCTCATCACTGATGTTGGCCACATGCACAAAGGATGGTGGCCACTTTTGTAAAAACATGTTTTTTGTGTTCCTATCTTCAGGTAATAAATAGTGTTTTAACTGGACTTTGTTTTCCCCTGTTTCATTTGTAGAGGATAATAGAACAAGTGGTGTTCAGGACCTTACTTCAGTGTGTTAATGGAACCCTGTCAGTATGTGTCACACAACTGAGGTCCTTGTCAGGATGTCACATCACCATGTGACAGCGACCCTTTGCCAGCAGCATCTGGTTCTTCTGTGGCAGTGACACAGATTGAAAAACAAACCGCTACACCCTAGAATAACATTTTCAATTAGTTTCAGATTGGCTCTGAGGGAGATGCCAGGACAGGGATCCTTCCCTGGTTGGTTGGCCAGCAGTGTGAGTACCTCCTCTACTCTGATTAATATATATACATCTCTGGGCTCTGTGATAAAAACTCACAGGGCCAATTTTAGAGCAGGACTACAGTTAATGACTTGTCTCAAGGCCTTAGTGTCTGCCTGCCTGCCACCGAGAGCCCTGATAAGTTTCCCTGGCCCTGAGATTTCCAGGCATAGCTAAGTTGATATTTACCTAAAAGTTATGACATTTTACTGTAGTTTTGCATGTATTCAAACTATTCAACAAAATGTACAATATGTACAGTCATTATACCCAAACAAAATTCTAAGTAGAAAAGTTTGTAGCTATTAATAGTAGCTTTTTGCTAACATCCAACCATTAGTATGCAGCTTGCATTGGTTGCTTAATTGCCAGAACACTGTGCTCCTTATATTTGCTCTGCTTCTCTTTACCATCCTCACTGCTCTTTAAGACCTTAACCTCCTCCAATGAGAAGGTGCTGTGCTGAATACTGAGTCCATTCCCTGCTGAAATGTGACACATTAACAACGGTCTCTCTCGACTCCGCAAGAGAGTTACAAGCCAATATACATCGAGGCTGTCTTCCTTGAATCCGTGAAGTAAAACCTAAGTCACTTGTGTCTTGGGAATATCTCAGTAGGCTATTAGTAGTGTAATTGCATTTTTACACAGGTGTTACTGAAAGCAGTTTGTATTTTTGTTACTCCACAACAGTCTCCCTCCCTACTGATCTTCCATGATAGACTACGTGCTGTAGGCACCTGGCAGTAACAGTTCAAGCATTGAATTCGGCATTTATGTGCTTAAATGCAGAGTAAAATCCCCAAACATCAAAGCAATACTACAATTTAACTTTTGATTTGCAACACAAGAGAAATGTCTCTCCAGCAGCAAGTCTTCAGCTTTTCTGCTGAAAGCATATGCATCAGCAATCAGTTGTTTCCAGCACATGCCAGCCAGGTCAAACCTTTCTTTCACTGATTGGTCATTATTTATTTAATAGATATCACCCTAGTAGCTTGGAATTAAGGTCAACATATGGAATTTTCATGATTGCTTACTACAGTATGTGTCATGTTAGAATATATATATATCATTATCCAGTTCTAGAAAACGGCAACGTAAAACAACTGGAAATTTATATTTGGCTGATGAGTATCTAATAAACATTCCAATTCCTTGTTTGGAATTGAAAGGTTGATTGAAAATAAATGAAAAAGGAAGGTTAATTGTTGCATTATGCAGCAAGAGTGGTTCTAAAGATGCAGTGGGGTAATTGATAATATATTCATTTTGTATGCAGCTGCTAGTTGGACCTGTCATTGGTATGCAGTCCAAGAGATGCATTACTCCATTTATTAATTATTATTGAGGCTGGGCACATTCTCCCCTTCCCGAGACAAGCTGTGTTGTCATGTGTTGCTGCCATGCTATGTTGTTGTCTTAGGTCTCTCTTTATGTAGTGTTGTCTCTCTTGTCGTGCTGTGTGTTTTGTCCTGTATTTTTATCCTATATTAACTTTAATCCCAGCCCCCATCCCTGCAGGAGGTCTTTTGCCTTTTGGTAGGACGTCATTGTAAATAAGCATTTGTTCTTAACTGACTTGCCTAGTTAAATAAAGGTTAAATAAAATTAAATAAACATTTAGTAAAATTGGGGAACGAGTGCCAGGCTTACCCTCAATTGCTCTGATTTATTCAGCAACTGCAGGCACTATTCCAAACATAGATCCTGTTTTAAAACCATCCAACCATTTTAGCTTTCTATTCGAACAAATGTAAATACTTAAAAACAGCTTGGCAAATCTCAGGAGAATAACATGTTGTGTGAATATTTAAAATGTAACTGTTGAGTCTTACTCTAGCCACACAATATTCTAAACCAAATGTGTCCCAGTGATATATAATTTTTGTTGTGGTCTGGAAAGCGTCCTAGATGTTTTCAAAGGGATGTAGATATTATTAGATTTTGTGGTCCCTAGAATATTATTTATTTAGACTCTTTGCTGAGGTGGTATTTGTTACAGTCTCTGAAGAGCGATGTGGAGTTAGGATACCGAAAATGCAAAAGCAAAAAGATGGAAAAGGAATAATGGCATAGATTACCATCATTCAGTTTTAATTAGTGTCTGCATATCTGCACTGCTCAAAGAAACCCATTTCAAACAGCACCAATTTTTATTTAGCCTCCATTGCATAATAACTACAGTTTATTATATAGTTCATTCAAAAAATAAGTTCTTGTGAAAAATGTAACAATTAATTTCTGTCCTTCTCCAAGGGGATAAACTATATAGTTGTCAATACCCCCCCCCCCCTGTTTGGAATTGAAAGGTTGATTGAAAAGAAAAGAAAAAGGAAGGTTGATTTTTGCATTATGCAGCAAGAGTGGTTCTAAAGATGCAGTGGGTAATTTATAATATATTCATTTTGTATGCAGCTGCTAGTTGGACCTGTCATTGGTATGCAGTCCAAGAGATGCATTACTCCATTTATTAATTATTATTGAAGCTGGGCACATTCTCCCCTTCCCGAGACAAGCTGTGTTGTCATGTGTTGCTGCCATGCTATGTTGTTGTCTTAGGTCTCTCTTTATGTAGTGTTGTCTCTCTTGTCATGCTGTGTGTTTTGTCCTGTATTTTTATTTAATGTATTTATATTAATGCTATGTTGTTGTCTTAACAACATAGCATTGTCTCGTCATCTTTAGATCTCTCCCTTAAAGCCATTAGTCCTTTTAGAGATCTTTGGCCAGATGAAGCCAGCAACTAGTGTCTGCCAAAGTCCCCTTAGAGGAATGTTATAGACAGTCTTCCAGACTCTTGTGAGATGGAGGATCTCGAGGGAGTGCCTTCCCTGGGTGTGAGTCATAGACCTGTCACTGTCAGAGGGGTGAAAAGAAGACATGCCTTGTTTGGGACTAAACTTCAGTGAGTTCCTTCACGTCAGATCCTCTCAGGTCATCAGCTTGTCAAGACACGATATCATCAAACAGTGAGTCTGACATGTAAACAACGATAGATATGGGAACGCTTTGGGCAGTAGCTTTGTAGCATGGTTTCATTAAAAATCGAGCTGCGTGATCAAATGGATCCTTGACATTACTGTGTATTGATTAGGCTATTGATGTTACATTCATGCTGATGTAATATTAGTGCTCTGAGAGGATGGCTGTCAGCTTATTATATAATTCCTTGAAGATATATTTTCATACAACAGCATAGCCATATGTTTTATTGCTGATTCTCTTCAGATAATACGTCACTTTATCAGTCCCCACTTTATCAGTCCCCACTTTATCAGTCCCCACTTGAGTCCTCACTGTCTTTAATTGTTTGCTTCCTGTTAGTGAACAGTACAGGTAGAAGTGCCATTATGTACTTGTCAGACCCCAGAAGGTATGGATGGGAATTTCAGGCAGGTTTACTGGTATGTTGCCACATAAATCATTTATTAACAATTATATACTGCATATATAAAACAGAACTTGCAATTCACTCTCCTCTATGGTAATTTGGAGGATATTGGTGGTCCTAAAATGGCCTCAAGTGTACGACTTCCCATGGGATTATTCAGGCAGGCTCATATTAAAGTGAAATGGGCCAAGAACATTATTTTTCTACCCAGTCTGTCTCTTTTTCCACCTCTGTCTGGTTTACTGAACATTTGGACCTCTCTAATGATGTCTGCTACTACTCCGTATCTAAAGTTTTCCTGTCTACTCATGCAGGGACCCAGAGCTACTGAGCTACTGATGTCTGTCTGAAGGGGGGGGGGGGGCACATTGGGATTCCACCAGGGTGCTACAGAATTCTGATGAAAGATTCATTTTCAAACTTAATTAGAAAGCAGCTACAAATGTCTGTATAATTTTCTTATCTCTATCTCATTCTAGTAACTTCCCTGAATAGATTTCCAGGCAGTCTTATATGAATGTGTGTATCACCTGTTGGCTCACAACATAACACAGCAATAATCACTAGGCTTCACTTGCACACACTACATCTTAAAACATTACAATACTTATGTCTGTTCTCTTAAAAAGCTACAGTATCTGTACGATAAGAATAAAAACATTTGACAAGGCTATTTATGTTTGTGTTTATTGGACAACATGCATCCAGACATCACTTTTATAAATGTATATTTGATGTGGTGATGGGTTCATAGTGTATGTGCATCTACCTTTACATTTTAGTCATTTGGCAGACGCTCTTATCCAGAGCGACTTACAGGAGCAATTAGGGTTAAGTGCCTTGCTCAAGGGCACATCGGCAGATGTTTCCCATAGTTGGCTCAGGGATTCAAACCACTTACTGGCCCAACGCTCTTAACCACAAGGCTACCTGCCGCCTCTTCATCAACAGTGCATAGAAAGAGTTTACTGATGCTGAAAGAATGCCAGAACCAAAGGCAATATTAGACAGTGCTAGGACACTTAAAGGTTCGCATGAGGGATAATTTCTATTCACCATAAGCCTGTATATTGCGTTAATTTATATTTGCAAGATATTAATTTATTAATTTCTGACCAAAAATACATTTGTTACAAGTTATTTTTCTATCAAGAATAGTTGGTCCATAAAACATTTTATTCTGAAATGATTGATATGTAGATTTTCTCCTGTGTTTGACACAAAGTATCAGAGCTGCACTATGTTTGACTTAATAACAATCACAGTCACATATACAGAACAAAACTGCTACATACGACACATTGAGGGATATGAGTAAAACATTAGATCAGCTCTCAACAAACTGTACATGAACAGATTCTCATTAATTCAATGTGACATTGTTCATACGCAATATCATTGCTTTAATATTTTTGTATGTATTACACTGGCTATTTCACATTTGCACAAATGCATGTAGTCATATAGTTAATTCTCATATACACTGAGTGTACAAAACATTAAGAACTCTTTCCATGACATAGACTGACCAGGTGAAAGCTATGATCCCTTATTGATGTCACTTGTTAAAGCCAACTTGACACAACTATGGGAAGCGTTGGAGTCAACATGGGCCAGCATTCCTGTGGAACGTTTTGGACACCATGTAGAGTCCATGCCCCGACGAATTGAGGCTGTTCTGAGAGCAAAAGGGGGTGGAACTCAATATTAGGAAGGTGTTCTCAATGTTTTGTTCACTCTGTAAACATGAACAGATAACCAAGCAACATTTTGTCATCCTCCGCAGGGTAGAGGGCAATTCCACATTAACAGACCGATGCTTAGATATTTCACTAAAATGTATGTCAAACAAAAACCAATGATTGCAAAGTTAAACAAACCATACAACTTTATGCTCAAGGACTACTTTTGACAAGTCTGAAAAGTCTCAGTATCACTCTTGTACCTTGGAACTGCCCTAGACTGTTGTAAGCCCCATTCTTTTTCACTTTACTTTATATATTATTATCTGGTATGTTATAGTCTTAATACAAAATATATAGCATTTCAATTATTCATATATGATAAACACTGATTCTTAAAAATAAATATGACAAAAGAGCAATACTTCAAATGTAAGTACATGGCCATTAACACATGAATTGTGTTAGAATGATATTCCAGTTTCAGTAAACCTGGAAATCAGACATTAGAACCCTGGTTTTTAAAAATATGATATGTTTACATTCTTGATATCATCATCTTTGATATATCATGTCTCTTCTTCCATTAAGAAAATATAACCATGTCAAAATGTAAACAATAGCTGAATGTAGTTTTGGTGGACCATGTCAACAGCCAAACAAAACAACATTGTCTTCCATGATATGTTTCAATTTCCTTCACAGCATACTGTAGAACCTGTTACTCACAGAATATAAATATTTACAGAAAACTATCATGTACGATGTACCTTTTTGCAATAATAACTATAATTTGCATAATCATTTTAATAAATACATTTGACTTTGAAACACCACAGAGGAAGTACACAAGTTGTATTACTTGGTATTATTTACATGTACTGTACATGTGTTTAGAAGAAGAACTGGGGTGAGCAAGCAGTCGGAACATTAGCTCAAGAGCTAGGGATTGGCAGATCCCATCTTAGGTTTGATGATGATAATTAATATATTATCTGTGCCTAAGAAATTCACCAAAATCATATCTCCACATTTCCAATCTCATTAGCTACTTATCACATTTCCTTTAGCGACTGCCATTGGTTACATGCTTTGCAATGGCAGGATGTAACGCCACATAATATATACAAGTAATGTCAATATGTTCCAGACAACATGGTTACTAATAGAGCACAGACACTACGGCTTTACACATTTATCTCATGAGAAATAGGAGTCTAATAAATGCCCTTTTTTCCCATTGTGAATGGTATAGGGCAGAATTATGGTGAGTTGAATCAAAGAGATGGTACAACTGCTTAGTATTTGTGTATGATGCAAAGTGTTTGGTGGTAACCTTCAGGACATCTGAAACTAATGGTAAACAGTAAACAATAAATTTTGTGCCTCAGGTTTCTGGCCCAAATTGAAGGAAAAAGTATCCAATTGTCATACTTGAGTAAAAGTAAAGATACCTCCAATAGAAAAGGACTCAAGTAAACGTGAAAGTCAACTAGTACAATACTACTTGAGTAAAAGTCTAAAAGTATCTGGTTTTAAATATAATTAAGTATCAAAAGTACAAGTAAATGGTTTAAAACTTTTCAAATTTCTTATAATAAGCAAACCAGATGGTACAGACAGCCAGGGGCACACTCAGACATCATTCACAAACAAAGCTTTTGTGTTTATTGAGTCCGCCAGATCAGAGGCAGTAGGGATGGCCGCGTGTTCTCTTGATAAGTGCGTGAATTAGACAATTTTCCTGTTCTCCTAAGCATTCAAAATGTAACAAGTACTTTAGAGTGTCAGGGAAAATGTATGAAGTAAAAGTAAAAGTTGTCAAAAATATAAATAGTAAAGTAAAGTACAAATACCCCCCAAAAATACTTAAGTAGTACTTCAAAGTATTTTGACTTATACTGAACAAAAATATAAACGCAACATGTAAAGTGTTGGTCCCATGTTTCATGAGCTGAAATAAAATATCCCAGAAATGTTCCATATGCACAAAATATTGTTTCAATCAACTTTTGTGCACAAATTTGTTTATATCCCTGTTAGTGAGCATTTCTCCTTTGCCAAGAAAATCCATCCACCTTACAGGTGTGGCATATCAAGAAGCTGATTAAACAACATGAACATTACACAGGTGCACCTTGTGCTGGGGACAATACAAGGCCACTAAAATGTGCAGTTTTGTCACACAATGCCACAGATGTCTCAAGTTTTGAGGGAGCGTGCAATTGGCATGCTGACTGCAAGAATGTCCACCAGAGCTGTTGCCAGAGAATTTAACGTTCATTTCTCTAACATAAGCCGTCTCCAATGTCGTTTTTGAAATATGGCAGTACGTCCAACTGGCCTCACAACCGCAGACCACGTGTAACCACGCCAGCCCAGGACCTCCACATCCGGCTTCTTTATCTGCGGGATCGTTGAAGACCAGCCACCCGGACAGCTGATGAAACTGTCTCCTCTAATTCTGATTGGCTGGCTCCCAAGTAGGTGGGCCTATGCCCTCCCAGGCCTACCCATGGCTGCACCCCTGCCCAGTCATGTGAAATCCATAGATTAGGACCTAATGAATTTATTTAAATATACTGATTTCATTACATGAACTGTAACTCATTACAATTGTTGCAAGTGCGTTTATATTTTTGTTCAGTATAGTTCCACATCATCCAGCGGGACTGCAGTAGAGAGAGGCAGCAGTTTTAAGTTCCTCGGCATCCACGTCACCGAGGACTTGACATGGACCAACAACACCACCACAACAGCGCTTCTACTTCCTAAGGCGGCTGAAGAAATTTGACATGCCACCCTGGGTCCTCTACAAATACTTCTGCTGCACCATCGAGAGCGCCCTGACCAGTTGCATCACGGTCTGGTACGGGACTTTCTCCGTCCACGACCGCAAGTCCCTCTAGCAGGTGGTGAAGACGGCCCAGTACATCACTGGGACTGTGTTCCCACCCATCCAGGACATCTACTTGAAACGATGCCTGAGGAAGTCCCGCAGCATCATCAAGGGCCCCACCCACCCCAGCCACGATCTGTTCACTCCCTTACCATCGTGCAGAGTATGGCATCTGATACCAACAGGCTCAGAGGCAGTTTCTAACTTCTGAACAGTTTAACTGGACTGACCACCTGAACTGACTCTCTGCACCTTACGACACACAAAAACACACACATTCATGCTACACACACATCACAACTGCTGCTACCAGACTCTTATTTACTATTGCTAATATTGCACAATTTAAACAATTGCCCCCAATCCTCCCTTCCTCTGATACATGTGTAAATATTGTACAATAAATGGTGTATATTCTATTCTACAGAGCCATTTACTTTATGTTTGTATTCATATATTTTATCATTTCTTATTGTTGTTGCATTGTCGAGAAGGAACCTGCAAGTAAGCATTTTGTTGGATGGTGTATACCACGTGTATCCTGTAGAAACTTAACACTAGTTACTTTACATCACTGAATACCCAATCGTCCAGTTGACATTTTTAGTAACAAGGGGTCCGGTCTATGCTCTGGCTCGAAATGGATCTCAGGACAGAATGGTATTGAATGTACAAAACATTAAGGACACCTTATTTTTCTATGACATAGACTGACTAGGTGAATCCAGGTGAAAGCTATAATCTCTTATTGATGTCACTTGTTAAATCCACTTCAATCAGTCTAGATGAAGTGGAGGAGACAGGTTAAAGAAGGATTTTTAAGCCTAGAGACAATTGAGACATGGATTGTGTGTGTGCCATTCAGAAGGTGAATGGGCAAGACAAAATATTTAAGTGTCTTTAAACGGGGTATAGTAGTAGGTGCGAGGCGCAACGGTTTGTGTCAAGAACTCCAACGCTGTTTTCACACTCAGCAGTTTCCCATGTGTATCAAAAATGGTCCACCAACCAAAGGACATCCACCCAACTTGACACAACTGTGGGAAGCTTTGGACATCTTGTAGAGTCCATGACCTGACGGGGGGGGGGCTTGAGTGTGAAAGGACAACAAAGAAAACTGAGTCTAACTGGTAGTGGAGGACAGGGCTTTCTACTTCATACCTCTACGGAGCATCTGGTTAGCTGCGATAAGCATTACACTGATGATAAATGCAAAGGCGAAAGCACAAATCAGACTCTTCCGCACACATGTGTGTTTCACCTGTTGTGTTGGGCTCGCTGTGGAGAGACAGAGAGAAATAGAGAGACAATGTCAGAGAGTGAAATCTATCAGCAAAACAATACACAATACATTGTACTTCATTGATTACAAGACTTTGTAAGACGGTAGCATGAATTTTGCTCATAAGAAATATTGCATAGCTGTATTTATCAACAATGTGTTAAACAAGTTTGTGCTGGCTGAAAGCTCTTACTGTCAATGTCCACTTGGCACACTTGGTTGTCCAGGTGGCTTTCTTCGGTCATGATGATGTTCTCAATGTCTTTCATGGTGAGGTGGTCACAGAAGGTGTCATACAGCAGCCTCTTCAGCTCATCTACTGTTAGCTTCGACATGTCACACTGGGGGATAGTACCAGACACAAACACTAGCTAGGTTTCCATCCAACTGGCGACAGATTTTCATGCAAATATTCGAAAATATTCCAAACGGACTTGTTACGGATGAAAATCAGTGCGTGATGACGTAGTGCATGCACACAAAATAAATGTTTTGCATAAGTTTTCATGTACCGAATAAAAGTTCAATGTGTTTCCACTCTACCAATAGTCTTATCACAAAAATTGTTGCGTTGACTAGCAAATGTGCCTACTCTGGTCTTGGCAGGTGCGCTCTAGCCAACAACAGATACAGTGCAATGCGGGTAGGCTAGTCTACATGATGAGATCATTATGGATAAGAGCATTATTCAGGTGACGATCATAATGTCACCTGAATAAGACCATCGATATTAATTGGAAAGGTACATTAAGCTCATCACCTTGCACTTTCAACACTCTGTGAAGTTAATTATAATTTTTTTAATCTGTAGCCTAACAAACTGCATGCTTTCCCGACGAGTCGTAGTGGGAGGACTACACAACATATAAACATGTGACACTAAGTTTACTTTGATATGATGGTTATTATATCAATATTTGCGCATATACAGTAAGCGTTTCCCACTGACATTTCTTGCATAATCAACTTTACAGACACAAAAAGATTCCACATTGTCTAGTGTATTTTGTCATGACGACATTTAGACATTTCCTGACAAATTTTCTGTTTCAATTATGACCACGAGTACAGGTGTCTGTCTGCATATCAATGTTTGAGCAAGGTTACACAGGGAAGCATTTCTATGTTAGACAATTATATGAGGTGCAACGGTTTCTATCTCAACTCAGACACATGGATGTAAATCAGAGGAGGCTGGTGGGAGAAGCGATAGGAGGACAGGCTCAGTGTAATGTCTGGAATGGAATGAATGGGTCGGTATCAAATACATCAAACATATGGAAACCACATGTTTGATTCTCTTCCATTTATTCCATTCTTGACAAACAATGAGCCTGTCCTCCTATAGCTCATCCTACCAGCTATCCTTTGATGTGAATTATTTGTACTATTATAACGTTTAAAATCATGAACAGCCCCCCCTGACTATTATGACATCACAATGTCATGATCCATTCATCACGGAGTGATGAAGAATTTAAACGATAAAGCGACTAATGAAGTATTTGTATTGACTGTCTGAACATTGCTCTGGAATACTCTCTCTCTCTCATGGAGAAATTGAATGGAAATGTTAATCTCTGGGGAACGATTGCAATGGCAATTAGGAATATAATACGTGATGTCATAACCACAGTGGAATTGGCCTCTCTTTAATGACTGTTTTTATGGTAATTCTAATTACACTGACTGTGGTTTATTATCACAAAAGCTTTAAAAGCCCTCAGGAAAATCATTTCACTCTGATGAGGAAATATTAAGCCATAATTAACTCTGATAAAGAAAGAAGAGAATGAGACTCCATTGAGGCTTCTGATAGTGATACTAGTGATTCTTTACCTTCCAAAATACAGAGTCAAAGTTCGCCCCATGGATCTTATCAGGCATCCCAGCAGCAATAAGTTTTGGTCCAAGCAGTGCAACAAATTCATCAAAGTCAACCTGGCCATCACCTGCAGGGACAGGAGAGTGGATTATTTAGTAAATAGCTTTGTCAGCCAGACACTTTTACACATATAATGGGGCCAATGCCTTATCTTGAATTATCTCAGTGAACCGCAATTGCGTGTTTGTGACTCACCATCCATGTCCAACCTTTGGATAATAATCTCCAGCTCCACCTCATTGGGCATGTATCCCAATGACCGCATGGCCACCCCCAACTCCTGCTTTGAGATGTACCCATTTCCATCTCGGTCGAAAACCTTGAAGGCCTCGCGGATCTCTGTGGGGAAATGGAGGGACACAACTCAGATAGGTGGATGGGAGACTGGTCTGATATTCCATTTCTAATGCACTGATCATTAAGTGTAGTTCACATTTCCCCGCCACACAACAGAGCTTTCCTGACCTCTCAAACCACTCATAGAGAACTGCTAATAACGCTCAGACTCAGAGTTAAGTGGCGTTATGTTCACGTTAATAATGCTGAATTAGAAATATGTGGCGTTATGTTCATATCTTATTACAGCTAGTTGGCTGATATTTGCAATGCTCAGCTGAATTTGTAGAGCTTTACATCTCTGAGTGTTTGTTTGCATCAAACAGCAGAGGGACTGGCGTTTTACATCTGTGATGCCAATTCTACCTTATTCACTTCAAACAGAATACTGCAGCAAAAGAGGAGAGGCCACAAGCCTGAGAGCTGTAGCTTGGGGTTACGGAATAGTTTCCATACCAGATATGGAGGGTTGCAAATAAACAAAATGCTCATCAAAACGGTAAGGGCTTTATAGGTTTGTTTGAATAAGGCTTGTAATATCCTTGATCTGGAGTTTACTTAGATTCAGTATATCACCACTGAGGTTTTGATCCATCTGTCCAGGCTCAGTAAAAAACAACAGATAAGAAGGTGAGGGCCTATCAGAGACAGCTAGTACAAAGTGAGCATATTATGCATACGGTCATATAACCTCAACAATACTGTGCTCAAATTAGGTATACCGCTTTCCTTTCCCCTCAAGTTAATTTCAAACGCTAAAACTGCGCATAATCCATGCAAATGCCACTTTAAATCCACAGTTGGTGGTGAATAGTCCTTCCAGTGCCCAAAGAGGCTTTAAATATTGCAGTTACCAAATTGTAACAAGACTCAAAGGGTTTGAAAATGACAAACTAGGTGGATAATGTGTTTCCAGGAACTGGTTTTTATATTTATATATTCCTCTGCTGAATGTATAATCCAGGGAGGCTGTTACTTAAACAGTATAACAATTTAATGGCTCCTAAATCAATGGTAACTGAGTGGCCGTCGGCCATTTATATTTAGTGAGTTGAGACAAAGTCCAAAGGATTTTCAGAATTTACTATGGCTTGTGTTTACAGTACTCACATCACATACAAAATGATCCAATACACATGTTATTGTTGTATGTATAGGATCTGAATTACAATATTCTAGTGAAGTAATTCTCTGTCAAAAACCACAACTACATTTTTTAACAGGAGAATTTTAATATAAATAGCATGCAAACCAATTAGCCAACCCTCCCATTACCTTTGTTGTGATTAATAATTTGAGCATGTGTTAACCTGTTAAATGCATTTGATAAAAGCCTTCACATCCTATGTATAATGGAGATTAATATGCAATTTCCAAGATTATCTTTTTCCGCGCCAAGTAGTTTCATGGATATCTCTACTCTTGGCACTATCAGGAAGGTTGATACAAATACCAGTGCCTCAATGTAATAAAACGTTCAAAAAATATGACGTGTGGATCAATAACTCTTACATCTTCTTCAGCTGCGTTGACAGTCCTCTAGACAGTCCTCTGCCAGCCCTCCAACCATTGTTAAGTGTGTTCTCTGGGAAGGGGAGGGCTAGGCTGATGTTTGTTACTTCATCTCCCTCCAGCGTGGCTCTGGTTGTTTAATCTGCTCTCAGGGTATCACCTTTTTCTTTTATCGTTTCGATGAAAGAGAGACCCTCCTCCTACCTCTGATGGGATCCCTTCCGATTTCAAGTCTATGCTTGTGTCAGATTGACATCCCATCAGTTCTGACAGAGAGCTGGGGTCACATTGACCTGGCCATCAGACATCTTTCTGCCCCTCTCAATGCCTCAAAATGGTCCTCTGTAGCTCAGTTGGTAGAGCATGGTGCTTTCAATGCCAGGGTAGTGGGTTTGATTTGCATGATCACCCATGTAAAATGTATGCATGTATGACTGTAAGTTGTTTAGGATAAAAGCATCTGCTAAATGGCATATATATCTATATTATTATTATTATTGTTATTATTATTATTATATTATTACTATTATGATATTATTATAATAGCAACACATTCCAAAATTATGCCATCAGCATAATACAACAGGAACCGAGATTTGTTGGACCAGGCGATGTTTTTCCACTCCTCAATTGTCCAGTTTCTTCTTGTCTTTAGCTGATAGGAGTGGAACCCGGTGTGGTCTTCTGCTGCAATAGCCAATCCGTGACTAGGACCAACGAGTTGTGTATTCTGAGATGCTGTTCTGCACACCACTGTTGTACTGAGACGTTATTTGTCTGTTTGTGGCCCGCCTGTTAGCTTGCACGATTCTTGCCATTCTCCTTCGAAGTCTCTCATCAACAAACTGTTTTCACCCACAGGACGGCCGCTGACTTTATGTTTTTTGTTTGTCGCACTGTTCTCGGTAAACCCTAGACACTGTCGTGCGTGAAAAGCCCAGGAGTGCGGCCGTTTCTGAGATACTGGAACCGGCGCGCCTGGCACTGACAATCATATCACACTCAAAGTCGCTTAGGTCATTTGTTTTGCCCATTCTAACGTTCAATCGAACAGTAACTGAATACCTCAATGCCTTTCTGCCTGCTTTATATAGCAAGCCACGGCCACGTGACTCACTCTGTAGGAGAGAACCATTTTCATGAACAGGGTGTTAAATGCAATGCCCCTTGGAGTGTTGTGGCTGTATAGACAATGACACCAGTGACTGAGTGTTATTGGGGCAGCGATTAATCACTTTTTCACCTATTTGTTTTCTCGTTCAACACAAAAATATTCTATATAGAATGTTATGATATGTTAATTGACAAATGCTGAATATTACGATTCTTATATCTTGGCTCTCTGACAGATATGATTAATATGAGTGAGAGAGTTTGAAGGTCATAGGTTTTTGAATGTCGTAGTTTTGAGTCTTAGTCCTTGATTAAATGTCAAGGTTTTGGCCACCAAATTGCTCCTATTCCAAGAAGAGTTATACTTGAATACCTTATCTCCCTTGGCATATCCTTTATTTTACTTGTTCAGAACTTCTTCAAAGTCAGTCAAAACTTTACTTTCCCACAGTTAGTTTAAAAATCCACAGTTAGTTTAAAAATGAGTTAAATTCACGGTCTGTCGCTTCGAGAATTGAATACTACAAAACCTAGCTCGTCGCCTGTGCTTGTCAATTTTCTTCAAAGTAATTGCACAACTGCAGATCTCTGACTGGAGCTGAAGTCTCACGTCGACTATCAGTATTTATGCTCACAATAGACGTCTGATCTATAGAATTGCTGACATTCCTGAGCAGCGGCAGCACCCTGAATACACACCAAACAACGTTCCATTATTGAAGACATAAGTCAATCCCTTCATTTCCACCTGGTAGTCACTTTATAAGATTCCAATCCAGATCTGTATTAAAATCTCCTCAGTCAATCTGTTCTGTATTGAATAGAGCAGAAAGAAAGCATCTCTGGTGTATCCCTGAAACGGGATCTCTACAGGGGTCTGTCTGCACCGTTCCCCCTGAACAAAATGGAAACTATGAGCCTGACCCCTACTCCTCCCCAGTGCCTCTATTCTGCACTGTCCCAATGCTTTCCCAACAAATGACTAACAACAATTAAAACCAAAATGAAAAACCACAAGACTGCGTGGTTCCAACCGACTGACAATTGTATTTGCTAAAGCTGGTGTCAGATATTCAATTTTAAGCGACCTGCTCATCCATTTCATGAGAATTCTCTCTCTTTCAAAACACTTTTCTTTTTATCATAATATAGCTGAACTCGCACTGTGACATTGGTTCTGCATTCAGTGAGACTGCGGCTGGGAGACAGTAAAAAAAAAAAGAGAGAGAGAGAGAGAGAGAGAGAGAGAGAGAGAGATCCCTCCTCTTCAGATAGCATACTGTGAGCCTGGAGCTCTCCAAGAAATGATCACAATCTCCAGTCATGACTTGATCTTTGTTATGACATTTTCAATAATTCAGCTTGAACAAATAACTAATCCCGGGTTATCTCTTCAGCTTTACAGACACTACAAGAAACTCTGCTTCTTCTGACGTGCCAAGGGAATTGCAGTACAAGCTGTCTGCTACAGATTTAGGAACTTAATTTGACCTATATTGTCAAAGCAAAATAATCCTCTAGCAACAGGATTTGAATGTTTAGTCTATAATGTTGCTTGATCGGTGGTTAGGCTATCAGCAGGTCAAAAGTAGGCTAAATGAAAAGTGCAATACTGTTAATATAACCATGTGTTCGTGTGGGTTTTCAGTGAATCTATGTAAATCATGAAGCTCATTTGCATTTTCTGCAGTGCAGCAACAAAAAGAGTGATCAAATGAAGATCCTACATCTCTATATACCAGAGGTGGACTCTTCAAAGTAAGAGGTAAGGTGCTGGAAACCCTCTTATAGTTATTCTCGGACCCTGCAGATTCAACACTGTGGGAAAAGCCTCCCTGGTACTAATTTAAACAGCTGGTGAGTCCACGAGGACACCACTGCTTACCATATATCTGTGAGGGCTTGGTAGTGGTAAGGCCTCTTACTCCCACCAGGGAGGGGTGAGAGGCACACAATCAAGTCCTCACACCCTAACTGGGGAGATTAATGATCCCCAAATCAGAGACAGCTGTCTAGCGTTGTCTCTGATTGGGGATAGTATTTAGGCCCCACACACATCCACCTGTGTGTGGATCATTGCCTGTGCTTTAGTGTCTGAGTAAGTACTCACGCCACGGTGTTCATAGGTTGGTTTTTTTGTTTCGTTTTATTAATATTCATATAATAAAACATGTTCGCAACGTCCTCTCGTTCTGCGCCTCGTTCCCTCTACACTCACCGTGACAGAATGATCCACCACCAAGGGAACCCGCAGCGAGAGGAAGAGGAGGAGGATTATCAGTGTTTCGACACTACGGGCGTAACGGAGGAGCATGGACAGCATCGGCGTCGGCATCGGCGACGTCGAGGAGTGAGGACTGTGGAGGTAACAGTAATCTGGGGCTCCTCGACACCTGCGGGAGAAGATGGGCTTGTGACTGGACCAGCGTGGGGGCTTGGGACGGAGCCCTTACCAGCGGAGCATGAGGAGAGGAAGGACCGACAGTGGACAGCCCCGAAGGTCCCCCATATTAACGGTGGGGAGGGGTTGTGGGGTCCTTGGGACGCGAGGGACAAGGAGGAGGAGAAGCGGCTGAGGAGGTATTTCGGGTGGGCCGAGGAGGATGACGAGATGATGCGTTCGGTCTCCGGTCCCAGTACCATATCTTCAGCGCGCTCCCGGCCTGTCCTACCCACGCGCCTCCTCAGCCCGGTACGTCCAGCGACAACTCCCAGCACCGGAGATCCAGTGCGTGTTCCCAGCCCATGGACCTCAGTACCAGCGCCACGCGATCCACCGTCGGTCAGCCACCCAAAGTTGAAAGAACAGCTCCCACCACTTCCGCCTCCGACGGCCGAAAACAGGAAGACGCCGGAGGGTTTCTTCGATCGGTCGAAGGAGGAACAAGCGAAGTGGTGGAGACTCTGGGTGGCCCTTCCTCCCGATACCAAGCCCAACCCTCACGTTCGGGAGATCGAGGAGGCGGATAGTTTTGAGGCTAGATTGGCGATCTGGAAGAAGCGTCTGGCTCACCTCTTTCCCGAGGGAAGGAGGGAGGGAGGGTCGGAGCTCCTCGCCAGGCCGGTGCCCAGTTCAGGACAGGCAGACAAGTCGATTAAACACCCAGAGCTGTCATCTACACTGCTGCCTGGGCTGGGCACGGCAGCCGATCTAGCCTCTCAACTCGATTCGTCTCCCGGTCGAGGGTCCAGCTCTACATCTACCGTGCCTGCTCCTCACCCCAGACCACCGGTTCACCGCCACAGTCAGGTACAGCTGGTGCCTGCTCCTCGCACCAGCCCAGTGGTGAGATCCCCCAGCCCGGTACGGTCCGTGCCTGCTCCTCGCACCAGCCCAGTGGTGCGTTCCCCCAGCCCAGCACGGCCCATGCCTGCTCCACGCACTCGACCTGCAGTGAAGAGTCGAGGCCTGGAGGCTCCAGTAAAGGTTCGAAACCTGGAGTCTCCAGTAACGGCTTGACGCCCGGAGCCTCCAGCAACGGCCCACAGTCTGGGGTCGTTAATGACGGCCGACAGCCCAGAGTCTCCAGTGACGGCCGACAGCCCAGAGCCTCCAGCGACGGGGCCTCCAGTGACGGCCGACAGCCCAGAGCCTCCAGCGACGGGGCCTCCAGTGACGGCTGACAGCCCAGAGCCTCCAGCGACGGAGCCTCCAGTGACGGCCGACAGCCCAGAGCCTCCAGTGACGGCCGACAGCCCGGAGCCTCCAGTGACGGCCGACAGCCCGGAGCCTCCAGTGACGACCGACAGCCCGGAGCCTCCAGTGACGGCCCACAGCACGGAGCCTCGAGTGACGGCCCACAGCACGGAGCCTCGAGTGACGGCCCAGAGCCCGGAGCCTCCAGTGACGGCCCAGAGCCCGGAGCCTCGAGTGACGGCCCACAGCCCGGAGCCTCGAGTGACGGCCCACAGCCCGGAGCCTCCAGTTTTATTATTCATATAATAAAACATGTTCGCAACGTCCTCTCGTTCTGCGCCTCGTTCCCTCTACACTCACCGTGACAATATCCACATTTGGCATAGGATTCCCCATTCTAGGAATTGACCCACCTACGTAGTGTAGGCTAACAGTATTTCATGAGAACAGCACTGTATACTACAGTGTTCTAATTTGTTCAAACAATGTTCAAACAATGCCATGCCACTTTGTTTATAGCAATGCTTGCTCAATTAAATATAATTCTGCTGATTATTTCTATTATGTATGCACTCTATTATAGCCCAATTAGACTGTGTGTTAGTTATTATGTGTAAATCCGCTGATGGGAGAGCATTTCTGTCATACAGAGGGTTGTGGGTCTCTGTCAAATGTTAGCACTGTATCAAATACAATAGCTTAATTAATTTTCAGATTTACAGAAAGTAGAGTCAGAGACCTCATCTCTTTATATGAGGTGCTTACTGCAACATCTTCCCATTTGTAACCACGTACGAAGACAGCTTTGCATACAAAGTGGAAAGTGATCTGAGTCCTACAACAATGTCTGGCGTCTGGGGGATTCTCTGACATGCTGTGATCTATAAATAACGTTTGTGGGCTCCGTCAGTTGCTCATTGAGAAACAGGAAGAGGGGTGGAGACTGAGACCTGTGATCTCACTCTAAGGAAGCCAGTGCTCTGTGGTGAAACCACCAGTCTTATCTTGCTCGGCAGACATGTTCATCTGGCAGGCATGAAATACTTTCCTGACTATGCCATAGCTGTCGAGGTACACTTGAATTAACTGTTGCAGTCTGATTATTTTGAGGTGTTGATTAGTGGGCGAAAGGAATTGGGAAGAATAATAAAAAGTGCCTTTCTCCGCTGGATAATAACCCCTAAAAAAGTTTAAGCCTAGAGAAGTTCCTTGGCCTCCCAAGTGGCGCAGTGGTCTAAGGCACTGCATCACAGTGCTAGAGGCGTCACTACAGACAACCTGGTTTGAATCCAGACTGTATCACAACCGGCTGTGATTGGGAGTCCCATAGGGCGGTGCACAATTGGCCCAGCGTCGTCCGAGTTTGGCCGGTGTAGGCCGTCATTGTAAATAAGAATTTGTTCTTAACTGACTTGCCTAGTTAAAGAAAGGTTACATATTTTTTTAAAGTTTATTAATAAACATTACGAATGCAGTGGAGGTCAAAACATGTCGAAGAGGAACCAGGGGAAAAATGGTTCAGTTATGTTTAAATAACTGTATACAATGCAATCGATATGAGTGGAAATGCTTTTGGCAGTTAATCTGCTTCTGTTCTGTGAGTGGCACTGTGTGCTCTTTTTATAGGATGGTCCCAATCTCTCAAAGGCCCTAGGATACAGGTGGACAGAGGTTGTCTGCCAGTCACTGGGACTACAATCCAATTTGGGATGGGGGAGTGGTTTTAGCGGGTGGAATAGTGGAGAACAATTGGAGGATTACTCATCAGCACTCAATCGTTATGGTACTTTTTAATGGTAAGTTTACAAACATATATTATGATAAATAGAATTGAAACTTGTATCTCATTTTTAGATTAACTTGTGTGGAGAAAGGAGTGGGGGGGATGAAATATACTTCTCCAATGGGCAAAAGGGGTGATGATGTTAATTAACAATCAATTTGATCCGAATATGCAAATTGTTCAAACAGATCCGCAAGGTAGATGGATTCTTTTAAATATGTTATTGGACCAAAAACAGATTTGCTTAATTAATTTATACGGTCCAAATAATGATGATCCACGTTTCTTTGAAAATATATATAATAATTGAACAAGACTACAAGCAACGCAAGACCCTACAAACTATCACCCTTATGCACTTAAGGAAATCACAAATATCATGGATATAATGGAACTAGTGGATATATGAAGGCTTAAATATCTGGGCCTAGTGAGATAAACATGGTGGAAGCTCAATCAAGCTAGTCGTCTTGACTACTTTCTCATGTCATTCTCTCTGGCACCAAAAGTTTCAAAAGTGTTGATAGGGGACAGAATGTGGTCGGACCATCAAATAATTGGCATATACATTACTCTTACATAATTTCCATTTGGGAGAGGATATTGGAAATGTTATCAAAGCCTATTGGATGACAACTTGTTTTTAACCAGGACAGAAGAATTTATAACTGACTTTTTCCGACATAATATAGGTACAGCAGATCCCCTTATTGTATGGGACACATTTAAATGTGCCTTTAGAGGCCATGCAATTCAATAATCAACTTTTAAAAACAAAGCAATTTAAAATAATTAATATTAAGAAAGGAAATAACAGTACCGTAGAGGCACAGAATACGTTAGAGGAAAAACAAAAAGAAATGGAGGAACTTAGTCAAGAAAGATCAAGTGTAATATATTATAAAAATAAAGAGAACTGGATGGAATATGGGGAAAATGCACCAATTAAAACAATCTTCAATGCTACCAAAAATAATTTACTGAAACTTCACTAAACAATATTTTGAAAGAGGAAGCAAAGTACTTGAAAAATTCAGCAATATACACACAATACCCCATAATGACAAAGTGAAAACAGGTTTTGAGAAAATTTAGGAAATTTATATTAAAAAATAAATAAATAAATAAATAATAATACATACAGACCCTTTGCTATGAGACTCAAAATTGAGCTCAGGTGCATCCTGTTTCCATTGACCATCCTTCAGATGTTTCTACAACTTGATTAGAGTCCACCTGTGGTTAATTCAATTGATTGGACATGATTTGGAAAAGCACACACCTGTCTATATAAGGTCCCAGAGTTGACAGTGCATGTCAGAGCCAAAACACAGCCAGGAGGACAAAGGAATTGTCCGTAGAGCTCCGAGACAGGATTGTGTCAAGGCTCAGATCTGGGGAAGGGTACCAACACATTTCTGCATTATTGAAGGTCCCCAAGAACACAGTGGCCTCCATCATTCCTCTGTGGAGATGGGAAAACCTTCCAGAAGGACAACCATCTCTGCAGCACTCCACCAATCAGGCTTTTATGGCCAGATGGAAGCCACTCCTCAGTAAATGGCACATGACAGCCCGCTTGAAGATTTCCAAAAGGCACCTAAAGACTCTCAGACAATGAGCAACAAGATTCTCTGGTCTGATGAAACCAAGATTCAACTTTTTGGCCTGAGTGTCAAGTGTCATGTCTGGAGGAAACCTGGCACCATCCCTACACTGAAGCATGGGGGTGTCAGCATCATGCTGTGGGGGTGTTTTTCAGCGGCAGAGACTGGGAGACTAGTCAGGATCAAGGCAAAGATAAACGGAGCAAAGTACAGAGAGATCCTTGATGAAAACCTGCTCCAGAGGACCTCAGACTGGGGGGGCGAACGTTCCCCTTCCAACAGGACAACGACCCTAAGCACATAGCCAAGACAACACAGGAGTGGCTTCAGGACAAGTCTCTGAATGTCCTTGAGTGGCCCAGCCAGAGCCCGGACTTGGACCAGATCGAACATCTCTGGTGAGACCTGAAAATAGCTGTGCAGCAACGTTCCCCATCCAACCTGGCAGAGCTGCAGAGAAGAATGGGAGAAACTCCCCAAATAAAGGTGTGCCAAGCTTGTAGCGCCATACCCAAGAAGACTCAAGGCTGTAATTGCTGCCATGGGTGCTTCAACAAAGTACTGAGTAAAGGGTCTGAGTACTTATCTAAATGTGCTATTTCAGTGTTTTATTTTTTGTAAAAAAAACAAGTATTTGATACACTGCCGATTTTGCAGGTTTTCCTACTTACAAAGCATGTAGAGGTCTGTAATTTTTATCATAGGTACACTTCAACTGTGAGAGACGGAATCTAAAACAAAAATCCAGAAAATTACATTGTATGATTTTTTAATAATTAATTTGCATTTTATTGCATGACATAAGTATTTGATCACCTACCAACCAGTAAGAATTCCGGCTCTCACAGACCTGTTAGTTTTTCTTTAAGAAGCCCTCCTGTTCTCCACTCATTACCTGTATTAACTTTACCTGTATTAACTGCACCTGTTTGAACTCGTTACCTGTATAAAAGACACCTGTCCACACACTCAATCAAACAGACTCCAACCTCTCCACAATGGCCAAGACCAGAGAGCTGTGTAAGGACATCAGGGATAAAATTGTAGACCTGCACTAGGCTGGGATGGGCTACAGAACAATAGGCAAGCAGCTTGGTGAGAAGGCAACAACTGTTGGCGCAATTATTCGAAAATGGAAGAAGTTCAAGATGGCGGTCAATCTCCCTCGGTCTGGGGCACCATGCAAGATCTCACCTCGTGGGGCATCAATGATCATGAGGAAGGTGAGGGATCAGCCCAAAACTACACGGCAGGACCTGGTCAATGACCTGAAGAGAGCTGGGGCCACAGTCTCAAAGAAAACCATTAGTAACACACTACGCCGTCATGGATTAAAATCCTGCAGCGCACGCATGGTCCCCCTGCTCAAGCCAGCGCATGTCCAGGCCCGTCTGAAGTTTGCCAATGACCATCTGGATGATCCAGAGGAGGAATGGGAAAAGGTCATGTGGTCTGATGAGACAAAAATAGAGCTTTTTGGTCTAAACTCCACTCGCCGTGTTTGGAGGAAGAAGAAGGATGAGTACAACCCCAAGAACACCATCCCAACCGTGAAGCATGGAGGTGGAAACATCATTCTTTGGGGATGCTTTTCTGCAAAGGGGACAGGACGACTGCACCGTATTGAGGGGAGGATGGATGGGGCCATGTATCGCGAGATCTTGGCCAACAACCTCCTTCCCTCAGTAAGAGCATTGAAGATGGGTCGTGGCTGGGTCTTCAAGCATGACAACGACCCGAAACACACAGCCAGGGCAACTAAGGAGTGGCTCCGTAAGAAGCATCTCAAGGTCCTGGAGTGGCCTAGCCAGTCTCCAGACCTGAACCCAATAGAAAATCTTTGGAGGGAGCTGAAAGTCCGTATTGCCCAGCGACAGCCCCGAAACCTGAAGGATCTGGAGAAGGTCTGTATGGAGGAGTGGGCCAAAATCCCTGCTGCAGTGTGTGCAAACCTGGTCAAGAACTACAGGAAACGTATGATCTCTGTAATTGCAAACAAAGGTTTCTGTACCAAATATTAAGTTCTGCTTTTCTGATGTATCAAATACTTATGTCATGCAATAAAATGCAAATTAATTACTTAAAAATCATACAATGTGATTTTCTGGATTTTTGTTTTAGATTCCGTCACTCGCAGTTGAAGAGTACCTATGATAAAAATTACAGACTTCTACATGCTTTGTAAGTGGGAAAATCGGCAGTGTATCAAATACTTGTTCTCCCCACTGTATATAAATATATTGTTTTATGTGATATTTAAAAAATTTTAGTCTCAAGCTCTGCCAGGAAATATCACATAAAAAATATATATTTTAAAAAATATATATAAGGGGAATTGGAAATGATGCAGACAATTACATTGATGGAAGCCACAATCTAGACCCCCTAAAAATGTGCCAATTTGATCAAGTATTTTTCACCCTCATAATCATCCTGTCGTTTTTAGACCCCCCTGTCTGAATTTGAACATCTCACTGGATCCTCAAGAGTAAACAGCAGTCAAATGGCTTCCACGTTATGTTGATGATTTGCTGCAGAGCTCATTGGGATGGCACTTGGAAATTGTTATTTTGATCTGATTCTTTGAGGTGGACTCAGTCATAGTGTTTTGATTAGAGTCTCGGTCCCACAACAGCTAGTTGTTTCTCCATCGTAAATTAATTGATCAAAGTGATGATGGAATTTTAGGGCGAGACAGCTTGGCCAGATCTGGGGCCAGGGTGACCAACCAACAACAGAAATAGAAAATAGGGATTTCATTATCAGCATAAAAGACTGATCTGATTTCCATCTCTGTTTTTTGTCTTTTTGACTTTGCTCCATAAACACTATCAGCTGCCTCTTTTTTCAGATTTTGATTAGGTTATGTTACAACCAAATCTCCATTCTCGACTTCCAGGAAACTGTATTCTAATTCATGTTTATCTCGTCATTGCAGGAACCACCAAACTGCCCTTTCAGACAGGAGGCAGGAGGAATGCCAGACGGAGGATCTCTTTAATGATCCCTCTGCTGAGATGCACCAATGTGAACTTTAGAATTTGGCTTTTCAAAATGAAAACATCCCTTATGAATTCAACTCGACAGTCCATTCTTCCTGAGGTAGTAGACAAATCATAGCCTCAACTTTATATTTAGTTCTATATTTATATTTGGGGATATTTGGTTCTATAATCTCGTCACCCAGGACCATATCTCCTGTGCAAGACTAGATTCTATATTACCCAAACCGATAAGTTCTCTATGATTTGCAACCTCTATAGCCAAACTAACGTCAACTAGAACAGTGCTGCATCAATGCCGATCGATCCCTAAGGTTTTTATTATCCTATTGATTGTTTTAATTCCTATTTATTTAGTTCAATTTCAAATCTCCACCATGAACCACTTGTTTTCAGAATTCACAATGCAGCTCTTCTCATTGTTATCTGGTCCTTCCAGGTAGCAGTCACTCCTCCCTGCCCCATGCCATCGTCTGCTGTCAATCATCAATGACCTTCATAAAAACAGGCAATGACATGAATATATTCATTTTAATTGGTAGCTGGGAATCATGCTCATCATCAGCAGTCATCACATATTGTGAATTCCAATGCCATACCATGTACACAGAGCACACTAATGGACCGAAATGCACCATTTCCTATACTTCGGGGTTAGAGAGGACCCTCTCTTACTTCAGGCTTGTATTCTAATGACTGTTGTTGTCTTGAAGTGTATATAGTTTTCATCTATTTCGATTCTAAGTACTTGGTTTTCTGAGTTTCAAAGTTGGAAAAAACTGACATACACAGGTTATAATTTGTACAAGTCGGCTCGTTTTAGCTACTCTACATCCTCTCAGGAAAATCTGATTGCATTTCCTAGGAAATTCTGGTGAAACGTTTTGATTTATCCTGCTACACAGTTGGTGGTGATATCCTCTATCTCCTGGTGATATCCTCTATCCCCTGGTGATATCCTCTATCTCTGGGTGATATCCTCTATCTCCTGGTGATATCCTCCATCTCCTGGTGATATCCTCTATTTTCTGGTGATATCCTCCATCTCCGGGTGATATCCTCTATCTCCTGGTGATATCCTCCATCTCCTGGTGATATCCTCTATCTCCGGGTGATATCCTCTATCTCCTGGTGATATCCTCTATCTCCTGGTGATGTCCTCTATCTCCTGGTGATATCCTCTATCTAGTGGTGATATCCTCTATCTCCGGGTGATATCCTCTATCTCCTGGTGATATCCCCTATCTCCTGGTGATATCCTCCATCTCCTGATTTGCATTCTATATGTCCCCTCCCTGCAGCACCAATGCATTAATGATATGCAGAGGTTTGCGATCCATAGCTAACCACTCCATCCCGTTCCCCACTATCCCTTTTTGCCAGATCTGAAGATCCGAATCACGCTCTGCGCATGTGTTTCTTTACCTCTACTTAATGCACACGTGTGTGGTCACCCTCCCTTCACATTTCTCACTGTCAATCGTGAATGACAATTATTCAGGTTTTACAAGTGAGACGTCCATGCAGCATCTGCATACCAACCATTTTATCTCAATCTGTTCCATGGGGATATGCATTTAGGTCTTCTTGAGTAATACAGTATTGTTTCGAAGTAGCCTACAGTGTTGTTTTGATTTGTGTAAAGTGACCGAATTTTAGAGCATATGGTTATTAAACTGTAGCATAGCCTACCTGGGTTTTGGTTCAAAGCACATATTTTGTCTAGTGGCTTGGCTGTTGAGTTTTGGCTACATGTTTTTGTCTTACAGTAATGTTATACTTTGCTATTATATTCGGTTCTGTTATGTAAAACACTATCATTATGTGATCTTGCAGAAATTGATTCCGATTTGATATAACTTTATTAAATGAGCACCATTCGCCAGAGTAGCCTGTTCTCTACGAGTAGAGCAGAGACTGTGCGTAAAGAGAATCCCACACGTGCAGAATCTTCAGGACTTTTAGATGTCAGGAAGAAGGGTCCAGAAGAGTAAGATCCGCAGCTACTCTGTTGATGATAAGTCATAACATTACTGAATTAACTCAGAAAACGTATTAGAATAAACAGATAGACAACGTCTGTGGATGCTGGGTGTCCTGTATAGGAAAAAGCTTGGAGTAAGCAATATGCAGGGGCTTTAATACATATTAATCAGAATAATGGAGTGAATTGAGTGATTGCTGTGAAAGATACAGTTGAAGTCGGACGTTTACATGCACCTTAACCAAATACATTTTAACTCAGTTTTTCACAATCCTGACATTTAATCCTAGTAAAAATTGAACATTTAATCCCTGTTTTAGGTCAGTTAGGATCACCACTTTATTTTAAGAATGTGAAATGTCAGAATAATAGTAGAGAGATGTCACGACTCCCTCCAAAGTCGGTCCCTCTCCGTGTTCGGGCGGCTTTCGGTGGTCGACGTCACCGGCCTTCTAGCCACTGCCGCTCCACTCTTCATTTTTCCATTTGTTTTGTCTGTTCCCGTCACACCTGGTTTAGATTCCCTCATCATGTATGTGTATATATTTTCCCTCTGTTCCCCCATGTCCTTTGTGTGATTGTTTTATGTCAGTGCCATGTATCATTATTACACATCGTTGCTCTCCGGGTTTTGTATACCCGTGTTCTTGGTTCAGGCCTTTTCCATCCCCACCAGTGCGCCAGGAGTCTCCAGCACCTGAACCACCTGCACCAGGCCCCAGTGGGATCCGTCTCGCCCTCCCCAGAGAGTATGATGGGGCGGCAGCCCGCTGCCAGGGTTTCCTGCTGCAGCTGGACCTCTACCTGGCTACCATCCACCCGACACCATCGGACCGGGAGAAGGTGTCCGCCCTCGTCTCGTGCCTCTCGGGGAAAGCCCTGGAGTGGACCAACGCGGTCTGGATTGAGGGAGGAGACGCGTTAGACAATTCCAGGGAGTTCGCTCTGAGGCGGGCGAGCGCCTATTCCACCTGAGGCAGGGGACGAAGAGCACACAGGATTTCGCCATGGACTTCCGGACCCTGGCGGAAGGAGCGGGATGGAACGACAGGGCCCTGATAGACCATTGTCGCTGCAGTCTGCGCGATGATGTCCGTCGGGAGCTGGCCTGCAGAGACACCACCCTTAGTTTTGACCAGCTGGTGGACAACCTGCTGGCCACTTGCGGATGTTCTGATCGGGCTCTGTCTGTTCTACCCTCCAGCACCACTGCTCCTGTGCCGATGGAGCTGGGAGGTGCTGCACTCAGGGAGACTGCACCACTTGCGGACACAGAGGACACACTACTGGGCGGTGTGGTTTCTCTGGTAGTCGAGGCAGCAGGCAGGGCACTCTGGCGTCACCTCAGGTAAGCTGGCACCACACTCACCCAGAGCCCTCTGTTGCGCACTTATTTTTGCACATTACGTTTCCTGAGTTTTCCCCGCATTCCCAGCATAAGGCAATAGTCGATTCAGGCGCGGCTGGGAATTTTATAGACAAAGCATTTGCCCTTAAGTTAGGGATCCCCATTGTTCCTGTGTCTATGCCCTTCCCAGTGAGCGCCCTTGACAGTCGACCATTAGGGTCCGGGTTTATTAGGGAGGCCACCGCTCTCCTGGGCATGGTGACGCAGGGGGATCACACGGAGAGACTTGTTTTTTTCATCATTGACTCGCCTGCATTCCCAGTGGTGCTCGGCCTGCTTTGGTTAGCCCTTCATAACCCCACCTTTTCGTGGCAGCAGAGGGTTCTCAAGGGGTGGTCACAAGAGTGTCCGAGGAGGTGTTTAGCTGTTGGTGCGACCACGGTGGAAAGTCCAGACCAAGAAGGCAACTCAATTACCACCCCATCGTCGAGAGGATTGTGCGATAAACCTCAAGGTAGACACCGTACTTCCCAGGAGTCACGTGTATCCCCTGTCACAGGCGGAGACGGAGGCTATGGAAACATATGTCTCTGAATCCCTGCGTCAGGGGTACATATGGCCCTCCACTTCACCCGCCTCCTCAAGTAAATTTTTTGTAAAAAAGAAGGAGGGGGTCTGCGCCGATGCATTGACTTTCGGGCTATCAACCAGATCACTGTGAGGTAAAGTTACCCTCTACCCCTCATAGCCATAGTGGTTGAGTCAATGCATGGGGCGCACTTCTTTACAAAACTAAATCTCAGGAGCGTGTACAACCTGGTGCGTATCCGGGAGGGAGACGAATGGAAGCTTCCCACAATAAGTTGGGTGAATTTTGTCCCATTCCTCCTGACAGAACTGGTGTAACTGAGTTAGGTTTGTAGGCCTCCTTGCTCGCACACGCTTTTTCAGTTCTGCCAACAAATGTTGTATAGGATTGATGTCAGGGCTTTGTGATGGCCACTCCAAAACCTTGACTTTGTTGTCCTTAAGCCATTTTGCCACAACTTTGGATGTATGCTTGGGGTCATTGTCCATTTGGAAGACTAATTTACGACCAAGCTTTAACTTCCTGACTGATGTCTTGAGATGTTGCTTCAATATATCCACAAAATGTTCCTTCCTCATGATGCCATCTATTTTGTGAAGTGCACCTGTCCCTCCTGCAGCAAAGCACCCCCACAACATGATGCTGCCACCCCCGTGCTACAGATGGGATGGTGTTCTTCGGCTTGCAAGCCTCACCCTTTTTCCTCCAAACATAACGATGGTCATTATGGCCAAACAGTGCTATTTTTGTTTCATCAGATCAGAGGATATTTCTCCAAAAAGTACGACCTTTGTCCAGTTTTGCAGTTGCAAACCGTAGTCTGGCTTTTTTATGGCGTTTTTGGAGCAGTGGCTTCTTCCTCCAGCATCTTCACAAGGTCCTTTGCTGTTGTTCTGGGATTGATTTGCCCTTTTCGTACCAAAGTACGTTCATCTCTAGGAGACAGAACGCGTATCCTTCCTGAGCGGTATGACGGCTGCGTGGTCCTATAGTGTTTATACTTGCGTACTATTGTTTGTACAGATGAACGTAGTACCTTCAGGTGTTTGGAAATTGCTCCCAAGGATGAAGCAGACTTGTAGAGGTCTACAATTTTATTTCTGAGGTCTTGGCTGATTTCTTTTCATTTTCCCATGATGTCGCGAAAAGAGGCACTGAGTTTGAAGGTAAGCCTTGAAATACATCCACAGGTACACCTCCAATTGACTCAAATGATGTCAATTAGCCTATCAGAAGCTTCTAAAGCCATGACATCATTTTCTGGAATTTTCCAAGCTGTTTAAAGGCACAGTCAACTTAGTGTATGTAAACTTCTGACCCATTGGAATTGTGATATAGTGAATCATAAGTTAAATAATCTGTCTGTAAACAATTGTTGGAAGAATTACTTGTGTCATGCACAAAGTAGATGTCCTAACCGACTTGCCAAAACTATAATTTGTTCAAGCAACAATCAAGCAACATTCAAACAAATATTGTCTCGCAACATTCAACCAACATTAAAACAACATTCAAACAAATATTGTCTAGCAACATTCAAAAAACATTCAAACAGATATTGTCTATCTATATTCAGCATGCTTTTCCAGGCCTGCAAGCCTTAGAATAATAATAATAATCATAGCACACATTCAGATTGGCATGCATACTAGCACCCATTCTCTTTGTCTGTCACATGCTGCAGGCTGAAGGATTTCAATGATTAGGTTTCAATTATTTTGCTGATGGTGGAACATTATTAACAACAATAACAACACTTTAGTGCCCACTGATGTCTCGCAACACAATGTGGTGAAACGTTATGCTACTTTGATCCCCCAATTTGAACAGTTGTGCACATGTACGTTTTTTTATGAACAAATGAATGGGTGAAGAACATATAATAGAGAATACTACGGCAGGCCCAAAAATCTGAGAGCATTTAAGTTGTAATTGCTGCTCTTGTGTGAGATCATTGAGATGTGCAAACATTTAGCGCCTTAGCTGTGAAGAGCTCTCCAAGGTGCTGACTCATTTTATGTGACTCATTTTATGGTCAAGGCTAAGGTCATTCTCTTAACCTGGCTGGATCGATCCACCACGATTTAGGCAAGACGTGAAACAATACAGATGTAGGATCTTAATTTGAGCCAGTTTTCTACAGCAGGAAAATTATACTGCATAAATAGCACATTTCAATTATTATGTGGATTATAATTAATGGAAATTTTTGTAGTGGTTGATAATTGTTTTGTAATGGCAAATCAAGTCTGAATTATCAAAGTAGAAATTACAAACTTTATAAGCCTTTTTGAGCCTCAAATACACTACAAGTTTGCATTTCCTGCTGTGCAGGAGCATTCTCAGCAACAACAGAGTGATCAAATTAAGATCCTACATATGTAGATAAAACAATCATGACTCACCTTCCACCTCATCCTCGGGCAGATTAATGGGGGTCCGGTATGATAGGATATCTGGAATAGTGCAAATTCCCCTGTACATCAACCTGGTGGTTCGCACTGGCATTCGCACTGGCATTTCTGCAAGGGAAAATCTGTGTCGCGATCTTCATAGGCTATAGCTCACTCTAGTTTGCTGAACGAAACTTTACACTAGTCCACTTTTGAAGAACAAAAGTCTGTTCAGGTTATGACACTTGATCTTTCTGTTTTTTGGTGCAGCCTGTTGAGAAAACAGTGGCGGAATCGAAGCACGTGAAGTCCCGGACAAAGTGGCAGGTGTCTCTGCCTTTGGCTTTATGCATGTACTGCCTGGCTATACAAGAGTGCGTGTGTGTATATGTCACGCCAACTTTGCAATACAATTACCGAAGTATATAAGTACTAGATATAGTGCTGAAACTTTATTATCGGGTGTAATTCTATCTATGTTATTGTAATAATGATCCACCTAAGCATTGCAAATATTTGTGTTACACCAAAACCTCCAATTCGAAACAACATATTTTATTCCGCATATCTGGGAATAAAATAATGATACAAAAATGTAAATAAAAAAACTATACATAAAAAACACAACTTATAAACTACAAATCCGAGTCGAGACCAGTTTAAGTATGCACCGGCTTTAAAATGCATGCTATTACATATTTGTGAGACTAAAGACTATTTCGCGTTTGATAGGATTAACATACACATATATTTTTTTGTATCAAAAATCATAGATCAAGGTAGGCTAATGCATTCCGTCTCCTCACACGTTCCTCTACTGTTTCCTTTATCTTCACTTCTCGAGACCAGTCGATAAAACTGTAAGTAACCATTAGCCCAAAACAGCTGCAACCGGTAGTTTATTGAACAGATTTTCATCGGTAATGTTCAGTGAAAATAGCACGTTTATTTTGGCGGCAAAAATAGACGAAAAAATGTGTATAGCCTAACAGCTAAATAACAGCCAAACTAAAAACCAGAGTTGTCATGGTATTCAATAGTCAATGATTTTCCTGGTCGAGCCCACTGTCTCTTTATTCTGATAGAGAAACACTCCGTTTATAGGTTGATCCATGAGCGGTCTGCTCTGCACACTGTTGTCTCATTTTGGTTCCCTCAGTCCAAGATCCCCATGCTTTCCATCGATGACAACTCCCTTCACCTCCCCCTTCTGAGTAGACATTATAAATTATATTTTTGAACACAAAAAGTGTCTCTCAAGGTTGACATTGATGACTGACTATTTTTACTGTGTAGCAATGCTTGAACGTGATGGTAATTGTATCATGTACTAGGGCACATAATGTTAAATTAGTAGATGGACAGTTTATTAGCCTACCCATAGAGATAGAGAAGTAATATTATAGTCTATTTATATAATAATATAGTTGTATCTCTAAAGATGTACAGTATATGGTAATACATATTTTTTATGCATACTTGAAATGTGCAAGAGCTGATCCCGAGAACAACAGGTGATCTTCAGTTTGACTTTATTGGACGATAGCTACTGTGGTAGGAAGGTCTAAGCTGCTCGCCGTAATACAATTCCAGCACCAAGGACAGCGTGTTCTAACGTTCATGCACTGTGCTGCCTCCTTTGCCTTATGTCAGTCTGACATCATGGCGCCAAACGCCTCTATCCTTTCCTTATGGAGTACTTCAATATGGGATTTCAATTAAACATCACTCAATGAAGCATATCACTCAAGTCTGTAGATGAAACTAGAATTATTCACAATTTGTGAAGTGTGTAGAAATTATTCAGCGTGTGTGTTAGAGTGTATTTATTTTTATGTGCTGCTTGTTTGTTGGCTATGTGTCAGTATTCTTCACATAGTTGAATGAGAGTCCTGTGGTGAGGGCTCTATATGGTTTCTCTGGGCTGTTTTAGTGCTGGTTTGGCTGACAGGTCTATTCCTCTCTGGATGCTGGGGGATTGTCTCCCTCTGCTGCACCTGGGCCCCTCCCTGAGCCTCTGTCTGAGCACAGCCTACGTTCTGACAGCAGTTGGCTTTATGAAAGCTGAATAACAGGCACCTCTCATTCCAAACCGATCCACAGTACAATGGATGTGATGGTTCAGACCCTGAGTCATCCTGTCAAACCCAGAAAGACAGGCTCAGCTTTAACGATTTTTCTAACACAATGCCATGAGAAAGCCATAGTTTGATAATCACATCCAAAATGCCCCCACACTGCACAGTACGTGTCTTGTTTACAAAGGCATCCTTGCATGTTTGGTAAGTGAGTGCATCACCTTTTAATATGTATTGATTCTCAATGTCACAGCTGCTCTGTTAGGATGAAATATGCTAAAAACCTGTTGTTTATTCACTGTGTGGGCACCGCACTGCATGAGTTTTTTTGTGTCTGTGTGTTTGTGTGTGTGTATGTATGTGCGTGTGTGAGAGAGGGAGTGGGTTTAGGGCAAACCAAAAAAGGTGCCCCTCAACAGCGTACAAACCCTTGTCCACGGGCGTTACTAGAAGGTCAGACATCTATACAGTGTTTGACATCCAGACTGCTTTTATCTAAAAGCCAGCATGGGTTCCTCTTTTGTTCAGGTAAAATCTTTAATGGTCTCAGACTATCGTTAGAGACCAAGAGGTGAAAGAATCTGTCAATATAACCACTTCCTGCTATTTTCCTTGAATTCCTTGCTTGTACCACACACAGGTTAAATATAACACTCTGCCCCTCTTTGTAACTTAGATCCCCTAAAACTTGTCAGTATCAATTTTAATAGTGTCCGAACTTCAATAGTGTGATAGAGGTTGCAGTGAAATTATGTTGAGTCATGTTAAAACAACAGAAAGAACCCCATTTAAAATAACCTCTAGTCCTACTTACTTCTTTGGTTTGCTTATGGTTCTTTCAGAGTGAACATATTTGATATGAAACATTCTGCGCTGGGAGCAAACCTCCATTAAGGGATTTCAGCCTCATCTTTATGCCTTGGCAGGGCAAATGAAGTACAAATGTTCTTAGTCGACCACTAAATGAGGGATCGGATTTGATGGCTTGAAATCATTTAATTTGTTCATGAATTTTGCCTAAAGCTATCAACTTACCCAACTTCTGCACCAAGTGTTTCAAATGCACTGTAGCTCGTACTGGAAATGCTAGTTATCACAGGAGAAAATATTTATTGTTGTAGGTTAAAGAAGTTGGATTAAAATGGATTATAATTGATTAAGGTCCCATTTATTAAATAAGATTAATTTATTAGGTAAAATCTATTGGTTTATTGCTGCACCGGTTTCAACTTTTCTGCCTGCGGTTATGGAACCCTGACCTGTTAATTGGACATGCCACCTTGTCCCAGACCTGCTGTTTTCATCTCGCTCTCTCTCTACCGCACCTGCACTCTATTGCACTGAAAAGCCAAGTGACATTCACTCCTGATGTATTTACCTGTTGCAACCTCCACAACTACTATTATTATTATTTGACCCTGCTGGTCATCTATGAACATTTGGGCATCTTGGAGAAAGAACGGGCCTTAATGACCCTGAATTGTTATAATCTCCACCCGGCACAGCCAGAAGAGGACTGGCCACCCCTCAGAGCCTGGTTCCTCTCTAGGTTTCTTCCTAGGTTTTGCCTTTCTAGGGAGTTTTTCCTAGCCATCGTGCTTCTACATCTGCATTGCTTGCTCTTTGGGGTTTTAGGCTGTGTTTCAGTATAGCACTTTGTGACATCGGCTGATGTAAAAAGGGCTTTATAAATACATTTGATTTGATTTGATATTGGTTGAAGCTTGTCATTCTACTATTCAGCACACCCGTAGTCGATGACAAAGATTTATGTCAGTTGTTACCAACAAATGCTCTGATGTGAATAAGAATAGTCTATATCTATTAGAGAAATAAATCAATGTGGACTCCATTACATTTCTTTCCGCCTCCGTTGTTCTGGTAAATAGCCCATTGATGGAGGTTGAAGAAATTCCTGTAAACATTTGATGAGATTTTGTTAAAACCAGAAAGTAAAAAAAATAAGAAGAAAATCTGTTAAACAAACAAACTAGAACAGATTTCCCTCCATGAAAAATGCAATCTGTAAAACCAGCAGAGCAGAAAGAAGACCCCCAAAATCTCATCAACGGGACATGCATTGCAACAGGTCCATGGGCGATTCTATTGGCAATATTGATTGCTTTTGTAATTGACTGGAGCAGCCTCAATTCCAGAGTGTACACTTATCTGTCAGCATGCATGTGATCCAAATGGAACCTGGTCCATTATCCAAGTAACACACTCTCAAGGCTTATCCATGGCTGAGCATATGACAAATCTTATCTTGAATTGGTCTGCCAGTGCCCTTGTAGTGAGTAATATTTATCATATATGTACAGAATATACACAGTCTGAATCACAGTTCAAGAAGATCATCATCTCTTCCACTTCACACTCATAAAACTGTCATAGAAGTGGCACAGCTGACTAAATGCAGCTGTGTTTGAAGTAATCTGTAGTTTGAAGTATACTACCCATTTACAGTATGTTGTAACATAATCCTGATATCCAATCCTAAATCAGCTTTTTGTTTACAACAAAAGTGAGATAGAAAATGTTTTAAGAGGCTTTTGTATTTTGGACTTTTATTTGCTTTGGTCTTGATTATCCCTCAGTTTGTATTAAACCATTAAGAACCTGAGAGCAGATCATCTGAATTGATGCTTCCAATTTGATTTTCCTAATGCACTTTTGCATATCTATGGGGCAATCATTGTGACACCAATGAATTTTATTCTGATTCGGATTTGTTTGGGCTGAACAAAAGTTCCTCAGATCTATGATACCATTAAGCAGCAGAATTAACATTCCGTAAAGATGTAAAAAGCTATAATTTCCGTTACCATTGTCTCGCTTTACACAGTGAATGCTAACTCATAGTTGTTGCCTGGGTGAATTTTGTGATCATCACCAGTTTAATCACCACTTCAAGCATCTAGCCTACATGATGTCTAACATTGCCAAGGAAGAATGCCAGGGTATTCTTTTGCTGTGGCACACTCTATTACGTCTGCCTAATTTCACCAAACAATAACCTTTTGGGGTGACAAGGTGTTTCACCTGTAGTTATTATCAAGTTGTTTGTTAGATAAGTACGGCGAGAGACCTTATACCTCCGTATGTAAACCTCTCAATACAGAGTAAGGTGGTTTGGGACAACTGCCTGTTAACTTCAATCACTCCGTGTTTGTAATCAATGTGACATATGCAAAACAACCATCTTACTTCTTATTTTATGTATGCTCTTGACTTGCCTAGAGTGCTTGAGAGGAATGAGGCACAAGGAGTTTTGCCCTTAGTACCAGCGTACGTATACCTCTCAATACAGAGTAAGGTGGTTTGGGACAACTGCCTGTTAACTTCAATCACTCCATGTTTGTAATCAATGTGACATATGCAAAACAACCAGCTTACTTCATATTGTATGCATGCTCTTGACTTGCATGGAGTGCTTGAGAGGAATGAGGCACAATGATGTTTGGATACAATTGTATATATTTTGGACTTTATTTCAATAGGTGTTCTACTTAGAAATTATAATCTCTTGTCCAAACTGAACAATAACGTATACTCTTACAGAACCTGTCTTTCTAAGAAGAACTAGTGATACAGTATGTACACAGCACATCAAAGAGCCTCTTTAATGACTCAGATATGCACTGAGAATGAAATCCAGAGCTTTCAGCTCAATTCTCTAAACCAAAGAATCATCAGCAAGAGGATGTATTTATTTTTCTTGGCCATTCAGTCTTTACTTTAGTATGGGAGAGTGGGACTATTTATCACCGGGTAGGATGTCACAGCGCTCATAATTAAACATCTTGAGGGTGCTGTCAGCGTCGCAAAACTTTTTAGATAGAGACAACTCATGACCAAATAAACATTTTTAATTGTTGTTGTTTATGCCTATTCTGTCAAACTGTCATTAAATCACACATTTGATGAGATAAATGTGAAATGTAAGCTTCTGTATGAATTCTTATGCCGAGCCATGAGAATACAGACTCTTCAGGAGGTTTTGCATAAGCATTAGCTGTACGTACGCCTCACAGATGCCGTCAGTCAACTGCACAAAAATGCACCTGCTTTGCCACCAAGATTACTCAGAATAAGATAACATGTTCATGAAGTGAGAGTAACATAGGTTCATCATGTCTTCTTGGGAGCAGTTTTTCATGTGAAGTTCTGCACCTGTCAGCCAGTCTGTAGAAAAATATCCTCACCAAGAACATCTGGCGCAGTATGCAAAAGAAGGTGACATGACACAAGTTGAGAAACAGATTATGTAATAGAGAGCCTTGAGGTTTTTCTGGAGTCTTTCCGATTGCTTCCAAGTTGAACGATGTCCTCTGAATAAAAATACTTAATTTCCAAAGTTATTTTCCCTATACCCTTTATATATTTTTCCTATACTCTGCAAAGCAGTCAACATGCGATCTGCCAGTGTACAGAAGAGTGGTACAAGGATGATCCTGCGGTAGTTTAGCAGATTGCTTCTATTCCAGCAGGGACGTGACATGCCTCATCAGGCTCCAGGTTATAGAGCTGATTTGTATGAGCTGAATCAATATTATGGGACAGAGGGTTTAACAACCTTCCTCTTCTCAAAGAAGTTTCTCTTGGTAGAAGAAAATCACTCAAACACATTAACAGACCCTCCAGCTTGAATAGGAGAAAATTCATATTTCATCAAATGATGCTCTTCATAAGCACAACCTCATGCAGGCCCCTAAGCATGACTTAATGGGTGTCATAAGCAGTAATGACACAGCAGTGTCACAGTTTGTGGTGATGAATGATGCAGGAGTAAACCCTTGCGAGTCAGTCCACAGATGATCTTGTCATTGTTAGCTTGACTATGGTGAAATATTGACAGCATTATAGCCCTATAAACTCTAAACTATGACTGCCTTTGACAGCATGAGGTACAATACAGAAGGATTATTGATGGACGGTTCCAATCAAATGTAAATGATGGGTCAAACATTGCATTCATGTACATATTGACTTCAGATTATGCACTTGAACCAGTTTATTCAGGGCAGAGTTTGTCAGTGGGAAAACATACAGAACAGCCAATATAGAACCGCCTCGATTCGGTCTTACGTAGCAAAATTGGAAATTGGGTTTTTTACATTAGATAAAAGTAGAGACTCAGAGCTAGAACATTGTATATCATACACTGCAGTTGAGAAACTTGTAACCCCACTTTTGAAAAAATGGCCCTTGAATGTTTTGGTACACCTACTGGAGAGCTGTTCTTTGTCTACACCTATTCAGCATCATTCAGAGCCTCAAGGATTTTCCCCACCCATCTCTTTAAGGATTCACTTGTGAGTAAGGTAATATAGTAAACAACCAAATATTTAAAGACTAAAAGTGGTGAAAGTAGTAGCCTACAATAAGCTAAAACTGGAAAGTGTCCAGATAAAAATATTGTATAAATATTTTGCAATTATTAGATGATGCTTACCAAGACACGTCTAAATTGATGGGTCATGTGAATGAAATGCTATATCTACCCAGCAGACACATCTATATAGCTAAGTGGATGGGTCACTACTGTCTAGACATGTTCATGAAATACAACAGATCGCTGTAATCACCTCCAGACACACCTGGTTAACTTGATGGGTCATGTAATCATCTGGAAAAGTGGAGTCTTTTGTTTAGATATGTAGCTAGCTAGCTAAACAATGAACCATAATCACAACCCATAGCTACAGTACAAACAGATTGTCATAGCTAGCCACCATGCATGAAATGCTGTAGTATGAATCTGCAGGTCGCTAAAGCTAACCAACTAGGTTCAATGTTAGCTAGCTAGCTAACATTAGGCTATAACTAGCAATGCAAATCCTAGATCATACACGCAACATTAGCTAGCGAGCCAGCAAGCTAACGTTTTCTAGCTAGCTAACAGTACACTTAACTTGCAATTAAAACAACTTTCTGACAAAATTAGAAACTTAGAATATCGGAATATGTAGCTAGACTCTTACCCATATACATGGATGAATGCTTCACGGCAGACTGGAACCACTAACTAAGTAAGACGTCCTGTATTTTTTCTGTTTTGTTTGTAGCTAGCTACAGCTTGTTTGGTCCGTTGTGTCAAGTCACTCTGGTTCACACTGACCATGTGCAGAAAATAGTCCATCACAACTTTTTCCCACTGATCTTTGTCGATAGCGCCTACTAAATTCAGGGCAGCAATGTTGTTGAGAGCAGTAGCAACACTTTTGCAGTTCTCCATGGCTAACGTTATATCTTTCCAAGAAGCTGCGGTAGCAAGGATTGTCTACACATACTGAGCAGCTCATGCTATAGACAGAACTAACCTCTCACCATGTCCAGCCCAGTACCTCAGCCAATCATGGCTAGAGGGAAGGTTCCTGTCTTTTTTCGTGGCTAAACCAACTAGGCTCATAATTTAACAATTGTATTTGTATTTACAGATGACATACACGTTTGTTATCAAGGCACATTAAAGTTCACATGTTCCAGAATGCATTTCTGCCCAAAAATGTATTTTAATTTACAAAAAAGTATATATACAGTGGGGAGAACAAGTATTTGATACACTGCCGATTTTGCAGGTTTTCCCACTTACAAAGCATGTAGAATTCTGTAATTTTTATCATAGGTACTCTTCAACTGTGAGTGGCGGAATCTAAAACAAAAATCCAGAAAATCACATTGTATAATTTTTAAGTAATTAATTTGCATTTTATTGCATGACATAAGTATTTGATACATCAGAAAAGCAGAACTTAATTTTTGGTACAGAAACCTTTGTTTGCAATTACAGAGATCATACGTTTCCTGTAGTTCTTGACCAGGTTTGCACACACTGCAGCAGGGATTTTGGACCACTCCTCCATACAGACCTTCTCCAGATCCTTCGGGTTTCGGGGCTGTCGCTGGGCAATACGGACTTTCAGCTCCCTCCAAAGATTTTCTATTGGGTTCAGGTCTGGAGACTGGCTAGGCCACTCCAGGACCTTGAGATGCTTCTTACGGAGCCACTCCTTAGTTGCCCTGGCTGTGCGTTTCGGGTCGTTGTCATGCTGGAAGACCCAGCCACGACCCATCTTCAATGCTCTTACTGAGGGAAGGAGGTTGTTGGCCAAGATCTCGCGATACATGGCCCCATCCATCCTCCCCTCAATACGGTGCAGTTGTCCTGTCCCCTTTGCAGAAAAGCATCCCCAAAGAATGATGTTTCCACCTCAATGCTTCACGGTTGGGATGGTGTTCTTGGGGTTGTACTCATCCTTCTTCTTCCTCCAAACACGGCGAGTGGAGTTTAGACCAAAAAGCTCTATTTTTGTCTCATCAGACCACATGACCTTCTCCCATTCCTCCTCTGGATCATCCAGATGGTCATTGGCAAATTTCAGACGGGCCTGGACATGCGCTGGCTTGAGCAGGGGGACCTTGCGTGCGCTGCAGGATTTTAATCCATGACGGCGTAGTGTGTTACTAATGGGTTTCTTTGAGACTGTGGTCCCAGCTCTCTTCAGGTCATTGACCAGGTCCTGCCGTGTAGTTCTGGGCTGATCCCTCACCTTCCTCATGGTCATTGATGCCCCACGAGGTGAGATCTTGCATGGTGCCCCAGACCGAGGGAGATTGACCGTCATCTTGAACTTCTTCCATTTTCTAATAATTGCGCCAACAGTTGTTACCTTCTCACCAAGCTGCTTGCCTATTGTCCTGTAGCCCATCCCAGCCTTGTGCAGGTCTACAATTTTATCCCTGATGTCCTTACACAGCTCTCTGGTCTTGGCCATTGTGGAGAGGTTGGAGTCTGTTTGATTGAGTGTGTGGACAGGTGTCTTTTATACAGGTAACGAGTTCAAACAGGTGCAGTTAATACAGGTAATGAGTGGAGAACAGGAGGGCTTCTTAAAGAAAAACTAACAGGTCTGTGAGAGCCGGAATTCTTACTGGTTGGTAGGTGATCAAATACTTATGTCATGCAATAAAATGCAAATTGTTTGTTGGATTTTTGTTTTAGATTCCGTCTCTCACAGTTGAAGTGTACCTATGATAAAAACTACAGACCTCTACATGCTTTGTAAGTAGGAAAACCTGCAAAATCGGCAGTGTATCAAATACTTGTTCTCCCCACTGTAGGTTCAAATGCCTCTCGTGAAGTAGTGACGTGCGACATACGCCTAGCTTCATGAAACGGGTCACATATGTTGATGCATCCATCCTCTGAAGCTATTCCCTTCACTTTAGAGTGGTACTCCAGATCACATATACCGTTGAATAACAAATAGTGTTTGCAGGGAAACATGTAAAAAAGAAAAAAGATGAAGATAAACTGTCAAAGATTCTCTTTCAGAACCCTGTTTACTTGAATGTCAGTGGAAGATTGCGAAAGATCCGAGTTTACGCTTGCAATCTGTGTACATAGGCATTACAAGTTAGGGTGTTCAGGCAGAGGCGTTATCAAACATCACTAAGTGAGTGAGTGGGTACTGTATATTACTGAAGGCGTGAGACTGACCTTGAACTAACCTGCCTTGTTTTCTTCCACCACACTGACTGGCAGAGCCATAAGGGACTCCAGCCGGCCTGGATCACTTTCTCCCGGATCTGATTACCCTGCAGTAACTGTTACTGTAACTCAATCAGAGCCTGGGCCCAATGTTTGCCTGGAATACATCAACCTTTTCTAGCCCTTTAGTGATGATTGCCCAAGATGTTAATATACCTGTTGTATATCTGTTGAGGCGGCTCTTACTGCAGGGGATGTACAAAACAAATACTCAATGAGTAGTTAACCCATAATATGATTATTATTTATACTATTTCTGCCAATGAGTAGTTAACCCATAATATGATTATAATTTACACTATTCAGCCAATGAGTAGTTAACACATAATATAGTTATTATTTACACTATTCAGCCAATGGGTTGTTAACCCATAATATGATTATAATTTACACTATTCAGCCAATGAGTAATTAACACATAATATAGTTATTATTTACACTATTCAGCCAATGAGTTGTTAACCCATAATATGATTATAATTTACACTATTCAGCCAATGAGTAGTTAACACATAATATAGTTATTATTTACACTATTCAGCCAATGAGTTGTTAACCCATAATATGATTATAATTTACACTATTCAGCCAATGAGTAGTTAACCCATAATATGATTATTATTTACACTATTCAGCCAATGAGTTGTTAACCCATAATATGATTATAATTTACACTATTCAGCCAATGAGTAGTTAACACATTATATAGTTATTATTTACACTATTCAGCCAATGAGTTGTTAACCCATAATATGATTATAATTTACACTATTCAGCCAATGAGTAGTTAACACATTATATAGTTATTATTTACACTATTCAGCCAATGAGTTGTTAACACATTATATAGTTATTATTTACACTATTCAGCCAATGAGTTGTTAACCCATAATATGATTATAATTTACACTATTCAGCCAATGAGTAGTTAACCCATAATATGATTATTATTTACACTATTCAGCCAATGAGTAGTTAACCGATAATATGATTATTATTTACACTATTCAGCCAGTGATTAGTTAACCCATAATATGATTATTATTTACACTATTCAGCCATATGATGCTTCAAGTGGGATCAACTGGATACTGGATTGAATAGTTTCTTGATGAGTTGATTGGGTTGATAGGCAGGGATATTTTATTTATTTAAAGGAGCATTGCATTTAACTTGGGTCAAACGATTTGGGTAGCCTTCCACGAGCTTCGCACAATAAGTTGGGTGAATTTTGTCCCATTCCCCCTGACAGAACTGGTGTAACGGAGTCAGGTTTGAAGGTCTCCTTGCTCGCATACTCTTTAACAGTTCTGCCCACACATTTTCTATAGGATTTAGGTCAGGGCTTTGTGATGGCCACTTCAATACCTTGACTTTGTTTTGCCAAATCTTTGGAAGTATGCTTGGGGTCATTGTCCATTTGGAAGACCCATTTGCGACCAAGCTTTAACTTCTTGACTGATGTCTTGAGATGTTGCTTCAATATATCCACATAATTTTCCTTCCTCATAATGCCATCTATTTTGTGAAGCTCACTAGTCCCTCCTGCTGCAAAGCAACCCCACAACATGATGCTGCCACCCCCACGCTTCACGGCTGGGATGGTGTTCTTCAGTTTACAAGCCTCTAACTTTTTAACGATGGTCATTATGGCCAAACAGTTCTATTTTTGTTTCATCAGACCAGAGGACATTTCTCCAAAAAGTACGATCTTTGTTCCCATGTGCAGTTGCAAACCGTAGTCTGGCTTTTTTATGGTGGTTTTGGAGCAGTGGCTTCTTCCTTGCTGAGCGGCCTTTCAGGTTATGTCGATATAGGACACGTTTTACTGTGAATATAGATACTTTTGTACCTGTTTCCTCCAGCATCTTCACAAGGTCCTTTGCTGTTGTTCTGGGATTGATTTGCACTTTTTGCACCAAAGTACGTTCATCTCTAGGAGATAGAATGCGTTTCCTTCCTGAGCGGTATGACGGCTGCGTGGTCCCATGGTGTTTATACTTGCATACTATTGTTTGTACAGATGAACGTGGTACCTTCAGGCGTTTGGAAATTGCTCCCAAGGATGAACCAGAATTTTTTTTGTTTTTCTGAGGTCTTGGCTGATTTCTTTAGATTTTCCCATGATTCCGAGCAAAGAGGCACTGAGTTTGAAGGTAGGCCTTGAAATACATCCACAGGTACACCTCCAATTGACTCAAATGATGTCAATTAGCCTATCAGAAGCTTCTAAAGCCATGACATCATTTTCTGGAATTTTCCAAGCTGTTTAAAGGCACAGTCAACTTAGTGTATATAAACGCCTGACCCACTGGAATTGTGATACAGTGAATTATAAGTGAAATTATCTGTCTGTAAACAATTGTTGGAAGAATTACTTGTGTCATGCTCAAAGTAGATGTCCTAACCGACTTGCCAAAACTATGGTTTGTTAACATGAAATCTGTGGAGTGGTTGAAAAATGAGATTTAATGACTTCAAACTACTGACTACAGCTCAACATTCAACACCATAGTCCCCTCCCCTGGGACTGAACACCTCCCTATACAACTGGATCCTGGACTTCCTGACGGGCCGCCCCCAGGGGTTGAGGGTAGGCAGGGGTTGGAACCAAAATTATTTTCCAATAGTTTTGTTCTGAACAAAACCACACATTTTTTTTGTTCCTTTCCACTGTTCCAACCAGCAAAATAAAGTTCTGAACCGGTTCGAACCCAAAAAAGTACTTTATATCATTCCTTTCTGTTCTTTTTTTAACCTGTGAAATTAACAGTTTTTTTATATTTAGCTTCACCAATCAGTGAGGATAGAGCAGGTCAGCTCGTTGTTTACATGCGTGATGGACAGACAAGTGTTGCCTATGGCGCAAGATGCAACTGACATTTTGGGGAGAGAGCGAGAGAGGGTGAGGAGGCTTGAAGCGCTGGGCATCTTGTTATGACAGGCATTATCTGCATTAGGTCCACAGAATTATACCTAGGAGGAGCGGCTTCTATGGAGGAACTTTGAATATCCTTTGACTTAGCTAGCTACCAAGTTTGTTTGTGCAGAGCGGCACCAGAATTAAAAACATGTCTTACCTTTTTGTACTAGTTAATGAATCCAATGTGAAACGTGACAACTAGGCCCATAGTATCCTTAAGTAGCATTAAAAAAAGTGAATCAAAAAATCTCTCTCCCTATTTTCTGAATCACACTTGTAACATCAGTGCATTAGCCTATGCCTATTTTTTATTTTACCTTTATTTAACTAGGCAAGTCAGTTAAGGAAAATTATTATTTACAATGAGACTCCCAATCTATGGGACTCCCAATCATGGCCAGTTGTGATACAGTCTGGATTTGAACCAGGTTGTCTGTAGTGACACCTCTAGCACTGAGATGCAGTGTCTTAGACCACTGTGCCACTTGGGAGCCGCACACAGACACTGGCAAAGACATTCAACTTGCAGGCATACACTGGAATGTTTCTGAGTGACAGAATGAGGGCTTTGCATAGGCGCTTTGTTGATTTTTCAAATCAACAACTGTTAAATAGTTTCTGCTACTGTCTATTATCAATCCTGTTGTCTAGTCACTTTAACCCTACCTATATGTACATAGCGCACTCAATTACCTCTACCCCCCTGCACATCGTCTTTGTACTGGTACTCCCTGTATATACTGTAGCAATGTTATTTTTACTCCTCATTCTTATCCACTGTGTATTTATTCCTCATGTCACTATTTATATATTTCATTGTATTTTTTATCGTTAACTCTGCTTTTTTTTTTTTAAGGACCCCGTAACTAAGTATTTCACTGTTAGTATACACCTGTTGTTCATAAAGCATGTGACACGTAACATTTTATTTGTTTTAGTATAAGCTGTGCCTTGACGATACACTTCCTGGAGTGTATCACTGTGTCTGATCACAGAGCCTTATCTTTCCCTGCTATGCACATACTCAGGTAGAGAGGGAGATGGGGAGAGAGGGAGAGAAGGGGAGAGAGAGAGGGAGGGAAAGAGGGAGGGAGAAAACACCACTGTAGCGCAGGAAAGCCAAGGTCGTTCAGATAGAGACACTCTACATCAGCCTCCAGAGACAGACTTAAATTAAATAACTGTAAAGGCTTTCACTTGGCAGCTATGACTTATAGCTCTGTGTGGCTGCTTGAATCCTGGATGAATTAAATTAGCATTGCTCTAATATTAGAAAATAGGTCTCTGTCTCACACACACACACACACACACTGCCTGCTGCATTTGTGATATACAAGCCATTACCTGGCTGTATTGCAATCAATGTGTTAGTTTATAATATTTAGATTAATAGCGACAGGAAGTTGATAATCGTAATCAAAGTGTAAGCACACATAATGAGACTGGAATTACACAAGTATTTAATCAACTAGGTGATGAAGGGAAGCATAGCATGAGTTTTATGTATCCAATGTCAAACAGATCGATGCCTTGAATTTGGCAGAATACATTTGACTCACTCTCTGTGGCAGACTTCCAGAAGGTATTTACATTGCAGCCTAATCCCTAACCCCTCACTTTTATTGACACAAAACAAAATGTTGTTTGTGCATATGCCTGTGTGGCTACAAAAAACCTCTAAACCTCCCTTCTTCTAAGGAGTAGAAAATCCAAAATAGCAATGCAGCCTTCCCATTAATTTGAAAAGGGTGTTTTTTTCTGTTTGTGAAGGGCACGCAGCCACTCTGTATCCAATTAGGTTACCTTCTGGAGCTTTCCAACACGCTCACTGGGAAAGACAACACAGCATAGATACATAAATTACACAGTCCTTTTGTGCTGTGCTCCTGGCACTTGGCAGCAATGCAAGCGATCAGAAAGGTCTTCAAAAAGTGCAACTGAGAGTTCAGTCTATTCAAAACAATGACCTTCTATATACAGAACACTAATATACTTGAATGTCAGCTAATAACTCATGCCGGCCATTTGCTGGATGGAGTAACATGAGTACAGTAGATTACAATATAAGCAATATTATCACTGTTAATGAGCAGGTTTGTGAATATTCAATGACAAGTAGAGATTCCTGACGAAGACGGATCGTTATCCTAAGAGGAGAAATGATGAGTGAGGATAAGCAAGCACAAAGCACTCTTTTCACCACACACTCATTTGGAAACAATGGAAGGAAAATGTCAGTTCAAGATGACCTAGAAATGGTTCCAAAGTTGCATATCCTCAAAAAATGCTGTTATTGCTTATATGTTTGGACCTATCAGCATTCTAATTAAAATATATTTCACACTTATCATGCATATCCATTATGAGTCTGTGAATAATATAGTAATTACCCATTCCGTTTTTTCCCTTTTTGATAATTGAATCCTGTGATAATGTCCCTTAGCATAGACAGATAGTCTGATTGATATCTGATTAGAATGTAAAATTTACCATGAGTTAGAACGTATAAACCAAAGGGAAAAACTTGATTGATTCAAAAAGTTTTTTTTTTTTTAAGCAATCAAAAAGTGTTGCATTATTTCCTGAGATGATGGGAGCTGCCACACTGAAAGACATCTCCATTACTGTGACTGCTAATAGGCCAGCCTCCTCTTTGACATGCCAATAGGGCCATAGAATGATAAGCATTTGGCAGTTGTGACAGAGAGAAAAAAATATTTTTGAGAGAGGCAAAAGGACAGGATGGGAAGAATGAAAGATTGAAAACAGGAGAGATTAAAATGAGTCACTTCATACCAGTCTGACTGACATAGGGGAAAAAATACATCTCAAGGGCATCCTTGTGGGATTCTCTGTGAAAGTGCTGTGAGTGTCAGTAAATTTCATCCAAACAATTGTTTCCACAAAAGTGGTTTTCAGACGGTATTCCCTGGTTTCTCAGTGACTCATACTTGGAAGATTCTATGGTGAATATAGTAGGAATTCCAGGTAGAGGCTCTGTGTCAGGTTAATGTCATTCTGTGGACAGTTATAATTATACTATTCATGTACAGTTATTCAGTAGTGTGTCTTCAGCAGTCTCTACTATCATTAGCTCACTGGGAGAAGGAAGAGGAACTATTCTACACTATTATGGTTGGACATTACTATTTTTCACCATCTGCAAGGATGAAGAGTTGAATGTGTGTGTGGTATGTGTGTGTTAAGCTTGCAAGAAGGTATCTCAGAGTGTTTGTGATCAAATTTATAATGACCATCTTATCTGGTTAGGCTCCTCCTGAAAACCATTGTCTATAAAAATGTATTTGCATGATACACAGGCTTTTGCACCATCATATATTATAGGATGAGATTGAGAACAATTAATGCCTAAGGATTATAGTATAGAATTGAAAATGCAGTAAGTATTGATTTTCATTCTTCAGGCCCTCCGTCTGGCGAAGGAGATGATACACCTGGTTTTACATTATTTTAAAATCTGTCACTGAGCGTTATCCCAGGGTAGCTGGCTAAAACTGATCTGTCGTATTACCATTTAATTTGAACCTTTGCACATTACTTACACATTATCAGCTCATGAATATGTATCCTCATGCCCCTACAGTACTTAGAGAACATCCCAGCTAGCAAATAACATTGTGAGAACCATATGTTTCTTAAGAGCTTGGTGAGAGGGTGGTTGTCCTAGAGTTATTTTGCACACAACCTTCCCATAACGTTTCCTTCTTGTTTCCTCAAGGTTCTATTTAATGCAATGTTCTCAAGTTGTTCAGAGAACATTAAGAAACACATTCCTTCTGTGGGAATTTCAGTACTTCAGCATAACGTTTTCTACAGGTTTCCTCATGGTTGCGTTCTAAGAATGTTATTTATAAACATATACATTCCATTCTCAGCATCAACAAAACTCTCTATCCTCTATCTTGTTTCTGATTGAAGAGACTAAAAATAACAGCTTTGTATGAGTAAAAAACATGGCATGCTAGCTCCATCCTGGTGGCGCAATGGACTAAATCAATGGATATAGATCAGAAGATCATTGGTTTGAATCTCTGATGCGTGTGCCTAGCCCGGTACCTACAGTGCCGGCCCCCCGCACTCGCCCTCCGGTGCGCCACCAGGATGCGCCCTGGGCTGGCTCCCCGCCCAGGGTCCCAGCCCAGGGTCTCCTGTGCGGCTCCCCGCACTTGCCCTGAAGTGCGTGTCACCAGCCCGGTGGCTCCAGTGCCGGTTCCTAGCCCGGTAGTGCCAGTACCGGTTCCTAGCCCGGTGGCTCCAGTACCGGTTCCTAGCCTGGTGACTCCAGTGCCAGTTCCTAGCCCGGTAGCTCCAGTGTGTGTCCCCAGCACGGTAGCGCCAGTACCGGTTTTTAGCCCGGTGGCTCCAGTACCGGTTCCTAGCCCGATAGCTCCGGTGCCGGTACCTAGCCCGGTAGAGCCAGTACCGGTTCCTAGCCCTGTGGTGCCAGTGCCGGGTCCTAGCCCGGTAGCTCCATTGCCGGTTCCTAGCCCGGTGGCGCCAGTGCCGGGTAATAGCCCGGTAGCTCCAGTGTGTGTTCCCAGCCCGGTGGCTCCAGTGCGTGTTCCCAGCCTGGCGGCTCCAGTGCCGGTACCTAGCCCGGTAGTGCCAGTGCCGGGTCCTAGCCTGGAGCCTTCCTCTGCTTCGGTGCCCAGTCCAGGCACAGCGTCCAGTGCTGCTCCGAGGTCGGAGCTTCCCTTTGCACCGGTACCCAGTCCGGGCCCGGCTTCCAGTCCAACTCCATTGCTGGAGCCCTCCACTGCGCCGGGGTCCAGACAGGACCTGGCGTCCAGCTCGGCTCCTGAGGTGGAGTCATCGGCGCCGGGGTCCAGACAGGACCTGGCTTCCAGCACAGCTCCGAGGTCGGAGCTTTCCTCTGCGCCGTTGCCCAGTCCGGCATGGCGTCCAGTCCTGCTCCATGGCCGGAGTCTTCCGTTCCACCGGTGCCCAGTCCGGGCCCGGTCGTCTGCCCTGCTCCATGGCCGGAGCCGTTCTCCACACTGGTGTCCAGTCTGGGACTGGTCGTCTGCCCCGCTCCAGAGCCGGAGCTGTCCGCTCCACCGGTGCCCCGTCCGTGACCGGTCGTCTGCCCCGCTCCAAGGTCAGAGCTGCCTGCCACACCGGTGGGAAAGGGTTACAGCCCTGCTCCTGAGCCAGAGGCCCCGCCTGACCCGATACCACGTCTGGCGCCAGGTCCGGATTCCCCACCGACGCCAGTACCCCCCCCCCCCCATAACAATGTTTTTTGTTATGAAATTGTTATTTACTTTTACAAACATCTTGCAGTCCTTTCCACCTTGATTGGAGCTGGTATTTCCACAGGTATTCACTGCAAAGGACTGACCAACTAATCAACCATTACATCATTGTCTGGGTTCCCCTGCACTGATTGTCCTGTCCCTGTATAATGTGTTAACCTCTTTTTAAAGCACATGAATGATTTGATTAATTCCATCCTGACAAAAGAATAATAGTAATGTTTGATTCATGCAATCTCCTCTGAACAGTTGATGTTGAGATGTGTCTTTTACTTGAACTCTGAAGCATTTATTTGGGCTGCAATTTCTGAGGCTGGTAACTCTAATGAACTTATCCTCTGCAGCAGAGGTAACTTTGGGTCTTCCTTTCCGGTGGCCGTCCTCATGAGAGCCAGTTTCATCATAGCGTTTGTTTCGAATTGACAGACCTCCATGTCTTAAAGTAATGATGGATTGTTGTTTCTCTTTGCTTATTTGAGCTGTTCTTGCCATAATATGGACTTGGTCTTTTACCAAATAGGGCTATCTTCTGTATATCACCCCTACCTTATCACAACACAACTGATTGGCTCAAACGCATTAAGAAGGAAAGAAATTCCACAAATTATCAAGGCAAACCTGTTAATTGAAATGCATTCCAGGTGACTACCTAATGAAGCTGGTTGAGAGAATGCCAAGAGTGTGCAAAGCTGTCGTCAAGGCAAAGGGTGGCTACTTTGAATAATCTTTTTGGAAAATAGTAAAAATAAAGAAAAACCCTTGAATGAGTAGGTTTGTTCAAACTTTTGACTGGTACTGTATACAAACGCATGCCATCACTCACACACATTTATGAATAAACTAATTTGAAAGGCCACACAACGACTGAAGAGTTGGTGGCATTGGCACCAGCTGGGAATATAAAAACCGTGCAGAATATACAGTTTAAGAGAGTGTAATTGCAACCTGCATAGGGGATGGAGGGTCACTAGCCATCGGAGAGGCCATAAAGGAAACTCCACTGATCATTTTGTGATTACATTTTAATCATGTCACGTTCCTCACTTCACACTCCCAAATGCATTTGTCTTATACATTTACTATTCATTCAGTTCTTTCCTATATCTCCCTCAGCATGTATTATTCAGAGGTCATTAAAACGTTTTAATGGTGCCACAATAGCCTCTTCATTTACACTCTTAGAAGAAAGCGTTCTTTGGCTGTTTCCATAGGAGAACCCTTTTTGGTTCCAGGTAGAACCCTCTGTGGAAAGGATTTTTACATGGAACCCAAAAGGGTTCTACCTGTAATCAAATGGGTTCTTCAATGGGTCACCCTATGTGGACAGCCAAATAGCACCTTGTTTTCTAAGAGTGTACACATGGGATTGATGGGAAGCTATCTGCATGCACATCAGCCACACTGACTGTAGGTTCTCCTATCTTTGTCTGAAAAGTAGCATGGACCTTCTTCCAGTTACAACACATTGCCTTCTTAAGTAAGACCCCTGTAGAGATCTTTTTTACATTTTATTTAACCTTTATTTAACTAGGCAAGTCAGTTAAGAACAAATTCTTAGTTAAAATGACAGCCTACCTACAGGGTCAGCCATAGTAGTATGGGCTCCTGGAGCAAATTAGGGTTAAGTGCATTGCTCAAGGGCACATCGGCAGGTTTTTTACCTTGTCGGCTCAGGTATTCGAACCAGCAACCTTTCGGTTACTGGCGCAACGCTCTAACCACTAGGCTACCTGCTGCCCTTAAAACTGGAGTCCGTTCAGTTGAACTAGTCACACATTGAAAATGGCGCTGGGAGTCAGCTAACCAATTGTGCTATTACGTGGGTTTTTTGGCGTTATTTGTAACTTATTTTGTACATAATGTTTCTGCCATCGTATCTTACAGCAAAAAGGAGCTTCTGGATATCAGGACAGCGATCACTAACCTCGGATTGGACGAGGACTTCTTCAGAGACCCGACAAGGCCCAGATCCACGTCATTGGCAGGAGGAGGAGATGCAGGTATAGGGCACTCAGAGCAGGGTGCCTTGTAAGGATCCGCCGACGGTGAGTGGGATATCTGCCCTTACCATCAGTACTGCTAGCCAATGTACAATCATTGGACAATAAATTAGATGAGCTACGATCACATGTTAAATGTGCAACTAGAGGGAAAAAAATTCTAGACCACCTTTACACCCTCAGTCATTGGCTTCATCGATGACGCCGTCCCCACAGTGACTGTATGTACATACCCCAACCAGAAACCATGGATTACAGGCAACATCTGCACTGAGCTAAAGGGAAGAGCTGCCGCCTTCAAGGAGCGGGACTCTAACCAGGACGCTTATAAGAAATCCTGCTACGCCCTCAGACAAACCATCAAACAGGCAAAGTGCCAATACAGGACTAAGATTGAATCGTACTACACCGGCTCCGGTGCACTTCACAAAATAGAAGGCATCATGAGGAAGGAGAATTATGTGGATATATTGAAGCAACATCTCAAGACATCAGTCAGGAAGTTAAAGCTTGGTCGCAAATGGGTCTTCCAAATGGACAATGACCCCAAGCATACTTCCAAAGTTTTGGCAAAATGGCTTAAGGACAACAAAGTCAAGGTATTGGATTGGCCATCACAAAAGACCTCAATCCTATAGAAAATTCACCCAACTTATTATGGGAAGCTTGTGGAAGGCTACGTTTGACCCAAGTTAAACAATTTAAAGGCAATGCTACCAAATACTAATTGAGTGTATGTAAACTTCTGACCCACTGGGAATGTGATGAAAGAAATAAAAGCTGAAATAAATAATTCTCTCTACTATTATTCTGACATTTCACATTCTTAAAATAAAGTGGTGATCCTAACTGACCTAAGACAGGGAATTTTAACTAGGATTAAATATCAGGAATTGTGTTTAAATGTATTTGGCTAAGGTGTATGTAAACTTCCGACTTAAACTGTATATCTTTTTTACTGTCATTTTACAGTTTTTTATTTCTTTACTTATCTATTGTTTACATAATACTTATTTTTTACTTGAACTGCACTGTTGGTTAGGGCTTGTAAGTAAGCATCTCACTGTAAGGTCTACAACTGTTGTATTCGACACACGTGACAAATAAACATGGATTTGATTTGATTTGACATTGAGTCACATACTGTTAGCCTGGTTCCGTCAATAAAGCAAGTGAGTATATCAAGTATATGACGGCTCCCTCTTTACATTCACAGATCACGCCAAGGCAACAGCACGTGCCAAGAGATTGTGGTGAAACTCTTAAATTACCTGTTGCTGCAGCAGATGGCAGGCTTTGTCATTAACCCAAATGCAGGGGGGTAACATGGCTTCCTGATTAGACATTCATCATGGATGTTCATGACTAATGGCTGTGTAATTAATTTGTTCCTCCGTCCTGCGAGGACAGATAAAAGGCAGATAGAGCTTCCTGTGTTAAAGCCATGTATTAAAATATAACAAATGCATCAATTGTTGAACCCAGGCAGAGAGGAACTAATGAGGAATGTGTGATTTCCTAATTGCCGCTCAATAGGCTGTTTTTAAAGTAAAATACATCTGTATTAAACCTGTAATCAGGATTCTGTAGGAGTTCTGTTCAAACGGAGTCCATTACCTGATCAGTTATTAATGGAGACTTTTTAATATTAGATATGCGTTTAGTGGATTGCTGAATTGACTGTGTGCCATCAGGGTGTGAATCAAGGACGAGATGTGTTCAGGGAAGTTCAATGCACAGATATGGGCATGTCGTCTTCTTTTCACTGCCGACTGGTACCTAAGTGGACAAATGGTATTCGGAAGACGATGGGGCTCTATCCAATCAATATGCTCCAAGGATCAATTAAGTGCCAAGGAAAATAAATAAAGCCCCTTACAGACATGCCGATGTCCAAGTCAGTTCTCTCCAACTGCGAGCTCTATCAATGGCCACTCGGATGTGTGGCATCTCCGCCATCATGTTGTCTACAAGGCCCAAACTGGTCATGAAAGTGTACACGCTATCCCTCTAATTTATCTCTCCATTAGGGATACATGCCTGGTACAGGCAGCCTGGACGTGAAAACAGCTCTAAGGGGATCCTTCACGTTCAATAGCCAGACCCTCATGGAAGGCTGGTTTCGTACGGGCATTTGGAGAGTCTGCCTGGAATGAGAAACATGTTCCCGGATCTCTACCATTCTCTCTCCCTCTCCCTCCATCTCCATTTATCTTTCACCCTCAATGTATCTTGCCTGCCAGACTTTATGGAATATATTCAGTATTCATAGACATTCGTCTGGCTCTGTGAGATTACCCTCAAGGTAACACAGTTCTGTTTCACCTGGTAATTACCTGGTGATTACTTTGTCTCAAATAATAAACAACACAATGGTTACTACTTGGTAGAGAATGTAATGTAATGGTGCTTGTTTTAAAACAAAAGTGGCATTATTACTGTAGGTAAGGATTATGTCATTACCATTAGTCCGTGTAATTGAATAACAAGAAAACAGGAGCTGACAAAATGGAGTAGGTTGTTTGAGGGAACATTTTGGTAATCTGCCTCAAGGTATAGACACCTCAAAGTTAAATTGTTCGTTTTATTTCGACAAGGGCTCTAACTGTGTTTTTTTTCTAGGTCCGTTTTTTTGTTTCTCTGAGCAACGTTTGTTTGGTTCAGAGGCCAAGAGTTGTGCTTGTTTATATGTTGGTTGGTGAATGAACCCTACATAAAGATATGCGTTTGTGTGCGTGCGTGTGTACGACTGTGTGTCTGTGCGTGTCCGCCGTAATTATCTAGCTGTAGCCTATAAACAGCTGTTTTCCCCTCTCTACCTGTGACAGTGACAGATTTGTGTGTGACTCTTGCAGGTGGTCTCCACAACCTCGCTACTCACCACTACCATGTCACACAGCTCACACTCAGTCTCATCAGGTATTCATGGGAGCATTGTGTGAAGACTCTTAGCGCGTCTCTCCTATGGATCCTGACTAATTGGTGTGTAGGAGACTCTATTTGCTTTATGAAACTCCCCCAGCTCGTTTGATAGACAGAGACATATTGACACCACCCAGACAGTGTCTAGTCTAAGAGTTATTGACACGATCAGCAATACAACGTTTTCAGTGCATTTTGGAAGGGAATATGGTGATGAAACAACAACAAGTGTCAGTGAACTTGACCAGTGTTGGTAACAAAGTGGCAGCATTACGTTGCGGACGGCACACTCATTGTTAGGTCTCAGGATGCTCATAAAGCACTGAGGCTTTTCCGGAACAAAAACTGTTAAATAAATCATTATGTCTACTGATGGGTTGTAATATGGTACCACGGCATCCAAGGGTACTTCATGTTACATGGATGGAATACACTCAACAATGTGTTCTACCCTGGGTCTCAGTGGATGAATCATCATCCCTTGTCACACAGAAAAACTCAAGTCATGAATGCACAATATAATATGCCCTTTTGACAGAGATTTAGAGACTGCAGAAATACCTGAAGCATTTCTCTAGTACTATGATCATTTAATTACAGTGTTTATGTCAGTGTCGGTGGGGATGCTCATATGCGGCCAAGGGCCAGGCTGGACATTCAACTAGTATTCCTGTCATATTCACGCCTTGAGGAGGCCATTAACCACTGAGAGTGACACGGTGGTAGGCTGTCTCTGTTGAGCCATTGGACGCCTTCGCATGACAATCAATCAAGGTAATAGGCACAACAGACTGACAGATGCTTGATGGGTGTTAAAACTAAATACGCTGTCATTGGGCCAGGAAAGAGAGCCAAGCTCAATTAACCAGGCTACCCAAAGAGTCAGAGCCAAGTTCACTTCTCCCCAGTTCCTGCTATACTTGTCTGTTTTCTGATGGATTGGAGGAATATATTCTTGGATGGTTAGCTAATAACTGTATTTCCTCCAGTGTGTTCTATTCCCTGTGTTTGATGTTGTTTTCCCATGTTCAAGTGTTTTCATGAGTTAGGGAAGGAAAAGTTGGCACACCTTGAGGTGTTTGGCGAAGCATACTGAATAATTGAAAACAGAAACTCCTGCACACTGGCTGGCATCACTGTCAAACAATGTTTTGGTCAGTAAACCTTCATAAGGGTTTACAAGTGTTAGCCTTTCAAGTTTAATGAGAACATACAGAACTGTGGGCCAAATTCAATTCGTCCTGGGGTAGGCTATGTCCTGGATAAACCATGTTATGCTTGTTGCACATTTCGATTCATGCAGCCATTCAATATAAACCTGCATTCTCGTAACACAGCAAGAACCGTCATCGACTTATAATGTTACAGGTTAAAGCCTTTAATTGGGCTCTGGGTTAGTTATGAACAACTGAGAGTGTTGGTGTCTTACAGATTCTACTCTACACAAGGTCATGTATAAGGGCTTTACCTTTTGGTCTGCATTTTGGGACATCTTGGCATGAACATCCTCTTAAGAATGTTGTTTCATGCACAAAATAGTGACCTCGTGGATAAACCGTTAGCCCTTGGGGATCTTGTCTGCCACTAAAGTCAATTATGTAGCAGTAATGCATTATGTAGGGTTGCATTCTCTAGGCAATCAGTCATTGTCCGCACGAACCTGTTGCACTGCCGCCTCATCACACTCCTCTCCCATCCCATTACATTCCAGCCTAGGTGGGGATCAGTGGAGGCTGCTGAGGGGAGGACGGCTCATAATAATGGCCGGAAGGGAGCTAATGGAATGGCATCAAACACATAGAAACCATTCCACCCATTCCGCTCCAGCATTTACCACAAGCCCGTCCTCCCCAATTAAGGTGCCACCAACCTCCTGTGGTGGGCATATGCGTGAGGACCATCCCTGCTTCCCGCTTCTTCAAAGGTGACCCTCTGGAAACGTATCCACAGCAACATGGCGTTTATTTACGATTACGCAACTCAATATTAAGCACTCATGGGGGATTTCCTCAACCCACCATACCTTCACAAGCGCGTAATAAGCAGCATATAAACAAGCCATGTCATCTCATGGCCACTCAAATTAGAATTATAGTTGTTATGTTCTTCCTCAAGAATATGGCTTTGTTTCAATGGAAGAATATGGAATTATGCTGTTGTTTCACCATGACGATAACAGACTTGAACATTCATTGTTTTTTATGTTAGAATTTACATGTTCATGCACTTCTCAAGACTGAGGACTTACACAATACTTTTCAAAGGCAAATATTCTAACAGCATAAAATATACTGAAACAAAATATAAATGCAACATGTAAAATGTTGGTCCCATGTTTTATGAGCTGAAATGAAAGATCCCAGCAATGTGTGCACAAATTTGTTTACATCCCTGTTAGTGAGCATTTCTCCTTTGCCAAGATAATCCATCCACCTGACAGGTGTGGCATATCAAGATGTTGATAAAAGGCCACTTTAAAATGTGCAGTTTTGTCACACAACACAACGCCACTGATGTCTCAAGCATGCTATTAGTATACTGACTGCAGGAATGTCCACCAGAACTGTTGCCAGAAAATCCGCCTCCAACGTTGTTTTAGAGAATTTGGCAGTACATCCAACCGGCCTCACAACTGCAGACCATGTGTAACCACGCCATCCTAGGACGTCCACATCCGGCTTCTTCGCCTGCGGGATTGTCTGAGACCAGACCCCTGGACAGTTTATAAAACTGTGGGTTTACACAAACTGTCAGAAAACGTCTTACTGTCAGAAAACGTCTTGCTCATCTATGAGCTTGTTGTCTTTACCAGAGTCTTGACTCGACTGCAGTTCAGAGTCGTAACCGACTTCAGTGGAATATGCTCACCTTCAATGGACACTGGCACGCTGGAGAAGTGTGCTGTTCACGGATGAATCCCGGTTTCAACTGTACCGGGCAGATGCCAGACAACGTGTATGGTGTCGTGAGGGCGAGTAGTTTTGATGTCAACGTTGTGAACAGAGTGCCCGATGGTGGCGGTGGGGTTATGATATGGGCAAACATAAACTACGGACAACGAACACAATTGCATTTTATCGATGGCAATTTCAATGCACAGGATCCATAGGTCCATTGTCGTGCCATTCATCTGCCACATCACCTCATGTTTCAGCATGATAATGCACAGCCCCATGTCGCAAGGATCTGTACACAATTCCTGGAAGCTAACCATGTCCCAGTTCTTCCATGGCCTACATACTCACCAGACATGTCACCTATTGAGTATGTTTGGGATGCTCTGGATCAAGGTGTATGACAGCGTGTTCCAGTTCCCACCAATGACCAGCAACTTCGCATAGCCTTTAAAGAGGAGTGGGACAACATTCCACAGGCCTCAATCAAAAGCCTGATCAACTCTATGCGAAGGAGATGTGTCACACTGCATGAGGCAAATAGTGGTAACACCAGATACTGACTGGTTTTCTGATCTACCTTTTTTTTTAAGGTATCTGTGACCAACAGATGCATATCTGTATTCCCAGTCATGTGAAATCCATAGATTAGGGCCTAATGAGTTTATTTAAATGGACTGCTTTCCTTATATGAACTGTAACTCTGTAAAATCTTTGAAATTGTTGCATGTTGCGTTTATATTTTTGTACAGTGTACTTTCGAATGTTTTGTATGGAACTGTTTGGTTCACTATGATCAATTCTGGGCAAAAACAGAACCCCTACCAAGCTTTATAGAACAGAGAAGAGCTTACAGTCCCAAACGTTTCTATGATCAACGCAGTGTGTGTTTAGAGTACTGGTGCAGGGAAACAGCAGAATAAGGAAGGTGGCACAGGGGAACTATCACAGAGAGAGTGTTGAGAGTCTGGTCACAGCTGTGCTGCTTTGAGAGGCTGGATCAATACCATCTCTGAGACCAATTTTACAGTTCTGTGGGTCAGTCACCTCTCAAGTAATGAAGCCGTTCACTTCTCAGCCATAGAGGCTGATGATAAGAGGTTACATACAAGAGTGATGTTTAAGATATATTGATATTTTGATCAGGTCTGCATTTCATAAACTTTATCAATACTTTACTTTGTTCTACAACTTCTGTATAGATGAGTGGCATAAAAGGTCGGTGTGGGGGGACTCCCGAGTGTCGCAGCAGTCCAAGGCACTGCATCGCAGTGCTAGAGGCGTCACTAAAGACAGTCACAACCGGCCGTCATCGGGAGTCCCATAGGGCAGTGCACAATTGGCTCAGCGTCGTCCGGGTTAGGGGAGGGTTTGGCCGGGGGGGTGCTTTACTTGGCTCATCGCACCCTAGCGACTCCTTGTGGCGGGCCAGGTGCCTGCAGGCTGACCTCGGTCGTCAGTTGAACAGTGTTTCCTCCGACACATTGGTGCGGCTGGCTTCTGGGTTAAGCGGGTGGGTGTTAAGAAGCGCAGTTTGGCTGGTCATGTTTCGGAGGACGCATGACTCGACCTTCGCTTCCCAAGCCCGTTGGGGAGTTGCAGCGATGAGATAAGATCAAAATTGGGGAGAAAAAGGGGGTCAAATACAAATAATTCATACAAAAATGTAAATAAAAAAAGGTGGGTGTGGGTTAGGGTTTAGTTACTGGGGCTAAAGGTTAGGGGTAGAAATGAAGTTAGAGATAGTGTAACAGTTAAATGGCTTTTAGATTGAAATTAAAGATGCTTAAAGCCCTGACATCAGCAGACAAAGCCAGTGGAAGAGCTGTGGCTCTAAGGACAACATATCCAGCCCACAGTAATGATGACTGGGTATGGGGCTCAGGAGTCAGGCTGGGAGTCATGGTCTCTCCTGGGAAGTTCAAGTGAGGGCACAGGGCAAACTTTTCTTCCAGCCAGGCAGCCGCTGTAGCAAATCTCAGCCAGTCAAGAGTTCAAGAGCAGAAATTAAGCCAGATGGTCACACTGATGTCAGACCAGATTTAAAAGCCACTGTCGAGTAAGATGCCCAAAGTTCTGCTCCATAGCTCCTTGTGGTTGATGAATACTGTTTCGACGTACAAACTTTTATTTTTATTTTGTATTTTTACAAACTTTGTTGCTTTAAGGCTGGTTGTATGATTAGAATTGCTATGTGTTTTGTCCCTGTGAACATGGGCTCCCATGTTCTAAGGCACTGCATCTCACTGCAAGGGGTGTCACTACAGTCCCTGGTTTGAATCCAGGCTGTATCACATCCGGCCGTGATTGGGAGTCCCATAGGGCGTCACACAATTGGCCCAGCGTTGTCCAGGTTTGACTGGGGTAGGCCGTCATTGTAAATAATAATGTGTTCTTAACTGACTTGCCTAGTTAAATAAAGGTTAAATATATATATATATATTTTATATTAGAAAACAGGTTGACCAACCTGTTCAGATATACAGGTAAGGTCACATAATCCTGAATAAAGTTTGAATTCCCTCAGGGAGTTTGGATGTCAGGTCCTTGTCATTGTCTATTACTGGAAGCCTGTGAAGTGTCTGTAACCCGGATGTCCATCAGAGTGTAACAGGACGTGACATCGCCTTGAAATTGTCTGTCCTAGGGCGATGGAGATGAGAGACCATGTCATGGGACTCTGAACATTTCAGCTACATTGCAAACAGTCAGTCCAGCTGGTAAGATTCCAATGTATGGGGTTGTGGGAGGCATAAAAGCATGAAATGGAAATAGATTTGCTTTATAAAATTATGCAAAGTATGGCGGAATGTATACCAGCACAAACATGCACTGAAAATATTTTTATTGGAAAATGGTAATATCCTCCTCGTCATAAAGTACTGAATGGGTCACCAAAATATATATCGGTTAGAATAGGATGTTTTTGAATAACTTGAGTCAAGTTAGATATTTGGATATGGATATGATTTGGAAGCTAACCAATAATTAAGAGGCACGCTAACTGCAACAGTAATCTCCCCGATGATTTCCCAAGTCTAATGTCCTCCGAGTGAGAATCATATTGGACCTATTTTCTTATTCCATGTATCCAACTCTCTCTTATACACACCCAATTTCATGGAAATTAAAAGGATGGGTGCCTTTTGAAATGTAAATTGGGTATGCAGATTTGGACTGAATCAAAGTCTTTCTCCCCAGTTGACATCGAGTGGAATAAGCTTTTCATGACCCATTACGCCTGTGCCAGTTGCAGACTCCAGACTCATTAAGGATGGGTTACAACTCCAGGACAATTGTATCAGAGAGGAGGGAGCATCATAATCATGGCTTATGAAAACAAACTGCAAGCATGAAAAGTTATTCTTCGGTCATAGTTGACAGGTATGGCCCAACAGAGAATCAAACCCAGTGCCCCGTGTGGAATACTAATGTTGTTCAATCTCAAAGGGGTAAGCCTACAGACTGTCAAGGATCTCTTTATTCTGCCATACTGTAAATAAAAGTATTGTCTTTGTTTTTGAAAATGTTTGTCTCTTAATTTCTGTTTAATGCATGTGTTCTATTTGTATTTGTGTCATGTCAATGACAAGAGAGATAATGAGATGCTGACATTTGAGGTTGAATTTAATACAGAGTGACACTAATATCCATGAAACATTATTGCTTCATCCTCAATGTTCATTTGTCAATATACCGCATAATATGAAATAATTAACGTTCAAGGCCAGATTAGTCTCATGAGGATGTTTGGACACTATGGTGAAAGGGCAAGTAAATCTGCTCTGTCCCTCATGTCATACAGAAGCAGGGTATTGGGAGGAATGTTGCACATCAACCTCCAACCTCAGACTTTGCCTGCAGTCTTACACGACCAGGAAATAAACACACAGTCAATGTCGATGCGCTTAATTCCATTGTCATTGTGAAGAGATGCAGCAATAAATCGTATAAATCCGTTAATGAAATCTCCATCTTTCTTTTTATGCACTTACCGCATTTGACTTGCTAAGATGTTTCCTAATGAATGACTCGTGATTAATTTAGCAGGACATGGTCATCCTGCGATAGTCACTGAGAGTGACGGCAGTTGGTCGGTGTGACAATTGATATTCCAATCATGCCACTCTGTTTCCTTCTTCGTGGCGTAGAGATATCTGAACTACACAAATCAATGCTTCCCTGCATCAATCTATCAGCAGATATGGCCTAACTGGGTTCTGGTCTGTGTGTGTACGTGTCAGCTTATTGGCACACACAACAGTAAAAGCCAGCTCAAACTATGCTTCTTCCACTAATTTTTCTAAGAGTAATTATGTGAGAAATCAGTAGACCATATAGGCATTGTGACATGCCGCAAGTTGATTACAAAGGCCAGTGCCTCCCCTGAATGTAAAACACAGAGCTTTGATGATGGCTCAAGGTTCTTTCACTTTGGTCATTCTAATGTATTTTTGTTAAGTTTCAAAGTTGATCCATAAATGAAATAGACAGCTCATTGTTCAGAGAAGAAAAGGCCACTTCACTTTGAAGTTTGTCTCCACTCAAGAATGGCCTTCTTTCAAAAGAAGCAAGTCCAATATTGTGTATAATATCTTAAGGTGTGGACAATAGGTATGTATCACCTCAATATACAGTGAGTAAATGAGGATCGTTGCTATGAGTGTGTCTGAACTACTGCTGTAGCATCCCAAACAGTATCAGACTATAAATCGCTTTAAAAAAGGCTGTTCTCTGCCAACATCTCACCTCATGCTCATAAAACTTTACAGTCTCAATAGTACGATAAAATTCCAGACTTGTTTTTAAAGACCTAGGCTAGATTACTTTTAAATTAAACCCTTGTGAATAAATCCCTGTTGTTTTTAATGAATGCATTATTAATCTGTTATTATGAAATTAGTTATTAAATGCATAGTTTACAGGTTTTAACTTCATCTGTTTGTCAAATTATCTGCTAACAAGAATTGCTTTGGCACTGTTTGAAGTTTGTTATGGCAAAAGGTGAGGCACTGGACATAAAGATGAATCACCATTAAAGTTAGACCTTGGCTGAAGCGTTACAGATTGCACAATAGAAATGTGAAGGTAATTTCTGATTGAGCAGATGTATACAGCGTTTTACCATGAACGCAGTCTCTGCTAACACGGGAACAATGCCTTTAAATTGAAATCACGCTGTAATGCTGAACTTCTGCGATACGGATTGAATAGAGCCTTAGGCCATCACCCAACAAGGGAGGATGAGAATTCTTGAGGGAATTAACCATCATGGCACCCAATCAATTGGCCCCTCCTTTATTTCCAAACGGCTTCCAGAATGTCCCAATAAGTCTGTACCATGGAAGGTATACCAGAAGTAGGTCAGGTAAGATCTCTCCTCTGTACTAATGAATTCCCTCAGCATTGAGTTACCGTTACGGTTACAGACCTGCACAAATCAAATGACTGGGTTAAAGCACGATGGGGAGCCGTAGTTAAAGCAGAGACAAACTACTGTATCACTCTGGGAGACGGAGGATGGGAGATTACCAGAAGAGAGGCACTCTAAGAAACTAATCTGCCTCTGCATGCCAGACAAGCCTTGTGATGCCTGGTGAATAGGCACAGAGGGAATTAATGTGCATTGAGGAGATTAATATTGCAGTCCCAAGGAAAGACCGGACTGTTAATGCAGTATTTGAGCAGTATTTTCATAGCCCACATACAGTGCCTTCGGAAAGTATTCAGACCCCTTGACCTTTTCCAGATTTTGTTACATTACAAAAAAAATATCATCAGCAATCTACACACAATACACCATAATGAAAATGTGAAAATAGTTTTTTACACATTTTAGCAAATGTATTGAAAAAAACACCAGAAATAACTTATTTAGCTCAGGTGCATCCTGTTTCCATTGATCATCCTTGAGATGTTTCTACATCTTGATTGGAGTCCACCTGTAGTAAATTCAATTGATTGGACATGATTTGGAAAGGCACACATCTGTCTACTATATACAAAGTCCCACAGTTGACAGTGTATGTAAAAAACCAAGCCATGAGGTCGAAGGAATTTTCAGTAGAGCTCCGAGACAGGATTGTGTCGAGGCACAGATATGGGGAAGGGTACCAAAACATTTCTGCAGCATTGAAGTTCCCCAAGAACACAGTGGCCTCCATCATTCTTAAATGGAAGAAGTTTGGAATCACCAAGACTCTTCCTAGAGCTGGCCGCCAGGCCAAAGTGAGCATTCGGGGAAGAAGGGCCTTGGTCATGGAGGTGACCAAGAACCCGATGGTCACTCTGACAGAGCTCTAGAGTTCCACCAATCAGGCCTTTATGGTAGAGTGGCCAGATGGAATCCACTCCTCAGTAAAAGGCACATGACAGCCCGCTTGGGCTGTCATGTGCCTCTCAGACCATGAGAAACAAGATTCTCTGCTGATGAAACCAATATTGAACTCTTTGGCCTGAATGCCAAGCGTCACGTCTGGAGGAAACCTGGCACCATCCCTATGGTGAAGCAAGGTGGTGGCAGCATTATGGTGAGTGGATGTTTTTCAGGGACTGGGAGACTAGTCAGTATTGAGGGAAAGATGAACGGAGAAAAGTACTTTGATCCTTGATGAAAACCTGCTACAGAGCGCTCAGGACCTCAGACTGGGGTGACAACGACCCTAAGCACATAATGCAGGAGTTGATTTGGGACAAGCCTTTGAATGTCCTTGAGTGGCCCAGCCAGAGCCCGGACTTGAACTCGATCGAACATCTCTGGAGAGACCTGAAAATAGCTGTGCAGTAACACTCCCCATCCGACAGAACTTGAGAGGATGTGCAGAGAAGAATGCTGAAGGGGGGCGGGGGGGTTCGCCCAGCGCGGCATACAAGCTAGAACCGCCACTGATAGGGGTATTAGTGTATAGCCCAAATAAAAAATGGGAAATGGGAAAACGTGAAAGTTTTGTCAAATTAATTGTAAATTATATACAGAAATATCTAATTTACATAAGTAGTCACACCCCTGAGTCAATACTTTGTAGAAGCACCTTTAGCAGCTGTGAGTCTTTCTGGGTAAGTCTCTAAGAGCTTTCCAGACCTGGATTGTGCAAGATTTGTACATTATTATTTTCAAACTTCTTCAAGCTCTGTCAAATTGGTTGTTGATCATTGCTAGACAACCATTTGCAGGTCATAGACATTTAAGCAGATTTAACTCAAAACTGTAACTCGGCCACTCAGGAACATTCACTGTCTTCTTGGTAAGCAACTCCAGTGTAGATTTGGCCTCGTGTTTTAGGATATTGTCCTGCTGAACGGTGAATTAATCTCCCAGTGTTTGGTGGAAAGCAGACTGAACCAGATTTTCCCCTGAAAAACTCCTGAGTCCTTAACGATTACAAGCATACCCATAACATGATGCAGCCACCTGAAAATATAGAGAGTGTTACTCAGTAATGTGTTGTATTGGATTTGCCCCAGACATAACACTTTGTATTCAGGACAAAAAGTTTATCGTTTTGCCACATTTTTTCAGTATTACTTTAGTGCCTTGTTGCAAACAGGCTGCATGTTTTGGAATATTTGTATTCTGTACAATATTCCTTCTTTTCACTCTCTCAATTAGTTGAGTATTGTGGAGTAACTATAATGTTGTTGATCCAGCCTCAGTTTTCTTCTATCACAGCCTTTAAACTCTGTAACTGTTTTAACCCTTTACAGTCTAAGCCATGTAAAAGCCAGGTATATGGAATTGTTTTAAGGCCATACCAAGGATCATTTAGCTATTTGATTTGGAATTTTAAGACCCCTTAAAGTATCCCAAAACTTATTTGATAAAAAAATGTTATTTAGCCCATACAAACACAATGAATAACATATTCACTACATGGAACAACAGATAGTCCCCCCAAAATATCTAACAGAAGTTTGTTCTGAAGTGTCTGTCCTATATTTGAGAGATATAATAAAGATCAGGGGGGGAAAAATCTTTAACCCCTTATTTTTTTAAGTCGGAAGTTTACATACACAGGTTAAAGTCATTAAAACTCATTTTTCAACCACTCCACAGATTTCATGTTAACAAACTATAGTTTTGGCAAGACGGATAGGATGACACAAGTAATTATAATTCACTATATCACAATTCCAGTGGGTCAGAAGTTTACATACACGAAGTTGACTGTAACTTTAAAAATCTTGGAAAATTATGTCATGGCTTTAGAAGATACTGATAGGCTAATTGACATAATTTGAGTCAATTGGAGGTGTACCTGTGGATGTATTTCAAGGCCTACCTTCAAACTCAGTGCCGCTTTGCTCGACAGCATGGGAAAATCAAAAGAAATCAGCCAAGACCTCAGAAAAAAAATGGTAGACCTCCACAAGTCTGGTTCATCATTGGGAGCAATTTCCAAACACCTGAAGGTACCACGTTCATCTGTACAAACAATAGTACGCAAGTATAAACACCATGGAACCACGCAGCCATCATACCGCTCAGGAAGGAGACGCATTCTCCTAGAGATGAATGTACTTTGGTGCGAAAACTGCAAATCAATCCCAGAACAACAGCAAAGGACCTTGTGAAGATGCTGGAGGAAACGGGTACAAAAGTATTTATATCCATAGTAGAACGAGTCCTATATCGACATAACTTGAAAGGCCGCTCAGCAAGGAAGAAGCCAATGCTCCAAAACCGCCATAAAAAAGCCAGACTACGGTGTGCAACTGCACAAGGGGACAAAGATCGTATTTTTTGGAGAAATGTCCTCTGGTCTGATGAAACAAAAATAGAACTGTTTGGCCATAATGACCATTGTTTCGTTTGGAGGGAAAAGGGGGAGGATTGCAAGCCGAAGAACACCATCCCAACCGTGAAGCACGGGGTGGCAGAATCATGTTGTGGGGGTGTTTTGCTGCAAGAGGGACTGGTGCATCAGCGGGAAGGAAAATTATGTGGATATATTGAAGCAACATCTCAAGACAGGAAGCTAAAGCTTGGTCACAAATGGGTCTTCCAAATGGACAAAGTTGTGGCAAAATGGCTTAAGGACACCCAAGTCAAGGTATTGGAGTGGCCATCACAAAGCCCTGACTTCAATCCTATAGAAAGTTTGTGGGCAGAACTGAAAAAGCGTGTGCGAGCACGGAGGCCTACAAACCTGACTCAGTTACACCAGTTCTGTCAGGAGTTCATCCAACTTATTGTGGGAAGCTTGAGGAAGGCTACCCGAAAAGTTTGACCCAAGTTAATCAATTTAAAGGCAATGCTACCATATACTAACTGAGTGTATGTAAACTTCTGACCCACTGGGAATGTGATGAAAGAAATAAAAGCTGAAATAAATAATTCTCTCTACTATTATTCTGACATTTCACATTCTAAGACATGAGATTTTTACTAGGATTAAATGTCAGGAATTGTGAAAATCTGAGTTGAAATGTATTTGGCTAAGGTGTATGTAAACGTCCGATTTCAACTGTATATACTTCAATTCATCCTAGAGCAAAACAACTGACATGTACGTGTTCATGAGAGTCTCACCTTTGCTCATAGGGGTATTAGTGTGTAGCCCAGACAGAAGTTGGCAGATCGGCGGTACCGACTTCAGACGAGACCCAAGACGTTGTGGGGGTCGTAGTGTAAAGCGGAGAACACCATCGTGTTCGTGGGAGTCTCATATTTTCATATAGTTTTTAGGCAAAACTGTTTGTACGCTATAGACGATTTTGTGAGAAGATACATTTTCGGTATGTCTCAAGGTCTGGCAAACACTGCTCTAGCTCTGTCACCTTTCACCGCAGAGGCGGAAGTGTGACATCAGCGGATGCAGTGTGTTGAGACCCATCAGAAAAACAAAACAGATATCTCCAGCTTAAACTGACAGATTTCTAGGGGGATTTGTTATTATTATGCTAATTACATTTCAGTAGATCCGTGAAATCGACTCTAGGGGGTTTTAAAGTCACCATTGGCGTCATGTTGAAATACCTGAGCGGTTTCCTTCCTCTCCAACAACTGAGTTAGGAAGGATGACTGTATCTTTGTAGGCTCTGGCCATTGTAGGTCAGGCTCTGGCCATAGAGAAGCCCATTTGCTTCTCTATGTAGCCATGGTCAGAGTCTGACAGATCTATTCTTTCTGTTTCTGGTGGTGGTTTGTGTTGGATCCCTAATTAGAGGCAGCTGCAGTGCATTGTCTCTAATTAGGGATCCTACATAGGTTTGAATGTTCCACACCGGGGTGTGGGTTATTATATTTCGCAAGTCACAGTGAAACAGTAAGTGTGCAAATTTACGTTTGTTCTAATTCGTGTTTGTTTATTTGTTGGTTTTACATTTGATTGCCAGTACGATTGCCAGTACACCAGTACGAGACCAAGCAGCGTAACTGGGGAGAGACAGAGAGAGAGGAAGTGCCGCGTCGTGAACGACGTGCGAATCGGCGAAAAGCCCGAAGGCATCCCCAAGAGAATTTTGGGGAGGGGCTATGGGGGTGGTCTGGTGTAGAGTAAGAGGCGCCAGTATCACTCTCCAGGTGGCATTCGCCGAGGCCGGAATGTAAGTGGGGGGCGAAGTGCCAGGAGGAGATTAGCGTGGTGGAATACCTACGGAGGGAGTATAGGAGTATATGGGAGCTAGGCTGGCGTAAGATGGAGGAGTGTGAGAACGAGAAGAGGGAGCTGGAGTTAGAGGTGCCCAAGGTGAGCATCCCCAGTCCGGGTCCGGTCGTCTACTCCACCCCCATGCCAGTGCAGTCCGCTCCACCGTTGCCCAGTCCGGGTCCGGTCGTCGGCTCCACTCCCATGCCAGAGCAGTCCGCTTTACCGATGTCCAGTCCGGGTCCGGACCTCTGCTCTACTCCCCGCACCCGACCTCCAGGGCGTGCGCCCAGCCAGGTACGTCCCGTGCCGGCTCCCCGCACCCGACATCCGGTGCACCTCCCCAGTCCGGTACGTCCCGTGCCGGCTCCCCGTACCCGACCTCCAGTGCGTGCGCCCAGCCAGGTGCTTCCTATGCCGGCTCCATTCACCCGACATCCGGTACGTCCCGTGCCGGCTCTCCGCAGCCCGGAACCTCCAGCGAAGGTCCGCAGCACAGAACCTCCAGCGAAGGTCTGTAGCCCGGAACCTCCAGCGAAGGTCCGCAGCCCGGAACCTCCAGCAAAGGTCCGTAGCCCGGAACCTCCAGCGAAGGTCCGCAGCCCGGAACCCCCAGCAAAGGTCCGCAGCCCGTAACCCCCAGCGAAGGTCCGCAGCCCGTAACCCCCAGCGAAGGTCCGCAGCCCGGAACCCCCAGCGAAGGTCCGTAGCCCAAAGCCTACAGCGAAGGTCCGCAGCCCGGAACCCCAGCGAAGGTCCGCAGCCCGGAACCTCCAGTGAAGGTCCGCAGCCCGGAACCCCCAGCTAAGGTCCGCAGCCCGGAACCTCCAGCAGACTGAGCCAGAGCAGTCCTCTCCACCGGTGCCTAGTCTGGGTCCGGCCGTCTGCTCTGCTCCAATGCCTGAGCAGTCCGCCCCACCGGTGCCCAGTCCGGGTCCGGCCGTCTGCTCCGCTCCAATGCCTGAGCAGTCCGCTCCACCAGTGCCTAGTCTGGGTCCGGCCGTCTGTTCCGCTCCAATGCCTGAGCAGTCCGCCCCACCGGTGCCCAGTCCGGGTCCGGCCGTCTGCTCCGCTCCAATGCCTGAGCAGTCCGCTCCACCGGTGCCCATTCCGGGTCCAGCCGTCTGCTCCGCTCCTGAGCCATAGCAGTCCGCTCCACCGGTGCCCAGTCCGGGTCCGGCCGTCTGCTCCGCTCCTGAGCCAGAGCAGTCCGCTCCACCGGTGCCCAGTCCGGATCCGGCCGTCTGCTTCGCTCCAGTGCCAGAGCAGTCCTATGTATGCCAGAGCAGGCTATGTATGCGCCCCGTCGTGACACTTTGTAGTGACTGGGTGTATTGACAGCATCCAAAGTGCCATCAATAACTTCCCCATGCTCAACGGGACATTCATTGTCTGCTTTTTTTTGCCCATCTACCAAATAGGTGCCCTTTGCAAAGAATTGGAAAACCTCCCTGGTCTTTGTGGTTGAATCTGTTTGAAATTCACTGCTCGACAGTACAGAGATGAGGTAGTCATTCAAAAACCATGTTATGTGACTTGTTACGCAAATTTTTACTCCTGAACTTATTTAAGCTTGCCTTATTTAAGCTTGTATGACCGTCGAATATGACCTTGCTTTTGCAAATGATTTTGAACAGTTTCTATTGTAGGTTTCACATGTGTGATTTTATATCGCACCAGAATGTGGTCTTGGACAGTATAGACAGCATACCAGCCGTTGATATACAGATCTCTTTGAATGACATCAAGCAATGCTTTAACGTGTCAACCCACGAATATGGTCCAGATGGCGTCAGCAGAAAGGCATGTGCAGACCAGGTCGCATTACAGTTCCAGAAGCTGTTCCAGCTGTCGCTGAACTGTGGGATAATTCCAGACTTATGGAAGAAGTCGCTGATTGTTCCAGTACCTAAAAACAACAGGCCAAAAATCTCTGGTCTCTCATTCCAATTAGATCCAAACCATTTAGCCTACCGTGCCACCAGGGGTGTTGATGATGTGTAACTGATCATGCTGAACAATATCTATGAAAAAGTAGAAAAGGAAAATAGCCTACTGAAAATTGTATTAATTGACTTAAGTAGAGCGTTTAACACCACCCAACCCCAGCTACTTGTGGATAAGCTGGTGAATTTGGGTGTCAACTGTCTACTGATCAAGTGGATTAATAGTTTCCTTGTGAACTGTACTCAACAAGGGAAGTTGGACTCCGTCATCTCTACATCTAGAATGGTGAATACGGGAGTCCCTCATTTTTGTGAACTTTCACCGATACTGTTCACACTGTACACAAGCGATTGTTAAGTCTCTGACTCAGCCCACAAATTCCTTAAACATGCAGATGATTCCGCTGTTGTGGGTTTCCTCCACCCAGACCAAGCCTCTCCTCAAGGTTTTGACAAAGAAATGGCAAAATTCGCCCAGTGGTGCGCAGATAACGTTCTTGAAATAAACGTTAAGAAATCAAAAGAGATTGAAATTGATTTCAGAAGGAAGAAAACTTCACTACGAAGATCAATGGGGAATCAGTTGTTAGAGTGACCACATAAATACCCGGGAATAGAAATAGACAATAAACTGAAAGTGAATGACTGTACCCTTGCAAAGTTAAAGAAATTGCAACAGAGAATTTATTTTTTGACCGCCATATCTTACAAATGTTCTATAAATCTGTCCTACAGAGTGTGCTGTCCTTTGGTCTGATATGCGTATTTGGAAACGTGCAAGTGCAAGACCAAGTCAAGCTTCAGCACACTGCTGGAAGGATAATTGGTATAGATCAAGAATCAGCCACTTACCTATATACCAAACTCAGCATTTTACAGGACACTACACATCACCTTCACTCAGAAGCGGTGGATCGGACAATGAGGAAACAGACAGGATGTTCTGGTGCTCACCTCTCCTAGAGGCTTTTATTTACAATATTAACAGGTGCAGGACTAATTGGCCAATACATTTTGTACAGAAAATAACAAACAGGACATTGACAAAGACTTGAATAAATCAAACATATTGTCAGTATATACTATTCCAGCAACAACTCTATAACAAAACTCAGGTATAACTCTACTCTAGCCAACCTGTCACCTGCCCAGCCTGCTCTGCCCCAGGCAAAAGCCAACTGAGTACCTAAGTACTCTTTCCAGGAATTCCCTTCATCTAGGAATGTTCCATCATGATAGATAGTCTGTTGGTACCTCAAGTATACAGCATCTTACACTTTCACTTTAAATGTGTAGCTATTGCACTTTTAATTAATTATATTGTGTAGTTTCTGTGTTTTCAGGTTTTATTTACCTTAGTTTTAAGCACATGACCAAATGAATTTCCCCCTGGAGGGACAATAAAGTTGATCTGAATCTGAATCTGAATAACTAAGGGGTTGAATACTTATTGACTCCAGACATTCAAGCTTTTAATTATGAATACATTTATAAACATTTTGTGTAGGCCATTGACAAAAAATGAATCCATTTTAAATTCAGGCTGATAAAGTCAAGGGGTGTGAATACCTCCTGAAGGCACTGTATACTTAAATACAACATCTGGGACAAACAAAAATTAAGTAACAGAAAGCAGAAAAACTATCTGATCCAGAGAAAGAGAGAGAGACTAGCGTTCAAATAGGACAGCCATGACGGTGGACCCAGCCATTGGCCTCATGGTGAAATCCCTCAGCATTGTTATTCGTGGGGGGGTGCTTGAGGATCAGGGACGCCTGTCACCCAGACTACACGCTCACGTCCTGAACCTGAAATTGCTGTTTGATTCAATGACAGTGGAATGAGATGAGAGTGTAAATAGAAACAACAATGGGAGCACAGCTGACGGGAGGGCACACACACAGGGATGTCTGCACAGGGATGATGATTGTGTGTACCGGTATGTGGCTGAGAGGCTGATGAGGAATTCCATCGAATTCCATCCAAACATCCCCTTCAACGTAATCAGAATAGAACGTGAGTAGCCAATGATGGATCCAAGATGGCGTAATAGTCTGTTTCTTTTCTGTTTTTCCATATATATTTCTTATTCTCACAGACTTTCCTGCAACCCGCCTCACCCAACGTGGAACGGATCTACTATTTCTTTATTTCTTTATCGCATGTAAATGGACCTCCGACAGAAGGTAGCCTGCTAACCAGCTACTAGCCATTGCTAGCGGTCTTCACCACTCCCCTTGCCTGCACAAGCCAGCTTTAGTTAGGACAATATCGGCCAGTCTGCACAGAGCGCTACCAACCCAGCGCAAATTCGGATTGCTTTCTCTACCACATCACCAGATTTCTGCCGAAATCACTGGACCATTACACCGGATCATCGCAGCTAGCTATCTAGCTGCAACCGAGTGGCTGTTGTTGGCTAACACCACTGTCCCGAAGCAAGCACCAGTTAGCCTTGAGCTAGCCTCGAGCTAGGCCATCTCCCAGCTAGCTGACGTGTACTAGCTCATTCCTGGGCTACTGTACCTCTTTGTCACCTGGTCTGGACCTTCTATTGTCGACATGGAGCCCCACCGATCCATCACAACTGGTCTGCTGACGTAATCGTCCGACGTGGTTTCAACAGGCTTTTCCGTTGCGATGTCGCCGAAGACCCATCTGCTAGCCCCGGCCCGCTAGCATTCTGAACGCCATGCCTCCCGCTCGCCTATCGCAAACTGCTCCCTGGCTCACCTCTTGCTGCTCATTGGACCTTATGATCACTCGGCTACACAGCTGATGCCTGCTGGACTGTTCCCTTACACAGTACCTCATTCCGTTAAGCCTCAGCCTCGAACTCAGGTCCTGTGTGTAGCACAACATTTTCTCTAACAGACCCTCTCTGCCCTTTCATCACCATTACCCGTTGTTGTCTTAGCTCTCTTGATTAACACCTGTGATTGCTTTATGCCTCTCTCTTATGTCAATATGCCTTGTCTGTTTCTGTTTAGGTTAGTTCTTATTATTGTATTTCACTGTAGAGCCCACAGTCACGCTCAACATGTCTCAGATAGCTCCTTTGTCCCACCAACCACACACGCAGAGACCTCACCTGGCTTAACTGGTACCTCCAGAGATGCAACCTCTTTAATCGTTGCCCACCGCCTAGGTTTACCTCCACTGAACTCACATCCTACCATATCCCTGTCTGTACATTATGCCCTGAATCTATTCTTCCCAGAAATCTGCTCCTTTTATTCTCTGTACCCAACGCACTAGACGGCCAGTTCTTAAAGCCTTTAGCCGTACCCTTATCCTACTCCTCCTCTGTTCCTCTGGTGATGTAGAGGTAAACCCAGGCCCTGTAGCCCCCAGTAATACACCTATTCCCCAGGCGCTCTCATTTTCTGTAACCGAAAAAGCCTTGGATTTATGCATGTTGACATAAGAAGCCTCCTCCCTAAGTTTGATTTATTCACTGCTTTAGCACACTCTGCCAACCCTGATGTCCTAGACACCATATGTCTGAATCCTGGCTTAGGAAGGCCACCAAAAATTCTGAAATTTCCATCCCCAACAACAACATTTTCCGTCAAGATAGAACTGCCAAAGGAGGCGGAGTTGCAATCTACTGCAGAGATACTGCAGAGCCTGCATGCAGAGTTCTTTTATACTATCCAGGTGTGTGCCAAAGCAGTTTGAGCTTCTACCTTTTGTGATGGGTGTCTGATGCTGGGATCTTCAAGTCAACTGAACTGCTTCTTTACCACTGAGCTATTGTGGATGACAAACAGCAGATGGACCCAAGGGCAGAAGGACAAATTGCAGACTTAGATGAATGAACAAAAGGTGTCTTTACTGAAGAGTCCAAGTTTAAAAGTACAACAAAAAGGAAGCCGAGCTTCCAGAGAATAAATCAAAGAAACAAAAGGTGAGCAAAAGGCAAATCCAAAAATACAACAGACTTAGCTTTCTTGGCAAGGAGAGTACAAGCATAGTAGGCTCAAGACTGAACACAACTGAAAGAAAGAGGCATGCTTAAATAGGCCACCACAAACAAGCTAATGAACCCCACAGATGGGAGAAATCAAATACTAATGAGTGGCAACAATGCATTCTACAGAAGCTGGGGCCACCTAGCGGCAGGGAGAGTCATTAAAGCTCAGCGCCAACTAGAGGCCAAGAGAGTCATTACAAGCTGGAGCCTTACACCTTTAAAAATCCACCTTTCCAGAAATATGTCTCTCACTGTTGCCACCTGTTACAGACCCCCCCTCAGCCCCAGCTGTGCCCTGGACACCATATGTGAATTGATTGCCCCCCATCTATCTTCAGAGTTCGTACTGTTCGGTGACCTAAACTGGGATATGCTTAACATCGCGGCTGTACTACAATCTAAGCTAGATGCCCTCAATCTCACACAAATTATCAAGGAACCTACCAGGTACAACCCTAAATCCGTAAACATGGGCCCCCTAATAGATATCATCCTGACTAACTTTCCCTCCAAATACACCTCCACTGTCTTCAACCAGGATCTCAGTGATCACTGCCTCATTGCCTGCGTCCGTAATAGGTCCGCGGCCAAAGACCACCCATCATCACTGTCAAAAACACTTCAGCGAGCAGACCTTTCTAATCGAGCTGGCCCGGGTATCCTGGAAGGATATTGACCTCATCCTGTCAGTAGAGGATGCCTGGTTGTTCTTTAAAAGTGCTTTTCTCACCATCTTAAATAAGCATGCCCCATTCAAAAAATGTAGAACTAAGAACAGATAAAGCCCTTGGTTCACTCCAGACTTGACTGCCCTTGACTAGCACAAAAACATTCTGTGGCGTACTGCATTAGCATTGAATAGCCCCCGCAATATGGGAAAGCAAAGGCCAGCTTTTTCAAACAGAAATGTGCATCCTGTAGCACTAATTCCCCAAAAATTGGAAAATAAGAGCACCTCCTCCCAGCTGCCCACTGCCCTGAGGTTAGGAAACACTGTCATCACCGATAAATCTACGATAATCGAGAATTTCAATAAGCATTTTGCTATGGCTGCCCATGCTTTCCACCTGGCTACCCCTACCCCAGCCAACAGTTCTGCACCCCCCGCTTTTCCTTCACCCAAATCCAGATAGCTGATGTTCTGAAAGAGCTGCAAAATCTGGACCCCTACAAATCTGCTGGGCTAGACAACCATTTCGAATCCCACCGTACCTTCTCCGCTATGCAATCTGGTTTCCGAGTTGGTCATGGGTGCACCTCAGCCACGCTCAAGGTCCTAAACGATATCATAACCGACATCGATAAAAGACAGTATTGTGTAGCCGTCTTCATCGACCTGGCCAAGGTTTTTTGACTCTGTCAACCACTGCATTGTTATCGGCAGACTCAATAGCCTTGGTTTTTCAAATGACTGCCTCGACCTCTGGCAGTCTCTATGGGGGTGCCACAGGGTTCAATTCTTGGGCCGACTCTAATCTCTGTATATATCAATGATGTCACTCTTGCTGCTGGTGACTCTCTGATCCACCTCTACGCAGACGACACCATTCTGTATACATCTGGCACGTCTTTGGACACTGTGTTAGCAAACCTCCAAACGAGCTTCAATGCCATACAACACTCCTTCCGTGGCCTCCAACTGCTCTTAAATGCTAGTAAAACTAAATGCATGCTCTTCAATCAAACGCTGCCCGCACCCTCCCACCGGACTGTCATCACTACTCTCGACGGGTCTGACTTAGAATATGTGGAAAACTACAAATACATAGGTGCCTGGTTAGACTGTAAACTCTCCTTCCAGACTCATGAAGCATCTCCAATCTAAAATTAGATCAAGAATCGGCTTCCTATTTCGCAACAAAGCCTCCTTCACTCATGCTGCCAAACATGCCCTTGTAAAACTTACCATCCTACCGATCCTTGAATTCAGCGATGTCATTTACAAAATAGCCTCCAACACTCTACTCAGCAAATTGGATGTAGTCTATCACAGTGCCATCCGTTTTGTTACCAAAGCCCCATATACTACCCACCACTGCTCTCGTTGGCTGGCCCTCACTACATATTTGTCGCCAAACCCACTGGCTCCAGGTCATCTATAAGTCTTTGCTAGGTAAATCCGCGCCTTACCTCAGCTCGCTGGTCACCATAGCAACACCCACCCGTAGTATGCGCTCCAGCGGGTATATTTCACTGGTCATCCCCAAAGCCAACACCTCCTTTAGCCGCCATTCCTTCCAGTTCTCCTCTGCCAATGACTGGAACGAATTGCAAAAATCATTGAAGCTGGAGACTACCATCTAACTTTAAGCATCAGCTGTCAGAGCAGCTTACCGATCACTGCACATGTACACAGCCTATCTGTAAATAGCCCACCCAACTACCTCATCCTCATATTGTTATTTTTTGCTCATTTGCACCCCAGCATCTCTATTTGCACATCATCATCTGCACATCTATCACTCCAGTGTTAATGCTAAATTGTAATTATTTCACCACTATGGCCTATTTATTGTAAATGAAAACTTGTTCTCAACTGGCCTACCTGGTTAAATAAAGGTGAAATAAAATAAAAATGTGAGTAGCCAACATCAGAAAAAATCATACGTAGTAGCCAATGTCTTATTTCTTACCTAAAGGAGACGGATAATTCTGTGATATTTTACTCCTATCAAACACAATCATCTGTCTACTATCAAAATGTCATAGCAGTAGAACAGACACTAGTATGAATTGAAGCCATGTTCTTATTGAGCCATGAAATAGTCAATGGGATTTTCTCCCACACTGTGTATTACTCAGTGCTGAAATCCAGATGATAAATTACTGCCTCGGGCCAGTAATCTATCATCTGGATTTCACATGCGGTCTACTACAGTGCACAGAGAGACCAGCGAAAAACAGGGAGGGAGCTTGGTCACCTGCAGACCGTGGCCTATCAGGAACAAGACTTGCATGTTGGAGAGATAACCACAGGCATTTTTAACAAGCCAGTAAATTTTTTTCCCTGAGTCACCCACAATGGCCCATTTTATTCCTTGAAGGATATTAGACAGATAATGATACTTTTTCGCTAAAATAAACAAGTTAGACGGGCCCACTAGGATAAAAATCGACACGCCCATCTGGCATTTGCATGTTGGAGAGATAAGAATCTCCCACCACAAAGGGAAAAGTAGCAGAAGAGCAGATGACCAGGAAGATGCTGTGGTGAGAGATACTTACGCTTGGTTAACTAATCCATTCACACTGACCTTTCTCTCCTGTTCTCTCTCTCTGTCTCTGTCTCTGTCTCTGTGTGTGTGTGTGTGTGTGTGTGTGTGTGTGTGTGTCTGTGTGTGTGTGTCTGTGTGTGTGTGTCTGTGTGTGTGTCTGTGTGTCTGTGTCTGTGTCTGTGTGTGTGTGTCTGTGTCTGTGTGTCTGTGTCTGTGTCTGTGTGTGTCTGTGTCTGTGTGTGTGTGTGTGTGTGTGTGTGTGTGTGTGTGTGTGTGTGTGTGTGTGTGTGTGTGTGTGTGTGTGTGTGTGTTTGTGTGTGTCTGTGTGTGTGTGTGTGTGTGTGTGTGTGTGTGTGTGTGTGTGTGTGTGTGTGTGTGTGTGTGTGTGTGTGTGTGTGTGTGTGTGTGTGTGTGTGTGTGTGTGTGTGTTGTGCTGTCACAATTGGGAAATATGCTGATGAATGTCCATGCTATACATAAAGGAGAAAATGCAAATGTCCACAGGAGTGATTATTAAAACAAACACAACACCTACAGTATTCTCATCAATATAGTCTTTCTATGAATGAGAGGAATATTTCATGAAGCACCGCATAACATTTCTTTCTTTACTTCTGTTCAGTCTATAAAGCCATATTGAAAGTGGCATTTTATTTTAAGCTTGCCTGTTTTAATTTCTTTTCTTTCTTTGAGGTCTGCTGTTTCCTCGAGGCAGACCTTCAGACTGGCTTACTCTGAGAGCCCATTTGAGAAGTGATTACCTTTTGACAGCTCTGCCCTGGCGGGAGAGTCGTGCTGGGATTCAGTGGGGTGAACACAGTGTAGGCGGGTGTGCGTTGGTGACAGGTCGGATCCCAAGCTCCAGACACCCCGCAGAGGGCGTTCACTCCTCCCTAATTACCCCAAACTCCATTACAGGTGTCTCCAGGCAGGGCAGCAGGAAGCCCCCTAACTCTTCTCCTCTCAGGCGTCCTGTGAGCGTGGGGAATGTATAGAGCTGCATTAGCACAGGGCTGAGATGCAGAATCAGAACAGGGAGCATGACTTCCACATTACATAACGCCACAAGCAGCCACAGTCATCCATACAGATTTTCAGTGCTTACTTTAAATGGCACTGAGGAGAACACGCTGTTTAGAAGAATATTTCCTCCCGAAAGCTATTTATATGGCCAAAAATGTCACACTTTTTTTTTATTTACACAGTGGGGTTCTGGTGGAGTTGAGATTAGGTGTTTCATTCACAAGGCTACAAAAACAGTTGCTATGCTTCACTAAGGGTATGAGTCAGAAACCCTTTCTTCAAATAGCAGAGGATATAAATAACACCTGTATCATCTGCACATCATTCCCAAAACTGGCACAGAAGAATCCTCTCCTTACTCAGTCTGGTTGTCTCTTTCCTGTTGACAGGCTGTCACGCCAACAAGATCTCACGGTTTGACATGGTCTGACGTCAGTATTTAACGTTTGCCCAGGGGGGAGGATAAACGCTGCATTTTGACAGTTAAGTTTAAACATTAATTCCAATTGGTTATGGGTTAAGGTTTTGGATAGAGATAAAACATAAACAACTTGGCGGTTAAGTTTAAGCATTCATTCCGATTGGTTAAGTTAATAAATGTAAAAGTCCAAATGTAGATTTCCGCCTAAATAGCCATACCCAAAAGTAACTGCTATTCATGTGTAATTACATGATTCTGACATGCCGAAATTTGGTATATTTGGAAAGAAGACATCTGGGAGATTATGAGGAAATTATCATAAAATAGATAGGAGTTACATAGTTCAGAAGACACAAAATCAAGCACATTAAGTAATCTTTCACTGACAAGCTATAAGTGAATAATTGATTGCCAGAGCTGGAAACATTTCAGATGGCTTCCACAACATTGTGAACAATATCAGAAAAAAAATGGGATTGGTAGATCTTATAACTCAAATTAGGCAGATGTTGTCGTAAATGGTGTCAGGTGTGGTTACGGGACGTTTACTAGTCTCTGAGCCAGGTAGCAATAGTTCGCACTACGCATAAAAGGTTCTAGGGCTTGCTTTTTCACAACCAGGTAAACTGCATATCCCTGGAAAGCTTATCATATTGGCTATAATACTATCAAGGTGCCATAGTAGCCAATCCCCTGTGTAATGGATGTCTACAGCGCTTAAGCAGGCAACATCATATTTTTGATGCGCAAAGATAGAGTCACTCAGTGGACATTCGATGTTGCCATTAAGTCATACATCATCAGATAACATTGGCAATATGCTAGATTTATTCCTCCCAACCGAATGATTCATTTGATATCCCCCATGTAGCTGTAGCTGAAACGCAGACCAAATTGAAGCTTACCTTATGAGATATTAGCTGTTTGGTGAAAGCATTGTGTAAAATAAACATTTTGACTCACTATATATATATATATATATATATTTGACCTTTATTTAACTAGGCAAGTTAAGAACAAATTCTTATTTACAATGACGGCCTACCCTGGTCTCCACTAACCCGGACGACGCTGTGCCAATTGTGCGCCGCCCTATGGGACTCCCGATCACGGCCGGTTGTGATACAGCCCGTAATCAAACCAGGGTCTGTAGTGACGCCTCTAGCACTGAGATGCACTGCATTAGACCGCTGCGCCACTCAGGAGCCCATCAATAACTGTAGGACACAGGCAGACAAATAAGATATCCTCATGATCTGTGGAGTCCCGGGTTTTGGTGTGTATCAACGTATTCCGCTAACCGGACACCAATCAATAGCCAAGATACTCAGCTTTCCGCAGACACCCTGCTTTTGCAGATAGGGGCTACCGTTCTCATACCAGACAACATCGTGAGCACCTGATTCAGGTGTATACCAGGGATGAGCATAGACGTCTGTGGTTACTGTAGGTATACAGGTGCTTTCTCCTAGAGGTGAATGTCTCCTCTCATGCATTCTCCTGCCAGACAGGCTCTTATTGGCTCAGCAGGGATGCTGTGATTGGACTTTCTCAGTCTTGTATCTGCTGTCAGCAACAGGCAGAGGTGCTACTTTTATTGGCAGGCAGTGCGTGTGTGTGCCTGTGTGTGTGGTTATTCCTTGTGAGTGAAAGTTTGGGTATATCAATCCGTTACCCATCAGTGAGTTGTCGACTAAGAGCAGTGCATCGCCAACGTAGCGTTTCATAGCTGTCTATGCTCCTGCCAGTCTGGTTATAATATGGGGCATGAATATTTGACGCCGTTCACCACTGCTGTGCTGCTATTTAGTGGCATAACGAAGACAGTTTGATTGAGGTAAACATTTACATCTTGCCCTATGCTGGTTATGATAATAGCAGACAATGTGTGATGTTTCTACACCCACTGCTCAGGAGAGAGGCTGGAAACCAGAGCTTGATACCCATGACCAGTCTCTTTGCTTTGATCTGTATTGTTATCTACTAGCCAGTACAATATTGTGCTTCTATATGGCATATTATGCAACAATAACTCAATGCTGACTGAGGTATTTTGTGTACAGAAATATGAGTATTCAAAAAGTAAACTACAACAGTGAATACAGGGTATTTCTTGTTGCAGTGTGAACAGCACTTATTAATTTACAATAATAATGAAAGTGTTTCGTATGACTGAAATAAGAGGATTGACGGTGAAATACTCAGAAAACCATGTGAGCCAAATCGATTTGAGAATTTCTGCCCCTGGAGCCTGATTTAATGGAAGTGTAAATGATGTGTGATGGGATTGGTGATTTGTAAGGTTTGTGTTTATCAATCTTCCTCAATTTCATGCCTGGTAGGGCTCCTGATCTGCAGAGGTTGGCATAGACGCAGGTTGTTTACCATCCCCAAAAGATATGGGTGACCTTGTCTTTGTGATCTAGGATGGACTTATATTGTTTGACCTGAGGAGAGACTGTTGTCTGTCTGCAATTCTTTATGAGTGGTGGAATTACGTTACTGATATCAAATGCAACGCAATGCATGTGTGTCTATAAGGAAATGTGGTTATAAATGGTCAATTCAAACTGACCTTGAGCCACACTCTGTTAGTGGCATCTTCACAGGGAAATAAAGGTACACTCAGTTGCTTCTAAGCCATACAGTTCATGATATCAGTGAAATCCCTGACTTGATTATTTAGAAGGATAAATACACCTCAGCATCACAGTATGGACTTTTGTTATATACAATTTCATAGATACTAACATATACTGTATACTGTAAATACAGTACATGTATTACAGATATTTTTCCACAAACATAAACTTGTTTTGTTATAGTATTTCACTCGCAATACTCAAATGTCTCCAGCATGTTTTGCAATCTATAACACTAGTATTGGGAGGCGGCCATTGGCAACCGCTGCTGTGGACATAATGTAAAGTACAACTGATTTAACAGGTGGAAGTGAAAATGGTAGGCTTGTGGCACGATTCATTTTGAAGGCTAAAGATATGATTATGTCTAAAATGAGAGTAGACACTCTTCTAGTGATACTACTACAAATGGCTGCTTCAAATCCTTAATAATGGGTCTGCAGCAGTAAGCACAGACATGGAGTCGGGGGAGAGCGAGGAACAGGTGGCGTATAGTGGTCACCTTTGTTCTGCCGGTTTTGATTTGATAACGGGTTGACAGAGGCCTGCCCACGGGGCTCTGAGTCAGGGCTGCAGAGGGGAAGAGGTGAAGGCTACAGATGGACTCAGCACTCACCAGGGGGTTCATCGACCATCTGTACCCCTTTTTCTCTCCATCACAGGAGTGACAGATCTAGAGGAAGAAGGCAGGTGTAAATCTAAGGGAGGGTGAGAAGCCAGGGTAGAGGAAAGAGACACAAATAGACAGGGAGCAGATCTGGGAAAGAGAAGCAAGAAGGTAGCAAGTTAAACGTGTATACACTGAGTATACAAAACATTAATGCTCTTTCCATGACATACTATAGAATGACCAGGTGACCAGACCAGGTCACTTGTTAAATCCACTTCAATCAGTGTAGCTCAGCGGTTCCCAAACTAGGGATCACGGCCCCATGAGGGGTCACTTGATATGAAAATGGAGTCGCGGGAGAATTTGAAAAATCCTGAAGAAAGAAATATATACACTATCGGTCAAAAGTTTGGAATATTACTCATTCAAGGGTTTTTCTTTATTTGCACTATTTTTTACAATGTAGAATCAAAACTATGACATCAAAACTATGACATAACACATATGGAATCATGTAGTAACCAAAAAAGTGTTAAACAAATATATAAATAAATATATTTAATATTTGAGATTCTTCAAATAACCACCCTTTGCCTTGATGACAGCTTTGCGCACTCTTGGCATTCTCTCAACCAGCTTCACCTGGAATGCTTTTCCATCAGTCTTGAAGGAGTTCCCACATATGCTGAGCACTTGTTGGCTGCTTTTCCTTCACTGCGGTCCGACTCATCCCAGGCTGGAGGTTCGAACCAACAGTCTCAAATTTGGACAAATATCCACCAATCTAATCTCCGTTGCTCGTGTTTCTCGGCCAAAGCAAGTCTCTTCTTCTTATTGGTGTCCTTTAGTAGTGGTTTCTTTGCAGAAATTCAACCATGAATACCTGATTCACACAGTCTCCTCTGAGCAGTTGATATTGAGATGTGTCTGTTACTTGAACTCTTTGAAGCACTTATTTGGGCTGAAATCTGAGGCTGGTAACTCTAATGAACGTATCCTCTGCAGCAGAGGTATTTCTGGGTCTTCCATTTTTGTGGCGGTCCTCATGAAGCTGGTTGAGAGAATGCCAAGAGTCCGCAAAGCTGTCGTCAAGGCAAAGGGTGGCTACTTTGAAGAATCTCAAATATAATATTGTCTTTGTATCTCAAAATCATTGTAATGTGGTTAACCTTAAAAATCGAATGAAAATTATTAAAAACTAAAAGATATAATTCAACCAGAGAGCACCCTTAGATCAAGGGAAAAGGCTGCACTTGACCGTTGCACTTGAATCATTCCCCTGTCACTTTAGGCACATTTTACTGTCATTAATCATCACTTGCAGTACTTGAGCAATGCAAAACATTTAATCAGTTCTACTTAATACATTGACATGATTCAATCATAGTTGATGATAGTATTTCTCATTAATTGGAAGTGTTTCCAGGAGCTTAATGGGATACTTTGGGATTTTGGCAATGAAGCCCTTTATCTACTTCCCCAGAGTCAGATGAACTGGTGGATAAAAATGTCTCTGTGTCCAAAATGAAGCAAGTTAGAGTTAGTTGCGCGAGCCAATGCTAACTAACATTAGCGCAATGACTGGAAGTCTATGGTATTGATGGGTTCTAAAGTTGAAATGTGAAATACCCTATTAAGAGGAGAAGGGCCGCAGTCTAGTCTCAGTTGTTGGTTGTAATTTTAAATATTTGCTACACCAGACGTTAATGGTTATATGTAGTAGGAATGAATATGGTGGGATCAGATAAGGGAAGGGTGGATAGCTGTGGATTAGTGAAGAATGGGGGCCGAGGTCAGGTCAGGCCACATCAGTTAACTTCCTGTCTAGCAATAAAGATGTAATGTTTAGAGAAAAGGAGGAGATTCCGCTTTAGGTGGGGTATATATACTTGTGCTGGTGGGAACATGTCTTTGTCTGTTAAGCTGTCTGACCCATTGGGTGAATACATTTGGTTTGAGCTTGTACTAGTTTTTACTCTGGTTTTGTCCGAATTGCAGGGGCGGCAGGTAGCCTAGTGGTCAGAGTGTTGGGCCAATAACCGAAAAGTTGCTGGATCGAAACCCTGATCTGACAAGGTGAAAAACAAGTTGATGTGTCCTTGAGCAAGGCACTTAACCCTAATTTGCTCCAGGTGCACTGTACTACTATGGCTGTCATTGTAAATACGATTTTGTACTTGACAAGTTGAATAAAGGTTAAATAAAAAAAATCGAACAGTATCTACTAGCATAAAAGTCATTACGCTACTTAGCAATTGCATTAATGCTAGTTAGCAACTTCCTTCAAACTGCACGCAGAGACATAAAAATGGTATCCACAAGTTAATCTGACTCTGGGAAAGTAGATAAAGGGCTTCATTGCCAAATTCTTGAATTATCCATTTAATATATTATATGGATGTCAAAAACCTGCATCATGATGAATAGATAACAGTTCCTCAACAATACACCATACTTTAATGCATTGATGATGGCAATGATGATCACTAAATGCTTGCATACATTTTTGATTAATGCTTGAAAATTCTTTCTATTATGTGAATGGTGAGTTGTTATCGATGAGAATCCACTAACTCTGTTATTCCCCAGAGTTAGACTTCCTAATTATATTGTCCTGTCAGTGATATACTGGATGTGATGCTACAGTGAAACACCCAGAGAAGACCACTACAAAGTTTCAGGAATAGTCACACTTGTAATTAAACTGCAATATATTTTTTTAGTACACAGACAACGTGCTCCAAGTGTATTGGCCAGACTGAATATGTGAATATGTTAATGTGACATATCCCCAATGTGGCTGTAAATGGAGAAAAATGATGCCATTCTCACTGTTTTCATTTTTCCATTGGCAGCATCTGGGGAGAAAATCCTTTCCTTCATAGATTGGATTAGCCTGCGCACATAGCGTTTCTAACTCTAATGAAAAATAAGTTTCTAATTTTTTCACCATGTCACGCTTCTCCAAATTTGGTTCGCGCTGTAACAATTCCACTTTTTTTTGTATAAAATGGGAACTTAAGCATGACGTTTGGAATGAAATATGCCCGTAACAGACTCAGGAAGTGTTAATCCGTCTGTACATTGCTGCACACGGAGGTACGCAAGCTACCATGAGTCATGTTTTACACACTGTGGGTTCCCTCTGTGCTCGTTGGGGCTATTCTCACAAACAAGCCATTGTTAAAATCTTTTTTCTCATGGGGGCGGCAGGTAGGCTAGTGGTCAGAGCGTTGGGCCAGTACCCGAAAGGTTGCTGGATTGAATTCCTGAGCATGTGTCCTTGAGCAAGGCACTTAACCCTAATTTGCTCCAGGGGTGCTGTACTACTATGGCTGTCCCTGTAGGCTGTCATTGTAAATAAGAATGTGTTCTTAACTGACTTGCCTAGTTAAATAAATAAAAAATACAGCTATTTAATCCAATGGTTAGGGGACCATTGCTGGCAGCCATAATGGAATCTCTTTCTCTCTCCCTGTTACTATCAATGAGCTGTGGAACCATGCAAATACATCTGAATAACACAAACAGCCTTTGTACTTTGTCTTTTCATGTCCTCTCTTTGATGAAATGGAGCAGGGAAATCAACTCCCTCCTGCCCACAAATAGTCAAAAGGTTGTGAAGATTCCTATAGATTTTATTGTTTACTGACTAACTAAGTCTACAGTAACAGTTGACATACTGTACTAAAGCACTATTGTATAACACTATGAATAATACAGTATGTAAATAGTATGCAAATTATTATCTTCTATAAATGCATTTCCACAAATTCTGTAAACATTGGATATGGTTTTCGAGTTGAATTAAATTATCATTGAGAAAACACTAGTCTGTCCAGAGCTCAGCTGGGTACACTGCAGTTTGTAGAACAAGATCAAAACTGAAAGCGCAAACCATTGCATTTAACCATGGCAAGGTGACTGGGAACATGGACGTGTACAAACAAACCAGCTATGACCTCTAATGCAGAACAACAGTACAGGGACAAAGTGGAGTAGCAGTTCCGCGGCTCAGACTTGAGACGTACAGTGGGGAGAACGAGTATTTGATACACTGCCGATTTTGCAGGTTTTCCTACTTACAAAGCATGTAGAAGTCTGTAATTTTTATCATAGGTACTCTTCAACTGTGAGTGACGGAATCTAAAACAAAAATCCAGAAAATCTTTTTGGATGATTTTTAAGTAATTAATTTGCATTTTATTGCATGACATAAGTATTTGATACATCAGAAAAGCAGAACTTAATATTTGGTAGAGAAACCTTTGTTTGCAATTACAGAGATCATACGTTTCCTGTAGTTCTTGACCAGGTTTGCACACACTGCAGCAGGGATTTTGGCCCACTCCTCCATACAGACCTTCTCCAGATCCTTCAGGTTTCGGGGCTGTCGCTGGGCAATACGGACTTTCAGCTCCCTCCAAAGATTTTCTATTGGGTTCAGGTCTGGAGACTGGCTAGGCCACTCCAGAACCTTGAGATGCTTCTTACGGAGCCACTCCTTAGTTGCCCTGGCTGTGTGTTTCGGGTCGTTGTCATGCTGGAAGACCCAGCCACGACCCATCTTCAGTCCACGTCGTGGACACTGATGCCTCACTCCGACGTGGGACCCCAACGCTCACTAGGACTGTGTGCTCTCGTTCTCTGTGACCGATGTAAGTAATTTAAGAGTGTTAACCTTCGCAAGGCTGCCAGCCCAGAATCCATCCCAAGCCACATCCTCAGAGCATAGGCAAACCAGCTGGCTGGAATGTTTACGGACATATTCAATCTCTCCATATACCAGTCTGTTGTCCCCACTTGTTTTAAAATGTCCATCATTGTTCCTGTACTCAAGAAAGCAAAGGTAACTTAACTAAATTACTTTCGCCTGTAGCACTCACTTCTGTCATCATGAAGTGCTTTGAGAGGCTAGTTAAAGACCACATCACCACCTACCCGACACCCTAGACCCACTGCAATTCGCAACACGGGGGCCCCACAAAGGTGCGTGCTCAGCCCCCTCCTGTACTCCCTGTTCACCCATGACTGTATGGCCACGCACGTCTCCAACTCAATCATCAAGCTTGCTGACAACAGTGGTAGGCCTGATTACCGACAACGATGAGACAGCCTACAGGGAGGTGAGAGTCCTGGCGTCGTGGACTACAGGAGACAGCAGATAGAGCACACCCCCATCCACGGGGCTGCAGTGGAGAGTGTCAAAAGCTTCAAGTTCCTAGTGTGCGCATCACTGACAACCTGAAATGGTCCCTTCACACAGACAGTGTGGTGAAGAAGGCGCAACCCGGTGTCACAGGTATGCCAAGAAGATCATCAAGGACCTCAGCCACCCCAGCCACGGCCTGTTCGCCCCCCTCTAAAAGGCAGAGACAGTACAGATGCATAAAAGCTGGGGCTGAGAAACTGAAAAACAACTTCTGTCTTCAGGCTATCAGACTGTTGAACAGTCACCAATAGCCGGCCTCCACCCAGGACCCTGCCCTGAACCTTAGTCACTGTTCTAGCCGGCTACTACTATGTACATATATAGTCATTGAACAACGGTCACTTTAATAATGTTTGCATTCTGTTTCATCAACTTTTATTGTGCAGCATAGTGTTGGCTGCATCATGTTATGGGTATGCTTGTAATCGATAAGGACTGGGGAGTTTTTCAGGATAAAAAGAACGGAATGGAGCTAAGCACAGGCAAAATCTTAGAGGAAAACCTGGTTCCGTCTGCTTTCCACCAGACACTCGAGATTAATTCACCTTTCAGCAGAACAATAACCTAAAACACAAGGCCAAATCTACACTAGAGTTGCTTACCAAGAAGAAAGTGAACGTTCCTGAGTAGCCGAGTTACAGTTTGAAAATCCGTGGCAATACCTGAAAATGGTTGTCTAGCAATGAACAACAACCAATTTGAAAGCGCTTGAAGAATTTTGAAAAGAATAACGGGCAAATGTTTCACAATCCAGGTGTGGAAAGCTCTTAGAGACTTTGCCAGAAAGACCCACATCTGTAACTGTTGCCAAAGGTGCTTCTACAAAGTATTGACTCACGGGTGTATGGTAATGTAAATGAGATAATGACACAGCGAAAACAGTTTTTTTGACATTTTTGTCTATTAAAAATAAAAAACAGAAATACCTTATTTACATAAGTATTCAGACCCTTTGCTATGAGACTCAAAATTGTGCTCAGCATCCTGTTTCCATTGATCATCACAACTTGATTGGAGTCCACCTGTGGTAACACACCTGTCTGTATAAGGCACCACAGTTAACAGTGCATTCCAGAGCAAAAACCAAGCCATGAGGCCGAAGGAATTGTCCGTAGAGCTCCGAGACAAGATTGTGTCGAGGCACAGATCTGAGGAAGGATACCAAAACATTTCTGCAGCGGTGAAATTCCCCAAGAACACAGTGGCCGCCATCATTCTTAAATGGAAGAAGTTTGGAAGCACCAAGACTCTTCCTAGAGCAGGCCGCCCGGCCAAACTGAGCAATCGGGGGAGAAGGGCCTTGGTCAGGGAGGTGACCAAGAACCTGATGGTCACTCTGATAGAGCTCCAGAGTTCGTCCTTGGATATGGGAGAACCTTCCAGAAGTACAACCATCTCTGCAGCACTCCACCAATCAGGCCTTTATGGTAGAGTGGCCAGATGGAAGCCACTCCTCAGTAAAAGACACATGACAGCCCGCTTGGTTTTTTTCCAAAAGGCGCCTAAAGACTCTCAGACCATGATAAACAAGATTCTCTGGTCTGATAAAAACCAAGATTGAACTCTTTGGCCTGAATGACATTTTAGAATAAGGCTGTAACATAAGGGGTCTGAATACTTTCCGAATGCGTTGCATATATTTATATTCCGGCTTTTGACATTGCTCGTTCTGATATTTCTTAATATAAAATGTTCTGGATATTAGCATTTTTTTTATGTATTGCTAGGTATTACTGCACTGTTGGAGCTAGATACACAAGCATTTCACAGCACCTGAGATAACATCTGCAAATCTGTGTACGCGAACAATAAGCTTTGATTAGAGAGGGGCAGTCTGCTGCGACCTTATGCCATCTTCGTATTAATGTACAGTACACTTAATGTTAAAGGACAATCGTAAAAAATGTATGATGTTTTAGTTGCCATTGAGATAATCAAATTCAAATAAGTTTTTCCCTGAAGGGCGTAACTTTGTGCTGCATATTTGGGGGGTCAAGGTCAGTGAGGTCTGGGGGCAGATGGTTGTTGGTTAATTTTAAAGGGAAAATATATTTGAAAAAAGTAATGATAATTTTGTAAATATACCCTAATCACAAATGACATAGCAATAATATTTTTTATATATTTCTTTAAACTGTGCTCTTACTCTTAACAATTCAGAATCTCACCACCACACCCCTTCTTTAACTACATTTTTATGCCATAACCTATTATTCTACTTGTGTACACTTCACCATACAAATGTAACACATTTATACCCAATTAACTTAAAAGGAGTCGAGGCAATCTGAGTCCAGAAATGTCTTACTTGGTTACACAATTTAATTGTAGTATTTCATTCATAAAATAATTCAGTGACATTCAAAATATAATTCTTCAATATGGAATAAAATACTCAAGCAATAGTATGGCATAAACTTAAAAAATATATACTGTAGCAACAACTCGCTGTCATTCACCATGAAGTAAAAAAACATACACATTCAATAACAGTCAATAACTGGTTGCAACCTTATACATGGTACAGAGAGGGGTCAGATTTCAGTCTCAATTCATTTAAATGCATCAAATACCTGTTTACGCCTGTCACTGCCAGCAATACAATTCTGTCATATTGTTTTTATATCTATGCTATCCGGCTTCTCCGGGTGGATATGACAGAAAGCAACATGGTTCAATCTGCTTTGTCATTGTTGAGCGCAGCCACGTCTTCAACCTCCTTTCTGCTTCGGAGGACACGTATGACAAGGAGCAACCTGACCAGAGCTTCAACATCGGTAAATAAGCCATGAACTTTTAATGGCAGTCCTTTTAGAATTTCTGCAGCCTCTGCGCTAAAACCGAGTAGTTGAGTTAAAACATGGGCAGTTGCACTGTAAGAGAGCGGGTATTAACAATGTCTGGATATTGAGATACAATAGAGTAATCTATCCTGTGAGTAGAGTGTTCTCCAGTTACAAGGGTCAGTAGACCATCTTGTTGGAAGCGCTCATCAAACTGTTAATCGACCGCATCTACTGCCTTATATAACTGTATTCTGTACCTGCTTCATCATGGGCCGTGCTCTCCCTCTCACTCTCTCTACTGCCTGTCTCTGACCCCTGCCATGACACATTACATCAGAATGTAGGCAATACCATTTCTTATATCACCTGGGCTACAGTCAGCAAAGATGAGGAGTTGAAACGATAGTGACTTATAAATCCAATTCTCACCTGATGAATTGTACCCTCCCGGCCTCAACATAGGCAGTGCTCACTCTCCCCCTCTCCCTACTTCCTGTCTTTGGCCCCTGCAATAATCAAATGGACAAATACCATTATCAAAAATGACTGGACTTAATAATGGTGTTAGCTTATTAATTAGAAGAAGAATTATGTATTTACTGGCTGGCAATATGTATAGCTAGCTAGCTGATGACACACCAGTCCATTGTGAATTGTGCAGTGTACAGTGTAGTTAGCTAGCTAGCTATTTAGCCATTCTTTCATAACTTACAGTTCTCTGCACTTCCAAAAATAGCTTAATCTTATGTCCTGCACTTTTCTCTTATTTGGTGATGGCACTTCCATTAAAGGCACTGCCCACTGGGCACAGATGTCAGTTCAACATCTAGTTTGATTTACATTTGATTGAGTTGTCAACTAACGTGAAATCAATGTGAAAGCAACAAAAAATCTCTGGGAACTTAAAAACATTTATTTTGAGGAACTTAGTCGGGGTCTCAACTTACTGTTGAAAGATAGAATGATACAATGCACAACGTGCAATTAAAAAATGTGGTTGTGCATCAGCAGTCAAATTGTTGTTATTTATTGGAAAGTTCGTCTAGTGGCCAGCTATCTAAACTAACCATTGATGATCAGTTATCATATAAAAAACTGCAAAAATGTGCCTCCATCCTATGGCAAAATGTGTAGAATTTAAATTAATTAAAAAAAAATAATCTTCGCTGTCACGAGGGAGGCCGCTAAAATGTTTTACTCGCAACGTGGGGTACGCAGACCCACGAGCCACTGTGGTACCTCAAATCAAATCAAATTGTATTGGTCACATACACGTGTTTAGCAGATGTTATTGCAGGTGTAGCCATTTTTTGTGGCCCCCACCCCCATCAAAGTTGCCCATCCCTGATCTAGAGGGTGACTGCAAGGTTACCCCCCCCCCTCCTCCTCCCCCTCCCCCTCCCCCCTCAACTCATTCAGTTAGTAGTCATGGCTCAGTGATCTGCTCACTACTTTGAGGTGAGGCCAATGTGATCAGGTAATATAACACCGCAGGGTTCGCCCTTTAATGAGTTTTCAATCTGGTCTTCCAGGCTGGTTTGGGGGAAATTAATTTTGTAACTTTTCAAGTTCCCAGGGAAGCTGGGAACTTGTTCTACCACATCAGGATCTCTAGGATATTAATAGCTTTTAGGCATTACACGGTCTGCATAAAATCTGAGAGATGAATCACTTGTGTTAGCTGAGATGCTTACGCTGTGATTGTAGCTTCAGTCTTATTACATTGGCAAGCCTAATGCAAAACATCCATATCACAACCCAGCAGTTTATGAATGGGACAGACTCCACCTGCCCGTACACAAGGGAAAATGAATCTTGTTTGAAGTGGTTTTGTCATTGCCTGCAATCATTACTCTGGATAGAAGATGTTTCATGCCTCAGAACTACACCTTCATTACCTTTCTCCTTTCTGAAAAACAAACTGAGGATTTTACCTCAATTATAAAACAATCATCTGTTCAACCGGACTCATTTTGGGTGTTCTGTTTGACAGCGAGCAATCGGTCAACTTGCCATGCATCTCACACCACATCTGCCCCTGTATGAGATGAGGTGAACTACAGTGAGAGTTAGAAAGAGACAGACAGAGAAAGAGAGAGACATGTTCTGTGTCTCATCACGCCCAGGACATCCGCTCTCTCCAAACAGCTGTTGTCTGAGAGCTAGAGGCAACACTGCGGCATCCTGTCAACTCCTTCTCCTGTGAAAGCCTTGGGCATGCCAAACAAAAACGCGCTGCCGTCTCGCTCTCTCCCTCTATCTCTCTCCCTCCTTACTTCTCTCCCTCCATCTCTCTCCCTCCTTACCTCTCTCCCTCCATCTCTCTCCCTCCTTACCTCTCTCTCCATCTCTCTCAATCCTTACCTTTCTCCCTCCATCTCTCTCCATCCTTACTTCTCTACCTACAGCTCTTTCTCCCTCCTTACCTCTCTCTCCATCTCTCTCCCTCCTTACCTCTCTCTCTCCATCTCGCTCTCCCTCCTTACCTCTTTCTCTCCATCTCTCTCCCTCCTTACCTCTCTCTCCCCCTCCTTACCTCGCTCTCTCCATCTCTCTCTCCCTCCTTACCTCTCACTCCATCTCTCTCCCTCCTTACGTCTCTCCCTCCATCTCTCTCCCTCCTTACCTCTCTCTCCATCTCTCTCCCTCCTTACCTCTCTCTCTCCATCTCTCTCTCCCACCTTACCTCTCCCTCCATCTCTCTCCCTCCTTACCTCTCTCCCTCCTTACCTCTCTCTCCCTCCTTACCTCTCTCTCCATCTCTCTCCCTCCTTACCTCTCTCTCTCCATCTCTCTCTCACTCCTTACCTCTCACTCCATCTCTCTCTCCCTCCTTACCTCTCTCCCTCCATCTCTCTCAATCCTTACCTCTCCCTCCATCTCTCTCCCTCCTTACGTCTCTCCCTCCATCTCTCCCTCCTTACCTCTCTCTCTCCATCTCTCTCAATCCTTACCTCTCTCTCCATCTCTCTCCCTCCTTACTTCTCTCTCCATCTCTCTCTCTCCTTACCTCTCCCTCCATCTCTCTCTCCTTCCTTACCTCTCTCCCTCCATCTCTCTCTCCCTCCTTACCTCTCTCCATCTCTCTCCCTCCTTACCTCTCTCTCCATCCTTACCTCTTTCTCTACATCTCTCTCCCTCCTTACCTCTCTCCATGCTTACCTCTTTCTCTCCATCTCTCTCCCTCCTTACCTCTTTCTCTCCATCTCTCTCCCTCCTTACCTCTTTCTCTCCATCTCTCTCCCTCCTTACCTCTTTCTCCATCTCTCTCAATCCTTACCGCTCTCTCTCCATCTCTTTCCCTCCTTGCCTCACTCTCTCCACCTCTTTCTCTCCTTGCCTCTCTCTCCACCTCTTTCCCTCCTTGCCTCTCTCTCTCTGTCTTTCTCTACCTCTCTCCGTCTCTCTCTCTCCGTCTCTCTCTCACCCTTACCCTCCTCTTTAACACTCTGCACCTTCAAATCTCATTGAATCAAGCTTTATTTCTATAGCACATTTCAGACATGAATGCAACGTAATGTGCTTCATTACAATAAAAACAGACATTTACCACACAACAAACATAAGAGAATAACAATAAAAACGGAAATATTAAAAAGCACCCTAAGGAAAAGCAAAGCTTTTAAATATGTCCACAGTTTCAGCCCTCCTCAGGTTTTCTGGCAGGCTATTCCAGAGGCCGAGGGCAAAGTAACTAAAGGCTGCCTTTCCATGCCTCTTGGTCCTAGGCTTTGGACCTTAGTACATATGCACTCACTCACTCACGCACACACCCACACCCACACACAGACATTCATGCTACACACACATCACAACTGCTGCTACCAGACTCATTTACTATTGCTAATATTTCACAATTTAAACAATTGCCCCCCAATCCTCCCTTCCTCTGATACATGTGTAAATATTGTACAATAAATTGTGCCTTCCTGTATTATACTTGTGCAAAAATGTTTATTTTCATCTACTGAGCCATTTACTTCATGTTCGTATTAATATATTTTATTATTTCTTATTGTTGTTGCATTGTAGAGAAGGAAACCACAATTAAGCATTTTTTGTATCCTGCACATACGACTAATAAAACTTAAAACTTGTCTATTTATTTGTACACCTCCACTTATTGTCTCTGTGCCCCCTTTCAACCCTCGTCTCATATCTCTGTCACATGTGGTCACATATTCCATGAGGTCCCATTCTCTCATTATAGATACAAACAAAACATAGGACAGGGATCATCAACTAGATTCAGCCACGGCCCCGATTTTTTCTTGAGCGGATGGTCAGGGGGCCAGAACATAATTACAAATTATAGACTGAAAGTTGACCGGAAAACGAATCAAATTTCATTGGTCGCATACACATATTTAGCAGATGTTATTGCGGGTGTAGCGAAATGCTTGTGTTCCTAGCTCCAATAGGGCAGTAATATCTAACAATTCCCAACAATACACACAAATCTAAAAGTAATAGAATGGAATTAAGATATAAATATTAGGACGAGCAATGTCTGAGTGGCATCGACTAAAATACAGTAGAGTACAGTATATACATATGAAATGAGTAAAACATTATGTAAGCATTATTAAAGTGACTAATGTTCCATTTTAAAGCGACCAGTGATTCCATGTCTATGTACATAAGGGAGCAGCCTCTAAGGTGCAGGGTTAAGTAACCGGGTGGTAGTCGGTCAGTGATGGCTATTTAACACACAGACAGTGTGGTGAAGAAGGCGCAAAAGCTCTTTCCTTAAGACCCTCACAAACTTTTACAGATGTACAATTGAGAGCATCCTGTCGGGCTTTATCATCGCCTCGTATGGCAACTGCACCGCCCGCTACCGCAGTACTCTCCAGAGGGTGGTGCGGTCTGCCCAATGCTTCACTGGGGACACACTGCCTGCCCTCCAGGACACCCGATGTCACAGGAGGCCAAAAATATCATCAAGGACATCAACCATCCGAGCCACGGCCTGTTCACCCCACTATCATCTAGAAGGTCAGTACAGTACAACTGCTTCTATCTCAGTTGCCATACGAGGCGGTGAGATAGAAGGCGTGAGATAGAAGCTGAGCAACTTGAATCTCTCACCCCCTCCCTGTAGGCTGTCTCATCACTGTTGGTAATCAGGCCAACTACTGTTGTGTTGTCTGCAAACTTGATGATTGAGTTGGAGGCGTGCGTGGCCACGCAGTTATGGGTGAACAGGGAGTACAGGTGGGGGCTGAGTACGCACCCTTGTGGGGCTCCTGTGTTGAGGAACAGCGTAGTGAGGTGTTGTTTCAGTTACCTTTGCTTCCTTGGGTACAGGAACAATGGTGGACATCTTAAAGCAAGTGGGGACAGCAGACTGGGATAGGGAGAGATTGAATATGTCCGTTAACAATCTAGCCAGCTGGTCTGAGCATGCTCTGAGGACACGGGTAGGGATACCGTCTGGACCGGCAGCTTTGCTAGGGTTAACACGCTTAAATGTCTTACTCTCGTCAGCCACGGAGAATGAGAGCCCACAGTCCTTGGGAGCAGACCGCATCGGTGGCACTGTGTTATCCTCAAAGCGGGTGACGAAGGTGTTTAGCTTGTCCGGGAGCAAGACGTCGGTGTCCGCAACGTGGCTGGTTTTCCAGTGACTGTCTGTTGATCCTGCCACATACAGTACGTCTCGTGTCTGAGCCGTTGAATTGCGACTCCACTTTTTCTCTGTACTGACATTTTTCCTGTTTGATTGCCTTATGGAGGGGATAATTACACTGTTTGTATTCAACCATATTGCCAGTCACCTTGAGGTTAAATGCGGTAGTTCTTGCTTTCAACATCTCCTATAAACTTCCTGAAGAACTCAGTCACCGTGTCAGTGTATACATCAATGTTATTCTTAAAGGCAACCCGGAACATATCCCAGTCCATGTGATCAAAAAAATCTTGAAGCATGTATTCTGATTGGTCAGATCAGCATTGAATTGAGTTTCTGCCTATAGGAAGGGAGAAGCAGAATGGAGTCATGATCTGATTTGCCGAAGTGAGACAATAAATGCGGCCTCAGGATATGTGGTTTCCAGTTTGCACAAAGTCCAGTGTAGTTCCTTGAGGGCCGTCATGGTATCGTCTTGAGGACTAATATACATGGCTGTGACTATAACCAAAGATAGTTATTTTGGGAGTCTGTCGGCGCCATCTTAGCACATCTTAGCAAGATAAAATATTTGACTAAGACATAATAATTTCAAACTTTGATTACATTTGAATACAATCAGGTGTCTCTTTATTATGTGTGGGAATACTTGGGAACAGATTTCCAAAATCCAAATCACTTGGAGATGATTTCCTGGTGTTTTTAAAGTATTTTATGTCCAACAATAAAACATTTAAAAATGTATTGACAGGACACACAAACACAAAAAGGGGAAACTGCTCATTTATCAGACCAGATTGACTGTGTATTAGGCAGCACCTTTAAGACATTTCCCTATATAAGAAAATTAATGTCCTAAATTGATTGACCTGTGAAGCTTGTAACGCTCTCGGCTCCCCTCAGCTGTCAGATGCAATTTGCAAAGAGGAGAATGTCAAACTATTCTCGTCCCCATGGTACCAATTTAAATGGAGTCTCTCATTGGCACGGACTACACCAGTCATACATATTTATGAAGTTAAAATACAAGACACCAGATATTGACTATAACCCCAAGTGTTCATTTCACACTTTGTTTTACAAATAGGTGGTTTGTATAGTGTGTCTATCCATACAAGTGATAGGTTGCTGCATGGCATGTGTTACAAATGCTATATAAAAAGGCACTGTTAGCAAAAAGTGGGGTAGCTGTAGTAGAATATGAACTTGTGATTTCACAAGGTTGGATCTGTTCAGAGCTCTCCTCTTTGGCCTGCCTACTCTAATGTAATCTCTGTTCCACTGAGAGTACAGGCTCATTTAAAAAGCTATTTGCCAACAAAGGACCATCCATAAATGAGTGAGTATGTGGGATATAATAAAGAACCGGTTTAAATATTTAAACGGAAACCCTGCGCTGTCTCAGAATGAGATGGAAGAGGGTAAATACAGGGATTTGTGAACTTTCTGTTAACCAACCAGATGTGTTTGTGTTGGGTGCCTGTATGCTGAGTAGATTGCAGTCTTGAGCCAGGCTGTAATCTCAGGACCGTGACATTGTGTAATAGCTCCCACTATAGAGCTTCAGATTTTCAGATTGGCTTTTTAAATGCAGTGTTTGAGATTTCAGATAGCGAGCAGGCAGAGTTATCTTTGTCAGAACCACTCCATTTACAATGCACTCACGCTGTCTGTGACAGGTCTGGATTTGCTGTTTGTACAACATATCCTGTCTAAAAACAATTAAAGTGTTTTAAAATCTAATTTATTCCGAATTTTAATCTTATCTTTCCCTGTGGACAAACTGTTGCCAATTAAGCTCGACACAACACGGCACTAAGTGTTCACCTGTTTCTTAGTTAAGTGGCAGCTTGACTAATTAATCTGAGACCTTTAAATGTGTATGAGAAACAAGTGTCAGCTTAAGCTGCCATGAATGATCATGGATGCGTCAGTGACTAAAACTACCAGCATTAGTTGCAATTATGTAAAACCCATGTGTATTCCTCAAAAGATGGCAGACACACAAACACACACATACGCACGTGCACACACACAGCCACCCTCCACACTCACACAAACACACACATTGCTTTCTATTTGACATTAATGTACAGGCCTGTTATAACAGTGTAACTATAGCCCACAATATGCTTTTAACACAACATGTGTATAGCGCTCCTGTATAATAAACATTATGTCTTGTGGTCCCGTGTGCTCAGTTGGTAGAGCATGGCACTTGCAATGCCAGGGTTGTGGGTTCGATTCCCACAAGGGACCAGTACAAAAATGTATTCTTCCAACAATTCACTATATCACAATTCCTGTGGGTCAGAAGTTTACATACACTAAGTTGACTGTGCCTTTAAACAGCTTGGAAAATGTCATGTTTAGAAGCTTCTGATAGGCTAATTGACTTCATTTGAGTCCACTGGAGGTGTTTCAAGGCCTACCTTAAAACTACCTTTGCTCGACATCATGGGAAAATCAGCCAAGACCTCAGAAAAGAATTGTAGACCTCCACAAGTCTGGTTCATCCTTGGGAGCAATTTACAAACGCCTGAAGGTACCACGTTCATCTGTACAAACAATAGTACGCAAGTATAAACACCATGGGACCGCGTAGCCATCATACCGCTCAGGAAGGAGACGCGTTCTGTCTCCTAGAGATGACAAATCAAGAGTGCAAATCAATCCCAGAACAACAGCAATGGACCTTGTGAAGATTCTGGAGGAAACAGGTACAAAAGTATCTACTGTATATCCACAGTAAAACGAGTCCTATATCGACATAACCTGAAAGGCCGCTCAGCAAGGAAGAAGCCACTGCTCCAAAACCGCCTTAAAAAAGCCAGACTACGGTTTGCAACTGCACATGGAGACAAAGATCGTACTTTATGAAGAAATGTCCTCTGTTCTGATTAAACAAAAATATAACTGTTTGGCCATAATGACCATCGTTATGTTTGGAGGAAAAAGGGAGAGGCTTGCAAGCCGAAGAACACCATCCCAACCGTGGAGCACGGGGGTGGCAGCACCATGTTGTGGGGGTGCTTTGCTGCAGGAGGGACTGGTGCACTTCACAAAATAGATGGCATCATGAGGAAGGAAAATTATATGGATATATTGAAGCAACATCTCAAGACATCAGTCTGGAAGTTAAAGCTTGGTCGCAAATGGGTCTTCCAAATGGACAATGACCCTAAGCATACTTCCAAAGTTGTGGCAAAATGGCTTAAGGACAACAAAGTCAAGGTATTGGAGTGGCCATCACAAAGCCCTGACCTCAATCCTATAGAAAATTTGTGGGCAGAACTGAAAAAGCATGTGCGAGCAAGGAGGCCTACAAACCTGAGTTACACCAGTTCTGTCAGGAGAAATGGGCCAAAATTCACCCAACATTGTGAGAAGCTTGTGGAAGGCTACCCGAAACGTTTGACCCAAGTTAAACAAATTAAAGGCAATGCTACCAAATACTAATTGAGTGTATGTAAACTTCTGACCCATTGGGAATGTGATGAAAGAAATAAAAGCTGAAATAAATCATTCTCTCTACTATTATTCTGACATTTCACATTCTTAAAATAAAGTGGTGATCCTAACTGACCTAAGACAGGGAATTTTAACTAGGATTAAATGTCAGGAATTGTGGAAAAACTGAGTTTAAATGTATTTGGCTAAGGTGTATGTAAACTTCCGACTTCAACTGTATATACTTCAATTCATCCTAGAGCAAAACAACCGTCATGTACGTGTTCATGGGAGTCTCACCTTTGCACATAGGGGTCATATTAGTTTGTAGCCCAGACAGTATGTTAGTGAAATACCTATGTGAGAATTCTGTTCATCAACTAAAGATCAGCCTTCAACACCATAATGCCCTCCAAGCTCATCACTGTTCTCAGGGTCCTGGGTCTGAACCCCTCCCTGTGCAACTGGGTCCTAGACTTTCTGACATGCCTATCCCAGGTGGTGAAGGTCGGCAACAACACTTACACCATGTTGATCCTCAACATGGGGGTCCCACAGGGGTGCTGGATTATCCCCTTCCTGTACTCCATGTTCACCCATGACTGCGTGGCTACGCACATCTCCAACTCAACCATCAAGTTTGCTGACGACACAACAGTGGTAGGCCTGATTACCAACAACTACGGGACAGCCTATAGGGAGGCGGTGACAGCCCTGGTGGAGTGGTGCCAGGCAAATAACCACTCCCTCAACGTAAACAAAATGAAGGAGCTGATCGTGGACTACAGAGAGAGCTTTCCCCCATCCACATCGATGGCGACACAATGGAGACGTGCACATCACTGAGGACCTGAAATGATAACCAAAACCAACAGCGTGGTGAAGAAGGCACAACAGTGCCTCTTCAACTTCAGGAGGCTGAACTGCAGGGCTCTCCAGAGGGTGGTACAGCACCCAGTTTCACAGGAAGGCCAAGAAGATCATCAAGGACCTCAGCCACCTGAGCCATGGCTTGTTCACCCCGCTTCCATCTAGAAGGCGGAGACAGGACAGGTGCATCAAAGCTGGGACCGAGAGACTGTGAAACAGCTTCTACCACCAGGCCATCAGACTGTTAAACAGTCATCACTAAGTGGATTTAACAAGTGACATCAATAAGGGATCATAGCCTTCACCTGGATTTGCCTGGTCACCTATGTCATGGGAAAATATGGTTTTGTATACTCAGAGTATTTACAGTATATCTAAATATACATATACATTTATATTCCGGGCTCTGACATTGCTCATTCTGATCATTTTTTATTTAGGTATTACTGCACTGTTGGAGCTAGAAACATATGCATTTCGCTGCACCTGCGATAACATCTGCAAATCTGTGTACCTGACCAATAAACTTGATTTGATTTGAAAAAGGTCTGACGGTCTAACAATGCCATCTACAGTTATTTGGTAAGAGATGGGTCCCAGGAAATGCGTTTTATAGTTAAATACCTGCTGCCACCATGTGGTATCCTTCATTAAATACAAGTTGAAACAGAACCCAGAGATAAAGCGTGATATATTAAGTTTCTCCCTATTATTAAGAGTAAAAAACATTATTTTAATTTTTAAAAAGTTATATGTTATAAACTAGATGATATACTAGATAATTGAATACATTATTTTATAATTGTAGCTTGTATCTGTTCCAGAGACTCAATGACACAATGATGACTGCAGCATATCAGGGTCACCACAGTTTCCAGATCCTCATTCACTGTGACAGAGCATTTTGAGTAGTGTGAAGCCTAGAGTAATAGAATAAATTGTGTTTTCACTTGAATAAACCAACTCATCAGATTTTGTTCAATAGTGTTAGCATAAACTTAATAATGAACTGGGTCGTTCGAGCCCTGAATGCTGATTGGTTGAAATACGGGTATGACAAAAAAATGTCTAATTACCTTGGTAACCAGTTAATAGTAGTAATAAGGCACTTCAGGGGTTTGTGGTATATGGTCAATAAACCATAGCTAAGGGCTGTATCCAGGCACTGCCTATGAACAGCCCTTAGCCATGGTATATTGGCCATATACCACACCTGCTAGGGTCTTATTGCTAAAGTATAGGCCATATAATGGCTATTGCCTATTGCACCCCAAATACTCAAGTAACTAGGCTAAATGGCCAAATGTAGGTAGGATGCAATTTTGCAACTTTATACGAAAATGTTTTCGTATTTATAATCATTTGTTTTATCATTATTAATGATTGTATATTGTTATTATTGTAGGCCTATTTAGTCATCTAAATCAGTTCTTTAAATATGCAAAATGTTTTTTGTTTCATTCTGTTAAGACATTTTAGTTGGCTAAATTAAGTTCGATCTGTCTTTTTAATTGTGTGTTCCGTATTTAGTTTAAGATTATACTTTAAGTCACTGGAAAGTTTATTTTTTTGCCTACTGTAGCCTAAGTCACTGGAAAATAAACGTTCTAGTGACTTAGGCTAAAGTAGGCTACAAAATACACTGACTCACCCACTGATGAAGATGAAGCATTTGCTACTCACCAGTGATGGACGATGTGCTCAAGATAAACTACTTGAAAATCAGGGCTGTTCGCTCAGAATCGCTCAAAAGTTGTTGAGAAAAAAATGGTTAGCTTCTACAGACATATTTGTCTTCTCTTTTCTGCAGTAGTCATTTGCTTTTCAAACACTAGGCCTATGTTGTGAAAGGCAAACTGACAGCCACAACCAACCATAGAAATATCATCCATAGAAGGCAGTTCCCATTTAAATCAGGACTGGCAGCCATCGCCAACTGTCAAAGTGCCAGGGTTAGAGGTTCCAAAATCATTCTATGGATTACATCTGAGGCCACAACACAACAAGCTGTTCTATATTTGGCCGGTGTGCTGCCTTCCTGAAGTGTTTGTGATAAAAACTTAATCTACAGCTATTTTGTAGAAGCTATTGATCCTCTGTAGCTAAATGATGCTCTCTGCTGAAGTATTTTGAATTATTTTATTTATGTCTGTTCAGACAAAAGTAATATAATTTTGGGGGAAATTATTTTTTATAGCCTAATTTTGTCCAAATTATTTCAATGTATTAGCAGCACCCCCAACACCACTACACAAGTAAAGGTGCTATCTATAACCTAAAAGGGTTCTTCGGCTGTCCCCATATGAGAACCCTTTGAAGAAACCTTTTTGGTTCCAGGCAGAACCTTTTTGGTTCCAGGCAGAACCTTTTTGAGTTCCATGTAGAACCCTTTACAAAGTGTTCTGCCTGGAACCAAAAAGGGTTGTTCAAAGGGTTCTCCTATGGGGACAGCCGAAGAACCCTTTTTTTCTAAGAGTGTACTATGTTGGTACTTCCTCTGTAATCCCCCCCAAAAAAACTATTCTGCTTTCTATTTTTCAATACAAACTTCTTCTTCCCCAGAAAACTGCTATAGGCATGTATTTGTTTTACTAAATGTGTCTTCCGCATTTAAGCCAACTCTGAGATGTGAAACTAACTACCCTAGGCTAGGCTGCCGATAATGAATAGGCGCTAGATTGTGTGCACACTGCCTGCCCTCCAGGACACACCAGGTGTCACAGGATGGACAAGAAAACCCTCAGGGACCTCAGCCACCCGAGCCACGGCCTGTTCTCCCCGCTTCTATCTCTCAGACGCGGGCAGTACAGGAATATCATGGCTAAAACTAACAGACTAGGTAATAGCTTCTACCCCCAGACAATCAGACTGCTGAATAGCCACCACTCGTCAGCCACCTGCTCCTCCTGACCCCATATGCTGTACACATATTTTCCACGTTTATTTCAGCCTTCTCGCCATCTTTACTTTTACTCAAGTACGACATTTGGGTACTTTTTCCACCACTGCTAAAATTAAATGGAGCCTACTTTAGCAGGAGCAAAAAATAGGCTACTAAATTATCAGAATAAGTTTGCTTTATAGAGAGTACGCTACTGAGACAGATAGTGATGTGACGCTCAGTGATGAGGCAGAGGAAGGCTGCAATGCATGCAGGAGGAAGTGAGAAAGGAGACAGAGAGAGGAAGCAAGCAGAGAGCGAGGATATAACAGTGGTTCACAAACTTGGGGTTGGGGCACCATGTGGGGTCCTCTGAAAAAAATCAGTTAGGAAAAAAAAGAAGAAGATATGTTTCAATATGAACATCTCCACATGGCCCATCTTCCCTATAGGCCTACTGTACATTAAAATGTAAACAATACAGTTCAATTTGTTTTTGTTTATGTCAGTTGTTGTTCATCTTATATCCATCACCCATCACCCACTGGAGTTTATAGTTGACCCATTACCCACTTTTGTTTTACCACTACCTAACTGACTACCACTACATCACTGACTACCACTACACCACTGATTACCACTACATCACTGACTACCACTACACCACTGATTACCACTACATCACCGCAGAGCTTGATTAGTAATGCCTATGAATACAAATGTGAACACTATATAATTTGAGAAAAGAGAGACCCTATATATGTAAAGAGTTGATGATTTTATACAATTCATCATTACAACTGACTGGTGTGAATCATTTCTCATATTTCCCCCGTTTCTGGGGTACAGTGTCTTGCGAAAGTATTCACCCTCCTTGGCATTTTTCCTATTTTTTTTGCATTACATTTTTGTGGGGTTTGTATCATTTGATTTACACAACATGCCTACCACTTTGAAGATGCAAAATATGTTTTAATATGAAACAAACAATAAATAAGATTTTAAAAAACGGAAAACTTGAGCGTACATAACTATTCACCCACCCCAAAGTAAATACTTTGTAGAGCCACCTTTTGCAGCAATTACAGCTGCAAGTCTCTTGGGGTATGTCTCTATAAGCTTGGCACATCTAGTCACTGGGAGTTCTGTCCATTCTTCAATGCAAAACTGCTCCAGCTCCTTCAAGTTGGATGGGTTCCGCTGGTGTACAGTAATCTTTAAGGCATACGACAGATTTTCAATTGGATTGAGGTCTGGGCTTTGACTAGGCCATTCCAATACATTTAAATGTTTCCCCTTAAACCACTTGAGTGTTGCTTTAGCAGTATGCTTAGGGTCATTGTCCTGCTGGAAGGTGAACCTCTATCCCAGTCTCAAATCTCTGAAAGACTGAAACAGGTTTCCCTCAAGAATTTCCCTGTATTTAGCACCATCCATCATTCCTTCAATTCTGACCAGTTTCCCAGTCCCACCATGCTTCACTGTGGGGATGATGTTCTCGGATGATGAGAGGTGTTGGGTTTGTGCCAGACATAGCGTTTTCCTTGTCTCATCTGACCAGAGTACCTTCTTCCATATATTTCGGGAGTCCCTGACCTGTTTGGAGAGCTCCTTGGTCTTCATGGTGCCGCTTGCTTGGTGGTGCCGCTTGCTTGGTGGTGCCGCTTGCTTAGTGGTGTCGCAGACTCTGGGGCCTTTCAGAACAGGTGCATATATACTGAGATCATGTGACAGATCATGTGACACTTTATTTAACTAATTACGTGACTTCTGAAGGTAATTGGTTGCACCAGATCGTATTTAGGGGCTTTATAGCAAAGGGGATGAATACATATACACGTACCACTTTTCCTTTTTTTTTTTTGAAATATGTTATTTTTTTGTTTTTTCACTTCACCAATTTGGACTATTTTGTGTATGTCCATTACATGTAATCCAAATAAAAATACATTTAAATTACAGGTTGTAATGCAACAAAATAGGAAAAACGCCAATGGGGATGAATACTTTTGCAAGGCACTGTAGGCCTATAACATTACAATTGTATAGCTAATAGGCTATGTGTTTGTAGATGGACTGAGGTGAATGAACCTACCAAGGTGAAAATGGCTGGGGTCGTTTTTGCTTGTTTTTGCTGTTCTCCAAATAGCATCTTTTTTTTGTATAGAAATGTAAAAGTTGAATCTCACTTACTACACTTATGTACAATAAAACAACTTCGGACTAAAACTCAAACCTTCTTACAGCCCTAAACTACTACACTGTAGCCTACGTAGGCCTCTGCTGACAGTAGTAAGAGAACGTTCCAAACCCACTATGGTGTTTCCGGTGCCAAGTTTATGGTCATGTTGCAGCAGCATGTAGGAGGGTAATTCAGCGATGTGAGAAGTGTGCAGGAGGGCTTGGGAGTGTGTAGTTTCAGGCTACAATGCACTTTGAAAACGGTGAAAGGCAGCAATGCACAGCAAAGCGTCTGTCTAGTCTGCCGGAAAACCAAACGAAGGAGTAGTGAGATAACTAGATCAAAGAAGACTATATGTTGAATCAATTGTGGTGTCGTCAGATAGCTAAATTGCGGAAGTGTCTGCAGAGGATGACAGATTGAAATGCATTAGCACCTTGAAGAAACTGGCGTATGACTTAATTATGAGAGCAGCTGGTATCGACCAGTAACATGAGTTGGTGTTGCTAATGAATAAATATCTGTTCCACTGAACTGACGCCGTTTCGATTTCAGTAGGCTACCTGCGAGACCAATCGGACCAACCGTCTGTTGGACGGCTGGCGCGTTTATCGAGTTATGGGCGCATTACTGTCATTACATGATGAACCCGATTACAGAGAATTGGCAGAGAAAACGGGCTGTGAGTATTACGTTTGTTTTTCTGTAGTATACGAGTATAATTGTTGAGAAGAAGCATATTTATGGGACTATGTAATCCTGCGCTAAAGTGTATCATTATTGTGAAACGCCCCCACAATACGTATCCCCATTATTTTTCTAATCACAATACAATACAATACAAACATAGGACATCACTACAACAAAAGAATAGTATTAAAAGGAAATAAATGAAAAATCACTACAATTGACAAAAGTTAAAGTTCCTAAAGTAAAATAACTAAAATAAAGGCCAGGGGTTACAGTTGTACAAACCTATGATAGAGTTGTAAGAATACAGTGTTTTTTTTTTTGTTATTGACTAATTCTAGAGATTTTATTAGACATTGGATTTCAATTAGAAATACATTGCATCTGTGGACAGATTTCAAATATTTGTTTGTGTATATAACATTTACCAGCGAGAATGAAGACGACTAATTTCATTTGAATAATAACATATTACATCTTTTATTGTAAATACATGGGTCTTATTTAAGAAATAAAAAATGTAAATACTTAACTCGCTCCAAAATAACTTCACAGAGTCACACTCGTGAAAAATGTGTGTAATAGTTTCTCCTTCTTTATCACAAAAAAAAGGTCCTCTAAGTCCATGAATTTAGACAACAAGTTATTGTAAGGGTATATATTGTGCAAGATTTTAAAGTGAATTTATTTGACTTTATTTGATATACAAAATTTGTGAGGGAGCAACCAAGCTTTCTTCCATTCAATTTCATTAATATATGCATTCCAGAAGAATTTCCCTCTAGGAGAGAACTTGTTCTTTGACTTAAAAAGTCATATCTTATGAATGTATTATTACATTTCTTATCCTGCAGGGGGCAACCTTCTAACAGGTTGTGCATCTATCATGACATGTGCTCCAAAACACAAATGAGATTTCATTAATTTAGTAAGTCCTGAAGGTATTGCTTTGCATATAGAATTACATTCTTTATAATTTCTTGTTTCTAAGAACTTTCTATAAGATAGTATATTTCCTTCTTTATCAAATAATTCAAGCACAAATTTCTTTCAAACCACTTAGGAAAGAACAGACTTGTTTTTAACAACAATATCTTTGTTAAAGCTGCACTATGTAACTTTTTGGGCTACCTGACCAAATTCACATAGAACAATTAGTTATCTGTCATTCTCACTGAAAGCAAGTCTAAGAAGCGGTAGATCTGTTCTATGTGCGCTATTTCTATGCTTCCCGTTCTTACGTTTTATTTTTTTTACTTTCAGTTTTGTACACCAGCTTCAAACAGCTGAAAATACTATATTTTTGCTCATGGAAAATATATTTCACAGCGATTTAGATGGTAGAATGATTCTCTACACTATACTTGCTTGTTTTGTCACATAAATTGAAATTAGGTGAACTATTACAATTTTAGCAACCAGGAAATTGGCGGTGTGATTGCGTCTTCAAAGGGCGATTCCATGCCAGTGTAGCCCGAAAACATTTTTGGTATCTCAGATTGTTCTGGCAATTCTCACATAGAAATTTCATTGGGAGGAAGGATGTTTGACATGCTTTTTTTCATTTGAATCACAAACCATTGGTGAGAAAATTTAAATGTAAGACCTGTACATGCCTCCTGTAACAACATCTTGATGTCATTAGACTCCTTATAGTGTGCTTTAAAATATGGAGTATGTCCCATTTTCATATGAATTCATTCAACACTAAAAATATGAATGCTAAGATCTCAAAAGTATCCTTTTTGATTTTGTTCTTTTAAGACATTTAGAACAATATACTCTACAACTACATACCATTTCCAGAGTGGGCTCTCTGCTAATTCTTAAGGTATGATCAGAGGACATCTTTTGAAAGTTGAGCTCATTTACTGGATTTCTATACAATGAATTAAAAAAACTTTAAAATGCTATTTGGAGAACAGAAAAAATGACCACAACCATTATCGCCTCGGCTGCACATAGCGTCAGGGACTGTTCGTCAGTTGTAATGATGTATTGCATAAAATCATAAATTCTTTACATTGATAGGCTCTCTCGTTTCTCAAATTACATAGTGTTCACATTTGTATTCCTAGGCATTACTAATCAAGCTCCAAACAATCATTGGAGCACACAGATGATTGTAATATCACATTCACATTCATTATTAGAATATTACTTATGATTCTGTATTAATATCAGTGATGTAGTGGTGAAAAAAAAAAAGGTGGCTAAAGGGTAATCTATTAACTCCAGTGTGCGATCAAGATAAGATGAACAACCACCGACACAAACTAAAACGTATGCCATTTTGAAAACTGTATTTTTTTTCCCACCTTTCCAACAAGACAGTTCATCAATGTTCTGCCCTGCTAGAGCTGCCCTGGTCAACTGTAAGTGCTGTTATTGCGAAGTGGAAATGTCTAGGAGCAACAAAGGCTCATCCGCGAAGTGGTAGGCCACAGAAAAGAACCGCAGAGTGCTGAAGCGCCATGCCTAAGATCACCATGCGCAATGCCAAGCGTCGGCTGGAGTGGTGTAAAGCTCGCCGCCATTGGACTCTGGAGCAGTGGAAACGCAGTCTCTGGAGTGATGAATCACGCTTCTGGCAGTCCGACGGACGAATCTGGGTTTGGCGGATGCCAGGAGAATGCTACCTGCCTGAATGCATAGTGCCAACTGTAACGTTTGGTGGAGGAGGAATAATGGTCTGGGGCTGTTTTTCATGGTTCGGGCTAGGCCCTTTAGTCCCAGTGAAGGGAAATCTTAACTCTACAGCATATAATGACATTCTAGACGATTCTGTGCTTCCAACTTTGTGGCAACAGTTTGGCCCATTCCTGTTTCAGCATGACAATGCCCTCGTGCACAAAGAGAGGTCCATACAGAAATGTTTTGTTGAGATCGGTGTGGAAGAACTTGACTGGCCTGCACAGAGCCCTGACCTCAACCCCATCAAACACCTTTGGGATGAATTGGAATGCCAACTGCGAGCCAGGCCTAATCGCAGTATATCTATAAGAGACTATTTACCAGAGACTATTTACCAGTTGTACGCTCATTCTCCAAGAGGCATTTTTTGTTTGTTTGGGGGATGTATGTTGTAGACCCTACAGGAGTCGCGGGTCGGTCAGCAGCGTCTCTAGTTTCCTACTTGAGCCAGCTCCGAGCTTCGGCCAGTGCACCGAGATGGTGGAGTGAGGCGTTTGAGAGAGTGGTGAATGTGCTGCTAAAAAGGCAAATCCAGGCGAACATAGCGAACCAACCACTGTTCATGATTCCACTCGTTCAGAGGCAGGCACGATTAGAACTGTCAGATCAAAAAAGTGTTCTGAGCTTTCATTGTGTAGAAAATATACACACTGAGCATACAAAACATTTCCATGACAGACCTACCAGGCAAATCCAGGTGAAAGCTATGATCCCTTATTGATGTCATTTGTTAAATCCACTTCAATCAGTGTATTTAAGGGGAGGAGACAGGTTAAGGGGAGGAGACAGGTTAAAGAAGGACTTTTAGACACATGGATTGTGTATGTGTGCAAGACAAGATTTAAGGGCCTCTGAATGGGGTATGGTAGTAGGCACCAGTCGCCTGGCACGCTCAGCAGTTTCCTGTGTGTATCAAGAATGGTCCACCACCTAAAGGACATTCAGCCAACTTGACATCAGTCAACATGGGCCAGCATCCCTGTGGAACGCTTTCGACACCTTGTGGAGTCCATGCCCCGACAAATTAAGGCTGTTCTGTCTCGCTGCTAGCATCAAATTAAGGCTGTTCTGAGGGCAAATGGGTGCAACTCAAACACACTCAGTGTGTTTGTGTTTATATGTATGTGTATATATGTATATGTATTTCCTTGATTTTGAAAGAAAAGCCCATTGTTTGCCCATTCAAATAACATCAAATTGAAATACAGCGTAGACATTGTTCATATTGTAAATGGCTATTGTAGCTGGAAAATGGAATATCTACATAGGTGTACAGAGGCCCATTATCAGCAACCATCACTCCTGTGTTCCAATGGCACGTTGTGTTAGCTAATCCAAGTGTATCATTTTAAAAGGATAATTAATCATTAGAAAACCCTTTTGCAATTATTTTAGCACAGCTGAAAACTGTTGTGCTGATTTAAAGAAGCAATAAAACTGGCCTTCTTTAGACTAGTTGAGTATCTGGAGCATCAGCATTTGTGGGTTCGATTACAGGCTCAAAATGGCCAGAAACAAAGAACTTTCTTCTGAAACTCGTCAGTCTATTCTTGTTCTGAGAAATGAAGGCTATTCCATGTGAGAAATAGCCTCCCTTCACAGAACAGCGCAAACTGGCTCTAACCAGAATAGAAAGAGGAGTGGGAGGCCCCGTTGCATAACTGAGCAAGAGGACAAGTACATTAGAGTCCTCAACTGGCAGCTCATTAAATAGTACCCGCAAAACACCAGTCTCAACGTCAACAGTGAAGAGGCGACTCTGGGATGCTGGCCTTGTAGACAGAGTTGCAAAGAAAAAGACATATCTTCCTCTGTCCAGTGTCTGTTTTCTTTTGCCCTTTTAATCTTTTATTTTTATTGGCCAGTCTGAGATATGGCTTTTTCTTTGCAACTCTGCCTAGAAGGCCAGTAGTTTTCAGCTGTGCTAACATACACTCATCGGCCACTTCATTAGGCTCGTTAACGCAAATATCTAATCATCCAACCACGTGGCAGTAACTCAATGCATTTAGGCATGTAGACATGGTCAAGACGATCTGCTGAAGTTCAGTAATTTATTATGTTTTCTCCAGAGTCTTTTGTTGACGGTATAAAACGTGTGTTGGTCTGATGTGTATGAGGAAGTGAATCCAGATGCAGCACTGGAAGTATTTGTTAAATTATTCAAGCCAATTGTACAACAAAAAAAAGAAGTCACTGTGGGACAGGTGGAAAACCTACTGTTATCCATCAATAATGATAAGCCACCAGGTATAGACAACCTTGATAGGAAACTATTGAGTATGGTAGCAGACAGTATTGACACCCCTATTTGCTGTATATTTAACCAAAGCCTAAAGGAGTGAGTGTGTACACAGGTGTGGATGGAAACAAAAGTAATTCCACTGCCTAAAAATAGTAAAGCACCCTACTGGAGTGATTGTTGTGGAAAATCTTCCGTCTTTCTCTCAAAAATAAAGCACTTTCAAAGTTTGGAAAAGTAACATAGACTTTTATTACGCGAGTAACAAAAGCCAAGGAGCCTCCGGAGACCACTAATCTTCCCAGACTCCTCTGCTCTTCTTATACACATTTGTGGATACATAGCATACATAGTCCTTCCCTCACAGGGAGGATGATTAACACCTCTTAACAGTCCTCCACTATCGTTTTAAAACCTTTCAATTCTGGCTTATTTACCTCCTCTTCCTGTCAGCAGTTAAACCTTCAACATATAAAACACTCTCCCATTGGCAATGAACCTTCAAGATACGAAACAATGAAACCATAGTGGCGACCCTCAAGTAATGGTGCAAAAATAAACATTCACCCATGAAGGCAACCAGACACACACTCATAAACCTAAACAGACATGCACCCATAATTCTTAGCTCATGTTACAACCTGGTACAACCACAGCACAATACAGACACTGTTTTATTCAACTAATCTAGTCATTCTTATATTATAGCTAATGTGTGTCTAAGTGTACCCCATAAAACCATATGATTATCTTCTCTTGGGCTTCACTGACTGCTCTAAATATTGGGCTCCACTCTGTTGTTATCCGGGCCTAGCAGTGATGAAGCCAGTGAGGATGCTCTCAATGGTGCAGCTGTATAACCTTTTAAGGAATTTAGGGCCCATGCTAAACCTTTTCAACCTCTTGAGGGGGAAGAGGCGCTGTCGCACCTTCTTTACGACTGTGCACGCGCGTGTGGACAATTTTAAGTGATTAGAACTTGAAGCTCTCGACCTGCTCCACTTCAGCCCTGTCGATGTGGATGGGAGCATGCTCGCCCATTTCCTGTAGTCCACGATCAACTCCTTGGTCTTACTGACGTTTAGGGAGAGGTTGTTGTCTCGGCACCACACTGCAAGGTCACTGAACTCCTCCCTGTAGGCTGTCTGATCGTCGCCGGTGATCAGGCCTACCACCATTGTTTCGTCAGCAAACTTGATGATGGTGTTGGAGCATTTGTAGGTGAACAGGGAGTACTGGAGCTTACACCCCTGTGGGGAGATGATGTTGCCTACCCTCACCACCTGGGATCAACCATCAGGAAGTCCAGGGTCCAGTTGCAGAATGAGGTGTTCAGTCCCAGGGTCCTAAGCTTGGTGACGAGCTTGGTGTGGAAAATGGTGTTGAACGCTGAGCTGTAGTCAATGAACATTATTCTCACATAGGTATTCCTCTCATCTAGGTGGGTGAGGGCAGTGTGAAGTGTTATTGACATTGTGTCATCTATGGATCTGTTGGGGTGGTATCCAAATTGGTGTAGGTCTAGGGTGTCTGGGATGATGGAGTTGATGTGTGCCATAACCAGCCTTTCAAAGTACTTCATGATTACAGATGTGAGTGCTACAGGATTAGAGTTATTGGGAACAGGAATGATGGTGGTCAGCTTAAGACATGGTGATTGCAGATAGTTCGTCAACGTTATCGGCAAACTCTCCAAATATATTCCAATCAGTGCTAGCAAAGCAGTCCTGTAGCATAATCTCTGATTCTGATGTCCTTTTCTCAACGGAGAGAGTCACTGGTACTTCCTGTTTAAGCTTCTGCTTGTAAACAGGAATCAGGAGTACTGAGTCATGATCTGAATGGGGGCCTTGTATGCTTGCTTGTGGGTAGAGTAACAGTAGTCTAGGACTTTATCGCCCCTAGTGGCGAAGGAGATGAGTTGAAGGACGTTGGTCATCACGTGTCTTAATGATGCCAAGGAAAAAAGCCTCCGGGAGCAAATTTTCCAGCTGGTTTAAAGCCTCATACAGTTCGTTAAGTACCATCGTGTTATTATTCTTGTCCTGAGGTGGAATAAATACAACAATCACGATAACAGCTGAAAACGCCCTCAGGAGGTAGAAGAGTCAGAATTTTACGTTTTTTATCTTTATTTAACTAGGCGAGTCAGTTAAGAACAAATTCTTATTTATAATGACGTCCTACACCGGCAAAACTCGGACGCTAAGCCAATTGTGAGTTGTGCCAGTTGTGATACAGCCTGGATTCGAACCAGGGTGTCTGTGACGCCTCTAGCACACCATTTGTTGTTGATGAAGAGGCAAACTCCTCCCCCTCTCAATTTCCCTGACTCTATTGTCCTGTCCGCCCAGTGAATGGGAATACATATGCCACAAGGGATCTCTTCACAGTCAAAAGTCCAAAACGGATTCACGGCAACGCATAGTTTTATACAGAGCCATTATCGTATGGAACTCCCTTCCAACTCCAATTGCTCAAGCAAACAGCAATATTACCTTTTTAAAAGAAAACAACAATTAATGGAATGGCGGGGACTGTGAGGGGAAAACACACACACTCTAACACACGATTTTAGTTGTATTGTTTATCATTTTTTTGTTGTATTGTTTTATTTGGGGAGGCAGGTAGCCTAGTGGTTAGAGCGTTGGGCCAGTAACCGAAAGGTCGCTGGTTCGAATACCCGAGCCGACAAGGTGAAAAACCGCCTTGAGCAAGGCATTTAACCCTCATTTGCTCCAGTGGCTGACCCTGCAGGTAGGCCGTCATTGTAAATAAGAATTTGTTCTTAACTGACTTGCCTAGTTAAATAAAGGTTTAAATATATCAAACGTATTTAAAATGTGTGTGACTGTCCTTGTGTATCAGTGTTTTGTTACATGTTATGTTTTTTGTGGACCCCAGGAAGAGTAGCTGCTGCTTCTGCAAAAGCTAATGGGGATCCAAATAAACAAACAACCGTGTAGATTTTACTGAGCCACCATGAATAATAGATTAGACACTTTGTGTATAGCTTCAGAAAAACATGCAAGCAATGAGGCCATGAACAGACCGATTTTCTTTACGATCTTTATTGTCTGAAATCCCATCCCTCAGTGAGTTTCCTCATACCACTGGTAATCCAATATTATCTCTTCACATACTAGTTTTCCCGTACAATACCCCTTGGAATGTATCACAGGCGGCTGGTTGCACCGTAACTGGGGAGGACGGACTCATAGTAATGGCTAGAACAGAATAAATGGAATGGTAAATAACTCATCCAACATGTTTTACATGTGTTTGATACCATTACATTCACTCTGTTCCAGCCATTACTATAAGCTGTCCTTCCCTCTGCAGCCTCTTGTGGAACGTATTGTTTTCACACACTGAAAAACACTCGCACTCACTCACTCACTCACTCATACACACTCTCTTAATTCAGATATTGTGGCAATCGTCAAACATCAGTCCTTGATTGAATACATTTGAATAATTTGAGCTCATCCTTGTTGTTTAGAGATGTGTTTTCCCTCTCAGACTACATGTAGTACACAGTTTAATACACATATATTACTATGTCTTTCTCTAAAGTACAAGCAAAGTGAAATCGTTTTTACATCTGAATATACAAACCCACTGGTATCAACTAAAAATAGATGCTGAATAAACATTCAGCCCTACTCTCTGCTTATACTGTGTGTGTGTATACTGAGTTCGTCCTGAGGATGACAAATCAGGCAAACTGAATGATAAATATGAGATAAGAACAGGACACAAACATAAATTGTAGTTGGCAAAGGTTAAAAAACAAATGTGTTCCGTTAACATCATTACTCTGCAGTCCGTCATGGTTTCCTGCCTATTCAGTGTTAACTGATGTACTGCCTGGCATTTTGCTAATTGGAGGCCTCTGAGTTCTCCTTCCTCCATCTATGGCAGCTGACTTGCTGTGGTAGGCTGGCAGGATGTCTCTCTCCGTCTTGGACTCATGGCCGTCCTTTTTTTGTTCCTCAGTTTCCTTCGAGCAGATTGGAATCCTGCACAAAAGATTCAAGCAGTTGAGCGACAGTGAAGATACTCTGAGGTAGGACTCCCTAATCATTTTTGGCATTCTTACACTCTGTAAAGGCCTATCCTAACACACTTTATTTTTAACTTGGGCTGTTACTTTGGGGACACACATGGGTGTAATCCTGGCATCATGCATTTCTGTGGTTCTTCTCATGTCTTTATAATAAACTAGCCTAACATGTTTTGGTTTGGCTTTTGTTTAGCAACGTTTTATAATTGAACAGCCTTCTGGTGCACGCCTTTTTAATTATCTCCTTGTCTTTTCACTTGTAGGAGAGCCGACCTTGACACAATTCCAGACCTGTTATGCAATCCAATCCGCACCCAAATTATAGAGGCCTTCTTTGACAAAAGGTATATTATCGTGTTCCTCAATAAGTACAATAGAAGACTAAGCTTCTATTTTAACAAACCAAACGCAAAGTACATTTTTGATCACTCACGCGGCGCAGTTGAGTGGTGGGTGTGTCCGAAATATTTTAGATATTTTGACAGCGGGAATAATGGGCTTAACACCTGGCGTTTCTCTGAATTAATATCAATTGTTGGTGTGACGAGGGCTTGATCACTCACTTGCCAATGAAAACCTGCTCCAAAGCGTTTTATGTGGTTGCTTCAACTTGTAATAAGGTTAATAAGATTAGCCCCTACCCCAAAGCGTTATCCCCTACCCCCTAGATATTGGCCCCTATCCCTAGACGTTATCCCCTACCCCTAGATGTTAGCCCCTACCCGCTAGACGTTAGCCCCTACCCGCTAGACGTTAGCCCCTACCCCCTAGACGTTAGCCCCTACCCCCTAGACGTTAGCCCCTACCCCCTAGACGTTAGCCCCTACCCCCTAGACGTTAGCCCCTACCCCCTAGACGTTAGCCCCTACCCCCTAGACGTTAGCCCCTACCCCCTAGACGTTAGCCCCTACCCCCTAGACGTTAGCCCCTACCCCCTAGACGTTAGCCACTACCCCCTAGACGTTAGCCACTACCCCCTAGACGTTAGCCACTACCCCCTAGACGTTAGCCACTACCCCTAGATGTTAGCCCCTAGCCCCATACACTTGTGTAGACCGGAAAGGATTGAATACTAAGTTTCTTTTCAAAACAATATATATACATTTTCAGAAATCTTGGTTAATTAGCTTTTATTGTTTAAAATAATTTATGAAAGAGATTTCTCAATGACAGGCATGTATTTATTTTAAATATATCACTTGATGGTTTCATTTTAGAGAGACAAATAACAGTTTTTTTCTGCAAAACGCTATACGCTGAATATACAAAACATTTAGAGCACTTGCTTTTTCCATGACGTTGACTGACCAGGTGAAAGCTATGATCCTTTATTGATGTCACGTCTTAAATCCACTTCAATCAGTGTAGATGAAGGGGAGGAGACAGGTTAAAGAATGATTTTCAAGCCTTGAGACAATTGAGACATGGATTGTGTATGTGTGCCATTCAGAGGGTGAATGGGCAAGACAAAAAATGTACACTACCGTTGAAAAGATTGGGGTCAAATTTCCTTGTTTTCCATGAAAACATACATGAAATTAGTTGCACAATGAATAGGAAATATAGTCAAGACATTGACAAGGTTATAAATTATTTTTAATTGAAATAATAATTGTGTCCTTTAAATTGTGTCCTTGCAGACCTTTGGCATTCTATTTGTCAATTTGATGAGGTAAATAAGAGATTTCAACCCATGCTTCCTGAAGTGATGGGCACTTCTTACGTGCCATACGGTCAAGCTGCTCCCACAACAGCTCAATAGGGTTGAGATCCGGTGACTGTGCTGGCCACTCCATTATAGACAGAATACCAGCTGACTGCTTCTTCCCTAAATAGTTCTTGCATAAGTTTGGAGCTCTGCTTTGGGTCATTGTTCTGTTGTAGGAGGAAATTGGCTCCAATTAAGCGCTGTCCACAGGGTATGGCATGGTGTTGCAAAATGGAGTTATAGCCTTCCTTCCTTCAAGATCCCTTTTACCCTGTACAAATCTCCCACGAATGTTCTTCTTTGTGATCCAAACACCTCACTTTTTCCCAATCTTCCACTGTCCAGTTTCTGTGTTCTTTTGCCCATCTTAATCTTTTATTTTTATTGGCCAGTCTGAGATGTGGCTTTTTCTTTGTAACTCTGCCTAGAAGGCCAGCAACCAAGAGTCGCCTCTTCACTGTTGACGTTGAGACGTGAACAGGTGTTTTGCGGGTACTATTTAATGAAGCTGCCAGTTGAGGACTTGTGAGGCGTCTGTTTCTCAAACTAGACACTAATGTACTTGTCCTCTTGCTCAGTTGTGCACCGGGTCCTCCCACTCCTCTTTCTGTTCTGGTTAGATCCAGTTTGCGCTGTTCTGTGAAGGGAGTAGTACACAGCGTTGTATGAGATCTTCAGTTTCTTGGCAATTTCTCGCATGGAATAGCCTTCATTTCTCAGAACAAGAATAGACTGACGAGTTTCAGAAGAAAGTTCTTTGTTTCTGACCATTTTGAGCCTGTAATCGAACCCACAAATGCTGATGCTCCAGATACTCAACTAGTCTAAAGAAGGCCAGTTTTATTGCTTCTTTAATCAGCACAACAGTTTTCAGCTGTGCTAACATAATTGCAAAAGGGTTTTCTAATGATCAATTAGCCTTTTAAAATGATAAACTTTGATTAGCTAACACAACATGCCATTGGAACACAGGAGTGATGGTTTCTGATAATGGGCCTCTGTACACCTATGTAGATATTCAGTTTCGAGCTATATTAGTCATTTACAACATTAACAATGTCTACACTGTATTTCTGATCAATTTGATGTTATTTTAATCAAAAGAAATGTGCTTTTCTTTAAAAAATAAGGACATTTCTAAGTGACTTTTGAAAGTTAGTGTAAGTGCCTTTTGAACGAGGTATGGTAGTAGGTGCCAAGCACACAGGTTTGTGTCAAGAACTGCAACGCTGCTGGGTTTTTCACTCAACATTTTCCACCACCCAAAGGACATAAAGCCAACTTGACACTGCTGTGGGAGTCATTGGAGTCATCATCCCTGTGGAACCCTTTGGGGGGAACAATTCAATATTAGGAACATCTCATTCCAAAATCATGGGGGACCAACTCCATATTAATACCCGTTTTCTGCTATAACAGCCTCCACGCCTCTGGGAAGGCTTTCCACTAGATATAGTCTTCCAAGATGGCGTAACAGTGCAGACGTGTATTTTGTTTTGTCCCGTCTCGTCTCGTGTAAATAGTTTGTAATTTGTCTTTCCATACATTTTTATTTGTTCCCGATTTACCCCTCCTGCAAGCCACCTACCCAACGTGAAACGGGTCAAATATCGGGTCAAATATCCGTGTTTTTCCACTATTTAACCGAACCGCAGTCAATAGTTAGCATGCTAGCTAGCTTGCTAACCTTCCATCGCTAACCACTGCTAGTGGTCATCACCACTGCTCTGGCTGATCAGCCAGCTTTCAGTTCGGACAATATTGGCCAGTCTGCTCAGCGCGCTACCAACCCAGCGCTTATCGGACTGCGTTCCCTTCCACTTTACCGGATTTCCACTGAAAGTACCGGACCACCACACCGGATCATCACAGCTAGCTAGCTGCATTTGACTGACCGATGTTTATAGCTAAGCTCCATTGCGTACATGCTTCCAATGCTAGCGTGAGCTAGGCTCATATCCCGGACAGCCAACGTGTGCTAGCTACTCTCCCGGGCTCCAGTACCTTATCAACCTACCTGGACCTTTCTACTGTCGACACGGAGCCCCACCGAGCCACCGTGACTGGTCTGCCGACGTAATTGTCCGACGTGGTCTCAACAGGGTTCTCCTCTGCGACGCCGCCGAAGATTCATCTGCTAGCTCCGGCCTGCTAGCCCAAGCCTGCTAGCCCAAGCCTGCTAGCCCAAGCCTGCTAGCCCAAGCCTGCTAGCCCAAGCCTGCTAGCCCAAGCCTGCTAGCCCAAGCCTGCTAGCCCAAGCCTGCTAGCCCAAGCCTGCTAACACTCTGAACGCCGTGCCATTGAATTTGATTCCCCGGCTCACCACTTTGCTTTTTCATCGGATCCCACGCTTGTTCAGCTCCACAGCTGATGCCTGCAGGACTGTTTGGTTTTATGTTATTTATTTCTGTTTAACTACCAGGCCTCAGGTCCTGTGTGTAGTACATCACTTTTTCTAACTGACCCTCTTTTGTCCATCCATCTCCATTACCCGTCGTTGTCTTAGCTCTCTTAATTAACTGTCATTTTATTTATTTTATGTTCTGCCCCTTATTTCATTATGCCTTGTCTGTTGTTGTTTAGGTTAGCTATTATTGTTTTATTTCACTGTAGAGCCCCCAGTCCTGCACAACTGGCCTCTGATAGCTTTTTTGTCCCTCCCCCCACACATGCGGAGACCTCACCTGGCGTAACTGGTGTCTCCAGAGATGCAACCTCTCTCTTTATTACCCAACGCCTAGGTTTACCTCCACTGAACTCACACCCTTCTATATCCTTGACTATAAATTATGCCCTGAATCTATTCCACCACGCCCAGAAATCTGCTCCTTTTATTCTATGTACCCAACGTACTAGACGTCCAGTTCTTAAAGTCCTTAGTCGAATACTAATTCTACTACTCCTCTGTTCCTCTGGTGATGTAGAGGTAAACCCAGGTCCTGTAGCCCCCAGTACTACACCTATTCCCCAGGCGCTCTCATTTGTTGATTTCTGTAACCGTAAAAGCCTTGGTTTCATGCATGTTAACATTAGAAGCCTCCTCCCTAAGTTTGATTTATTCACAGCATTAGCACACTCCGCCAACCCGGATGTCCTAGCTGTGTCTGAATCCTGGCTTAGGAAGGCCACCAAAAATTCGGAAATTTCCATCCCCAACTACAACATTTCCCGTCAAGATAGAACTGCCAAAGGAGGTGGAGTTGCAATCTACTGCAGAGATAACCTGCAGAGTTCTGTCACACTGTCCAGGTCTGTGCCCAAACAGTTTGAGCTTCTACTTTTAAAAATCCACCTATCCAGAAATAAGTCTCTCACTGTTGCCGCCTGTTACAGACCCCCCTCAGCCCCCAGCTGTGCCCTGGACTCCATATGTGAATTGATTGCCCCCCATCTATCTTCAGAGTTTGTACTGTTAGGTGACTTAAACTGGGATATGCTTAACACCCCGGCTGTCTTTCAATCTAAGATAGATGCCCTCAATCTCACACAAATTATCAAGGAACCCACCAGGTACAACCCAAAATCCGTAAACATGGGTACCATTATTGATATCATCCTGACTAACTTGCCCTCCAAATACACCTCCTCTGTTTTCAACCAGGATCTCAGCGATCACTGCCTCATCGCCTGTGTTCGCAATGGGTCAGCGGCCAAACGACCACCCCTTATCACTGTCAAACGCTCCCTAAAACACTTTTGTGAGCAGGCCTTTCTATTCGATCTGGCCCAGGTATCCTGGAAGGATATTGACCTCATCCCGTCAGTAGAGGACGCCTGGTTGTTCTTTAAAAGTGCTTTCCTCACCATCCTAAATAAGCATGCCCCTTTCAAAAAACGTAGAACTAAGAATAGATATAGCCCTTGGTTCACCCCAGACTTGTCTGCACTAGACCAACACAAAAACATCCTGTGGCGCACTGCATTAGCATCGAATAGCCCCCGCGATATGCAGCTATTCAGGGAAGTCAGGAACAAGTACACCCAGTCAGTTAGAAAAGCAAAGGCCAGCTTTTTCAAGCAGAAATTTGCTTCCTGTAGTACTAACTCCAAAAAGTTCTGGGACACTGTAAAGTCCATGGAGAATAAGAGCACCTCCTCCCAGTTGCCCACTGCACTGAGGCTCGGAAACACTGTTACCACCGATAAATCCACGATTATTGAAAATTTCAATAATCATTTTGCTACGGCTGGCCATGCTTTCCATCTGACTACCCCTACCCCGGTCAACAGCTCTGCACCCCCGGCAGCTACTTGCCCAAGCCCCCCCCGCTTCTCCTTCACCCAAATCCTGACAGCTGATGTTCTGAAAGAGCTACTAAGTCTGGACCCCTACAAATCTGCTGGGCTAGATAATCTGGACCCTCTCTTTCTGAAATTATCAGCCAAAATTGTTGCAACACCTATCACTAGCTTGTTCAACCTCTCTTTCGTATCGTCTGAGATCCCTAGAGATTGGAAAGCTGCCGCGGTCATCCCCCTCTTCAAAGGAGGAGACACTCTAGACCCAAACTGTTATAGACCAATATCCATCCTGCCCTGCCTTTCTAAAGTTTTCGAAAGCCAAGTTAACAAACAGATAACTGACCACTTCGAATCCCACCGTACCTTCTCTGCTATGCAATCTGGTTTCCGAGCTGGTCATGGGTGCACCTCAGCTACGCTCAAGGTACTGAACGATATCATAACCGCCATCGATAAAAGACAGTACTGTGCAGCCGTTTTCATCGACCTGGCCAAGGCTTTCGACTCTGTCAATCACCGCATTCTTATTGGCAGACTCAATAGCCTTGGTTTCTCAAGTGACTGCCTTGCTTGGTTCTCTAACTACTTTGCAGACAGAGTTCAGTGTGTCAAATCGGAGGGCCTATTGTCCGATCCTCTGGCAGTCTCTATGGGGGTGCCACAGGGTTCAATTCTTGGGCCAACCCTTTTCTCTATATACATCAACGATGTCGCTCTCGCTGCTGGTGACTCTCTGATCCATCTCTACGCAGATGACACCGTTCTGTATACATCTGGTCCCTCTTTGGATACTGTGTTTACTAACCTTCAATCAAGCTTCAATGCCATACAACAATCCTTCCGTGGCCTACAACTGCTCTTAAACGCTAGTAAAACTAAGTGCATGCTTTTCTATCGAACGATGCCAGCACCCGCCCACCGGACTATCATCACTACTCTCGACGGATCCGAATTAGAATACGTGGACACCTACAAATACCTAGGCATCTGGTTAGACTATAAACTCAACTTCCAGACTCACATCAACCATCTCCAATCCAAAATTAAATCCAGAATTGGCTTCCTATTTCGCAACAGAGCCTCCTTCACTCATGCTGCCAAACATGCCCTTGTAAAACTGACTATCCTACCGATCCTTGATTTTGGTGATGTCATTTACAAACTAGCCTCCAACACTCTACTTAGCAAATTGGATGTAGTCTATCATAGTGCCATCCGTTTTGTCACCAAAGCCCCTTACACTACCCACCATTGCGACCTGTATGCTCTCGTTGGCTGGCCTTCACTATATATTCGTCGCCAAACCCACTGGCTCCAGGTCATCTATAAGTCTTTATTAGGTAAATCCCCGCCCTATCTCAGCTCACTGGTCACCATAGCAACACCCACCCGTAGCATGCGCTCCAGCAGGTATATCTCACTGGTCACCCCCAAAGCCAACACCTCCTTCGGCCGCCATTCCTTCCAGTTCGCTGCTGCCAATGACTGGAACGAATTGCAAAAATCATTGAAGCTAGAGGTTCCTATCTCCCTCAATAACTTTAAGCATCAGCTGTCAAAGCTGCTTATCGATCACTGCACCTGTATATAGCCCTTCTGTAAATAGCCCACACTACTACCTCATCCCCATATTTATTTTTGTTTATTTTTCACTAATCTTGCACTCCAGTATCTCTATTTGCACATCATAATTTGCACATCCTTCATTCCTGTGTTAATGATGATAATTCTGTAATTTATTTCTACTCTATAGTCTATTTATTGTCCTACCTCCCAACCTTACTGCATTTTTGCACTACATTTTGCACTCTGTTTATAGATTTTCTATTGTGTTTTTGACTGTTTGTTGAATGTGTAACTCTGTGTTGTTGTTTTTACTGTCGCACTGCTTTGCTTTGTCTTGGCCAGGTCGCAGTTGCAAATGAGAACTTGTTCTCAACTGACCTACCTGGTTAAATAAAGGTGAAATAAAATAAAAATAAAATAAAAATAAAAGATGTTGGAACATTGCTGCGTGGACTTGCTCCCATTCAGCCACAAGCGTATTAGTGAGGTTGGGCATTGATGTAGGGCGATTAGGCCTGGCTCGCAGTCTGCATTCCAATTCACATGCCACAAAGCTGGAAGCACAGAATCGTCTAGAATGTCATTGTATGCTGTAGCGTTAATATTTCCCTTCACTTGAACTAAGTGGCCAAGCCCGAACTATGAAAAACGTCCCCAGACCATTATTCCTCCTCCAGTTGGCACTATGCATTCGGGCAGGTTGCGTATGGGGATCTTAGGCATGGCGTTTCAGCACTCCGCGGCCCTTTTCTGTGAGCTTCTGTGGCCTACCACTGAGCCGTTGCTCCTAGACGTTTCCACATTACAATAACAGCACATACAGTTGACCAGGGCAGCTCTAGCAGGGCAGAAATTTGATGAACTGACTTATTGTAAAGGTAGCATCCTATGACGGAGCCACGTTGAAACTCACTGATCTCTTCATTAAGGCCATTCTACTGCCAATGTTTGTCTATGGAGATTGCATGGTTGTGTGCTCGATTTTATACACCTGTCAGCAACGGGTGTGGCTGAAATAGCCAAATCCACTAATATGACGGGTTGTCGACATACTTTTGTATATATAGTGTATATCTGCCTCACTCTCAGAGAAATAAATAGCACTGCTAGGTTTTACACAATTGAATGTAACAAATAACTTTTAATAAAGAACTGTACAAATGATACATTTGTGATATCAGTATAAAATAATAATAAATGAAGTCGGTAATAAATGAATAAAAACAGTAATATGAGATCTGTATGTAAAACATTTACATTTAGTCATTTAGCAGATGCTGTGATCCAGAGAGACTGCATTCATCTTAAGATAGCTAGGTGAGACAACCACATATCACAGTCAAATATACAGTATATGAACATTCCATTCCAGCTAAACAATGGGCATTTAGCATTCTGCAAAAAAAACTAATTTTAATACACACCTAAATCTATTAATTAATATCTGAAAACAGTTATATTTCCCATAAATTTGAAAAATTGGATATAGTGTTTTGGAAATAAACTCTTCATATGTTAAATGTATATGACAATAATACAACCTTAGCTAGCAATAGGCAAAGTGGAGCTACTACCATATTGCACACAGTATCCATTTATTTGTATGTGAAGTTCCTAGGACGTAGGGCCTATGTGTCTAGAATGAGTAGTGCTTACTTTTTAATGATTAAAACAGAAAATCTGCAGTGACCTCATCTGTCCACACGATGGCAACATTTGTTTCTTGCTCTTGTACCTCTATAGAAACTTCCATCAAAATGGTTACGGGACAGTTCAGGAAATCGTCTTTGAGGAATTCGTTGTGGTCATGTCCCACTTCAGACCTCCCACACTGAACATGACAGAGGAACAGAGAGAGAACGTCAGAAGGGAGAAACTCCGCTGTGAGTGTCGTAATTAAAATGTTACTGTATGGACTGGTGTTAAGATAGATGTATTGCATTACAGTATACAGTCGTGTCCAAAAGTTTTGAGAATGATACAAGTATTGGTCTCCACAAAGTTTGCTGCCTCAGTGTTGATGATAGCAATTTGCATATACTCCAAAATGTCATGAAGAGTGATCAGATGAATTGCAATTAATTGCAAAGTCCCTCTTTGCCATGAAAATGAACTTAATCCCAAAGAAACATTTCCACTGCATTTCATCCCTGCCACAAAAGGACCAGCTGCCATCATGTCAGTGATTGTCTCGTTAACACAGGTGAGAGTGTTGACGAGGACAAGGCTGGAGATCACTCTGTCATGCTGATTGAGTCAGAATAACAGACTGGAGACTTTAAAAGGAGGGTGGTGCTTGAAATCATTGTTCTTCCTCTGCCAACCATGGTTACCTGCAAGGAAACATGTTCCGTCATCATTGCTTTGCACAAAAAGGGCTTCACAGGCAAGGATATTGCTGCTGGTAAGATTGAACCTAAATCAACCATTTATCGGATCATCAAGAACTTCAAGGAGAGAGGTTCAATCGTTGTGAAGAAGGCGTCAGGGCGTCCAAGAAAGTCCAGCAAGCGCCAGGACCGTCTCCTAAAGTTGATTCAGCTGCGGGATCGGGGCACCACCAGTGCAGAGCTTGCTCAGGAATGGCAGCAGGCAGGTGTGAGTGCATCTGCACGCACAGTGAGGCGAAGACTTTTGGAGGATGGCCTGGGGTCAAGAAGGGCAGCAAAGAAGCCACTTCTCTCCAGGAAAAACATCAGGGACAGACTGATATTCTGCACAAGGTACAGGGATTGGACTGCTGAGGACTGGGGTAGAGTCATTTTCTCTGATGAATCCACTTTCCGATTGTTTGGGCCATCCGGAAAACACCTTGTCCTTAGAAGACAAGGTGAGCGCTACCATCAGTCCTGTGTCATGCCAACAGTAAAGCATCCTGAGACCATTCATGTGTGGGGTTGCTTCTCAGCCAAGGGAGTGGGCTCACTCACAATTTTGCCTAAGAACACAGCCATGAATAAAGAATGGTACCAACACATCCTCCGAGAGCAACTTCTCCCAACCATCCAAGAACAGTTTGGTGACGACCAATGCCTTTTCCAGCATGATGGAGCAAAAGTGATAACTAAGTGGCTCGGGGAACAAAACATCAACATTTTGGGTCCATGGCCAGGAAACTCCCCAGACCTTAATCCCATTGAGAACTTGTGGTCGATCCTCAAGAGGTGGATAATCAAAAACCCACAACTTCTGACAAACTCCAAGCATTGATTATGCAAGAATGGCCTGCCATCAGTCAGGATGTGGCCCAGAAGTTAATTGACAGCATGCCAGGGCGGATTGCAGAGGTCTTGAAAAAGAAGGGTCAACACTGCAAATATTGACTCTTTGCATAAACTGAATGTCATTGTCAATGAAAGCCTTTGACACTTATGGAATACTTGTAATTATACTTCAGTGTACCATAGTAACTACTGACATAAAGATCTAAGAACACTGAAGCAGCAAACTTTGTGGAAACTTTGTCATTCTCAAAACTTTTGGCCACGACTGTAGTATCACTTCCAAATGTAATAATGTGCTTAAATGGATACCCAACATGAATAATAATATAGTAATTCTTTATTGTGTGTCCCTTAAATACATACATGAATCACAAGCAATAACTACAGCAGACAATACATGATACAGTTCCTTGTTAGTTCCTTATTAGCTTGTGTACTTTCTGCAATGACATTCAGAACACTGTATACTATTTGATGTGTACTATGGCTCATACTGTGACTGGAATCCATACAGGAATCCATTATCTGTAAATGTTCTGCTGAGATAGCAGGTACGCATACAAAACACCTATACCGCATATACAGCATTAGACAGTGATGACACATGCAGACCTTTGGTAAGCAAATAGTTGTAAAGACAGACCAGAAAAAGTTTTGAAAATGTTCTTATTTTCTTCCCAGTCCTGTTTAACATGCACGACACAGACAATGATGGAACAATCACTCTGGAGGAGTACCGACATGTAAGCCACTGCCCAGCCCTATCTTTCAAAATACTTTATCTGCCTATCACTATGTATTGTAACCATGACTGCCTTGCCTCTGTATGTACTGTAGGTAGTGGAGGAGCTGCTGTCTCGGAGCGGAGCTCTGGGAAAGGAAACCGCTAAAGGAATAGCAGATGCTGCCATGCTGGAGGTAGCCAGTATCTCCATGGGTCACATGGTATGGCTGCTTTTTTACAACATCTTGTAAAAGTGTTCTTCCTTACTTAGTTTAAGATCTGGAATCAGCTGCTATATGACATCAAACTATTATACACATTTTTTCAATATTTTATTCAATAATCTCATTCTTCATTCTCAGGAACCAGATGAGTTTTACGAGGGGATCACTTTTGAACATTTTCTAAAGGTTTGTTATAAAACATATTATTTTGTGTCTAATAAAACAATATAAGCTTGTTTTACTCTATTGTTTGTAAACATTGATATTGTAAACAAACACTGTATAGCTTTAAAACATGGTTAAAACTATCATTTCAATTTCTGGTGGATGGTCAGTCCTTGCATCTATAGCTCTATTCTTTGAATTTCTAAAGTGGTTACATTTTTCCAGCCCCATGTCTCTGCTGTTTGCCAAAAAACGCAGATTGCCCCTTTAACACATAAACAATAGCAGCACAATTGCTGTTATTGTTATTAAAGTACACAATAATTGAAGGTATCATCAGAGTAACTAAGTACTATACTGGTAGTAAAACAACCTTTTATTTTCAGATACTGAAAGATATCGAGATCGAGACGAGAATGAACATTCGCTTTTTGAATATGGACACGACGACCCTGTGCAAGTGAGGATCTTCCACTTTTTTTTATTACTATGCCTCAAAAGCACTCTTTTGTGGTATTTTTATTTAGTGGAGAGTTAGGGCATACTTTACGTACTCTGACAAACTATTAGAAAGCTCTGTTTTATAGTTTTGTTTTGGGTTGTTATGAACTTTTAATCAGGTGAAGTAACCTCTGACACTCAATGTTATGTTTTTACAAATTAATTGGATAGAAAATATGTGCAACTATGCAAATATACACAAGTTAGCAGTAGGTATGTTATGAATTTAGCATGCCTGTATCTTTCACTCCATATTTTATGCAAGAGTATTCACAATGCACTAAATGCCATGAATCAATAATTAATTTGATGGTAATGCAACAATCCAGTAATAACAATGCAATAAACCAGTAATAAAAGGATTAGCCAATTATGCAGCTCCATGATTAAAGTGTAAGAAATGTACCTCCTAGTATATCTATGGCACTGTGTGGAATAAGCTGCAAACATTTGCACAAGGAAAATCAAGAGCACTTGTCGTCTATACCATCATGCCCACCTAAACTGCCATCAGTTTGAAATCAAAACAGGTTATAATTTGCATTAAAATGTGCATTAAAAAGTCACTGACCAATAGAAACAAAGTACTTAACTGACCAGCCTAGCAGTATAGCATCCTGGACATTTCCTAGGCAAGACCCTCTTCATATTGAGATAGTAGTTTCAAGTCAAATGTGCGTCAGACTTGTGCAAAGGTTTTTAAGACTCAAGCCCACTTAAACAAGCATTTGTTGAAGAGAGTTCTTATTCAACTTGTCTGTGCTGCCCTCTAGAGACCAAAGAATGTGAAATCTCATTCCCACATTTAATCATCTCTATACTACCTATTTTATTTATGTATTTTTTTTTAATTCATAATATGCTTTGTACAATTACCTGACTTCCATCAAGATAAATCACTTACGTGATTAAATCACAGCGGGTTGGTGGCACCTTAATTGAGGAGAAACGGGCTTGTTCTAACAACTGGAGTGGAATTGGTGGAATGGTATCAAATACATCAGATGCCGTTCCATTTTCTCCTTTCCGGCAATTATTATGAGCCGTTCTCCCCTCAGCATCCTCATGTGGACTAAATAGCATGCATTAATTGAATTGATTTGGCCTTAACCAGTTGCAAATAAAATATATTTTAAGTAGGCACCAGCAAATACTGCAGCCCGCCAATATCTTGTATGCATCTACACATGTTAGCATGTCTTGGTCTTTATTTGTACTGTAAAATACAATATTTTCATTCCGATTTGGGATGTTATTGTAGCAAAGAATAATGCCAATGATGTAATCTTCTCTTTTTATTGAGATAACATTCAAATAGAAAACCGTTCACCAAAATGGTATGATTTTTGTAATAACTTGAATGAAAGAATAGGAATTAGTTTGTTTAGTTTAGGAATTAGTTTGTTCAGTTTACTTTAAAGAAAATAATGTTATTATTAGACAGCGTTGGAGATGGATCTATAATGAAACTTTAATTAGCTTTGAGCTTAATCAACATCAAGTGTGGACGGCAGGTAGCCTAGCAGTTTGTGTGTGTGTGTGTGTGTGTGTGTGTGTGTGTGTGTGTGTGTGTGTGTGTGTGTGTGTGTGTGTGTGTGTGTGTATATGTATTTTAATTGGACCATGTGTGCAATTGACCAATAAAGTGATCTTAATCTTCGGGCTTGATGTGTCAGTGTTTTGTTCATACATGCATAATCTATGAGCAGAATTACTGTCTTAACTCACTTAGCCACGAAATCCTTAGTTTGAAATCAACAGTTTTTCTGGAAGCGGTGCTGTGCAATTTTCCCTACATTTTCTCCCACATGGGCCAGCCCCCTAGTAATTTGAGTTCTAGCCAATGAGCTACAGACCCTCGCCACACAGCAGCGCAAGAGAGTACTGATGTGGTGCACTTATCTTCACATATGTGACGTAGTATGCAATTTTCAGGGACCACGTTTGGCTTGTGAGCACTACTTTCAGAACTGCTGGCTAAAAAGTTAGCAAAAGTACCGGTGAGTCTCTTTAACTTCCCCAGACCTCATATTTCCCACAGACCTCAGTTATAGCCTTACTTACTCTCATAGTGTATATGCTGTGGTGAGTGGGGTCCCCTTCCTACCTTACCTTACCTTACCCCAAACATGACAAACAAACCACAGACCTCACTGCCCACCTGACGTCTTTTCTATTAATCTCAGGTTTTTCTCTCAGGTAACCTGCATACTAATCAAATGTTATTGTGTGTACATTATTGTAAATGAGTAGTGGTTTACCACAGTTGATTGTAATTTGTTTTCACGTGTAGTGTTCAGTGCAGTACAGTATGGTCAACAAGAATACATTTATATAGAATGTTCATCGTGCCAGTACAGGTCTGCCTTCTAGGAAGTGATGCAGAGAACCGTTACATCTATGTGAACGCATCACCCCAGAACACACAGATAATCTGACCCTTACACACCCACACCTTGTGACTGGCCAGACAGAAGCCTGCAACTTTCAGAAAATCTTTCCTATCAGATGCTGTGCTGTCTTCAAGACCTGCGTCAATTGCTTCCTGTCATATCTCATGTTGGGACCATTGTGTTTTGGTTTTGCAGTCTAAGGTTAACGTCACAGACTTCACTTGAGCACAGACTGCGAGAAGTGTTATTTTCAATTTGCTCACAACTTAAAATGGAGATAATTATCAAAGTGACTCAGACATTCATTTTAAAATCTCACAGTATTTATGACCCTACAAACAATATATAATTAAGTTATTCTGAACTTGTACAAATAAATAAACTTGTACAAATAAATAATAAATAGAATAAATAGGAAGTTGGCCTCAGAACATTGCATTTTCATCTGCAAATGCTGTCCTACTTGTGCACTTTTGGTTCTTTAAGGTCCTTAGTTCATGTGTGATCTGTGTCAGGAGCTCCTTGAAATTCTTCAGAACCACACAACCATAGACCTTCTGTTGGAACACATTTTGAGAGGGGAATATTGACGTTGGTCGGTCTACAGGTTCAGGTGGGATGGGCAGGTTTGGAAAGAGGGTTTGGTAAATGCAGTTTATTTGGTTGGCCAGACCACTGGTGCGGTTCTGGGCAGTTGTGAGTTTGTTCAGCAGGGGGCTGGAGGGTGGCTGTAAGTCCGTCTGTTGCTCAGTGACTCTCTTCAGGTGTGGTAGGAAAGCCTTACAGTGGGAATAGATGTTCAGCATCCGCTCTGAGGGGTCCAGGCCAGAAATGTTTGGGTCAGGAACGATGTTCATTGACATCTGGCAGAACAGCTCTGACATGTCTCCTTGACTGACCTTCTGGAGATCAATGAAGAAAAACTTTAAATTAGTAGAAGTTCTTGGTAGCACAAGTATAATGCGTTATGATTTGGCAATAATGTAGTTTTACATTTCCCATTAGACTGCAGATTATTTTATTGTATGCATGTTACACTAGAATATAATTCTGGACAAATGTTATGGCATTGATTTTCTACTTACATATGTTTTTAAGAGGTGCACAGATTCACTATGTATGAGTTTCGTTAGCTTGGAACTTCTTTGTAGGGAACTCGCACATGGTTGGTTCCTACATGCTACTCCAGCACTCACTAAATCGATGGCAGCAACCAGTAACAAGGAGAGCAATGCTGAGGAGCAATATATGACACAATTTAAAATCTGCTTTTGCTTTATCTATGGGGTTTTAGGCTGCGTTTCTGTATAAGCATTTTGTGACAAGTTCTGTAAAAAGGGCTTTATAAATTGATTTGATGACGCTAATACCTATATCACAGACACTTAATCTTGCTACCTTAACAGTGTTACATAAATCTAAATTGGAAGTATGCAGAAGTTCTAAAATAGATATGTTGCGATAAGTAGCAGTAGTAACAGTTACAGTATGTAAAATGTATACGTGAGCAAAGGACACAATGAAAGTTGCTGAGAATTTGTATCAACCCCTGCTGTATCAAACTAGCTCAAATTAAGATCCTACATCTGTACTAAGTTTGCACCTGTGCACAGTCATTCATACACAAAAAAACAAAAATGAATATGCAATGATGTGCACAGCATCATACATTCAATGTCTGCACATTGATGTTCTATAAACACTAGTGACATTACAGCAAATTAAAGAACAGTATGCAGATGGTTGAATGTACAGTTAGAGACTATGAAATATAACTATCTTGGTTGTATAATGTAATTGTACTTACTTCTTGCTGCTTGTGATATGGACAGCTGAGGACACATATTCTTTACATGACCACTCATTTCTCATACAGTGATACAGGCCAAGTGTCAGACACAAACTGGTCATGATCACTCCCTGAAAAACATTTTAAAAGACTGAAACCACACGTTTGTCATTGGAGGAAATGACGTGCTCGGCTCTTTCTTTGTGAAGCAACTAAATTTCCCCGGAATTTCTTTTTTCAGACCTGAATAATTTTCTCTGTATTAGATATCAAATCTAAATGAATGTGTATGTTCACCACTGTCTGCAGTCTGAGCTCACTGCCACTGGGTTCACATATACCAGATCTATCTACAACAAATATGCATTGCAGGTGTATTCATTTGTATATTGAGCACATACATTTACACACAGCATAACTGTCAATGGATTATACTCTTTGAGGTACTGTAAAAGCTGTGTTAACAAATTAATGTAATAACCTATGCATATGTGAGGTTATTTATTTTATACCAGTTACTCAGACACAGTTCATTGTAGATAGTACTGTCGCCTCCAAGAGTAAGTGGTTGGGAAGTTTTACAGTAAGTCAACGCATGCAGTGTTGCAATCTATTGAGTTGGGGGATCATACCTTATAGTTACACACAGGAGGTGCATGGAATATAGAAAATACTGTAAAGCTGTGCTCTTGTCAATAGAGGAAACAAAATAGAGTGAGTGCAAAGTGGTTGCTTACGTCAGTTATGACCATGTACCAATTTTCAGAAACTCTTGCATGTGGCCTTACAGGAAGCTGTCAACGCGCAGGAAGAGAGTTTCTCAATAGGAGACTTTCACCAGTGCGTAAAATACAGAGTAAAGAATGGGTCAGAGTCACCAAAGTAGGCCAGGAGACAGCATTAACAAATCAAAGCAAAATGTATTGGTCACATACATGTGTTTAGCAGATGTTATTGCGGGTGTATTCTTGTGCTTCTAGCACGGACAGCGCAGTAATATCTAACAATTACACAACATATACCCAATATACACAAATCTAAGTAAGGAATGAATTAAGAGAATATACATACAGTGGGGAGAACAAGTATTTGATACACTGCCGATTTTTCAGGTTTTTCCACTTACAAAGCATGTAGAAGTCTAATTTTTATCATAGGTACTCTTCAACTGTGAGTGACGGAATCTAAAACAAAAATCCAGAAAATCACATTGTATGATTTTTAAGTAATTAATTTGCATTTTAATGCATGACATAAGTATTTGATACATCAGAAAAGCTGAACTTAATATTTGGTACAGAAACCTTTGTTTGCAATTACAGAGATCATACGTTTCCTGTAGTTCTTGACCAGGTTTGCACACACTGCAGCAGGGATTTTGGCCCACTCCTCCATACAGACCTTCTCCAGATCCTTCAGGTTTCGGGGCTGTCGCTGGGCAATACGGACTTTCAGCTCCCTCCAAAGATTTTCTATTGGGTTCAGGTCTGGAGACTGGCTAGGCCACTCCAGGACCTTGAGATGCTTCTTACGGAGCCACTCCTTAGTTGCCCTGGCTGTGTGTTTCGGGTCGTTGTCATGCTGGAAGACCCAGCCACGACCCATCTTCAATGCTCTTACTGAGGGAAGGAGGTTGTTGGCCAAGATCTCGCGATACATGGCCCCATCCATCCTCCCCTTAATACGGTGCAGTCGTCCTGTCCCCTTTGCAGAAAAGCATCCCCAAAGAATGATGTTTCCACCTCCATGCTTGGGATGGTGTTCTTGGGGTTGTACTCATCCTTCTTCTTCCTCCAAACACGGCGGGTGGAGTTTAGACCAAAAAGCTCTATTTTTGTCTCATCAGACCACATAACCTTCTCCCATTCCTCCTCTGGATCATCCAGATGGTCATTGTCAAACTTCAGACGGGCCTGGACATGCGCTGGCTTGAGCAGGGGGACCTTGCATGCGCTGCAGGATTTTAATCCATGACGCCGTAGTGTGTTACTAATGGTTTTCTTTGAGACTGTGGTCCCAGCTCTCTTCAGGTCATTGACCAGGTCCTGCCGTGTAGTTCTGGGCTGATCCCTCATGATCATTGATGCCCCACGAGGTGAGATCTTTCATGGTGCCCCAGACCGAGGAAGATTGACCGTCATCTTGAACTTCTTCCATGTACTAATAATTGCGGCAACAGTTGTTGCCTTCTCACCAAGCTGCTTGCCTATTGTCCTGTAGCCCATCCCAGCCTTGTGCAGGTCTACAATTTTATCCCTGATGTCCTTACACAGCTCTCTGGTCTTGGCCATTGTGGAGAGGTTGGAGTCTGTTTGATTGAGTGTGTGGACAGGTGTCTTTTATACAGGTAACGAGTTCAAACAGGTGCAGTTAATACAGGTAATGAGTGGAGAACAGGAGGGCTTCTTAAAGAAAAACTAACAGGTCTGTGAGAGACGGAATTCTTACTGGTTGGTAGGTGATCAAATACTTATGTCATGCAATAAAATGCAAATTAATTATTTAAAAATCATACAATGTGATTTTCTGGATAGATTCCGTCTCTCACAGTTGAAGTGTACCTATGATAAAAATTACAGACCTCTACATGCTTTGTAAGTGGGAAAACCTGCAAAATCGGCAGTGTATCAAATACTTGTTCTCCCCACTGTATATGGATGGGCGATGTCAGAGCGGCATGGACTAAGATATAGTATAGAATACAGTATATACATATGAGATGAGTAATGCAAGATATGTAAACATTATTAAAGTGGCTAGTGTTCCATTTCATAAAGTGGTCAGTGATTTCTAGTCTGACTATAGGCAGCAGTGCCAGTAATGGCTGTTTAGCAGTCTGATGGCCTTGAGATAGAATCTGTTTTTCAGTCTCTCGTCCCAGCTTTGATGCACCTGTACTGACCTCGCCTTCTGGATGATAGCGGGGTGAACAGGTAGTGGCTCCGGTGGTTGATGTCCTTGATGATCTTTTTGGCCTTCCTGTGACATCGGGTGCTGTAGGTGTCCTGGAGAGTGAGTAGTTGGACCCTGGTAATGCGTTAGGCAGACGACAACACCCTCTGAGGTTGCGGGCGGAGCAGTTGCTGTACCAGGCGGTGATGCAGCCCGACAGGATGCTCTTAATTGTGCATCTGTAAAAGTTTGTGAGGGTTTTAGGTGCCGAACAAAATGCCTTTAGCCTCCTGAAGTTGAAGAGGCTCTGTTGAGGATTCTTCACCACACTGTTGTGTGGGTGGTCGATTTCGGTTTGTCAGTGATGTGTACGCCAAGGAACTTGAAGCTTTCCACCTTATCCACTGCGATCCCGTTGATGTGGATAGGGGGGTGCACCCTCTGCTGTTTCCTGAAGTCCACGATCATCTCCTTTGTTTCGTTGACATTGAGTGAGAGGTTGTTTTCCTGGCACCACACTCCCAGAGCCCTCACCTCCTTCCTGTAGGCTGTCTCGTCATCGTTGGTAATCAAGCCTACTACTGTTACGTCGTCTGCAAACTTAATTATTTGAGTTGGAGGCGTGCTTGGCCATGCAATCATGGGTGAACAGGGAGTACAGGAGTGGGCTGAGCACGCACCCTTGTGGGGCCCCAGTGTTGAGGATCCGCGAAGTGGAGATGTTGTTTCCTGCCTTCACCACCTGGGGGCGGCCCGTCAGGAAGTACAGGACCCAATTGCACAGGGCGGGGTTCAGACCCAGGTCCTCGAGCTTAATGATGAGCTTTCAGGGTACTATGGTGTTGAATGCTGAGCTATAGTCAATGAACAGCATTCTTACATAGGTATTCCTCTTGTCCAGATGGGATAGGGCACTGTGCAGAGTGATGGCGATTGCATCATCTGGATCTATTGGGGCGGTAAGCAAATTGTCTCTCAAAGCACTTCATGATGACAGAGGTGTGTGCTACAGGTCGATAGTCATTTAGTTCAGTTTCCTTTGCTTTCTTGGGTACAGGAACAATGGTAGCCATCTTGAAGCATGTGGGGACAGCAGACTGGGATAGGGAGAGATATGCACTTAAACGCACCAGCCAGCTGGTCTGTGCATGCTCTGAGGACGCGGCTAGGCTGACCGGCAGCCTTGCGAGGGTTGACATGTTTAAATGTTTTACTCACCTCGGCCACGGAGAGCCCACAGTCCTTGGTAGCGGGCCGCGTCTGTGTTATCCTCAAAGCGGGCGAAGAAGGTGTTAAGCTTGTCCGGAAGCAAGACGTCAGTCTCTGCGATGTGGCTAGTTTTCCTTTTGTAGTCGTGTCCGAGCCGTTGAATTGTGGCTCCACTTTTTGTCTATATATTGATTTTTTGCTTGTTTGATTGCCTTGCGGAGTGAATAACTACACTGTTTGTATTCTGCCATATTCCCAGTCACCTTGCCATTGTTAAATGCGTTTGTTCGCGCTTTCAGTTTTGAACGAATGCTGCCATCTATCCACGGTTTCTGGTTAGGGTAGGTTTTAATAGTCACAGTGGGTACGACATCTCCTATAAACTCAGTCACCGTTTTGGTATATTCGTCAAAATTATTTCTGCAAGCTACCCGGATCATATCTCTGTCGGCATGGTCAAAACATTCCTGAAGCATGGATTCCGTTTGGTCAGACCAGCGTTGAATGGTCCTCAGCAAGGGTACTTCCTGTTTGAGTTTCTGCCTATAGGAGGGGAGAAGCAAAATGGAGTCGCGGTCAGATTTGCCGAAAGGAGGGCTGGGGAGGGCCTTGTAAGAATTCCGGAAGTTTGAATAACAGTGGTCGAGTGTTTTAGCACTGCAAGTACTACAGTCGATATGCTGATAGAACTTTGGCAGCCTAGTCCTCAGATTTGCTTTGTTAAAATCCCCAGCTACAATAAATGCAGCTTTAGGATATGTGGTTTCCAGTTTGCATAAAGTCCAGTGAAGTTCTTTGAGGGCCGTTGTGGTATATGCTTGAGGGGGGATATAAACGGCCGTGGCTATGACTGAAGAGAATTCTCTTGGTAGATAATACGGTCTGCATTTGATTGTGAGGTATTCTAGGTCGGGTGAACAAAAGGACTTGAGTTCCTGTATGTTACTACAATTACACCATGAGTCATTGATCATGAAACACACCCCTCCGCCCTTCTGCTTCCCGGAGAGATATTTATTCCTGTTTGCACGATGAACTGAGAATCCCTTTGGCTGATCATATATATACGTAGTCATTCACTCAGGAATGCATATTAGTATCCTGTCAGTTGTATCTTTTTTTTCATTGCTTTTAGTATATCGAATGTGCAATACGTGCATTTATCTGTAATTAAACCCTGCACTAAGGACTGTATTTTAAGGGAATTATTATTATTATTACCCTAATTATATCATACGCACATTTATCTATTTAAGTATCTCTTCCTGTCATTTATCTGTACAGTTAATGTAACCATGCAAATATTCACTTACCTGTACATTTACCAGTACAGTTAATTTAACCATGCAAAATATTCACTTACCTGTTCATTTAACCAGACTGTATATTAAGTGAACTATTATTACCCTCACTTACAGTGGGGAGAACAAGTATTTGATACACTGCCGATTTTGCAGGTTTTCCTACTTACAAAGCATGTAGAAGTCTGTAATTTTTATCATAGGTACTCTTCAACTGTGAGTGACGGAATCTAAAACAAAAATCCAGAAAATCACATTGTATGATATTTAAGTAATTAGTTTGCATTTTATTGCATGACATAAGTATTTGATACATCAGAAAAGCAGAACTTAATATTTGGTACAGAAACCTTTGTTTGCAATTACAGAGATCATACGTTTCCTGTAGTTCTTGACCAGGTTTACACACACTGCAGCAGGGATTTTGGCCCACTCCTCCATACAGATCCTTCAGGTTTCGGGGCTGTCGCTGGGCAATACGGACTTTCAGCTCCCTCCAAAGATTTTCTATTGGGTTCAGGTCTGGAGACTGGCTAGGCCACTCCAGGACCTTGAGATGCTTCTTACGGAGCCACTCCTTAGTTGCCCTGGCTGTGTGTTTCGGGTCGTTGTCATGCTGGAAGACCCAGCCACGACCCATCTTCAATGCTCTTACTGAGGGAAGGAGGTTGTTGGCCAAGATCTCGCGATACATGGCCCCATCCATCCTCCCCTTAATACGGTGCAGTCGTCCTGTCCCCTTTGCAGAAAAGCATCCCCAAAGAATGATGTTTCCACCTCCATGCTTGGGATGGTGTTCTTGGGGTTGTACTCATCCTTCTTCTTCCTCCAAACACGGCGGGTGGAGTTTAGACCAAAAAGCTCTATTTTTGTCTCATCAGACCACATAAACTTCTCCCATTCCTCCTCTGGATCATCCAGATGGTCATTGGCAAATTTCAGACGGGCCTGGACATGCGCTGGCTTGAGCAGGGGGACCTTGCATGCGCTGCAGGATTTTAATCCATGACGGCGTAGTGTGTTACTAATGGTTTTCTTTGAGACTGTGGTCCCAGCTCTCTTCAGGTCATTGACCAGGTCCTGCCGTGTAGTTCTGGGCTGATCCCTCATGATCATTGATGCCCCACGAGGTGAGATCTTGCATGGTGCCCCAGACCGAGGAAGATTGACCGTCATCTTGAACTTCTTCCATGTACTAATAATTGCGGCAACAGTTGTTGCCTTCTCACCAAGCTGCTTGCCTATTGTCCTGTAGCCCATCCCAGCCTTGTGCAGGTCTACAATTTTATCCCTGATGTCCTTACACAGCTCTCTGGTCTTGGCCATTGTGGAGAGGTTGGAGTCTGTTTGATTGAGTGTGTGGACAGGTGTCTTTTATACAGGTAACGAGTTCAAACAGGTGCAGTTAATACAGGTAATGAGTGGAGAACAGGAGGGCTTCTTAAAGAAAAACTAACAGGTCTGTGAGAAACAGAATTCTTACTGGTTGGTAGGTGATCAAATACTTATGTCATCCAATAAAATGCAAATTAATTATTTAAAAATCATACAATGTGATTTTCTAGATTTTTGTTTTAGATTCCGTCTCTCACAGTTGAAGTGTACCTATGATAAACATTACAGACCTCTACATGCTTTGTAAGTAGGAAAACCTGCAAAATCGGCAGTGTATCAAATACTTGTTCTCCCCACTGTATATCATACGCACATTTAGCTATTTATGTATTTCCCTGCCATCAACCTCTATAGTATAGTTAACCATGCAAATATTCCTTATTTATCTATATAAACTTGCAATATTTTAATCATTTTGTTTTCACCTAACACTCTGTAACATTGTATAGTGTACATAGTCAGCCATTCACCCATACTATGCAATGTATTTTTATAGCTTTTTGCTCTACAGACTTCTTTTATATTTATACTTTTTCATACTGCCGCACTATGTATCATGTATCGTGTATCTGTCTTTTGTGTATTTTCGTTCTGGTATTTTGCACCTGCCCTGTGTTTTTTTCGTAGCTGCTTGACAAAGAAATGTCCCTTCTGGGATCAATAAAGTACCTATCTATCTATCTATCTATCTATCTATCTATCTATCTATCTATCTATCTATCTATCTATCTATCTATCTAAACGAGGTTTAGTGCTGAGTGAGTGATTTGTCCCAAAAATTATGCTTTTCATTTGTTATGTATTTAGCACCAGCCTTTTGCTAGACCTCTATGTTCTAAAACTGACTGGACCTCTATGTTAAGTGTCTCAGTTATTTATTTAACTGTTGCAGCTGACATGTCTACTGTTGAGTCATCAACGTACATCGAGACACAGGCTTTATTCAAGGTTAGTGGAAGGTAATTTGTAAAATGCCCCAGCTGCCCTGCGATACACAACACTCAACTGCATTTGCATGAGAGAGTCTTCCATTAATGAAAACCCTCTGTGTTCTTTTATATAGGTAAATCTCAATCCATAATAAGGCAGAGGATGCAAATCCATAACACCTAAGAATTTCAGAAATAGGTTATGATCAATGATATCAAAGCTGCACTGAAGTCTAACAAAACGTTTTCTATCAATTTCTTTCAGCCAATCATCAATCATTTGTGTCAGTGCCAAGCATGCTGAGTGCCCTTCCCTATAAGCATGCGTGAAGTCTGTTCATTTGACAAACTTTCTGTTAAATAACTTTATTTGATCAAACACAATTTTTTCCAAAAGTTTGCTAAGCACTTGTAGCAGGCTGATTGGCTGGCTGTTTGAACCATTAAAGGGTGCTCTGCTATTCTTGGGTAGCGGAATGACCTTTGCCTCCCTCCATGTCTGAGGGCACACACCATCTGCTAGGCTCAAATTGAAGATGTGGCATGTAATAATTTCAAGATTAAAATGTGTGTCCTCTATAACCCTGTTTATACCTGCCGTTAAAATGCGTCCTTCATCCTGGTCTTGTCCTGATCTGGACCTGATCTTGTCTTTTTACACTTATAAGATCTGATCACAATGTGTCTTTTAATCATCTACGTTTGTCTAAAAATGTGGGCACAATCAGAATGTGGTCATTAAACGGATGGTTGTCACATTGATGTTGGGCTTGCATGTCACAATCTCACAACCATCCCTATTGTAACAATGTACCCAGTTAGCTAAATGACGTTGAAAAGACGCCTAGAAGACTTATTTTCCGTACGATGAAAAGACATCTATGTTTCACATGTTTGGACAGTACAGTACAGCACAGTACAGTCAAGTAGATGAATTCAACAGAGTACTGTACAGTACAATTTCATTCAGTAGAGTACAGTATAGTAGAGCAAAGTAAAGTACGGTACAGTTGAGTTTCATTCAGTAAAGTAGAGAACAGTATATTAGAGTACAGTACAGTTGAATTCAGTATAGTACAGTATTGAGCAAATTATTGTATAGTACAGTACAGTTGAATTTAATTCAGTAGAGTACAGTACATTACAGTACAGTACAGTTGAGTTTAATTCAGTAGAGTGCCGCTTGATACAATACAGTAAATTATACTGTACTCTACTTTACTATACTGTATCCTACTATGCTCTACTGTATTGTGCTGAATACACTACTTTTATTTTATTTTCTATACTCTACTGTACTATACTGAATACACTATTTTTCTTTACTGTACTGTACTCTGATGTTCTCTACTGTATTCTGTGCTGTCCAAACTTGTGAAACATAAACATCTATGATTGGTTCCGGTCCGGACCTGCTTGTCAAAACTGTCAGTCATGCGACTCCGCCTGATAGTCAGCAACATTATCACACAGGCGCACTCACATACACCTGTTCCTTTTTTTTAAAAAGCATTCCTTTTTACAAAAAAATGTGTTAACACAAATGTTTACAGCTTTACTTTTTTCATTTTAGCAAAATATTTCATTTTCATCCAAATATCAGATGGTTACTGTTTGTTTTATTCAGCATTGATATGACGATTTGAGTGGAATAGGAACAACAATGTCAAACTACTGTATGTTGAATTTATCTTATTTATTTATGTTAGAAATACTGTTCTATAAATACTTTTACATATTTTTTAAATAAAGGCTTTTTCTAAAACTTGTAAATTGGTTCAATTGTTTTTGAAAAGCTAATGGCAAACACTGTGACAACCAACCCCGTACTGTGTGATAATCAACCCGAGGATGGGGCTGGTTGTCACTAGTGGACAGTGTGTTTGATGGCTTATAACTCCATGTTGGAATAAGATACTCTATGAGGATAAAAAAGGGTCCCCATTTCAACCCAAGACCTTTATAAATAGTTTCATAAGATATACTGTTGCTGAAAAATACACTAATTAGTCAAGTGACAACTAACCCCTGGCTCTCCTGCCCTGTAGTGTCTGTCTTTGTCCACGGCCCCAAACCAAGCCACACCTTGAAGGAAACAGTTTATTTTGTCAGGAAACTCCTGTTAGGTAAATCTGTCTTTGAGAGAGGCCCCTTTTTCATCAGATGAGGATTGTCCAATTACTTATCAGATTATGTTGTTTATAGCCAATAAAAACAACATGCTGCTTCATTTTCAACTCCAATCCCCAAATATTGGATTGAACCAACCATGACCCGAAACAATTATGACATTTGTGAAATGAATCACCAAAGTGGGGCAAGTACTAAAAACAGTCAATTTTAACAGAAACATGATGTAATAATGATGCATGTTGCTTCATTTCTGCTTGACTCATACTTTGATGTCTGTGGGGTGTTATAATCACGTACACCATTGCTTTATGCTATATGAACAACATGAAGTCTCAGTCCTGGTTCCTGTTAAGTCACTAGTCACAGACATCAGTTCAACATCTAGTTTTGATTTCTATTTGGTTGAGTTGTCAACTAATGTGAATTCAATCAGAAATCTGCAAAAAAGGGAACACTGTTTGATTGCATTTAAATGACGTGGAAACGGCAGGAGTAGGGATTCAACTCGTTTTTGCCCAGTGTGTGTGCTATGTGAGAATATAATAACTTATGTACACTAATTTCACTTTTCATGATGCACATGTCCCCATTTCAGCTCAGTAGTGTTTTTTGAGGTGAGCATTTTATTCTGATTTAAATCAGCAGGGACTCTAGTTCTATCAGATGACTGACTGCTTGAGAAAAGTCAAGGGGAACTCTTACAACCACATCCCTGTCAGCACAACTCAGGTAAGGGTAAAGCGCCTCTACCACAACTCCTATACCATTCATCCCAGGGTACTTTCCATTTGGCCTATGTTTAAAAGGCTGCTGCTGATACCACAGCCAGTCAACACTTCAAAGAACTTACAGTTGAATTCTTGCCAGTGAATACAAATTTATACAGCCAGATCAAACAGATAAACAGTCTGCATGGTAAGATGGTAGACCACAAGGCATCGAGGAAACACAGGAAGCACTGATGTGTAACTTCCCTCACCAGCAGATCACACACAGCACTGTGGGAAATATGGATTGTCCCTTCTAGTGAATCTGACATGCTATAATTATTGTTGTATTTCTAGTGACTCCTTATGCGGTTGTTCTGGTCAATAACACTTTGTCAGGTCAGGGAGCATACTGTATATAATGCATATGGTAACAATACAGGAAATAAGAAAATAATTACACATTCATTCACTGACATTAGATGCAGGATGTTGATGAAGTCATCATGTTTCAAGAGAATCTCTTTTATTTTGCCTCTGTGCCACACAGGAAATGCTGCATGGCTTAGTTTAGGAAAGTCCCCTTTAGTCTAGCTAAATACATATTTCTTGATAACTAAAGTCCACATAAACACTTTGGTTCATAACAGGTTTGAACCAGTTTCAACCAACCCAGCGAAAAGAGCATATGGATATTACCCATTTGTCAGCAAATGTTACAATCTGAAAAACATTCCAACCTCAACATATGTTGCGTTCAAAGGAGTAATTTACAGCAAACCACTCTAAAACTGAGGCCTACTAAATAACTTTGTCACTTGAAGTCTTAAAAGGAGCCATGAGTCTGGGTGTATCAACAATGCCATACTGGGTTTCTCACATTGAAAACAGTAGTTTATTCATGTATTTCAAATTCCATAGTTAGTTCTCTTGCATTTGTGTCAGATATTATACCATTCTCAATCTCACTTGCCCAGCCCACCATTATGAAGAGCATGATTTCCATTATTTATCAATGTGTAGGGAACAGTACAGTAACATCCATAGACAGACATTCAATCTGGTCTTCTGTCTGTGTCAAAGGACCACGAAGGCTGATGGTGATATTAGAAATCAAGTACAATTTCCTTCCCAGTCACTGTAATGGACATATTGTGCAACCTTCTGTGCAATAACAACCGTAAACACTGCTAAACATTGTACATCTTGTAACTAAACAGCTATGACTTGAACGCAACTCAGAACAAAGCAACCACCTGCCAGGTTAACTATTAACAGACATCTTTAAAAAATATGTATTTACAGTAATTCTGTTTTACCATTAAACTGTTTTTTTTATACAATCTGAAAAGTCTGAAGTGATTCGTTGTCAGTATTTTGATCTACTGTATTACCATGTCAATTCTATGTGACGAAAAAAATGTATTTCCAATTATAATGTGAAGTTCCTTCATCAGTAGTCGACCAATGCTTCTGTATCTCCTAGTTAGGTTCTTAAATACAAATATTTATATCAAAAGTTATACAGCACAATTCTCACCATTTTCCTTTACAATACCTTTGATTAGTGAATATGAAATGATTCACAAATTTGAATGGAACAAACAACGGTGTTGGCTGTGCTAAACAAACATGAAAGAACAACGACAAATCAAAACCGCTTCATAGGCACAACTTAAATAAAGGCATTTGTGAAATTGTCATATCTAATATGGCGCTTATGTTCAGTATCAATAGGCATTAAAACAAAAATGCTAAGACCACTTATTTACAAACGGTTAAAATCTCTTGACAGATTCATGCTTTACTTCACAACCTGAATGTGTCATTAAAGTGCATGCACTAATACGCAGTTTTACTGAGTTGAATCATTGTGATAAAATATACACCACGATCAAACTGGTGCCAATAAATCCTAAATTCTGAACAAGGGAAAATAAACACCGTAATTGTTAAAAAACGTGAAGGACTATATTCTTTAGCACAATATGGGTTTAAGTAAAAGCTCTCCATAAAACTGTCTACATACAACATCTGACACCACCCCCATACTTTATTTTAGCTTAGAGTATTCACATACAATATTATTCCCATTCTCTGAAAAGAAAGACCAAGCAGCTAAAAACCATGGTGTAGTCCGCAGCTCACATTCCACAATCACAATGCCCCTCGATGTAACGTACGCATGAAGCATTATAAGAACATGATGGATTAATACTTAAACATATCAAAGTGCTAATTTTTACTAAAATTTCCTGAATTTCCTGAATTCATACCAAAAGGAGGATGATGGCATGGAGGAAAGAGTCAGTTCTTATTTTTTTATAAGCATTTCTTTCTCGTAATCTCCAACGCGTGACTTTTGAGTTACACACACATGGTTTGTCTTGTGTTGTGAATTAATCTTGTTTTAATTTTCTCAGTTTTTAAATTGCACAAAAGTAGTTCCCCTGGCACATGACAGCACTATGCTGTGATGTGATATCTTAAAGACTGTAGAGAGAAAGAGTGCGAGTCATCCAGCGTTGTCACTGTGGTGGTTGACGATTGTCATGTCGACAACGAAGACAGTGCAGGCACGTGTCTGCACCATACACCAGAAGGGAAGAGTCCTCCACACACTTTTCATCTGTCGTCCTCCTTGGGGAAGTCCAGTGATCCTAAGCTTCCGAACCCCAGCCTAGCGCTCTCTGCATCAAAAGTGTCAAATCTCCCTCTCCTGCCGTTCAAACAGATGCTTGATCCTTTCAGTACGCTCCTTCTGAAGTGAGGCCAGCTCCTCTTCAATCTGAATCCACAATAGTGAATATATAACAATCAAATAAGTGAAGTGGTCAGTTTAAAGAGGTGAGTCTGTGTTAACCAAAAAATACCTTTTGTTCCAGGTGGGCCCTGCGTAAGGAGACTTCCTGCTCCAGCTTCTGCAACTCCCGCTCGTGTTGAGCTTCTGTCTGGGCCTTGGTCTTGCTCTGGTAGGCATCCAGGAGCTCCATCTCCTGCTGCAGCTGCTGCTTCAACGCCTGGCACTCTCCTTGCTGCTCCTCCTCCAGACGCATCTGGATGACCACAGAGGCGAGAGAGAGAGAGAGAAATGGTTAAAAATACATGTAAGTAAAGTAGTCTTGCACGAGTTGGAATGACTCATAGGAGCAGGAGCTTATCTCCTGTTTCAGTAGCGTGATGCAGCTTGATGTGCAAATACACCCCCTGGGCAGGACGCTAGTCTATCGCGGGGCCTTACCCTAATCCATCTCCTTAATGCTGAGTGCCAAGCAAAGACTCATGGGGTCGCATTTTTTCAGTCTTTGTTTTGTTTGGAGGTTCAGGGTAAGTCCCCTTACCGCTTGTGAGGCCATCATCTCGTTGATGCTCTGCTCGTATTGCTCGGCCAGCACGGCCAGCTTGCGTGTCTGCTCCTCCTTCAGTGACTTTAGGATGGCCTTGTGCTCACTCTTAGGCGATACCTCAAGCTGATGGTTCCTCAGGGCTTTGCACTGCTTGTTCTGCACCTTACACGTGTCCTGGAACTGTTTCTTGATCTGCATCTCCAACATCTCCAGATGGACAAATAGAAAGAACCAATGGTAAGAAACATACAGTAATTCAAGGTTCTTTGCCTAGATGTGCAGACACACAATGATTTATCATTGGCTCTTACTAAACCAAATGTACAGTGCAACAGCTGCAGTATAGATTCTATGCACCTTGAGGTTCCGGGGCTGCTGCCGCTGCTCCAGGGCGTGCTTCCTGTGCAGCTCTCTCTGCCGCCGGCCGTTGTACTCTTCCTGGTTCTCCAACTCGGTCTGGTGCTGCAGGCGGATCAGCTCAACACGGAGCCTCTGCAGCGTCTGCAGCTGCCTGCGCTCCAGCTCCTGAGTGGACTCGTCCTGTCGGATCATCAGGGCCTGCTCCATCTCCTTCTGGGTCTTCTTCTTATTCAGCTCCTGGGATGGGACATATTCCTCATCTTTCCATTTCATTTCAAATATACAGTACTTCAGATTTGTACAATGCAAACTAGGCCATTTAACAAAAGAGGTTGAGCTGAACATTTTACCGGCAACTATGAGGCAAAGTTGAAGAAAGCAATCATACAACAGACTTATAAAGAAGGAATATAAAAGCACACATCTATCAGCATGTTGTGAGTAAGTTAGCTAACTAAGTCTCAGAGAGGAACTGTACCTCTCTCATTTGCTCCTGTTCAAACTCGTGCCTCCTGACCAGTGTCCTGCGTTTCAGGGCCCGGCAACTCCTGTCATAGACCAGCCTCTGCTGGTCCAGGAGGTGGGCCTCATCGTCAGCCTGCGAGCGCTGCACCGTCTCCTTGTGCCTGGACAGACGCTCCTGCTTCTCCTCCTTGGGCGTACTGGGGTCCTCATTCATCTCCTGCAACACCCAGACAAGAACCAGGGTTTAGTGGGTCATGGGAGGGAATGCATGGAAAATGCAAACAATTTCACACAAATAAAGAGGAAACGTTTGTTAAGGATTTATACGTTTACTTCTTTGATCTTCTCTTTACAGAGCCTGTACTCTCTTTTCTGGTTGTCTAAGAAGGTGGTCAGCTCCTCCTTTTGCTGGGCAATGATCTGTTGCTGGATCCTCTTCTCCTCTGCTGTAGCTGCCTTTAACTGTACGGTAACATATTAAATGTTCCACAATTAGAGGTTTATCACCTCCCTTCGATGTTCTGTTTAAAATTTTGACTTTATGCTGAAAGGGCAAAATTCTAAGGATGCTACCTAATGAAGGAGTTTGAAAAGCATCAGTTTACACCTCATTCATCAGGACCTACTGTCCTACCAGGCTACAGTGCGTCATTCACCTCTTTGTCTGTGTGAACGGCGTGCCGTTTGGCCAGTCTCTCCAGTTCTATGTAAGTGTTGTTGACGTGGGTCTCCACTTCTTTCTGCAACCGGAGCCTATGCTCGTCCATCTCCGCCTTCAGCCTGTTCTCCAGGGCGATCAGCTGCTTCTGGTGCTGCCGCTGCATGCGCTTATAACCAGACATCTGCTCCCGCAGCTCAGAGTCCTGCTCATGCTCCTGGATCTACCTGGTGACCTGGACACAGGGGTCGGAGGCCACAGAGAGAATGGTCAGGGGTGAAAAGCAAGAAGGCCTGTGAAGGAAGACGACTGTAGAATTAAAATGTACTGTATCGTTCAACATGGACAAGTACCCTAGTCATACTCAGTAATAGATTGTAAAATACAGTAGAACAATGTTCTTTGTGAATCTTTTTTTATTTGTTTAGTTTTTAACCTTTATTTAACGAGGCAAGTCACAAATTCTTATTTACAATGACGGCCTACACCGGCCAAACTTGGACGACGCTGTGCCCCACCCGATGGGACTCCCAATCACGGCCGGTTGTGATACAGTCTGGATTCGAACACTGAGATGCAGTGTCTTAGAGCACTGCGCCATTTGGGAGCCCAAATCTGACTCGTAACTTCAAATATTTTATTGTCTTTGCAAGACTACCTTCAATGCAATAGTCCTCACAAAGGCTATATACAGTACACCTAAAGGTAACTAAAGTATTCATGTGGTTCTATGTATTTGCTGTGACTCTAGAGAGCATTCTCTGAATATCAACATTGATGTAGTATAACTAAATTAATTCCACAATATACCAAATATAATCTGAGTTCTAGTCCAATCAATTATAACTAAATATGGCCTCTATGACCACCTGTCACAAATTTGACACATATAAACACACACACAAAGGCACATGCACACACACACCCACACAATTGTTAATTGTTGAACATTCCTGAGGATTATTAGTTACAGTATCTGTGGATAGCATTTTCCAGGGCAGGAAATAATGCACTGCTCCTCTTCACTGGTTGATCATGGCTGCTTGGCTCAGATTTCATGCTAGTAACATAGCACATGCATAATCAATTATGGTAGCTACATACACAAACATAAAGTGGGTGCTTTGAACGTCAATGTGGTGTTATTCATGCTAATATATCTGTCACGTACATACAGTATATGTAGCCAAATGGAGCGGTATGAGCCTGGTTTGCAGGCCTACTATTGACTGGTAATGATAAAGGTACAGTCTGTAAATCAATAACAAAAACAATTGAAATCACGATAAACAGATATCGAAAGAGATTTGATAGACATCCAAACGATTACACACACATAAAAGCAAAGGCAGAGGGGGGGACGGAGAATGGAAAAAACATTTATTAACGGGATCCGGTTGCCATGACTACAGATGTGCAGCTGAGAGGACGGAGAGATAGAGAGACCGCTGTTTGTTATGCAAACAGCGGGGAGAGGGAGCCTGCCTACCAAAGATGCTGATGATTTGATGGTGGCAAAGCGTTCAGAGATCTTGCAGTCGAGAGCCCGGCTCTTGTGAGAAGAAGTAGGCCGCTGCTCTGGCCTGGTGTCCCTGTGCACAGCCTCATCCCTCACACAAGCATGGTCCTGCAGGGGGGGAGGAAAAGGAGGAGAGAGAGGGGGGCACTTCCCAGGCCCTCTGTGCTCGCTGCTGCTGCTGCTATAGCTGCCGTGTCTCCCAGCATCCTGCACACATCCTGCTTTAAATGCATCCTTCCCCTGCGTGGTCCCTCGCTACTGCCTGCAGCTCCTCGCTAGAAACGAACAGTGCATCGCAGAGCGACCGCAGGGACTGCCAGGTAGGCAGCAGCTGAAGGCAGTCCTTGTCTCTGGCGTCTCCACTTCCTGAGGAGGAGGAAGCAAATGGATCCGGTGGGAAAGGGTGAATTATACAATACCTTATAACAGACAATCAGGACAAAAAGAAGAGGAGGAACATTCTAAAAAGAGATTGTTGCACTCCTTTCCGAACTGCAAATAAAATAAAAATATTATGAGCGGTATTCCTTTTCCTGTATTCCCATGATGATGTTAGGTGATCTGTGAAATTATGCAAATCAAACACGGATCCATCCAAGGAATCTTTATCCTATGACGATACTAATCAGCTAGATAATTCTTATATATTCCAATCCATTTTCAGTCAGAATTTGTGCTCTTTCTTATATGTTTGTTTCTAGTGCCTTCTATTGATCTCTCCATCTCTCACACTCCCCCCCTTTTTTTTAAAGAGACACTGCAATGTTTCACATACTGGATGAAAGCCATACAACGATACTTTAAATTCATTATATTGTGTGGCTTCCTTAATTAAATATAATGTTGTTTATTCTTGATACAGATTTGCAAACATTTCTGAATAAACAACAAGGTCTTTATAAAAGACTCATACAAAAGTAGTATTGTAAAAACTACTTAAAATGAATACTTGTTCAGAAGACTGGCTAATATGTAACCTACTGTACAGATAAGGTGATTACCCTTTACAATAACTTTGAATAATCCATTATAAATGCCATTGTATATGAATAATCCATTGTAAATTATTATGCGTGCCATAATTGCTTATGAATTGTAATTATGTTTTAAAATGCTTATAAATGTTTATAAATAATTACATTGTAATTCATTAATAGGTGCACTATAAATATGTATGTTATATTTTAAAGCTGCAATATGTAACTTTTTGGGCAACCTGAACAAATTCACATAGAAATGTGAGTTCTACATCTCATTTCATTGGAAGCAAACCTCAGAAGCAGTAGATCTGTTTTTTTTGTGTGCTATCTCTATGTTTCCTGTTCTTAAGTTTCGTTTTTTCATATTTTACTTTGTTTTGTCCACCAGCTTCAAACAGCTGAAAATACAATATTTTTGGTTATGGAAAATATATTTCACAGTGGTTTAGATGATAGTGATTCTCTAAACTATACTTCCTTGTTTTGTCACATTTCTTAATTTTTTTAATTTAACCTTTATTTAACTAGGCAAGTCACCAGCTTCGAACAGCTGAAAATACACCAGCTTAGTGTCCACATAAACTGAAATTAGGCAAACTATTAGCATTTTAGCAACTAGGAAATGGAGGAGCAATTTCTGTATAGTGCACCTTTCATTATTATACAGGGTTTCCAATTATGTTTTCTTGAGTAAGGCAGCTCCAAAATGCAGGTGTTTCAGCCTGGCTCAGTGCTTTCTGTTGTGGTGGGGCAGCCAGCGGAAAATATGGAGCGTAGGTGTTAGTAATGTTCTCTAGGTCCGCCATGATTGGCTCAGTGTTCTGTCACTCATGGGGACACTACCCCATCCAAGAAGGCTCAAGGTCATTGGCCACAGATAAAATGATGTCAAATCACGTTATATCTACAGTAGCTTTGATTGGACTGATCATGTCTACATCACACTTTCAAAATCTTAGCCAGCAGTCATCATCATGAATCAAGTCGACAATCTACTGGCAAATCCTTTTTAATCCTTGTCATATGAAAATAAATAATGAAGAGAAATTATAGATAAAACGTATCGGTGCTCATTGGCCATCGGACATAAACATTACGTTGGAAATCGCAAATTCAACAATGAGTGGTTTGGAAGGAATCAGTGGCTAATTGCAAGCATTGCAAAGCAATCACTAGCCTGCTATTCAGTGGAGTGGGTCCCAGGTCTAGGACTAAGGGTTTTTTCTAATCTTAAAATTATAAACATTCAACACAGGCCATGCTGGCAATGAAGCATGATTTGTGCCGCACTCAAAACAACTGTTAACTATGAACTGCGAAATCTAACTTTAATGAGTTCAAGACAACTGGGAACTCGGGAAAAAACGAGATCCGACTGGGAAAATATGTTTTGAACGGTCATCCTACTCGGAATTGTAAATCCGGAACTCAGTCCTTTTTCTAGAGCTACGACCTGAAGATCACTGACGTCATCATGATTGAACGTTGTTGTTTTTTTTGAGTTCGCAGTTGTCTTGAAAGCACCATAAATCCAGAGAATGCTAGACTTTGATGACAGAGTTTAATGACAAAATTTGCCCACAAAGACCGCCGCTCCACCTTCCTGTTCAAGTGAGCACAGCACAACAAAGTGAGTCCAAAAATGCATTGTATTCTGCTGCGTAAATAGTGTAATATTCCAGTAAGCTGTTGTGCCTCACCCTAATAATTTGGTCTATTTTCACCTCTTAATTTTGCCTACTGCTCTGACTTGGTGGACAGGGAGAACACTAAGAACGGCTCATGTCCTAGCTCGCTCATTAATGTCTTGATCAAAATTACGGATTGCCTCTTATCTGCTTGTCGTCCCCTTATGACATATTTTGTACATCTCAATTGTAAGTAGAAACCACATTTGTTTAAGCAAGTCAGCCATATCAGTTATGTAGTTTTAAAAGGCAGTAAATGAGGCTGAATGAACTGTTTTGCTGACAGACAAGGCTCAGCTGATAGCCAGGTGTAGCAGTGGTAAGGTGTTGGGACAGATTTAAGTAGGCCCTAACAGTTTGTGGACACCGTTTGTCACCGTTATAGTGCAATTAATGTATTGTTTAGTGTTGTGTTGTGTAGTCGCCAATGTACATACTGCAATTTAATATTATGTTACTCACTGACTCCCTTTGTGATACAAATGGTCAATTAAATTACTACCGAGAGCAGGTGAAGGCCCCAAGTAACCGCTTGTCACAACAAACCACTGGATGGGTCAATAGTGTGGCATAACAGTGTCTAAACAGGAGTTTCAGTGACCCACAATCACTGCAGTGATCAAATAGAATACATTTCAAGTCAACCTCCTCAGTCAACTGCAATAGAGCTAAGAACCAAGAAAACAGTCCTCAAATGTTCTATGAAAATGTGTAACCTTGTTCAATCAATCCTGAAGAAGCCGCCACACAGCTGGTACTACTTTCTATGCTCTATATGTTTAACAATGTCCAATACTTTAATATTCTGTGACATTAAATATAAAATATATACTATATTATACAATATTTAATATAATTGTACATGTATAAATGATCTTCAGAATCATGTGCTGGAGATGCAGGGTTAACTGCTGTATATGTTTGCCTGGTCTCAGATGATAGACAGATATATCTAACTATAAGTGGATGACGTGTTTCAGTTCTCATTAGTGTAGTACCACATCCATTAACACATTTACTGAACAGTTGGTTAGAGGAACAATCTAATTTGGGACAACTCTTGCATTTGGCTATGCTTTGCATTAGATCATTCTCTATGGTTTTCCTTTATATATTTTATTCTCAGGAAATATTTCCTTGTTCATATCCACATATATTTTTCTATATCAATTAGGGGGTCTATTCAAACAAGAATGGCTGCGGAACTTGTTTTAGTCTTTGCTGCTGGAAAGGGTTAGAAATATACACACATTCCTAATATCAAGTTGGCTGGATGTCCTTTGGGTGGTGTACCATTCTTGATACACACGGGAAACTGTTGAGCATAAAAAACCCAGCAGTGTTGCAGTTCTTCACACAAACCGGTGCGCCTGGCACCTACTACCATACCCCGTTCAAAGGCACTTACATTTTTTGTCTTACCCATTCACCCTCTGAATGGCATACATACACAATCCATGTCTCAATTTTCTCAAGGCTTAAAAAACCTTCTTTAACCTCTAAAAGGGAGGGGGGGAGGGGGGGGTACTACTTTGGAGGTTGTTGTTGGGATGTGACAACATGAGGAAGACAACAGTGTCAATGCAAATGAAGCTGGCCGTCATAAGGCTCAGAAATGAAAATCAATCGATCAGGAACATTGCAAAAACCCTGGGCATGCCCAAGTCAACAGTTTGGTTCATTATTAACAAGAAAAAAACAACAGGTGAACTCAATTATGTCAAAAGACCCGGTAGACCGAGAAGACCACTGTAGTGGATGACCAGAGAATACTCTTTATGGTGAAGAAAACCCCCTGACAACAGCCCAACAGATCAAAAACACTCTCCTGGATGCAGGTGTAGATGTGTCAAAGTCTGCCATACGTAGAAAACTACACCAGCAGGACTACAGAGGGTACACTACAAGATGCAAACCACTGATAAGCCTGAAGAACAGAAAGGCGAGATTACAGTTTGCTAAAAAGCACCTAAAAGAGACCCAAGAGTCCTGGAAAAAAGTATTGTGGACAGATGAGACAAAGATTAACATGTACCAGAGTGATGGAAAGAGGAAAGTGTGATCCAAAGATCCAAAGCATTTCCACCTCATCCGTGAAACATGATGGAGGGGGAGTTATGGCTTGGGCCTGTATGGTTGCCAGTGGAACAGCCTCACTTGTCTTCATCGACGATGTGACTGCAGACAGAAGTAGAACAATGAATTCTGACAATGAAGTCTACAGAAATATTTTATCTGCTCAGATAAAACCAAATGCCTCCAAACTCATTGGACGGCACATCATCATGCAACAAGACAATGACCCTAAACATACTGCTAGAGCAACTAAGGTTTTTTTTTTTTAAAGTGGAAAATCCTTACCTGGCTGAGTCAATCACCAGATCTGAATCCAATTGAACATGCATTTTACATGCTGAAGAGGAGACTGAAGGCAATAAGTCCCTGAAACAAGCAGGAACTGAAGATAGCTGCATTACAGGCCTGGCAGAGCATCACCAGGGAAGATACCCAGTGTCTGGTGATGTCGATGCATCGCAGACTTCAAGCAGTCATTGCATGCAAAGGATATGCGACCAAATATTAACAATGATTACTTTATTCTACATTATGATAAACTGTCCAATGTTTTTTGATTTCCGAAAATGGGGGGGGGCTATGTACAAAAGGTTATATTATTTCTAAACGGTTCATCCGATATGCATGAAAATACCCTCAAATTAAAGTTGACAGTCTGCACTTCAACCTCATTGTCATTGTATCCTTTCAAACTCAAAGTGCTGGAGTACAGAACCAAAATAACAAAAACAATGTCATTACGGTGCTCACTGTATATAAAACAAATATTTGATAAAATATGGAATTTGGGCTTTACTGGCCATAGAAACGCATTGAATAATGCAAAAAAGACAGTCGAAAAATAAATCATAAGGAACAATGTTTTGAAGTGTCCGTCCTATATCTAGGAGATACACTACATGGATAAAAGTATGCTTGTCGAACATCTCATTCCAAAATCAAGGGCATTCATTAGGAGTTGGTCCCCCCTTTGCTGCTATAACAGCCTCCACTCTTCTGAGAAGGCGTTCAGCTAGATGTTGGAACATTGCTGCGGGGACTAGCTTCCATTCAGCCACAAGAGCATTAGTGAGATTGGACACTTCCACACCAGTCTCGACAAAGCATTGTCATGCTGAAACAAGAAAGGGTCTTCCCCAAACTGTTGCCACAAAGTTGGAAGCACAGAATCGTGTAGAATGTTATTGTATGCTGTAGAGTTAAGATTTCCCTTCACTGGACCATAGGGGCCTAGCCCGAACTATGAAAAACAGCCCCAGACCATTATTGTTGAAATTTCCCCCCCCGGGTATCAATAAAGTACCTATCTATCTATCTATCTATCTATCTATTCCTCCTCCACCAAACTTTACAGTTGGCACTATGCATTGGGGCAGGTAGCGTTCTCCAGGCCATCGGACTGCCAGATGGTGAAGCGTGATTCATCACTCCAGAGAACGTGTTTCCACTGCTCCAGAGTCCAATGGCAAACTCATTCTGATTGGCTGGCTGGCTACCCAGTGGGTGGGCCTGGCTCCCAAGTGGGTGGTCCTATGCCCTCCCAGGCCACCCATGGCTGTGTCCCTGCCCAGTCACGTGAAATCCATAGATTAGGGCCTAATTAATTGATTTCCTTAAATTAACTGTAAACCAGTACAATTGTTGCTACACCATGCTTCACCGTAGGGATTGTGCCAGGTTTCTTCCAGACGCTTGGCATTCAGGCCAAAGAGTTCCTTCTTGGTTTCATTAGTCTTGTTTCTCATGGTCTGAGAGTCCTTAGGTGCCTTTTGGCAAACTCCTAGCGGCCTGTCATGTGCCTTTTACTGAGGACTGGCTTCTGTCTGGCCACTCTACCATAAAGGCCTGATTGGTGGAGTGCTGCAGAGATGGTTGTCCTTCTGGAATGTTCTCCCATCTGCACAGAGGAACTCTGGAACTACCTGACCAAGGCCCTTCTCCCCCGATTGCTCAGTTTGGCTGGGTGCCCAGCTCTAGGAAGAGTCTTGGTGGTTCCAAACTTCTTCCATTTAAGAGTGGAGGCCACTGTGTTCTTGGGGACCTTCAATGCTGCAGACATTTTTGATACCCTTCCCCAGATCTCTGCCTCGACACAATCCTGTCTCGGAGCTCTAAGTGCAATTCCTTCGACCTCATGGCTTGGCTTTTGCTCTGACATGCACTGTCAACTGTGGGACAATCAATCAATTGAAATTACAACAGGTGGACTCCAATCAAGTTGTAGAAACATCTCAAGGATGATCAATGGAAACAGGATGCACCTGAGCATAGCAAAGGATCTGAATACTTGTGTAAATAAAGTATTTTTTTTATTATTATTAATAAATGTGCAAACATTTATAAAAAACTGTTTTTCGTTTGTCTTAATGGGGTATTGTGTGTACTGGGGAAAATGTTTATTAAATCAATTTTAGAATAAGGCTGTAACATAACAAAATGTGGAAAAAGTCAAGGGGTCTGAATACTTTCCGAAGGCACTGTATGCCTACTGCCTTCTAAATATTATTTATACCATCCTTACTGCTATCATGAAATGGACACAGACTAAAGAAATCTCACCAGCATGCAATTTAAAATAGTGTATAAACTGAATTAACATTATATCTATCTTTTCGATTAAGATTGTCATGTACTGTACGCATGATATGTTACTGTATATATGGATCATTCAGAGAATTTTGATGCTGAACCAAAACCTGCAATACAATAAGTAATGAATAGTTATTTGTCAACTTTTCATCAAATAAGAGAAAAACATATTTGATTTGAAATCTGAAGTGAAATTTGCATCATTTCTATTTTCCATAGTGTGGACATTCTGAATAGGTCTGATGGAGGATGACTTGTGCAATATTTGTTCAGAACTTAACCCTCTCAGCTAAAAGTCAAGACAAATTAAGTGGTTGTACTAAATGTAAAATATGTTATTTTCTCATTCCTGCGAGAAATTATGCATTAATCTCTGGTCTCACAGCGCTTTCCATTGTATGCAGATAACTCATCTTATCTACAGTACCGCCAATGCACCCTCAAATAGGATGCAGGCAACATCAACTGTCGTATGTTAGTTTAAATGAATCATGAGTTAATTAGAAATTACAAATTAGAGGTATGGTTTACACACTCTTAGAAGTAAAGGTGCTATCTATAACCTAAAAGGGTTCTTCGGCTGCCCCCATAGGAGAACCCTTTGAAGAACCCTTTTTGGTTCCTCTGTGTAAAGGGTTCTTCATGGGACCCAAAATAGTTCTGCCTGGAACCAAAAAAGGGTTCTTCAAAGGGTTCTCCTATGGGGACAGCCAAAGAACCCTTTTTTTCCTAAGAGTTTTCTAAGGGTTGTTGAACATTCATTTGGCCACCAATTTTCCATTACAAACTTTCATATGTACCACATTTAGAGATATTGTGGTGAATCAGTATTTATTGCATTTCTTCATTTCAGATTAGAGTCAGCCACCACCATGAGTATGGACACGGAGATGGCCATTTATAGCAAAGCTGCCATATACCTCCATAAGCCAGAGAAGGAGACAATTTGAGGACATGGCAATCATGTCAAAATATGTCCCAGATAAGCAGATAGTCTTGAAAATCAGACTATAGGCAACACAGTGACTAGGGTCTGGTTTCAATAATGGACTATTTTGGCATAGAGGAACTACGTCACTGCCACCCACACAAATTTCCATTGCGGCTCAGTGGTCATTCGTGCATCATAGATGCTGACAAATTTGGTAAAGGCTTGCAGTCCATACCAGTAATACATACTAATGTAATTATTTAAGACTGTATTTGATAGAGTAATCTGCCTATTGCGGTCAGAGAGGAAGAGCAAGGCCCAACTTGGTGGAAAATATTTTCATAATGCTTATTAAGTTGATAGGAATGTGCTGATATAAGTAGGATAGGTGACATCAAAATCCAAATCAAATCAAATGTATTGGTTACATACACGTGGTTTGCAGATGTTATTGTGGGTGTAGCGAAATGCTTGTGCTTCTAGCTCCGACAGTGCAGTAATATCTAACAAGTAATATCTAACAGTTTCACAACATATACCCAAATACACATACATTTAAGTAAGGAATGGAGAGTATATACATAAATGTCAGGGCAGCATTGGACTAAGATACAGTGGCATAGTAAGCTTTATAGTATGCAGTATACACATAATAGATTGGTGATTGTCAGGGTTAGGTTTCAGAGATGCTTATGGGCATCTCTAGGTTCTAACAGGTTCTAGTAAACTCTATGGTGGTTTTGTGTTGGTTCCCAATTAGAGGCAGCTGCTATGCGTTGTCTCTAATTTGGACCCTATTTAGTTTGTATGATTTCACACAGGCATCGTGGTTTATTGTAGTGTGTTTAGTTCAACGTGAGCGCATACTCACGTTACGGTCGTGTACGCGCTCATTTTGTTGTTTTTGTTTAAGTTCGCTACTAAATAAAGATGTCGAACTATGACCGGTGCGTCCAATGCCGACTCCCGCACCAGGCCTCCAGTGCGTGTGTACAGTCCGGTGCGTCCAGTGCCAGACTCCCGCACCAGGCCTCCAGTGATGGTTTCCAACCTAGCTCCAGGGTATAATTGGGGACCCTGTTTAGTTTGTATGATTTCACACCGGTATTGTGGTTCATTCATTGTAGAGTGTTTCGTTCCATGTGAGCGCACACTCACGTTACGTTCCTGTTTCCTGCATTGTAAATTACGTCGAACTACGAGAGCGCTGCGCCTTGGTCTTTCTGCACACTAGTGATGGGAAGTTCGGCTCTTTTCCGAGAGCCGGCTCTTTTGGCTCAGCTCCCAAAGAAGAGCCGGCTCTTTCGACTCCTGAACGGCTCTTAATTTAGGATTTTTTTGTAGGCCTTTATTTTACCCTAACTTTAAAAAAAAAATTGTTTGTGTGTTGAAAACCCTTTCATGTGCAGTGTTTTTATGCATTTATTTTGTTACAAAAGCATTCTTTTGTTTTTAATCATTTTAATCAAACATTTTTTTGCACAAATTAACAACAAAAAAACAGCAAATAAACAGAATTGAACTAGAACAGAACTAGAACCAAACTCAAGCAAACAGTATTAATGTCCTCAGTGAAGATTGGCATTCAAAAAAATCAGATGCCTCAGCTTTGATGGACTGATCCTATTTCTTCTTTCTGAGATTATCTGCCCTGTTTTTGAGAAGATTCTCTCTGAAGGAACCGATGTTGCCACAATACACAGTCTCCCTTCCATCACCTTCGCCAGGCGTGGAAAGACTGAGGCCTTGGCCTGCCACCAGCTCAGTGGGTCTTCTGCTCGTTGGATGATGGGCTCCTCAAGATAAGACCTCACCTCCAGTATAGCATCAGCTGTAGGATTTCTTCTTGTAGCATCTCCTGTAGCTCTTTCATCAAAAAGCCTCCAAACAACAGAGGTTTGTGGTTCCTCATACACTTGGCCTTCTAATGGCGGAGCTGGCTGGCTGCTAGAGGTGCATCTTGCTGCTGCACTAATTCTCTGAAGTGCCTCATCAACAGCTCTGTTGTCATTGAATGCAAGTTTTTTAAACCTAGGATCCAATAATGTGGTTTCTGAGTGGACAGTGTTGTACTCCATACGCAGAAATTTCCGGTCCATGGCTGAACAAAGAGCTGCAACCAATTCTTTCCCTTTCTGCATGGTTACAGTCTGTTGGGCTGTCACACGCTGCAAACCTTTGCATAGCAGGAGCATTTTTGAGGCAGAAACATAGCTGAGGGAGAGAAACAGCAACTTTTAAAATGAAGCTTTTTTTAAAGTATGTGGCATATTATATGTGGCACATTATACTGTATTGTTTCTGCAATGTATAATAGTGACTGAATGGTAGTAGTGAAAAAAAATGGTCCAAGGTACCTGTCTGCACTTATTTCCACAGTCACCTCCTCAAATGGTTGCAGGACGGTGCAGACCTCTTTCACCAGCTCCCATTCCTCTTGACATAGAGCATCAACTGGTGCGTTGATGAGGGCCAGGGTGGAGATGATGGCATCTTTTGTTTCAAGAATTCGTTTCAACATATAAAATGTTGAGTTCCACCTGGTGGCACACTCTTGTTTGGGCCTCAGTTCAGGCATCCCCATCTGGCACTGTGTGGACTTTAGCCTCTGTGTTGCAACTGTGCTTTTGTGGAAAAACTCCACAACAGCCTTCACCTTATCCACGGTTGGTTTGACCACCTTTAGGGCATCTCTAATCATGAGGTTTAGTGTATGTGCCAGACATGGGTGATGGGTCCACTTAAGAATTTTTATGGCTTTGGTGATGTTTGCTGCATTGTCACTCACACAGCACACTACTTTGTCCTCTACTTGCCACTCTTTTGCCACTCTTACTAGCTCATCTGCTAGGTTTTCTGCAGTGTGTCTCTCTGTGAACTCAAAGCAGTCCAAAAGGCAAGTTGTCATCTTGTAATTTTCAATGAAATGGCAAGTGACAGCCATGAAAGAGCAGGTTGTTCTGGAGGTCCAGCAGTCAGTTGTCAGGCAAACTGATGGAGCTTGTTTCACCCTTACTTGCCATAATGCCCGTTCTGTGTCATATAGTTTAGGTATTGTTGTTTGGGACAATGTTTTTCTACTGGGAAGAGTGTATGTGGGATTTAAAGTTTTGACAAAACTTTTAAAACCTCTGTCCTCCACAATTGAAAAGGGTTGGAAATCAGTAGCTATCATTTTAGCTAGCTCTACATCAATGCTGTGCTGTTTGGATGGGGTCATCACTTTGGGTATAAACTGGCTTATTTTGCTTTGAGCTGCAGTAGGAGAGGTTATACCTGCATGTGTGGGGAAGCCAGTAGATGCTGCTGCAGTTGCTGTTTTTTGGGGATGAGACACACCAGGATCTGTAGATGGGGTGCTAGCTTGCCCTCTCTCCTCTAACTGCACTGTAGGATGGACAGTTCTCATATGTCTATGCAGGTTTGTGGTGGAACCTGCTCTTAAAGTAATTTTCATCTTGCAGTGAACGCACTCTGCTTTGTTGTTTCCATTGTCTTTAAACTGGAGCCAGATGCTGCTTCTCTTTCGGGTGTCACTCATAGTTACGACTCACACACTCTCCTCACCGCTATCTGACAGACAGTGTCGTTATTAACGTTGTTACGACTCATTAACTTGCAGTGGAGTGCCGCTTCACTTCACCCCCCTCTCTGTTTTTACATAATGGTATGATCCCATATCCTCACATCTGATTGGCCGCGATGCGATTGCTGACCAATCAAAACAAAGTTCTGCCTGTAAGCACGCAGCGAAAGGAAAAAAACTGGGAGCCGGCTCTCACTCGATGCGAGCCGGCTCTTCTGATTCACTACAAAGCATCGGCTCTCAGAGCCGCATCTTTTGCGCATGACACATCACTACTGCACACCACAACGTGATAGTGATGCAGTATGTAAACACGATTAAGTAGATACTGAAGAGTAGTATAGCGTACAGTTTAAACATATGAGTTCAGTAGCGCAAGATACAGAAACATTATTAAAGTGACTAGTGTTTCATTCCTTAAGTGGTCAGTGATTTCTAATCTATGTCTATAGGCAGCAGTCTCTGATGTGCTAGAGATGGTTGTTTAGCAGTCAGTGGCGTAGAATAGAGTATAATGCAGTATATACATATGAGATGGGTGATGCAATATGTACACACACATTGAGTGACTAAGATACCATAGAATGCAGTTTATACATAGAGATGAGTGATGCAGATACGGATACATTATTAAAGGTGCTAGTGTTCTATTCCTTAGTGGCCTGTGATTTCTAATCAGTGTCTATAGGCAGCCACCTCTGGTGTGTTAGTAATGGCTGTTTAGCAGTCTGATGGCCTTGAGATAGAAGCTGTTTTTCAGTCTCTCGATCCCAGCTTTGATGCACCTGTACTGACCTCGCCTTCTGGATGAAAGTGTGGTGAACAGGCAGTGGCTCAGGTGGTTGATGTCTTTTATCTTTTTGGCCTTCCTGTGACATCGGGTGCTGTAAGTGTCCAGGGGGGCAGGAAGTTTGCCCCCAGTAATGCGTTGGGCAGACCGCACCACCCTCTGGAGAGCTTTGCGGTTATGGGCGGTGAAGTTGCCTTACCAGACGGTGATGCAGCCCGACCGGATGCTCTCAATTGTGTATCTGTAAAAGTTTGTGAGGGTTTTAGGTGATAAGCCAAATTTATTTAGCCTCCTGAGGTTGAAGAGGAGCTGTTGCGCCTTCTTCACCCCACTGTCTGTGTGGGTGGACCATTTCAGTTTGTCTGTGATGTGTTCGCCAAGGAACTTGAAGCTTTCCACCTTCTCCACTGCGGTCCCGTCGATGTGGATCGGGGGGGCACCCTCTTCTGTTTCCTGAAGTCCACAAACATCTTGTTTGTTTTCCTGACGTTGAGTGAGAGGTTATTTTCCTGTTACCACAATCCCAGAGCCCTCACCTCCTCCCTGTAGGCTGTCTCATCGTTGTTGGTAGTCAAGCCTACTACTGTTGTGTCATCTGCAAACTTGATGATTGAGTTGGAGGCGTGCTTGGCCAAGCAGTACAGGAGGGGGCTGAGCACACACTCTTGTGGGTCCCCAGTGTTGAGGATCAGCGAGGAGGAGGTGTTCTTTATTTCCTTCACCACCCCAGGGCGGCCCGTCAGGAAGTCCAGGATCCAGTTGCACAGGGTGGGGTTCAGACCCAGGGCCTCAAGTTTTATGATGAGCTTGAAGGGTACTATGGTGTTGATTCTGAGCTATAGTCAATGAACATCATTCTTACATAGGTATGCCTCTTATCCAGATGGGACATGGCAGTGTGCAATGTGGTGGCGATTGCTTCATCCAGGCAACTTTGAGAAATGTTATATCGGAGTTGTCTCGATGGTTATGCATATTTATGACATGAGGTTAGTAGCATAGCATCTCTCTCCATTGAATACAAGCTGTTGACATCAACCCTTATTGAATATTCAAAAAAATATTACAATAATGGGATGTATCCGCCAAACCTTGTCAGCAAGGTTCCTGTCGACTTCACCTTTGACTTGATTTAGCTCTAGGCTCGACATGCAGAATCTTTAGCCAAGAGTATAGTTCAATATTCCACAACCCTGTGAAATATAATTTGTTATTTTTTGGCACGATAGGCCATTTTTACATCCAGCTGCTGCATATGTATTTATCGTTTGATTTGAATAACTAACTGTATGAGGGCACGGTGCCAGTTCTCTTCATTTGGAGTATAATTAATTATGCCTTGTCAAATTTGAGAGTGTGCCTGGTCTCAAATACAGCTACTCCTCAGTGCTTCTGAGGTGTTCATTTTCACGGTTACATTATTACACTGCTTAGGCATTTTGTTGGGTTATCCCAGGAAATGTGGCTACGATCCCAGTATGCATTCTCAGACAATTTTGGAATTAGTAGAGTGTGTTTTCAGCCAGCAATGTTGCAGGGCTACTAAATCCTAGATATTACTTTGTTGGGGTAGCTGGGACTATTTACAACTGAAAGCTATTACTACTTTTGCTAAAATATTTGTGATTTTTGTATGTTTACTATTTTATTTGAAAACAGATTAGGCCTGATACACTTACAATTTAGTAGACGCTCTTACCCAGAGCGACTTACAGTTAGTTAGTGCATACATGTTCATACTTTTTTCATACTGGTCCCCAGTGGGAATCGAACCCACAACCCTGGCGTTGCAAGCGCCATGCTCTACCATCTGCGCTACACGGGACTAGAAACATACAGCAGATTATTTGGGATTTGGACATCTGGACATTTTACAAAACTCAAGTGGGAGATGGAGTGGGTATCACAGTGCATACTTCAATCTACACTATCGTACAGCTGTTAACATAAAATAGTAGCCTAAGACAAGTGTTCCATATCATCACACACCAAACACTAATGGAAAATCTCATTTGGAAAATGCAACAGCATATCCTTGCAGGTGGAAGTGTTGAAAAGCCATATAATAAGATTGACTTAAAATATCACTTTACTTATTACTTATGTATATTTGTGAAACATTCTACAGCACAATTACTACTCCTATAACACCTGCAAATCTGTGTGCGAGACCAATACATTTTGATTTGATTCATGTACATAGTGGTTTTTAGGCCTACGTAAAGTATGAAAAATATTGTAACCTATAATATTGTCAATATATCTGGAACTCATATCCTAAGAAAAACAATAGTTTATTCTGCCTGTTCAATGTGTGCTGCTAATTTAGTTGTCAACTCTTCCTGTGGTCTTGCTGAGCTTCATCCTTACAGTACACGTCACTCATCTCCCACATTAGTCCTTTTGTTTTTAGCAGGCCTTATTGTCCATGATGAAAACCCCTGTCATAACCACTGGACTAGTTATTTAAATAGTAGAACTTCTCATTAAACCAAAATCAGCGAGCGTCTCTCATTTCAAATCCCAAACTAAGAACCACTAATTACTCCCAGACCAGTGAAAGAGGTCAAGGTCTATAGAATTAAAATCACTTATGCACACATGATATATCAAACCCAGTGGATGCCGTGTGGCGTTACTGTAAATAAGTAATATTCAGAAATCAAGGTTGTGACTCTTATTAATTCAATTGAGGAAACCATGCTCCCATTGTACTATTAATGCCAACACATTTTGTTACGTACCATGGTTAGGAAAGTAGGATGGGTGGTGTCATTTAGTTCTGTAACTGGGAAGATCTTGAAATCTCTACCGCATGGATCAGTTATTGGAGCTGTTTTTAATCGCCTTTGAGACATTAGGAGGAGAATTTAGAGAGGGTAACACATGGCTCCCATGCCTCTCATGTTCTACTGCTTTGCCAGTAGTGTTGCACCAAATGCCAGCACCATTTAAACATCTCTCTCACACCACCACTCTAAAGGTTGCATGGCCATTTAAAGCATTTGATATTAGATTTATTGGCTGGGAACACAGTAAGGAAAGTAATTGAAGATTGTGTTACCCTGGCTGTAGTCCATCAAAGGAGACCTCAATGTTTTTCTAATTAAAGTAACTTGACACAGAAATTCACCGAGCAGAATTTGTTTTCCAAAATTATAAATTTTGGGGGTTAATAAAGCATGTTCTTACATAAATAAGTTTATAACAAATCTAGTAAGTATTGTCTAGCAGACAGAATGTACATATTTGATTTCATTCATAATTAAGCCTAAAGCATGTTGTTATGGATTCTTACACTGCCAGAAATAGTCAGTCATATTTGGAAAGGATAACAAATCTCCATTTGATATTGATATTCAGCTGACACAGACTGGGGCTTCCAGGGATTTATGAGTCTTGTGAATCCCCATTTGTTGATTTTACTGCACATCTATCAATAGCCGAATCTCTCCCCCCCCCCATGGGGCTGAAGGCACTATGACCAGTTTCTATCAATAGCAGACCCCACATGCCACTGAAGGCACTATGACCAGTTTATATCAATAGCAGACCCCCCCATGGCACTGAAGGCACTACGACTACTGTAGTTTCCTGTGATGCCTCAAACATAGCATTGTCTGGGTCAAGCTCCACTCCTCTTCTGGACACAAGTCTCACCTGAGGTTGAGGTTAATCATCAAATTTAGAGTAAGCCAAATGTATATACAATAAGGCCGGGACGATACCAGTATTTTAATATTGTTCTGTGTTTTCAACAATTTTCGGACAATTCGCAAGTGGCTGAATCTCACCGGAGAAATCATCCAATCAAGGGAAACAGCGCCCCCCCCCCTGTCTCTGTATGTGTATCTGATGCTGTCTGGAACAAAAGAGTACACTGTAGCATTTGATTAATTGATGCCAGCAAGCATTTGGCCTCCCTTGAATAAATATATAAAATAATTAGTAAATTAGTGTTGAGCTGAGCTCAACTGTGGGTTGTCCTGGCGTAGCAAAACGTCCCCCAAGGGAGGCCAATTTGGATTTGGCTTCACACTAATCAAATCACATCCTAAGAAAAACGTAATCATCGTCAGAAAAGCGTGTCTGTTTCTGGTCTGCTTGTGTTTATGTCCTGCAGTAGCTAGCTTGCTAAATTGACCTTTGCTAAGCCATGGATGGAGATGGGGATTTGGACTTGCGGTTTTGACTTCATTCTTTGTACAGGCCAATGATTATGACGCTGATTCTGATCTAACCATAAATTCATATATTGTGCCTAGCCTAGATGTAGGCTAGTAGGCTCACATTAACTAGCTACATAACTTAGCTGGTTCATTGTTGCCCATGCCAGGAAGTTAGGCTAGCAAGCATTTTAGCTAGGTAGCCTATGACAACAAATATTTAAAGTGTACTATATGACAGAGACACCGTTTTGCCAACATGAAAGATAGGAGGATGGCATTGGCATTCAACTGGTCTAGAAGTAGGGTGAGTCAACTTTTAATTTTTTCTTGCACACACACGCATACACACAGAGACCCACACACAAAGACCGGCAAGAAATCAGTACCATGGACAGCCACATGATATTTTGCAACATTGATTGGACTAAATCCTTTTTGGTATCTTTAAGTGTGTTTTCAGTGTATTAAACTAAGCAGACTGTATATAGCCTTGTTGATTTGATTACCTTTATATGTTTAAGTTGAAATGGTGCTGAAATAGTGGAGACAGTGCTGCTGTTGCCTTTGTGCTGACTTGCGGTACCTCTGTGGTACTAAATCAATAGTTGTTTAGTAAACTGTTGAAACATTAACTTTCTTGACCGTGCTGCAGGTCTGGTAACTGTTGGTTACATGCAATATTTGTTTTGTGATGGAACAAACATATGTGTAGTTGAATTTATCCGCCACTGTGTGACTGTTGTCACGGCCTTATTGTATATCACGGTGGCGTAATGAACTAATAGGTTATAGAGCAAACAACGCAATTATCACAACGTAGGTTGTAATATGGCTTTTTTACTGGCTTGGCTTTGGTTCCTCAGTGATTTTACCCACGCACCACTACTGTTTTTTGTATGGGCTGCATCTCAATCCACCACATCCACATTTGCGGTGGAAAGTAGCAGAGCTACAGCGCTGTTTGTCAGACCGGGAGATATCTTAAGCATCTAAAATAATACCATAGATTCAGTTTTTGAAAAATGGTCAACTTCAAGGCAAAAAAGGGAAGCACAATGATGCGAACCTGAGATTCCAACCGATTATCAACTACTAAAACCACAGAATTTTCATGCAATCAGAGAATAAAAAAATATCTAGCTGATAATCACACGCTGCTATTTATTGCTGACCAGCAGATGTCAATAATGTGCATTGTGAAGAGAAGGAAGCTCTGCGTAATTAACCATTTTTTAGCACAATTTGGTGAAAGCACCAATGCCTTCAGAAATCCTTGGTTTTTCATCAATAGCACTATGGAAAGGGGAGACTCACGAACACAATGGTGTTTTCCGTTTTTACTCTACTACCACCACAAGTGTTGCAGGACTAGTCTGAAGGTAACCCATACAAATGAATGGAAGTATGGAGGTAGTTTTGTGCCAACAAAAAAAAAGGGCTTAAATATGTGTCCCAAAAATATTTCCTGCACTTTCTTATATCTCCTAGAAATAGGACAGACACTTCAAACCTTTATTCCTTATTATTTATTTTTTGACTGTCTTTTTTTCCATTTATAAATGTGTTATTCAATGTGTTTCTATGGGCTATAGTAGTAAAGGCCAAATTCCATATTTTATCAAATAATTGTTGTATATATTTTTATACATACAGAGGACGTAAAATTCTAAATCAATTGGCTTAATGATCATTGTGTATGACCTTCAAGAGTTTGTATACAAAGAGTTGCACAGCGTACATAAGAGTGCCCAACCCTCCTCAATATGGGTAGTTTTGCCATGGATTGTTAATTGCTTGTATTAAAAAAATATTACATTCATAGAAATAGCAAAGCTGAAATGTATGCTTTGTAGAACTGTTTAAGCATTCTGAAGCATGGTCATTTTTACTCCTAGATAATCTATAATTTGACAAATGAGAAAGTACATTTCATCAGTCTTGATTATATATATTTATCTTGGTTTTTCTAGTTAAATCATGGGACATGCCAACATTGTGGTTACAGTGAGAGTAAATTAAGTTATAGGGTTTCGATAGCAATAGAAGCCACTATGTTTTGAATGACCAAGCCTAATACACAATCATATTATTGTCAAAAGTTGTCAACACTGTCATTAGCTTCTAAACTCTACCTGGGCTTAACAACTGTCATCAGCTTCTAAGCTTTACCCCAAGCTTTATATCTAACTGTGATGGATCACAACTTGTGGTCAACTGGATTCATGCTTTCCCCTCATGCTCGTGCTTGATCTGAATGGGGATGACCATGTCACTGGGGAGGATGGTGGTAGCTGAGCCTGGCAGAGGTGCTTCTACTAAGAGAATCCCTTCACCAGACAGAGATGAGCTGATGTGCTGCAAGTCCACACCAGGGGGCAGCCTTCAACAAACAAACAACAACAATCTGCTTACAACACAGACAGGCTACGACTTGTTTACTGTGGTTCAAATGGCTGCTTGTCATCTGTTTTCACTCATTTAATTAAACAATGGGAAATTATTTAAGATGTCTTCCTATCACAATCAACACTAAGACTTTCAATTGCAAACATTATTTATCGAGTTCTTAGTTTCATATCCGAGATGTCTTTGTCATAGAATTGTGAGGGACCTTGTTTTCTATTCAACCATTTCAACTTACTTGTATTTCCTTATAAAGCACCTTGAGACTGATCCATGTTCGTCTTCCCTTTCTGTATGTTGACCTTAAAATATAATCTGAGAACAATTATTGAAGTAATGGAATATGGAGCATGTGGACATCTAAACCAAATTTCAACAGTAATTGTAAAAAATGTTTAACAATATATGTTCCGCCAACATATTATTATTTTAATGTTCCTACCTCCGATCTCCATGAAGCCCCCCTTTGTTTTGATTGATATCTCCTCTGGTGAGAAGTGATTGACATCCAGGGTGATCCTCCAACTGCCTTGTCCCGTCCTGATCTCTGACACTCCTCCAGACAGTTGCCACTGAAGTCTGGCTGAAGTCTGGGAGGCCACTGCAGCATGGGGAACAGTGCTGGGGCTGAAGAGGGTATAGCGTGTGTACCCTGGCCAGGAGGATGATGCCAATTTATTCCTAGCCCAGTCTATCCAGCTCACATCGCCTGGATCCAGGAAAGGAGGGAGGCCAAAGTCCTTCTCCATGATCACGCGGCTAGTCTGCGTCCACTCACGAAAAGGATCCCAGTTAACATCTCGGTGGAAAAGAGGACGTGGTAATACCTTTTTGTGGTCAGCCATCAGACTTCTGAATCGCCTTTTGAGAGTGGTGGGGGGGAGGGACCTGTCTCCTCTCTTGGTTTCCCCTTGGCTAGCTAATGTTATTCAATCTCTGTCTAATTACAGTTGCTATGTCCGGTTTAATGACTTAGACTCTCCATACAAAAGGGCAAACAGTTCAGAAAGACTGCCTCATAGTGGGAAGGTTGGACAAATCAGCATCACTCACACCATTTATATACCCAGCTGATCCATTCTAGCACCTATCAAGCAGTAAGTGTCATCCATGGGATGAGTTGATAGGCATGGTTGGAACAGTGGTGTTGCTCCTCTGTTGCCCTGGGACCTGCATGGGATAACTCTAATTGTATTTATAGTACCAAGGGGCAAATGGCAAGTAGTTGACGGATAAGTCCGGCCACCGCAAAGATGGGGTTTATTCAGTGATTGGCCTCTGCAGTCTTGTCACATACTAGTGCGCTTTGTCTTCTCCATAGTAATCGCATCGCTCTGCTATGTGCAGGGACAGCATGTACATTCGCCACAGAAACTGCTAAGCAACCCCTCAGCCTCAAACTCCATACTTTCTGTTTACACCACTGTTGGAGCTATTTTGCAGTGACTCCAACTTCTATGTACACGTATGAGCATGTGACATTCACTCACATGTTGACTCTGTGGCTCCTACATCTGAGGGGAGTGATGGAGTTCTAATAGATAGACTGATGCTATAGAGAGGGGAATGAATCTACTACGCCTGTGACAGTGTAGCAGATGAGCTAACATAATGTCAGCACCTCAAGCCCTCTCCATTCATTATGCCCAACTCCAGTCTTTGGGGTGAAGTTCCACTTGTTTATGGTTCTCTCCCACTGTGTTGTTGACTGGCTAAAGAGTCATTTTACATTGACATTTTAGTAATTTAGCAGAAACACTTTTATCCAGAACAACTTACAGGAGCAATTAGGCTTAAGTGCCATGCTCAAGGGTACATCGGACAATTATTTTCACCTAGTCGGCTTAAGGACTCAAACCGGTGACCTTTTTTTTCAGTTACTGGCCCAACGTTCTTAACCGCTAGGCTACCTGCCACGTTACCCAGGTGTTGTCTGGCAAACGTTAGTCGTGTCTTTATATTATTTTTTGAGAGCAGAGGCTTCTTCCTTCCTGACCTCCCATGTAGGCAAGAGAGGCCTGTAGATCCCTTGATGTTACTCTGGGGTTCTTAGAGACTTCTATGAGCATCTTTCGGTCAGCTCTTGGGCTGAATTTGGTGGGATGACCTGTCCCAGGTAGATTGCCAGTGGTCTGGAATTTTCTCCATTTGTAGATGAATCGTCAGACAGTGGAATAATGTACTTCGAATTGCTTGGAAATTTATTTGTAACCCCTCCCAGACTCATGGGCATCTTTCTTCAGAGGGCCTCGGGTAGGTCTTTTGATCTTGGCATGATGTTTTGCCACACACCCATATGGTTAAGACCAAACCAGACCAAGTTTCTAATCTTTATGGAATGCTGGACCCTCCTAAATTTTTCTCTTATGATATTCTAATAATTTGCACCTGATTAACATTTTAGCCATTTTATGTGATGGTAAAGGTAGGGGTGTACTAACTTTTTTTCTGCAGAAGGAAGTGGCATTTTTGTTTATTTTGCATAACATTTTAAAAGTATTTTTTTTTGTATGTGATTTGTTAAATTGGGTTACCTTTATCAATGAATGTGATGGGAATTTACCTCAAATATCCATGTGTCCATATATGTTAAAAATAATACCATAATAATACCTTTCCAGGGGGTGTACTTACTTTTTCACATGACTGTATCTGTCATAAATAATTCAAACAATGACCCTGACACCTGACTCAATCAGCACTGTGACTGAACAGTGATACCATTTATTAGTATGGTAATGGAAGAGATATCATGAATTTCATTGCTGATATTAATATTACATGCCATACATTCACATTTCGCATTACAGAGTTAGAAGTGTGGATATATACGTCATTAGGTACAGTGCTGTTTTAAATCAACAGGGATTGTGTTTTGCCATAGAACTAGATGCATTATGGTGCAATTAACTTTACTTTCACTGTCAGCAGTAGAACAAATGCATATGTTTGCAACTCTAACCTTGAGACATGCTGTATCTGAGTCCTTTATGCAAAAGTGGGTTACATACAAACATTTATGGAGTTTGTCTATTGAAGAATATAGCCTAAAATTTCCTGAAAGGCTTTCTGTGAGGCAGTGGAGGCTTTCTCTGACGCAGTCCTTCTCTGTGCTGGTATTCTTAAACCAACTATTATATGTACTGTAGAAGTGGCTGTAAAGAGATATGTCTGGATCCTGCAGATATGTCTGGATCTATTAGAAAACCACACTGATCTGATCTTCTCCAGATGCTGCAGTTTCCCTGAACAGAAAAATTATAACTGCTGTAGCATTGAGCTCACAACCTTGAAGGTTCATGTACAGTATATTGTAAAAAGTGTATTTCTCAGAGGAAATGTATTTTATGTTACCTGCTGTTGATTATGAGTGTTACTACCATTAGGACTAATGCTAGTGCTCCAATAACTGAACCGACCACAATTCCCATGAGATTATCTGTAAAAGAAAGAGCATGTACTGTAATTTAAGTGTGGCTAAATCATTTTGTTGAGAGAGAGTTATGAAGGCTTTGAAATGCTTCCATTTTTTGAGAAAAGGAGGAGCCATTATCAGCTTGTCCACAGTCAAAAAGGAGAATGCAAACCTTTTGATTTTCATAAACTCAATTTCACCCCTATGATATTCATGATTCACGTACTGTAAAAGGGGTCATTCTTGGGCTTGGGTAATATTTCAGTCCCTCTGACTTTTTGTATTATATTTCAAGTATTGGGTCATCAAAATTAAATGTTAAAATATTTTGTATATAAATTGAAATATAATGAATTTAAAATACATATAGCATTAATTTAAACTTTATTATTAAAAAGTATTGTTTTTTAACTGACACTAAGAATTGTGTCATGTCCCCCAGGCGTTTCACTTCATTTTTACTTATTATTATATACTTAATATTAAAATGTGCACATAATTAATAACTTTTGCCATTAATGCAAACATATATGTGACCGTTTCACAGGAGAGACATTTTATTTTATTTTTTATAAAAATGCGTTTTTTGGCAGAAATGCCTTCTGGAACATGTGAACTTTCATGTCCCTTAATGACCAACTTGTATGCCATCTGTAAATACGAATAAAAATGTTAAATTACGAGCCTTGTTAGTTAAGCCACAGAAAAAGTCACCAATCTTCCCACTAGCCATGATTGGCTGAGATAATGAGTGGGCTGGATATGCCGAGAGAGGTGTTCGGATTGGTCTGCCATATAGAAGGCTTCTGCCTACTTGAGCTCAGTCTGTGTTGGTAATCCTGTCGAACGTGGCTTCTTTTGAAATGTATCGTGTAGTGGAGCTGCATAAGTGTTGCTCTCCAATTTCTGGAGGCTTGTGTTTTGAAATCAGTGGAATTAGCAAAAAAACAACAAAACAAAAAAACATCTGTCTCTGGATTACATCTTCAAATTAAGGGCATGGAATCCATGAAGGAGACGTGTCCATCATGCATAGTCTAGCTAGCTACATTTTCAGATTTTACACGTTTCTAATTTTGACAGAAAGTGGTTTAATTTCAAGCTAAAGTGTACTGTTAGCTAGCTGGCTGGCTCCCTAGCTAACGTTAAGTGTATGACGTTATTAGTCATCGTTGTTTAACTAGCTAACGTTAGCTGGCTGGCTCGTTAGCTAATGTTACGTGACGTGTGTGGTATTACACATTGTTTACCTAGCTAGCACCATGTCTTAAGCAAAAGTGTATAATACCAGTCTCAATGTCAACAGTGTAGAGGCGACTCCGGGATGCTGGCCTTCTAGGCAGAGTTGCAAAGATAAAGCCAGAACAAGATTTGACTGACGAGTTTCAGAAGAAAGTTCTTTGTTTCTGGCCTCTGCACGCCTATGTAGATATTCCATAAAATTTCTGCTGTTTACACCTACAATAGTCATTTACAACGTTAACAATGTCTACACTGTATTTCTGATCAATTTGATGTTTTTTTAATGGACAAAAAATTAGCTTTTCTTTCAAAAATAAGGAAATTTCTATGTGACCCCAAACTTTTGAACGGTAGTGTATGTACTTAAAAACCAATTCGGCACATTTGGGAAAACTCCTGGCACTCTTGACACAAAATATTGTGTAGTAATGTAATTCTTCACTGGATCAGTCTGAAACTTTGCACATACACTGCTGCCATCTGGTGGACAACATCTAAATTACATCTAAATTACATCTGGCCTTTCTCTTGCATTTCAAAAGTGATAAAAAAAATATGTTTTTTTGTTTGTATTACCTTATACCAGATCTAATTTGTTATATTCTGCTATATTAATTTCATATTTCCACAAACTTCAAAGTGTTTCCTTTCAAATTATATCAGGAATATGCATATCCTTGCTTCAGGTCCTGAGCTACAGGCAGTTAGATTTGGGTATGTCATTTTAGGCGAAAGTTGAAAAAAAAGCTTCCGATCCTTAAGAGGTTGTTTAACTAGCAGAACAGCCAGCCAATGAGGAAAATCCACAACTTTTCTGATGAAACCTGTTGAATGTTATTAATTACCCTAATGCCTGATGTGTTTTTATTTGTTTTGATATTTACTGCAGTTTGGTTAATAAACCCAGATTATTCTAAATATATCTAATGCCCTTATTACATGGTTGCATACAATGAAATGCAATGTTTTTTGGTAAATCTTGGAGGGATTTTGATAGTAAATGAAACTAGTTTATATGGAAACCGATGTGTCTCTTCAAACCCATAACAGTATTCAACCCTGTCACCCTAGTCTCAACCCCGTCACATTAAAATGGCAATATGAATGTTTTCTGAGCTCAGTCTGAAATGTTAAGGACAGATTTATGTAAAAATTCTGAATTGAAAGCATTTTTTTATTTAAATGATGAGCCCTCTGACACATAATGTGTCTATTTCAAGGTTTAATATAGCAACATCCTGAGATTTTTTATACTTATAATAATATAATTGGTTTTGGGGACACATAAGCATTAGGTAAATGTTTATTTTATAACAAGTATCTTTTATAATCAAATTCAGACTAACTTCCACATTGTCTGTGACGGGGTTGATGATAAATGGTGTCCATATCAGACTAAAATGGACAATAATAAAAGGGCTTTAATGCCTGAGGTGGGAAATATGTTTTCTTGAAGTTTTAATATGTACTTAATTATTACTGCAACCCAAGAATGACCCAAATAACAGTATAGTGGCTACATCATCCTTCAGTAGCATAACAGTACTGTAGCCTATGCTATGAATATTTATATAATATGACAATGATAATGTATGCAATGATTCAAATTCACACTCTGGTCTCATTGCCATAGCAATATGCCCCCCTATCTGTCCCTGTTAACTCATGTCAAAGGTATTGGTGGAGTGATGGTAAAAGGGTTTTAAACAAAGCACATGGATCAGTGGTGAAGTTAGGATTTTTGTAATTTTGTAAAATCAAAAGAAGACAGGACAGGCCGTACATAAAAAAAAGCAACTGATTTCAAACTTTAAGCATGATAAAGTTGATGTGACACCACTGGCACAATGAACATGATATTGATCCTCAGCTACTATTGATTTCATTTTGCAGTAACGTAACAGGGAATAGCGTAGTAGCACAGAGCATTTTGCTGTTGATTTTAGTGATCATTTGTACCAGAATTATAGAGCATTTTGCTGTTGATTTATGCGATGATTCATACATTTTTACATTTACATTTTTTTCATTTAGCAGACATTTTTAACCAGAGCGACTTCCAGTAGTGAGTGCATACATTTTCATACTTTTTTGTACTGGTATTTCATTACATACCAGTAGCATACAGTTGAAGTCGGAAGTTTACATACACTTAGGATGAAGTCATTAAAACTCATTTATCATCCACTCCACAGGTTTCATGTTAACAAACTATAGTTTTGGGAAGACGGTTAGGACATCTACTTTGTGCATGACACAAGTAATTCTTCCAACAATTGTTAACAGACAGATTATTTCACTTCAATTCACTATATCACAATTCCAGTGGGTCAGAGGTTCACATACATTAAGTTGACTGTGCCTTTAAACAGCTTGGAAAATTCCATAAAATTATGTCATGGCTTTATAAGCTTCTAATCGGTTCATTGACATCATTTGAGTAAATTGGAGGTGTACCTGTGGATGTATTTCAAGGCCTACCTTCAAACTCAGTGCCTCTTTGCTCGACATCCACAAGTCTGGTTCATCCTTGGGAACAATTTCCAAATGCCTGAAGGTACCACATTCATCTGTACAAACAATAGTACGCAAATATAAACACCAAGGGACCACGCAGCCGTCATACCGCTCAGGAAGGAGACGCGTTCTGTCTCCTAGAGATAAACGTACTTTGGTGCGAAAGTGCAAATCAATCCCAGAACAACAGCAAAGGACCTTGTGAAGATGCTGGAGGGAACAGGTACACAAGTATCTATATCCACAGTAAAACAAGTCCTATAATGACATAACCTGAAAGGCCGCTCAGCAAGGAAGAAGCCACTGCTCCAAAACTGCCATAAAAAAGCCAGACTATGGTTTGCAACTGCACATGGGGACAAAGATCGTACTTTTTGGAGAAATGTCTTCAGGTCTGATGAAACAAAAATAGAACTGTATGGCCATAATGACCATCATTATGTTTGGAGGAAAAAGGGGGAGGCTTGCAAGCCGAAGAACACCATCCCAACCGTGAAGCACAGGGGTGGCAGCATCATGTTGTGGGGGTGCTTTTCTGCAGGAGGGACTGGTGCACTTCACAAAATAGATGGCATCATGAGGCAGGAAAATTATGTGGATATATTGAAGCAACATCTCAAGACATTAGTCAGAAAGTTAAATCTTGGTGCAAATGGGTCTTCCAAATGGACAATGACCTAAAGCATACTTCCAAAGTTGTGGCACAATGGCTTAAGGACAACAAAGTCAAGGTATTGGAGTGGCCATCACAAAGCCCTCTCCTCAATCCTATAGAAAATGTGTGGGCAGAACTGAAAAAGCGTGTGTGAGCAAGGAGGCCTACAAACCTGACTCAGTTACACCATTTCTGTCAGGAGGAATGGGCCAGAATTTACCCAACTTATTGTAGGAAGCTTGTGGAAGGCTACCCGAAACATTTGACCCAAGTTAAACAATTTAAAGGCAATGCTACCAAATACTGATTGAGTGTATGTAAACTTCTGACCCACTGGGAATGTGATGAAAAAAATAAAAGCTGAAATAAATAATTCTCTCTACTATTATTCTGACATTTCACATTCTTAAAATAAAGTAATGATCCCAACTGAACTAAAACAGGGAATTTTTACTAGGATTAAATGTCAGGAATTGTGAAAAACTGAGTTTAAATTTATTTGGTTAAGGTGTATGTAAACTTCTGACTTCTGTATATCATGTTGCTGTTGATTTCAGCGATGATTCATACCAGTAGCATATAGTTTTGCTGTTGATTTCAGCAATGGTCCATACCAGCCACGCAGGTCGTGGTTTCACCAGACCATTGGCCAGTCCCCTGGCATGTGTGCTCCTCTGACCCCCTGAGGACATAGCCGGAATCACAGGAAAGCTTCACCACAGCTCCCTGTAAATATCTGGTCCCCTCCTTCTTTCCATTCGTGGGTGGAGAAAGCCAGCCACAGGACACCACTGTAGAGAATGGAGATAAGATCGACTTCCTTTTCTGCTATATTAATTCTAGGACTAACGGTGCAAATGTGCTTATGTTCATTGTTTGTTATTTTGTTATACAGTAGGTTACCTACCTGGCTCTAGATCCTCCACTACAGACCTGTGGCTCTGAAAAGATACCCTGGTGGCATTGCCCATCTCCAGACTACGAGCCATCAGGGTATCATACCTACAATGCAATCAAGATGAGATATTTCAAAGCGATGAAACAGAATAGAGCATTATGTCTCTTGAGCTGTAAAAAAAAAAAAAGTATAGCGTCTCAGTGTATGTGATAACAAAGGATGGCAGATGGCTGGCTAGATGCCTCTGATTCATGCTTGTTGTACCTACAGTACAGAGAGCCCTCTCCAGAGCAGAGCTCAGAGGCCTGGCTGCCGAGAGGATCATTTGGATCCTCAGGGACTGAAAACACTGGACGGAAACTGGCGTTGTGTTTTGGAGCATGGAGATATGAGTTCAACAAGTGTTCCGAATCGTACGTGAAGAGCGTGGACTCGTTCAATATAGCCCCTGGAGAAAATAAAGTAAAAACATATTTTGACTGAATAGAAAAAGCATTGACTTAAGGGGCATTTGATGTGCACATGACAACTGTGGGCAATGGCATTATGAGTACACTGAACCTTAGCTGAACTGAACCTTAGCTAGTGATTACAATATCTCTAGAATCTGTCTGGATGATATTAATTAGATGCAGATTTTATATTTACTCACAGCTTGCCCCGAAATTAAACAGCCCCTCTGCATTGCCTTGATCAGATTCAGTCTGACCATCACTTGTAACCAGGTCATCTTTGGGGTCACCATTCATCTTTCCTAACAGTCCACGGGTAAAATCCTTAAACGCCTCCGGTAGAAGCACTGTGGTTGTCATGGTTCCCCCTCTCAGTCTCAGTTCCACTCCAGCTCCAGAGGGGAACATGACAGTCACATTTGTAGGGTTGGGCGAAAATACAAACACACCTGGAAAATAATTATGATAGATCCATATCTTAGAATTGCACTTTTTCTTATCTTATCTGGTTGACATTATAGAAAATAGAATCTTCATTCTATATTCTACATCCAGATTTACAGCTCAGTGCAGACTTGGTGACTACTGCTGTCAAACCTTTGAACTTGCAATGCAAGTTGAATCATTCTCTTTACCCAGGGAAGGTTGGACTTTGAAGCAGTTGTAAACATCTGTTAGCTATTTCACAAGGGCACAGACAGTCCTTATATCTCTTCATCAGTGAGCCAGCTCAGCCTTATCTCTGATGCATTATCTCTCAACTGCATTGATTATTTTATGAAAACAATTGCTCTTCCATGAATCAAAAGTTCAATTAACAAAGCCCAAGGTCTCACCCTTCAGATCCATCCAGCTCTGCTCAGAGAAGGAGAGGGAGGTTTGGTTCTGCAGCACCTGTAGGTGGTCCTGAGGGTTGCCTAGTCGCACCTCAATGATGTCAGAAGTCCCCTCTCTCATGGCAACTGCTGACAACTTTGTTGCTCCCACCATGCTGCCTGTGAAATATAACATTTTAGGTCAACTGAGATCCTCTGAATTTCTTGTCTCTTTCTTTTCTTTCTTTCAAAAACTCACCATTTGTCAGTATTACCGGCTCTGTTCTGCCTTGTATTGTCAGTTCTTTGCTTTCTGACACCAAAATGGTGTATTCCCCCTTTCCATTGAAGGAGTAACTGACGCCATCAAATGTTATGAAGTGGGGGTCTCCAAACACGACACCTAGTGATAGAAAAGTACACTACCATTACTATAATTTATTCTAAGACGACATTGAAACAATAATAAACAACAGAAAAACAGATCTACATTTTAGACACTGTATAATATTATGTTCAGACAGCTCTGATGTCATGAATCAGACCGGAGCCATTTTCTCACCTGCTTTTGGTACTTGGTAGGTCCTGCAGTCACTGGAGGGTCTGTGTTTGAAGTAGTAGTGACAGTTGTCAGACCACAGGCAGCAGTAGTAGAAGCTGAGGACGTCATAGACCCAGTGGGAGAACCCAGGGACTCTGGGGGGCTTTACAAACGGGGGTGAGCCCCAGTCATGGGCTCTGTCTGGGGTACTCCCGCCAATGGAGTCATATGTCAAAACCTGGGCCCCCGTGTGGTCATAGCAACACTGCTGTCCTGCTGCATACTTGGGGCTGTCAACAGTGAATATGAAACACAAGATACATATAGGCCATGAGGACTTTTAATGACTGACAAGTCATTAGATTGTCATGGGACTTACCTGGCTTGAATGGCCCGCACACAGTGCACACTTCCTGGGTGGTAGGTACACACACTCCCCTTCTCTATATCACAGCCATAATCTGTCTGAGGGTGAAAGGGAAAGCATCAATTAAAATGCACAGAGCAAACTGTATCCTACTCTTTTCTATTACTGGTACAGTATCCATCATACATGTAAAGCAGTACTGTATGTATGCTGTGCCTGCACTGTTAGCACAAACATATTTGCCTTTATTGATCAAGGTAAAGGTGTAGCATCTTCATTTGTGCCAGTTTGTGAATTATGTGGATTGTAATTAATGGACATTTTTGTAGGTGTTGAACGTCAGAAGCTTTTTTAAACCTCATACGCTGACAGTTCTCCTGCAACACGGGGATCAAATGAAGATCCTACATATATACCATAGTTTGCTAGTTTGACTTACATGAAACCTCCCAGTGTCTGCTCTAGCCTGAGCCAGTGTGCATGGACAGTCAATGATTTCTGAGAGGAAGTCTGGCAGTGTCTCTTCCAGCTGGTCCCAGGCTTTACACTTATCCAGCGCCCAGGCGGCTGAGTCCTGCCTGAACTTGTTCTCCAGATGCCAGGCTAGAGCATGGTCCTCAGTCCACACTGCCTGGACATTCCTATATGACATTCACATCACAGAGACGGCTATCTGTATGTATCTGTGTGTATGCTTACACTGATGGCGCATGCTGAACTAATCTGCTCAACTTTCTGTTGAACAATAACTTTATTTTATTTATTATCGGCCAACAAATCAAATCAAATAAACGTTTATTGGTCACATAGACGTGTTTAGCAGATGTTATTGCAGGTGTAGCGAAATGCTTGTGTTTCTAGCTCCGACAGTGCAGTAATATCTAACAAGTAATATCTAACAATTTCACAACATATACACAAATCTAAGTAATATATACATATATGGATGAGCAATGTCAGAGCAGCATAGACTAAGATACAGTAGAATAGTATAGAGTACAGTATATACATATGAGATGAGTAATGCAAGATATGCCTTTGGTGCGGGCAGAGATACTGGGGTGCAAATGAGCAAAAAAAAATTATAATAACAGTATGGGGATGAGGTAGTTGGGGTGGGCTATTTACATATGGGCTATATACAGGTGCAGTGATCGGTAAGCAGCTCTGACTGCTGATGCTTAAAGTTAGTGAGGGAGATAAGAATCTCCAGCTTCAAGGATTTTTGCAATTCGTTCCAATCATTGGCAGCAGAGAACTGGAAGGAATGGTGGCCAAAGCAAGTGTTGGCTTTGGGGATGACCAGTGAAATATACCTGCTGGAGCGCATGCTACGGGTGAGTGTTGCTATGGTGACCAGTGAGCTGAGATAAGGCAGGGATTTACCTAGCAAAGACTTATAGATGACCTGGAGCTAGTGGGTTTGGAGACGAATATGTAAACATTATTAAAGTGACTAGTGTTCCATTTCTTAAAGTGACCAGTGATTTCTAGTCTATGTCTATAGGCAGCAGCCTCTAATGTGCTAGTGGTGGCTATTTAACAGTCAGATGGCCTTGAGATAGAAGATGTTTTTTAATCTCTCTCAACATGTACTGTATGTGGTTTAAGATTAGGTAGCTAGGGCAGTTACAACAACATGTTTGTGGTTTATGACTAGGTAGCTAGGGCAGTTACAACAACATGCTCAGACACCCATGTATACCCCACAAGACATGCCACCAGAGGTCTCTTCACAGTCCCCAAGTCCAGAACAGTCTATGGGAGGCGCACAGTACTACATAGAGCCGTGACTACATGGAACTCTATTCCACATTAAAAAACAGATAAGAATACACCTTGTGGAACAGTGGGACTGTGAAGCAACACAGAAATAGGCACAGACACGCACAGACACTTGCATACACACATACGATAACATGTGCACCATACACACACGTTCACATGGATTTTGTATTGTAGAAATGTGGTAGTGGTGGAGTAGGGGCCTTGTTGTGAAATCTGTGAATGTATTGTTATGTTTTTAAAATTGTATACCTGCCTTAATTTTGCTAGACCCCAGGAGGAGTAGCTGCTGCCTTGGCAACAGCTAATGGGGATCCATAATACATCAAATACAGTTACAACAACATGTCCTCCAAGTAAAGTAGGTTTGTGTTGCAAATATTTTTGTTATCAGTTTACATGTCAATGTGTCGAGTCTCTTGCCATACCAGGTTCCGTCTGGGTGAGTGCTGGGGCTTATGCGTAGACAGCCGACCTCCCAGTCTGAGAAAGGCTTCCCTGCTGTCTTGGGCATAAATCTAAAGGCACCGCTGTTAGGCAGGTCCCTCTCTAGAGAGTACAGGTACTCCCATTTACACTGCCAGGACTCTGAGTAGGGATCCCCTATGACATGAGAAATCAGTGAGTATCTTTGGGACGCAATGACAGCATTTGTGTGCAGATTGTATTTAACAGAAACCATTGAGTATCTATGGAATGCACTGACAGCAGTTGAATGCAAATGGTAAGATACTGGAAAGACTTAGTTGTTGCTCACCTTTCTCCATGTATCCCCAGAGCTCTATGTTGACCTTTTCTGCTCTGACCTGTGAGGTGTTCCACGTCATGTCTAGCGTGCCTCCAACTTTTGGAGTGCCGTAGTACTGCCACTGGGTTGCGTTGATTATAGTAGCTTTGAAACTAGGATCTAACTTTCCTGGATGGACTGTAGATTTTTTTTAAATACACAAACATAGTATGAATGCATTTTACTGCAAATTGGTAAGGAAGGTTGACATATTTTAAATAATTGTATCTGGCGGGATTTTGTGATAAATGGCTGCTATATATCAGTGCTGCACAGGCCCACCCTACCTGATAACCAAGCTCCATGTCTGCTGAAGGTTGTACCATTGTCTGTAGAGATCTGAAAAGGAACCAACCCTGTTTCATACAGTAGAGGTGATATGCAGTGGCCTCTGCTGTCTGTGTCCACATAGCCCACCGTTGTGATTTCATCATTGAACCTGCAATTATAAAAGACAGTTTCCAGTAGATTTAATATGCATATCTACCAGCTATAAATTCACAGAACCTGGAATGTAAAACACAGCAATGTGTTAGGTAAGTGAAGGGAAATAAGTATTGGCATCTACCTGCAGATGATTTGGGAGCTCTCATTAAAAGTTGCTTTGAGGACAACAAAGTCAGTTCCACCAAATATTGATCCGGAATATGGAGTGACATCAACACAGTACTCCCCATAGTCCACACAGCAGTTTTTGAGGGATACACAAGTAGCATGGCAAGAACAGGATTCTAATTTGCCACCACATTTTCCCTCACATGACTGTCCTGTAAGAAAAATATGAAATGACAAGTGAAATGAGAGTAGAGAAAAAGGAAAACTGTATGGTGTGACCGTATAACACAACTGCCAACCAAGAACCTTGAGCTGCAACATATTTAGTCCTTTTTCAAGTCTCATGTGAAACCACCATTAATAGATGTAGTATATCAAAGTTTCCACTACTTACCTGATATCCTGCTACTGTAAACCAAACAGATGAAAATCACAGCTAAGTAAGAGGCTCTTCCCATCCTGGTGTTTGACTGTTTGTTTTCCAACAGCCTGTCCTTGATACCATACTATACCATGTACAGAGAGGCTTCCAGCAAGCTGCAATTACTTGATTTTTACACATTTGTGTGCAACAGTCCAGTGTCATATAACCTTTCGTCACCAACATTTACAGGCATCCCTGTTGAGAAATGGTAGCAAAGGTCATTATGATAACACAGTTCTGCAGGCTTATCCTCAGCTGACTTATTCACTCAACAATGTTTGTGTATTTTGGACCCTAGTTTTCACCATTGAGGGAAAAGGCTGTAGTGTGGACGTGGGTGGCTCTAGCTGCCATGCAGATTAGAAACCTTACAAAAGAAAACATATAAGCACCTTGAACTGTGAGTGAGCTGATGAAGAATATCATTACCAACCGTGGAGGTGACAAGTAATCCTCTTTTTCCATGGTTGAGCATTAATGACCCACAGCAGTGGGAAGATAATACATTCTTCTACTGGCCTGTGCTAACTCAAGTTATTCATAATTTCTCATTATAAATACGGTTGATTCAAAACCGTATTTATACACGTTGGGGCATTTCTTTATGAAACTCCCATATTTAATTAAGCAATAGGGTACGGGGGGTGTGGTATATGGCCAATATACCATGGCTAAGGGCTGTTCTTAGGTACGACGCATCCCGGAATGCCTGGATACAGCCCTTAGCCGTGGTATATTGGCCGTATACCACAAACACCAGAGGTGCCTTATTGCTATTATAAACCGGTTACCATAGTAATTTGAGCAGTAAAAATACGTGTTTTGTCATACCCGTGGTATACGGTCTGATATACCACAGCTATCAGCCAAGATCACAATCTTTACTTATCTATTGTTTACCTATTTTTTTTAAATAGGTAAACACTGTTGGTTAGGGCTTGTAAGTAAGCATTTCACTGTAAGGTCTACATCTGTTGTACTCGGCACACGTGACAAATACACTTTGGTTTGATTTGATTTGATTTGATCAGCATTCAGGGCTCAAACCACCCAGTTTATAATAGAGATTTATCATTCAGGGCTCAAACCACCCAGTTTATAATAGAGATTTATCATTCAGGGCTCAAACCACCCAGTTTATAATAGAGATTTATCATTCAGGGCTCAAACCACCCAGTTTATAATAGAGATTTATCATTCAGGGCTCAAACCACCCAGTTTATAATAGAGATGTATCATTCAGGGCTCAAACCACCCAGTTTATAATAGAGATTTATCATTCAGGGCTCAAACCATCCAGTTTATAATAGAGATTTATCATTCAGGGCTCAAACCACCCAGTTTATAATAGAGATTTATCATTCAGGGCTAGATTGTATCTTCATCTTTATCATCATCTGTCAATTGTATTAATCTCTTTAGCCTGTCGTTTTTAGCAGGCATTGGCCAGGGATCTATAAATGTTTTGTTTTTGTAGTTTTCAAAAGCTGTAAGAGGATTTTATGTATTACTTAACTGGTATAAGGAGATGCTGTTGAAAACCGACTGACCTCCGCTTAAGGTGTTCAATTATCCTGTAAATGTGTCCAGAGAGTGGTAAACCACCCACCAGACCAATACACTGTAAGACTTCTTTCTCCTGAGTCAGTCCCCAGAGGAGGCCTAAACGCCACATTGAAGTCATTGAAGTAAACATAAAATGAATGGCATGCTTGTTTTATGGCAACAGTGCTGAAAACACTTTAAAGAGTGAACTCTGTATTCATGGCACTCCAAACAGTGCATGAAATAATAAAATGTTCTGCTGTTTCAAATGATATAAGTGTACTGTTACACCAATCATACATTTGTTTGATGTTGGTTTGTCAGTTAAAAGATTTTGTCTCTCAGCCTGTCACGATGTGGGTGTGGGAATGACCAAGGCGCAGCGCAGGGATAGTAGTTCGACATTTTCTTACTTTATTTTATTATACTATGTATCTACAATACTATGTATAACAAACACATGAATGACGAACTACAGCACACAAGCAAACACTACAGACAAAACGTCACGTTCACAAAACAAACACGAAATGAACAGACGTAACATAGGCACACTTACATTCACCGTGACTGCGACATATAATGATAATGACCCACACCAGAGTGAATGACCGACTAACATATATAGGATCCCTAATTAGAGACAATGCGGTGCAGCTGCCTCTAATTAGGGATCCAACCCAAAACCCACGCAGAAACAGAAAAGAAAGACACTGTCAGACTCTGACCATAGCTACATAGAGAAGCAAATAGGCTTCTCTATGGCCAGAGCCCGACACAGCCCCTAGATTTATGTAGCTTACATTATCCATTATTGATCATAATGGTGTCATTTGGGAGTCAGTTAGTTGCCTTGGTAAACGATGTACAGTTGAAGTCGGAAGTTTACATACACTTAGGTTGAAGTCATGAAAACTCATTTTTCAAACAACCCACAGATTTCATGTTAACAAACTATAGTTTGGCAAGTCGGTTAGGACATCTACTTTGTGCATGACGCAAAGTAGATTCTTCCAACAATTGTTTACAGACTTATAATTCACAATTCCAGTCGGTCAGAAGTTTACATACACTAAGTTGACTGTGCCTTTAAACAAAATTCCAGAAAATTATGCCATGGCTTTAGAAGCTTCTGCTTGGCTAATTGAGTCAATTGGAGGTGTACCTGTGGATGTATTTCAAGGCCTGCCTTCAAACTCAGTTCCTCTTTGCTCGACATCATAGGAAAATCAAAAGAAATCGTCCAAGACCTCAGAAAAAAAATTTGTAGACCTCCACAAGTCTGGTTCATCGTTGGGAGCAATTTCCAAATGCCTGAAGGTACCACGTTCTCTCTACAAACAATAGTACGCAAGTATAAACACCATGGGACCACACAGCCGTCATACCGCTCAGGAAGGAGACTCGTTCTGTCTCCTAGAGATGAACATACTTTGGTGCGAAAAGTGCAAATCAATCCCAGAACAACAGCAAAGGACCTTGTGAAGATGCTTGAGGAAACAGGTACAAACGTATCTATATCAAACAGTAAAACGAGTCCTATATCGACATAACCTGAAAGGCTGCTCAGCAAGGAAGAAGCCACTGCTCCAAAACCGCCATAAAAAAGCCAGACTACGGTTTGCAACTGCAAAAGGAGACAAAGATCGTACTTTTTGGAGAAATGTCCTCTGGTCTGATGAAACAAAAATAGAACTGTTTGGCCATAATGACCATCGTTATGTTTGGAGGAAAAAGGGGGAGGCTTGCAAGCTGAAGAACACCATCCCAATCGTGAAGCACGGGGGTGGCAGCATCATGTTGTGGGGGTGCTTTGCTGCAGGAGGGACTGGTGCACTTCACAAAATAGATGGCATCATGAGGAAGGAAAATTATGTGGATATATTGAAGCAACATCTCAAGACATCAGTCAGGAAGTCGCAAAAGGATCTTCCAAATGGACAATGACCCTAAGCATACTTCCAAAGTTGTGGAAAAAATGGCTTAATTCAACAAAGTCAAGGTATTGGAGTGGCCATCCCAAAGCTCTAACCTCAACCCTATAGAAAATGTGTGGGCAGAACTGAAAAAGCGTGTGCGAGCAAGGAGGCCTACAAACCTGACTCAGTTACACCAGTTCTGTCAGGAGGAATGGGCCAAAATTCATCCAACTTATTGTGGGAAGCTTGTGGAAGGCTACCCGAAACGTTTGACCCAAGTTAAACAATTTAAAGGCAATGCTACCAAATAGTGTATGTAAACTTCTGACCCACTGGGAATGTGATGAAAGAAAAAAAATCTGAAATAAATAATTCTCTCTAATATTTTTCTGACATTTCACATTCTTAAAATAAAGTGGTGATCCCAACTGACCTAAGACAGGGAATTTTTACTAGGATTAAATGTCAGGAATTGTGAAAAACTGAGTTTAAATGTATTTGGCTAAGGTGTATGTAAACTTCCGACTTCAACTGTAGCTGGAGAGCCCTCTTGAGACAGACCTGGTGGGAGGTACATTTCTTAGACTCTAAAATCTGACTCTGAATTAAGACACTATGATGATATGTAATTACCAGTGAACATCTTATGAACTCCCCCTTAGAACATTTTTTTGTGTACTACTTTTACACTTTTAATTAGTCTGATTAAAAAGAGGCATAACTGAAGATGCAAACAGCCAACTTCAGTATTACCCTCCACTACTCTTTTCATCTTTTAAAGAAGGGATTCAGAGCACAAAAAGACAAACCGCTCTGCTCACTTACACAAAGGCAAGAAGATGCAATTACTCCACACTGGCAAATCTGAGTCATTATGAGCTTTCCAAATGTAGCTGGAAATATGATAATATATTCAATTAGGTTTTGAAGATTTAAACAAGATTTGCATGTGAATGTGTCATTCATTTAATATCTTATTTAGGGGAAATCAACTAAGATCAAGGAGCACAACTAATGTAATCCAATCTGCTACATTCATCTTGTTCCTGCAGCCTTTATCATCAGTTACCTCCACATACTCAGAAATGGTGAGACCTGTTTTGAGCCCCACCTGTTTTGAGCCCCACCTGTTTAGTATCAGGGTTTTTTGCCTGTTAGTTTGGCATTCATATGTGTCAATCCAGCATGACTTCTGCCGCATTCAAAACAACTGGAAACTCGGAACTGTGCAATCTCAGTGGGAAAATACAGAAAATAATTTTGAACGGTCATCTATTGGCCATATACCACAAACCCCCGAGGTGCCTTATTGCTATTATAAACTGGTTGCCAACGTAATTAGAGCAGTAAAAATGCATGTTTTGTCATACCCGTGGTATACGGTCTGATATACCACGGCTGTCATCCAATTAGCGTTCAGGGCTCGAACCTCCCAGTTTATAATGAACTTTCACCCTCTGTTACTGTGGCATCCTACTTGACAATGTTATTGCATTTGCACTGACGCAAAAGTCCTATCCTTTGACACTGCCCATGTTTTATTGATGATGGGTGCAGTGCACATGAAACAGGAATTGCGTTGCATCTCAGTGAAGGTGTGCTGTATTCAACTGAAATTGATGGATGAGCGCTTTGAAGGCCGCTACCTCCCTCTGCTCGGCCTTCAACCAAGACCATTATCAGACCATGTTCCACACGGGAAAAATAACTAACAAAACATCAAAGAAGCGGATCATGATATCTACAGTTTGATAAAGGGATTGTGATATTTTAGATAAGCTACTGTATTGGATGTGCTTATTTTCAAGGAGACATGGTTGGTTGTTTTTTCATCTGAAAGAGAACTAACAAGCATAAATCTTATACTTAGATTATGGGAAATGCAATTTTAGACAATGAGCACATCTACCAAATATCTTTGAACAAAAACAATACTGTTGTGCTTTGTGTTCTGTTGCGCTCTTGATTTAGATGTGCGGTTGTATCCAATTGAGATTTCCAGTAAATCCATACACTGTTACAGAAATGTTAGTAAATGTTTTTAAAATGATTAAATTATTCAAAATGTCTTCGCAGAGTTACTTATAAAAATACAACATCTCTTATATACACACGCATGCATGCACGCACTCACGCACGCACGCGCGCACGCACACACACACACACACACACACAGACTGGGCTCAAATAGCTGGAGGGGATTTTAGATGTGACTCCAGGCTGTGCTGACATTCTGTGTCCAAGTGGCAGTGTGCCACAGCCTGTGGGTATCAGGTCAGAAATCCTTTCCTCCCCTGTACCCGCTAACACTGCCTGCTGGGCTCTGATAAGCCTGCTCCAGCCTCCTAGCTGGTTCACCCAAGCCGTGCCCCATCATCATCATATGAACAATGATTCCAAGGTTTGGACATCAATAGATCACTGTAAGACACCTCAGAGGTGAAGAGCTTTCCCAGAGTTATCTCTAACTGCTCCAACATAACCACTTGTAACATTTATCTTTTGTAGACTTTGGCTGTTTGTTTCTGACTGAAATATATCGTTTCTGGAAAACCATGGCACAGCAGCTACCAAGGAACTGTGCTTGTTTTCATCATAGTGTAAAGTGCACCTTGTCAGCACTGGGATTTGAACTAGTGACCTTTCGGTAACTGGCCCAGTGCTCTACCCTCTAGGCTACCTGCCACCCCTTTATCACAGAGTGGAAGTGTAGTTAGGCGCGTCAGTATCTTCCACCATAGCATGATGAGGGATTGCTTATTGTAACGGCTTATCTCACAGTAGGGAACAAGTGATTAGTCTTCGGTCTGGTCTGAGGCAGCCTTCAGATTAAAGCAAGCACAGTTATCACCCTCTGTATCTCATGATACTCATGCATTTTTCATTAACATATCATCTTCACTCTACCCTCGTTTAAAGGCATTGCAGAGATACAGGTGTAGGATCTTAATTTGATCAGCCTGTTGCAGGAGAACTTTCCTGCAATGCAGGAAATGTAAAACTTGTAGTGTATTTGAGGTTTAAAATGGTTTCTGAAGTTTGTAATTTCCACAAAAATGTCCATTAAATATAATCCACATAATAATTAGCATATCATATTGCTGACAAACTCGTTTAATTTTACGATCCTACATCTGTACAAAAACATTTTAAACCTGTCTTGACCTTGAATTTAAATTGTTTTTGCACAGGTTGCGCATGCTCCATTTCAATGGTAGTGAATACCAAACAGCAACTTGTCATGGCATAACCAGTGGTATGTGTGTATGCACTTGTGTCTCTGTATGGAGGTCTGCTCATACTGTAAAGTCAAAATAGCTAGAGGTGACTGTCACAAGTGGAAAGGCATGGCCTATCCAGCGACCATTAAGAGCCCTTTCACAATCTCAGCCCCTCTCCATCACACTCAAGTGCTAAAAGCAATTACAACAGCACTCTATTTGATTGAGCCCTCTGTCGATAGTCTGTCAGTCACAATCAACCTTTCCATTTCTGACCCCACTTTTTCTCCCCCGCATCACATCCAGACCTGTTCCGATTTGGACACACAAGAGCAGCCCCTCTCATGTAAAGAGATAAGACTTTGCCTTGTAGGACCATTTCCTTAAAACAGTTCACTTTAAATGCAAAGTCTGGCCTATATGTGCTGCATTTATGCCATTAGTACATTCAGAACTGTTGGTGATAGGTCTCGCTGGATATAGGACTTAGGGACCAAGACTTTTACTAAACCGACCCCAATAGTGATTAGAAATCTTTAATTTGATAGCTCAGTTCTGGATCTCCTCTGGTGTACAGATAGTGGAAAATGACAGTTGGAGAAATGACACTTCATCTGACATGACATATCTCATCATGCCTCCCCTGTGCTGGATCAAAGAGATTACAGAGCATGTTCACATGCTGCCAGATTGAAACACTTACATCAAAAATATAATCAGAGCCTGGAAACTCAAGGTCAGCCATGTGCATAAATGAATGTGGAACAAGCTCTGGAGATGGGACACCAACACTTTTCATGATAAACAAAAGTCTCAAATTCAGCTCTCATACAAAATCACTCGTCAAGAAGGAACACAAACATGTCATAAAAATGTTTAATGTCATATAATCATTATATCCAGCTTGTTATGTACAATTTGCGTTTTTTACTTTTTCCTCTGTCAGTGGATGTGAAATAATTGTGGTCTCCATCATTGTGTTCAGAAATGATGATGCGATGACTGTGTAGGCCGTTATTGTAAATAAGAATTTGTTCTTAACTGACTTGCCTAGTTAAATAAAGGTTAAAAAAAAACACAGAAAATTGGCCAGTGTTGATTTTTCATTGCTTGGAAATGGAATTATGTACTTCAACACTACAAATGAAGTTTGTAATTTCCACAAAAATGTATAATTGTATAATCCACATAATAATTAGCATTTCATATTGCTGACAAACTTGTTTAATTTACGATCCTACATCTGTACAAAAACATTTTAAACCTGTCTTGACCTTTAATTGAAATTGTACAGGTTGCACGTGCTCCATTTCAATGGTAGTGAATACCAAACAGCAACTTGTCATGGCATAACCAGATTCTTCAGGGGAAATGAGCAGGAGGTACCAGGTATCTTCAATGTCAAGCATGAAGTTGTGTATATTTTCATAAATCAATTTATGCATGTGGGTGCAGCTTTGTGTGAGGTATGTGTGCATGCACTTGTGTCTCTGTATGGAGGTCTGCTCATACTGTAAAGTCAAAATAGCTAGAGGTGACTGGGAGGGGTTACAAATACATTTCCAAGCAATAACATTTCTAGTGTTGATTCAGGAGTTAAATCCACTCTGTAAAAGTGAAATAAACACTCAGTGGTGTTAAAGAACCCCCAGTGTTGGTGTTAATAACCAGAGTTATTGTTTTACACTGTGGAGAGTAAAAGTCCCATCAAAACCACGCCCATCATTTTCATATTTCCCAGCATGCTCTACTGCAGGGAGAGGTTTTAGGATTGTTTTTAATATCTGTGTTTTTGCATGTACATTGATTGATTGATTAATCATATGCTAACATACAGTCATGTGAAAAAGTAAGTACACAACCAAGTTCTCTTTTTTTTGGGGGACAGATGGATATGTAATCTTCACTTCAACACTATTGACAAATAAAGGTTACCCAATTTAACAAATCACACACACTAAAAAATAACTTTGAACATGTTATGCAATTAAAATAAACAAAAATGCCTTTTCCTTATGGGGAAAAAGTTAGTACACCCCTACCTTTACCATCACATAAAATGCCTAAAATTTGAATTAGGTGTACCAAAACAAGTGCAAATGATTAGAAAACATTAGAGAGAAACTTATGAGGGTCCAACCTTCCATTAAGATAAGAAAATTGGTCTGGTTTGGTCTTAACCATATGGGTGTGTGGTAACACATCATTTAAAGATCAAAAGACCTACCCGAGGCCCTCAGAAGAAAGATTATTGATGCCCATGAGTCTGGGAGGGTTTACAAATACATTTCCAAGCAATTCGAAGTACATCATTCCACTGTCCGACGAAAATTCAAGACCACTGGCAAACTACCTTGGACAGGTCGTCCCACCAAAGTCAGCCCAAGAGCTGACCGAAAGATGCTCATAGAAGTATCTAAGAACCCCAGGGTAACATCAAGGGATCTACAGTCTGTCTACAAGCCTCTCTGGCCACAATCAATATAATATCAATATAGTAATATATAATAATAATAATAATAATAATATAATATAATCAATATAATAATAATATAATATCAATAATATAATGAATCTGCAGGTAGCTAACCAACCAGGTTCAATGCTAGCTAACAGTACACTTTAACTTGAAATTGTCATGACGCTAGCCAGTGAATCAGCTAGGCAGAGACTTGTGATCTCAGCCATTAATGGCTAGTGGTAAGGTTTCTGTCTTTATCTGTGGCTAAACCAACTAGGTTCCCAACTGGCCTGCCCAGCGAAGGAAAAGGCACCCAGATTTTCACATTCAAAATCACACTTTTCTAAACAGATAAAAATAGAAAACTTTGATGGTCTAAGTCCACAACAATGCTTAAACCACATCAATCTGATTGGGTGGGCCTGTCAGGGCCTGGCTCCCCAGTTGGTGGGCCTCTGTCCTCCCAGGCCCATCCATGTCTCCGCCCCTGATGCATTCAGCACATGACAATTGTGCATCACAAATAGACTACTAACCAAAACTTTGTGGACTTAACTTTTGCCTTAGTTAGCATTTACTGGTAGATATCATAAGTTGAAACGTCTTTCCGACCCTAACGGCTACCGATGTCATTCCTCTGTGAGCTGCTCCATTCCAAAACTAGTTGCACACTCTTGATGCCTGCAGATGATATTCCGCTGAAACTAGGCTATGTGTGCGGCGCGCATGTGAATATATTTGACGTGTTTTGCGATTGTGTAGACTACTTTGTGCATGAATTCTCTATTGTACTACATAATTGATAAAAGCTATACCTCCACTACACTACATTGATGCGCATCAGTAGGGATTAAGAAGTGAGTATACGCAATGCCCACTGAAAAAAAAGTGGGTGCACGGTTACTGTCCTTTCAGAATCACGAACCTCGCACACCCTGAAGGCCTATATAGATTTGCCACTGCGCAAACATGTCTATAATATATATATGTAAAGGCTGTTAATATATTGTATTAATGTTTCAAGAAATGAGTGTATATATTTGGCCTATCAAAGAGGTTTTATGCGCTGACTGAATGGAAGCTGGTAATTCTGAGTTATTTACTCGGCTGGTCTTGGCTGGTCTCTGGACGATATTGCGAGTTCTCACTGTCCAAGACTGAGTTAAGACCAAGTACAAATGTATCCAACACCAAGACAAGACCGAGACACTCAATAACTGTATCTGTATCGAGTACTATAACACTGTTATTTACAATAAAATATAAAAACATTACACCATACATTATTTACCGTTCATTTCTATTGGGCTCAAAATAATCTGATACACAACCAAAACAAACCACAAATGCATCCAAATACCATCAAATTGATGCTGACAGTATGCACTTTAACCTCAGAGTCATTGTATCATTCCAAAGTGCTGGAGTACAGAGCCAAAACAACAACATATTTGCCACTGTCCCAATACTTTTGGAGCTCACTGTATATATTGTATTGTCATAGTTACATTTTCATGATAACATTCGCCTAGGTAATCAGTTGATGAAAACCACAGGCCTTCAATATGAAATAATTCAATAACCATGTCTCTGTCACTAACAAATACAGTCATGGGTAGTAAACTCTACAATTCACTCAAAAGGAAAGGCACCCTGGGAAATATGCAAATTGGGCTTTACACTATACAGTTTTAAAAGAAAAAAATGATATACTGTTACATAACAGTGTATTCATTTCTTACACTGAGAAAGTGTAACAGCATCAGCATTAAGCAAAGTGAGTTCAGCTTACTCTAAGTAAGGGCTCTCTAACCCTGTTCCTGGAGTGCGACCCTCCTGTAGGTTTTCGCTCCAACCCCAGTTGTAACTAACCTGATTCAGTTTCTCAACCAGCTAATTATTAGAATCAGGTGCGCTGGATTAGGGTTGACGCAAAAACCTAGAGGACGGTAGTTATCCAGGAACAGGGTTGGATAGCCCTGCTCTAAAATCAAGTGTTATGTTTTGCACTGTACTGCCCTACCAAGCAAAAAGGCATTAACTGCTCTTAGATCTGAGAACGTGGAACTGAGAAAAATTGCTTTTATTTACAGTGGTTTCACAGTAACCTTATGCAGTTACTGCTAATATGACCCCCATTTTCTCCAAAACACAATACAATATAAGCAGGATACTTGTCCACATGATTAACCATGTATTTAATGTAGCAAAAATGACATTAACTCATTTTCTAAATAAATTAGCAGCTACTGCCTTTTTGCTTGGTAGGGCAGTGTAGGTGTCGCGTATTATTCTACAATAGAGCTATGCAAACACCACAATCAAGTTCATTTGAACACTAAGAGTTGAATGGGGAGCACTGCAACAGTGTTAAATATTTAACACTTTCAAAAGTGTTATTTTAACACCAGTTCAGTGGGACCCAAATGTTCACTGAAAACACTTTTCAGAGTTGAATGTGCATCATTGACTTTGCTGTGCAGGTTTGTGAGGATGTGCCAGTTCGTTTGAACTACTTCCTTCAGTATCGCAGACCACAAATCTCTGTCTAAGACAACCTCAGTAGCAGATATGGTACATTTGATGGTTCTTCATAGGGATATGTATCCTCAACACTTTGTGATGACTTGGTCTTGAGGTGTTTGAGATGTTGAAGGTTTGGTGTTAAGATGCTTTTGAAATTCCTTGACCTTTCCAGGAGCAGACAACAGAGTCTTTAGCCTCAATCCAAAGTAACACAATCCTTGTGAAGAGGATTGTCCAAGTGCTACAAGTTAAGGGTCCCATGTCCCTTTGTAGACATCAGCTGGCTTGTACACGGTTTACCTCCTAATTGAGTGTGAGACTGCCCTCAGTGTCGTGGAGGTTTGATCCAGTTCCTAATAGTCCACCTCTGACCAGAGCACCTCTGGACCACCAGCCGCAGGCCGAAGCTGGCCTCTTTAGACATCTCTATCTCCAAACAACGACCAGTGTCTCTGCTGATTACTGGGCCGTTCTACAGAGGGAAGAGGAACAAGCTGTGATTATTATTGCAGTATTACCACGTAATAAAGCTTTGGCGGGTAGGATTTCTTGTTTTCCCACAAGCCATGACATTTTGAAGTTTTACCTGAGTAAAGTCCCAAAGCCTCTGTGATGAGCGTGACACTCCCTCACATTTTTTTAGACTTGGCGTCCGCCCTCGTCCCTCGTCCACCAGACACTTGGTGTTGGGCAGGAACATAGTGGAGCCCAGGGGACCAAGCTGCAGAAGCCCCGCTGAGGTGTAACGGGCCAGCTAAATAATCACGTCAATGCCAGGTAAACGTCAATATAAAAGGTTTTACACACAAATTCTTCCTATGCAAGCACCCACATAGTCATTGGACATTACAAAACCTTTTGAATACATCTGTACATGTTATTGTGTACATAATACTTGAGCTGTCTCATGAGAAAGATATTTCTTGATGCATTGAGAACAAAACAAAGGTAAGTAATAATGCCTCTTGAGCTGAACAAGAGATGTCAAACCAGCGCCTGCTCTTTCAACAACTGAAACACAAATACCCAGTGGAACATCTTGAAACAAAAGACGGGATATGACCAAGTAAATCTTGAATCCAGCTCTATTGAACCTTCATAAAATCCCATGCAAGGCCCATCCCCCCTAGTTACTGTTGTAATGTCCGACAAACATTTGCAGCGTAATTGGCTGAAATAATAGCTAATGATGTGTGCATGTACAGTGGGGAGAACAAGTATTTGATACACTGCCGATTTTGCAGGTTTTCCCACTTACAAAGCATGTAGAAGTCTGTAATTTTTATCATAGGTACTCTTCAACTGTGAGTGACGGAATCTAAAACAAAAATCCAGAAAATCACATTGTATGATTTTTAAATAATTAATTTGCATTTTATTGCATGACATAAGTATTTGATCACCTACCAACCAGTAACAATTCAGAAAAGCAGAACTTAATATTTGGTACAGAAACCTTTGTTTGCAATTACAGAGATCATACGTTTCCTGTAGTTCTTGACCAGGTTTGCACACACTGCAGCAGGGATTTTGGCCCACTCCTCCATCCAGATCCTTCATGTTTCAGGGCTGTCGCTGGGCAATACGGACTTTCAGCTCCCTCCAAAGATTTTCTATTGGGTTCAGGTCTGGAGACTGGCTAGGCCACTCCAGGACCTTGAGATGCTTCTTACGGAGCCACTCCTTAGTTGCCCTGGCTGTGTGTTTCGGGTCGTTGTCATGCTGGAAGACCCAGCCACGACCCATCTTCAGTGCTCTTACTGAGGGAAGGAGGTTGTTGGCCAGGATCTCGCAATACATGGCCCCATCCATTCTCCCCTCAATACGGTGCAGTCGTCCTGTCCCCTTTGCAGAAAAGTATCCCCAAAGAATGATGTTTCCACCTCCATGCTTCACGGTTGGGATGGTGTTCTTGGGGTTGTACTCATCCTTCTTTTTCCTCCAAACACGGCGAGTGGAGTTTAGACCAAAAAGCTCGATTTTTCTCTCATCAGACCACATGACCTTCTCCCATTCCTCCTCTGGATCATCCAGATGGTCATTGGCAAACTTCAGACGGGCCTGGACATGCGCTGGCTTGAGCAGGGGGACCTTGCGTGCGCTGCAGGATTTTAATCCATGACGGCGTAGTGTGTTACTAATGGTTTTCTTTGAGACTGTGGTCCCAGCTCTCTTCAGGTCATTGACCAGGTCCTGCCGTGTAGTTCTGGGCTGATCCCTCACCTTCCTCATGCTCATTGTTGCCCCACGAGGTGAGATCTTGCATGGTGCCCCAGACCGAGGGAGATTGACCATCATCTTGAACTTCTTCCATTTCCATTTTTTTTTAAAACACACACATTTTTTTGGGGGGGAAATGTTGCCTATTGTCCTGTAGCCCATCTCAGCCTTGTGCAGGTCTACAATTTTATCCCTGATGTCCTTACACAGCTCTCTGGCCTTGGCCATTGTGTAGAGGTTGGAGTCTGTTTGATTGAGTGTGTGGAGAGGTGTCTTTTATACAGGTAGCGAGTTCAAACAGGTGCAGTTAATACAGGTAATGAGTGGAGAACAGGAGGGCTTCTTAAAGAAAAACTAACAGGTCTGTAAGAGCCGGAATTCTTACTGGATGGTAGGTGATCAAATACTTATGTCATGCAATAAAATGCAAATTAATTATTTAAAAATCATACAATGTGATTTTCTGGATTACAGACCTCTACATGCTTTGTAAGTAGGAAAACCTGCAAAATCGGCAGTGTATCAAATACTTGTTCTCCCCACTGTATGTACTGTCAACACCATATGTATTTGGACAGTGAAGCAAAATTATACTCCAGCATTTTGGATTTGAATGTTTTTATATTAGGTGACTGTATATATTGTCACCTTTTATTTGAGGGTATTTTCATACATACAGTTGAAGTCGGAAGTTTACATACACTTAGGTTGATTAAAACTCATTTTTCAACCACTCCACAGATGTCATGTTAACAAACCATAGTTTTGGCAAGTCAGTTAGGACATCTACTTTGTGCATGACACAAGTAATTCTTCCAAAAATTGTTTACAGACAGATTATTTCACTTATAACTCACTATATCATAATTCCAGTGGGTCAGAAGTTTACATACACTAAGTTGACTGTGCCTTTAAACAGCTTGGAAAATTCCAGAACATTATGTCATGGCTTTAGAAGCTTCTGATAGGCTAATTGACATCATTTGAGTCAATTGAAGGTGTACCTGTGGATGTATTTCAAGGCCTACCTTCAAACTCAGTGCCTCTTTGCTCGACATCATGGGAAAATCAAAAGAAATCAGCCAAGACCTCAGAAAAAAAATGGTAGACTTCCACAAGTCTGGTTCATCCTTGGGAGCAATTTCCAAACGCCTGAAGGTACCACGTTCATCTGTACAAACAATAGTACGCAAGTATAAACACCATGGGACCACGCAGCCGTCAGGAAGGATACGCGTTCTGTCTCCTAGAGATGAACGTACTTTGGTGCGAAAAGGGCAAATCAATCCCAGAACAACAGCAAAGATGCTGGAGGAAAAAGGTACAAAAGTATCAATATCCACAGTAAAACGAGTCCTATATCGACATAACCTGAAAGGCCGCTCAGCAAGGAAGAAGCCACTGCTCGAAAACCGCCATAAAAAAGCCAGACTACGGTTTGCAACTGCACATGGGGACAAAGATCATACTTTTTGGAGAAATATCCTCTGGTCTGATGAAACAAAAATAGAACTGTTTGGCCATAATGACCATCGTTATGTTTGGAGGAAAAAGGGGGAGGCTTGCAAGCTGAACACCATCCCATGCTTCTGATGCACTTCACAAAATAGATGGCATCATGAGGAAGGAAAATTATGTGGATATATTAAAGCAACATCTCAAGACATCGGTCAGGAAGTCGCAAAAGGGTCTTCCAAATGGACAATGACCCTAAGCATACTCCCAAAAATGGCTTAAGGACAACAAAGTCAAGGTATTGGAGTGGCCATCACAAAGCCCTGACCTCAATCCTATAGAAAATGTGTGGGCAGAACTGAAAAAGCGTGTGTGAGCAAGGAGGCCTACAAACCTGACTCAGTTACACCAGTTCTGTCAGGAGGTATGGGCCAAAATTCACCCAACTTATTGTGGGAAGCTTGTGGAAGGCTACCCGAAACATTTGACACAAGTTAAACAATTTAAAGGCAATGCTACCAAATACTAATTGAGTGTATGTAAACTTCTGACCCACTGGCAATGTGATGAGATAAATAAAAGCTGAAATAAATAATTCTCTCTACTATTATTCTGACATTTCACATTCTTAAAATAAAGTGGTGATCCTAACTGACCTAAGACTGACCTTAAATGTCAGGAATTGTGAAAAACTGTAGGTAAACTTCCGACTTCAACTGTATCTGTTTTACCGTTTAGACAATGAAAGCACTTTATCTATCTAGTCCTCCCAATTTGAAGCTGTATTAGTGTACAGTAGTAGTGAATTAAAGTAGTCAACATTTTAGTATTTGGTCCCAAATTCCTTGCAAACCATGACTACATCAAGCTTGTGACTCTACATCATTGTATGCATTTGCAGTTTGTTTTGGTTTTGTTTTGGATTATGTTTTGCCCAATAGAAACTGAATTGTGACTAATGACTGGAGTCATTTCTATCTAAGTGGTAGATAAGATGGAAAAAAAAGGATACATTCTGCACTGTCGCCATTTTGGATCTCAAATCCAAAATGCTGGAGTACAAAGCCAAATAAATATGGTGTTGACTCTATGTTCCATGCTGAAATCTCAATTGTTCATGAGCTTAATGGATTGTACATGCCTTTGTTTGAGTGCATGTTTGATATATAACACCCAGTGATCCTATCTGACGAGTTTATTTCACATAACTCCTAATATTTAATTTCATAAGCCAAAAGTTAGCTTCCATCCATTGACTGTCACAGTGAATAACACAGACGAATACAAAAGCCAGGGTTTAATTATTCATAGTGAACAACACTCAGGAAACTAGATGCAAGAGAGGATGTTGGAGCCCGTCACAGGTGCTGCTCCATTATTCTGAGTAGAGGGATAGCCTAACCTTACAGTGTATAATTGGCCTGTGTCAAGCTTATTCATTTGGAATTCACAGAATTACCATGCTAAAGCAATCTAGATAACACCACAAACAACCACTGTGAGATGAACAATGGAAGGGCTTGAAAGCAAACGTGCTGGGATGGATGGTGTATTGTGGTTGTGTGTGAGGGGGGCAGGATGTATGGGGAAGTGATTTATGTTCATGTAAGCACTTGTATAAGAGAAAGCCAGAAGATCATATTTTCCCCCAGTTATATTTAAACATTAAAATCCTAATATATACCCTACCCATTTCACAGTAACAAACTAACTGAATTTAGAGTTCAACAGCAGAAGATCCCCTGACCTGAGATGTCATGCCATGGCACGGGTAGAGAATTGCACTGTTGTCATCATCTGGTCCTTGGTCTAAGCAATAGCCACTGGCCTTGCTGTTTCGCACCTCGCCGTAGGTGATGGTGTCGTTGTACACTCGCATCTCTGGATACACATTCTGCAAATACCACTGGAAACTGCGACATTGCAATTTCTTCCTCAAGGCGATTCTCTCAGAAACATCTCCAAAATCAACCCCAGGGTTCTGATTAGTTGGAAAACAATTCACAGCACCAAAAACAATGACACGTTTAAGATCAGAAGTTAGTAGATGCAATTGAGCTGTAGAATATTGTTCCCCTTTAGGGAACTACACTATACTTACATTGATGGGGATATTCCAGGCCATGTATACATGGGATTTGTAGTCATCCATCCACACCTCTGCTGCCCTCAAGGCATTGCGCTTGGCATAGTAATCAATGTCGTTGTTGTAGGGTTTCTTGGTGCGTTCAATGTGTGCCACCCGAGCACAAGGTAACACCTCCATACTCCCCCCACACTGCCATACCTAAGCAATAACATAGACGGTCAAGAAATAAAAAGAAAGAAAGAAAGAAAGAAAGAAAGAAAGAAAGAAAGAAAGAAAGAAAGAAAGAAAGAAAGAAAGAAAGAAAGAAAGAAAGAAAGAAAGAAAGAAAGAAAGAAAGAAAGAAAGACCGACGCCTGCCCTGAGCACAATAGAAATATAGTTTTGTATTCTAGAAAATAATCTTGTTGAGAGAGTTGCAGAGGCAATTGCCCACAGGCACATTGTTAACAATCAGCAGTTGCCTAGTTGTTGAATTGCTTGGACATTTTTCAGACAAAGGGCCACTTCATTGTGTGTATTATTATACTGTGCTGGTGGTGATGCCAAAGAGTCGTTTTTCTGAGTACCTCTCCATACTCCAGCGCTGTGAGCACAGCACAGAGAGGTACCTCACAATAGCATTGTATGGCTTAAATCTCTTGTGATACAATCAACTGTCTCTCAATGAGTTTCTATTGTTGTGCTGGCTCCCTCTCCCACTGACTCTACCTGGACCACATTAGCCCCTTTGACAGGCCTCTTCTTCTCTCCGTACCCCTCTCTCTCTGCTCCCTCTCTCCCCATCCTTCTCTCTCCTGCTGTCTCCGGTGTGTCCTCTCATTTCCCCACATGGCTTCTCACGTCATAACGATCATGTCTGGGGCAATGAAGTGTAAAATATGCCAACGCACCAGCCTGTGTGCCAGTGGGACGCTGGTAGGTGACTGCAGAGTCTCTGGATCCCATTCAATTCTCACACTGGGACACAACTTCCATACCAATGTCACTGTAGACTTTTTGACTGTCTACAAACCAAACTAGTCCTGTCTCCCAAAAACAACAGTAATATTATTGCAGAGTAATGGAATACAAATGGGCACAGGCCTTTTGTGAAATAAATCATTCACTAATCACTTGACACAGAAATATTTTTGGTGCATTACAAGGGCATGGTTTTGTTATTCAGCAGAATACCAGGTGGTGCGGTGCAGGATCATTTTCATCCATATTCATGCCAACTGGTCTCCCTGTAGCTTAGAGCCTAATGACTACTTAATGATCTCAGTAGAGCCACACAGAAAACATATTTACAACATGTAGGGAGAGAAATTAGTCAGAACAGCCCGATATGTTTCAACAATAAGACATTGATGCCAAGTCACCGGAAACAATCAGGATTAAGTTATTTTAGGACCTCCTCAGATCAATGATGTGATGGATTTTTACATTCTGTTCGCTAGTAAAACTGAACTTGTGTTGAATCATACTTCAGATAATGGTAGCCGATCCCTTTTAAAGATATTGAAATCTATTTGGATCACTCAAATGAAAATGGGGCCTTAATCAATTTCATCATTTGTTACGTTCATATTAAATCACACCCATTATTTTTACTGTGACAGAGCTTAATTGAACTTCATGCATGACTTCCAGCACACAAACACTTAAACTCCCCAGTCACAAAGACTTAATGATTTTCTTGCTCTATAATATCTTTGTACTCGGCTAACACATAATGGACCACAGGGTTTGCCTAGCTTAATCTTTACACAACATACTGTATTCCTCAGTTCTTAGTTTAAGCATGTAGCACATAGAAACTTACCCTCATGCCCAACTCAATGTTCTCTCCTCCATACACCTCCATGCCTGGGTCAAGAAGGCCAATATCTCTAAAGTATTCTCTGTTCACCACAAAGGAGCAGCCAATCATGGCAGGGGTCCTGAACAGGAGAAATCACATCTTGTATAACTACCCAGTTCAGAAACGAGTTGTCAAATATTGTATATTTTAAGAACATGTTTTTCAAGCCCACATTTACTGTAAAACAACATACATCAGAGTACTGCATAAGAGTGCTGCCAAAGCACCTGCCCCCAATAATATCTGAGATATATAAACTACCAGTCTTTATTTGTACTATTTTCTACATTGTAGAATAATAGTAAAGACATCAAAACTATGAAATAACACATTTGGAATCATGTAGTAACCAAAAAAGTGTTAAACAAATTCTTCAAATAGCCACCTTTTGCCTTGATGACAGCTTTGCACACTCTTGGCATTCTCTCAACCAGTTGGAATGCTGGTCCAACAGTCTTGAAGGAGTTCCCACATATGCTGAGCACTTGTTGGCTGCTTTTCCATTCACTCTGCGGTCCAACTCATCCCAAACCATCTCAATTTGGTTGAGGTTGGGGATTGTGGAGGCCAGGTCATCTGATGCAGCATTCCATCACTCTCCTTCTTGGTAAGAAGCCCTTACACAGACTGGATGTATGTTGGGTCATTGTCCTGTTGAAAAACAAATTATAGTCCCACTAAGCCCAAACTAGATGGGATCGCGTATCGCTGCAGAATGCTGTGGTAGCCATGCTGGTTAAGCGAATTCCAAATAAATCGCACTCCCACACCAAAACATCTCCTCCTCCATGCTTCACGGTGGGAAATACACATGCAGAGATCATCTGTTCATCCACATCGTGTCTCACAAAGACACAGCGGTTGGAACCAAAAATCTCCAATTTGGTCTCCAGACTAAAGGACACATTTTCACCCGTCTAATGTCTCTTCTTATTATTGGTGTCCTTTAGTAGTGGTTTCTGTGCAGCAATTCAACCATGAAGGCCTGATTCACACAGTCTCCTCTGAACAATTGATGTTGAAATGTGTCTGTTACTTGAACTCTGTGAAGCATTTATTTGGGCTGCAATTTTTGAGGCTGGTAACTCTAATGAACTTATTCTCTGCAGCAGAAATAACTCTGGGTCTTCCTTTCCAGTGGCGGTCCTCATGAGAGTTTCATCATAGCGATTGATGGTTTTTGCGACTGCACTTGAAGAAACTTTAAAAGTTCTTGAAATGTTCCATATTGACTGACCTTCATGTCTTAAAGTAATGATGGACTGTCATTTCTCTTTGCTTATTTTAACTGTTCTTGGACTTGGTATTGGACTTGGTATTTTACCGAATAGGGCTATCTTCTGTGATTTGTTTAACACTTTTTTGATGACTACATGATTCCATGTGTTATTTCATAATTTTGATGTCTTCACTATTATTCTACAGTGTAGAAAATAGTAAAAATAAAGAAAAACCCTTGAATGACTAGGTGTTGTAAAACATTTGACCGGTAGTGTATTTTTCCCATACCTGATGGGTGCCGTCTGATCTCCTCTGTCCAGCCAGGCCTGAGGGGGGATGATGTACATACACCACAGGCCCCAGTTGTAGCCATGGGCCGCGTTAGAATACTGCTGCACCTCAAACGTGTTGTACTTGATGTTGTCAATCGACGGTAGAATAATACGTGTTCGATCCTCCCTGATTCTTGTTAGGATTGGCTCTGCCCTGTCAAAGAAGGAAAGGAGACACATTTTAGTCAAATGTTTTATCTCTATAAATATTTTCATATCAGGAGCTGGAGATGTTTACTGGTAACTGTACACTGTAAATCAACCATACTCAATAAGCGGGCCGCGGTCCGGACCCAGAACGGGGTCAATACTTACGTTTTTTAGGAACTCAGTCGGGCTTTCAACTTACTGATGTTGAGAGTTTTAATAGTATCATGCAATTTCTAAATTTGGTAGGGCATGGGCAGTTTTCCTCTTGTTATGTCATTCATTGACAGACCTTAGAGAGCTATTTATAGCCTGTTAGAAATGTCCGGTTGATCAACTAGCTCATGTTAGCTAGGTAGATAAATTAGGCTAACCTATCGTAATCTTGTAGGCTATGTATCATGGCCACAATGGCCAGATTATGTGCCCAGGAGCCTTGCCAGGGATTTTGCTGAGTCAGACAGGTATTATATGAACACATATAAGACATGGCCAAATGTGTAGAATTGCAGAAAATTAGCTTTCAAACTGCTAAATGTTCAAGCTGGAGGTTTCTTACTATGCGGATAAATGACCATATCAATCAGTACCTTTGGCCCCTAGAAAATTAGTGTGACCGCCCTAACAAAATAAAACATTAAAATCACGTGTTTTTCGGTCACGTGTGAACAAATCACTTTTTTATTTTTTATTTTAATGTAAAATGTTCATGAGTCAGACACATTTTTGACAAGTGTGAAGTTTCACATAGATTTTTCACATGTTAATCTTTCACATGACTCAGACATATGGTTTCCGGACATTTCACATTTGAACCCGGTCTACCACGGGAGAAGCCAACGTCTTCACCATTCGACAAAGAGGGCCAACAATAATTCTGAAGTTGCAGGTGGGCCTACCTCATCACGTGACCATTAGCAACTTGACAGACTCAAGTCCGCAACACTTTCACATTTGCATTTTTACATTTTAATGTCAACTAGAGCTGTCAAACGATTCAAAAATGAAATTGAGTTTATCGCAGGATTTAGCCGTAAATGTAGGTGTTTTATACAAAAACCATTGCAACCACATTGCTGTTTTGATTTTGTCCCAAAGTAACGGTTAGCAAAATCAGGTAAATTGATAAACACACTTTCTCTAACCTCAAAGTCAACTTGTTTTGACATAGCATTGTTGTTTTTAGCTGTATAGATGATGTATTTTTGATATTTTCAGGGTATTTTGAACACTTTCAGACAATGCGATAAAACCTTTTTTGACACTAAAATTGCAAAAGGTTCACTTGAGTAAATTGATTAACTCTGACAACACTAATTTTAACATGTTAAACAGGATAAATAAGGAGACACGGAGCGCTTGCTTCTCTGTTCTTTTCACTGAGCTTCTTCCAAAGGTTACTGAGCATGCAGCAGTAACACCCCGAATGGATGGCTCAGTAATTAGAAATAATTATATTTTAACACCATTTATTAATATAGTTCCCTTTTTAGTTTATTATTATACTCAGGCAGGCTAAATTACCTTTTTACAGAATTAGATTACAGAATTTGCTATTCTAATTCCATAGCAACATGTTAACACCACCTTTTCAAATGGGAGGAGAATAGCACTATTTCACCACCACACGTGAACTTGCAATTCCACATGTGAAAGTGAGATTTCCCCATGTGGAGTTTTCTTACATGTGAAACGGCAAATTTCACGTGTTTTTTTAGTAAAGGCAAACCTTTTCATATAGTATTTGAGTACCTCTGCTGTAGATGTAGTATACATGCTGACATGAAAGCATGACAGTAAATCATGTTTCTGTCATCTCATCTGTTCCCAGGGGGAAAACGGGACCACTGCAGTCTGTTCAAGCATTTCATCATCATCAAAACATCCTGACTCCTTACTGCTAGCAGAGGGAGGTACACTTCTCATCTTTCCTTACACTTGACAGCTCCTTTCTCATTTCACGCCTGTTCCAGAGATCAAAACCAAATCAATATTAATGTATGTAGCTAGCAGTTCTCTGTATTACGACTGTAGTGAAACGCTCACGCTGATGTCCTCACATGGGACACAAGGTTCTGTTTTTTCAGTGTAAAACGAATTTATTGATGCAATCAGAGACAATTTTCCACTGTGGTTATTACATTAGCAAAAGAGTGCAAATAAGGAGTCTACATTTCACAACTGCAATATCGTTTTAGAACAAATAGGGATAACCTCTGAGAGTTAGTGTAACCTTTCCTGAATTAATTCCTCTTTCAAAGTGGTGTGGTGAAGATGGATTGCAGTGACTACTGTACTTCCTTGTCTTTCCATTACTGAAGGAAAGGAATACCTCTGATATGTAAATAAGAGTGCTCTTCTTCTGTCAGACTGTCTTAAGACACAGATGCACAAACATTATCAGCAGGTCTCAGTGTAATGAATTCCAGGCTTAAAATAGCACAGTATGTACAGTAGCTACATATTGGAGGACATATTTGAGTGTTGCACCTCAGTGTTGGGAAGAATCTGCATCTGATTGATGATAATGCATGAGACTTTCAATCTAAGGGGAAATAAGAATATCTTTCTCACCATGCTGTGTTGAACTCAACATGTGCGTCAAAGAAGCCAACAACTGGTGCAGTGGCAACTTTCCATCCAAGGATTCTGGCCCGTACAAGTCCCTCTCGTCTGCTATTTCTGACAATCTTCACTAGGCCTGGATAATTCTTATTCACATACTGATCCAGGTTCAGCTTTAGGTCCACTGAAAAAACAAACAAAGAATCAAGTGTTGGAGCTCAAACTAGAAAACAATAATTTCAGGTAGGTGTCTCTCTCTCTCTCTCTCTCTCTCTCTCTCTCTCTCTCTCACTCTCTCTCTCTCTCTCTCTCTCTCTCTCTCTCTCACTCTCTCACTCTCACTCTCTCTTGCTCTCTCTCTCTCACTCTCACTCTCTCTTGCTCTCTTGCTCTCTCTCTTGCTCTCTCTCTCTCGCTATCTCTCTCGCGCTCTCTCTTTTTCCCTCTTACCCATACACATACACCCATACACACACACACACACCCATACACACACACACCCATACACACACACACAGTCTTGTATAACTAACATTGTGGGGACAAGCAATTCAGTCCCATTCAAAATCCTATTTTCCCTAACCCCTAACAGTAACCATAACCCAAACCTTAAAACCAAAACCTAACCCTAAACCTAAACCTAAACCTAATCCTAGCTCCTAACCCTAAAACTAATCCTAGCTCCTAACCCTAAACCTAATTTCTAACCTTAACCCTAAACCCCCTAGAAATAGCATTTGACCTTGTGGGGACTACCAATATATCCCCAGTTGGTCACATTTTTTGTTTGTTTACCATTCTTGTGGTCCCCACAAGTATAGTTAAACACGTCCACACACACGCACTGTAAAAGCCCTTGACTTACCACTGTCACTGTTGTCGTCCACCAGGATAATCTCCTTGAGGATGTGTGCAGGTGTGTGATTGACCAGGCTATGGACTGATCGTAGAATCACAGACAAGGCTTCGTTTACAAAGATGAACACCACCGCCATCTGAGGGAGGTCATCTGGGTAAGTCATCAGCTTGCATCTGTCAACACAATTTAGGGAGGAGCTGTCACATCAGTGCCCTAAACTCAAATGTTACCTTCTGGTTTTCAAGCTGTGACGGCAGGGTTTAGACCTACTTTTTCGGCCTGTAGTCGGGAATTGATCTATCCAGTGGGATTTGATTGCTCAGCTGTGCGTTGTAGCCATACTCCTCGTACTTTCCCCCATCTGGGTCACTGACAGGGTTTCTCAGGGTTGCAGGGATCCTGGCCTGCCCCTGTCTCAGACCCACTTTTCCCTCCAGTAATCCAACCGGCTTTCCCAGCCCTGTGGAAATTCAGAGGAAATAGTCAGACTCATTTTGCTGTCTGAGGTGCCCCTGGATCACAAAATCAAGCAAGCTGTTACACCTTTCATCTCAATTCGTCAATAATTTGAGAATCTCCCAGTCTGACTGACAAACAGGAGAACCAGGTAGAAGGAAGCTCAAGGTTGTTATTATTATTCTTTACCTAGACTCTACTAGTGGAGAGGAATACACAAAAATGGGACAGCATGATTGACTTGTAATGTGAGTAGAATGGCTTAAACTGTCAGTATTACAGCAGGACCTGGCATCTTGCTAATCCAACTTCTGAACTGATTATGCATTTAAACACTAATTATTAGTGTCAAAGTGACATAGTCGAAACTTAATTATTGCATTAATTAATTGATTAAATTAGCTTGTCCCTTGAGGTGGATTTTAGAAAGCAAATGGATCAGACAAACTCCACATTGGATAATGAAGATAAATGTGGTATACAGGTGTAGGATTTTAATTTGACCTACAGTACCAGTCAAAAGTTTGGCTTTTGGGTTTTTCTATATTTTTACTATTTTCTACATTTTAGAATAATAGTGAAGACATCAAAACTAAGAAACTACGTGTATGGAATCATGTAGTAACCAAAAAACAAATCAAAATATATTTGAGATTTGAGATTCTTCAAAGTAGCCATCCTTTGCCTCGATGACAGCTTTGCACATTCTTGGCATTTATTTTTTATTATATAACCAGAGGGACATATAGATTTCTATATGTGGGGTAAAGAGATTTCTTCTTGGGTGACTTTGTCATTCATTATTTTAGTCCTTAGTCCTTGCGCAGAAAAAGAAGAGGCGACATTTAACCACAATTGTTTGGAGCAAGATTGAGACCTGTCAATTAAGGCTGACACCATCCATCCTTCTAAACTGCTTTGTAGTGGATTTTAATTATACTCCTAAAAGAGAATGTTGTTAAATATTTTAGGTGCTAAAAAGAGGGGCCATGGACATTACCCATGGAGGGCTACTGGATGTGCAGGCTTTTGTTTCCAGACAGTCCTCTAAAACACATCTGATTCAGCTAATCAAGGTGCTGATGAGCACTTCATTAATATCTCTCCAGTAAGAGTGTTGGCCACCCCTGATCTAGTAAAAAAATATATAATTATGGCCGATCACACAGTCTATATACTGTAATATTGTTAATATCCACAATTATATGTTTTAAAAAACAAACTATAACTCTCCATATGGATTAGAAGAACAGGGCCCTTTGTCAAGGTTATTTTTGGATGACTGAAAAGCAGGTTAGACATGTGGGCTAAAAGTGATGCTGGGAATGGTACTGTAAATATGGATGAGGTAGATGCGGGCCAGGTTGATAATTAATCCAATATAAGAGAAATACGATACCCATGGGTTGTATGACAGCTGAGATGTGGCAAATCCACGAAACACTGTAAAATGCATGATTTACTCGAAGCGCTATACAATTAATTAATAAGCACTGACATGGGGTGAAATAAAGTTACACCAAGCTGACTCTTGATGTTCATGATCACATCAATCAATCATTTACCGTTTAATTGATGGTAGACCACGTCCTCAAGATGCTCAAGCCTCTGGAGAATAGCCTGCTTGTCCACAAAGTTAGTGACTTTTCCATTTCTACTGCTAGATCTTTTCTCAGTGGTCCTGCCGTTTTTCATGAATTCCTCTGAGCGATCCTGAATTCTGCAGTAAATCGAGAACAGTATAATGCCCACAAACACGCAGATGTTTACAGTCAACAAAGTTTTTATCTGCCGTGCCCTAGCCATGAAACCGAGGGGAAAACAACAGCATCTACCCATGAAAGAAAAACACGCGCACTCCCAAGTTTGGTGACCAATCTTTGTGTATGTGTATGGGCACGTATTCTCATCATAGCCACCTCAGTGCTCCCGCGCAGAAAAGGAGCTCTTCATTCAGCACCAGCACCCTCGCCGCAGGGATTATAATAGACAAGAATACTGTCAAAAACAATAAACCAATGTAGAATCACATTTCCATTCATCCTCTCCAAATTGGTTCAAGAGAGAAGATATTGTCGGGCGAACTCCTGCCCCCAACTGATTGCTTACTCAGCCACTGATTGCTTACTCCTTAGCAGCATGTCAGTATATCTCGCTTCAGTGCGCTAAACGTTAGGCTTGCTTCCAGTTGCCAGTAGTACAATCGAGGACAAAAGAAGCGAGAGTAGCCTAGGCTAATACCCCATCTAGTTTCCCTTAGTCACCCCACTTGATTTTTTAAAATCATGAACAAAACACCAAGGCGTTACTAATGAGAAGTGAAAGTAATCCTTAATCGCATTTTATCTTGCTCGCTTGATGAAGACTGTTAAGTAAAGATGAAAGGGCTGACATAGGCTACCAGTAACCAAGCTATGTTTGATATCGCCCCGATGCACTGTTTCTGAACAGAGAGATGGAAAGCATCCCTGTTACAGGTCTCTCTCTCTCTCTCTCTCTCTCTCTCTCTCTCTCGCTCTCGCTCTCGCTCTCTCTCTCTCTCTCTCTCTCTCTCTCTCTCTCTCCATCTCTCTCTCCATCTCCATCTCTCTCTCTGTCTCTCAATTCAATTCTATTTCAATTTAAGGGCTTTATTGGCATGGGAAACATACGTTAACATTGCCAAAGCAAGTGAAGTAGATAGTAAACAATAAACATTTACAGTAAACATCACACTCAGAAGTTCCAAAAGAATAAAGACATATCAAATGTTATATTATGTATATATACAGTGTTGTAACAATGTGCAAACAGTTAAAGTACACATGGGAAAATAAATAAACATAAATGTGGGATGTATTTACAATGGTGTTTGTTCTTCACTGGTTGCCCTTTTTTGTGTCAACAGGTCACAAATATGGCTGCTGTGATGGCACACTGTGGTATTTCACCCAGTAGATATGGGAGTTTATCAAAATTGAGTTTGTTTTCAAACTCTTTGTGGATCTGTGTAATCTGAGGGAAATACAGTGGGGAGAACAAGTATTTGATACACTGCCGATTTTGCAGGTTTTCCTACTTACAAAGCATGTAGAGGTCTGTAATTTTTATCATAGGTACACTTCAACTGTGAGAGACGGAATCTAAAACAAAAATGCAGAAAATCACATTGTATGATTTTTAAATAATGAATTTGCATTTTATTGCAAGACATAAGTATTTGATCACCTACCAACCAGTAACAATTCCGGCTCTCACAGACCCGTTAGTTTTTCTTTAAGAAGCCCTCCTGTTCTCCACTCATTACCTGTATTAACTACACCTGTTTGAACTCATTACCTGTATAAAAGACACCTGTCCACACACTCAATCAAACAGACTCCAACCTCTCCACAATGGCCAAGACCAGAGAGCTGTGTAAGGACAGCAGGGATAAAATTGTAGACCTGCACAAGGCTGGGATGGGCTACAGGACAATAGGCAAGCAGCTTGGTGAGAAGGCAACAACTGTTGGCGCAATTATTAGAAAATGGAAGAAGTTCAAGATGACGGTCAATCTCCCTCGGTCTGGGGCACCATGCAAGATCTCACCTCGTGGGGCATCAATGATCATGAGGAAGGTGAGGGATCAGCCCAGAACTACACAGCAGGACCTGGTTAATGACCTGAAGAGAGCTGGGACCACAGTCTCAAAGAAAACCATTAGTAACACACTACGCCGTCATGGATTAAAATCCTGCAGCGCACGCAAGGTCCCCCTGCTCAAGCCAGCGCATGTCCAGGCCCGTCTGAAGTTTGCCAATGACCATCTGGATGATCCAGAGGAGGAATGGGAGAAGGTCATGTGGTCTGATGAGACAAAAATAGAGCTTTTTGGTCTAAACTCCACTCGCCGTGTTTGGAGGAAGAAGAAGGATGAGTACAACCCCAAGAACACCATCCCAACCGTGAAGCATGGAGGTGGAAACATCATTCTTTGGGGATGCTTTTCTGCAAAGGGGACAGGACGACTGCACCGTATTGAGGGGAGGATGGATGGGGCCATGTATCGCGAGATCTTGGCCAACAACCTCCTTCCCTCAGTAAGAGCATTGAAGATGGGTCGTGGCTGGGTCTTCCAGCATGACAACGACCTTGAAACACACAGCCAGGGCAACTAAGGAGTGGCTCCGTAAGAAGCATCTCAAGGTCCTGAAGTGGCCTAGCCAGTCTCCAGACCTGAACCCAATTGAAAATCTTTGGAGGGAGCTGAAAGTCTGTATTGCCCAGCGACAGCCCCGAAACCTGAAGGATCTGTATGGAGGAGTGGGCCAAAATCCCTGCTGCAGTGTGTGCAAACCTGGTCAAGAACTACAGGAAACGTATGATCTCTGTAATTGCAAACAAAGGTTTCTGTACCAAATATTAAGTTCTGCTTTTCTGATGTATCAAATACTTATGTCATGCAATAAAATGCAAATTAATTACTTAAAAATCATACAATGTGATTTTCTGGATTTTTGTTTTAGATTCCGTCACTCACAGTTGAAGAGTACCTATGATAAAAATGACAGACTTATACATGCTTTGTAAGTGGGAAAACCTGCAAAATCGGCAGTGTATCAAATACTTGTTCTCCCCACTGTATGTGTCTCTAATATGGTCATTTATTTGGCAGGAGGTTAGGAAGTGCAGCTCAGTTTCCACCTCATTTTGTGGTCAGTGTGCACACAGCCTGTATTCTCTTGAGAGCCAGGTCTGCCTACGGCAGCCTTTCTCAATAGCAAGGCTATGCTCACTGAGTCTGTACATTGTCAAAGCTTTCCTTAAGTTTGGGTCAGTCACAGTGGTCAGGTATTCTGCCACTGTGTACTCTCTGTTTAGGGCCAAATGGCATTCTAGTTTGCTCTGTTTTTTTGTTAATTCTTTCCAATGTGTCAAGTAATTCCGCATTCTCGTGGATAGCCCTATCTGGTGCAATTTGTAATTTTGCTGCTCTGACTCTATTTAAACTGCCACTTGTATTTAAATGTTTATTGATTTGTAATCTATTGTGAACCCTATTTTACCAGGTAATTTGCAATTGGGAACAGGCATATCACATGCCACCTCAAAGCCTATGTCAAACCCCAAACAATACTAGGGCTACTTCCATAATCAAGAAACTAAGCCACCAAGGTCAGTCAATGATGTGTGTTGGTGTGCTTTCTAGAAAACACCATGAATGAAGCCAGAAAGGTGCACAATGTCATTCTGTGTTGTTTTTTGCTGCTGTTGTTTTTCGCTGTACACTCATTTCCCAGGGCACCCAACATAAAGCAGGCGGGTGCTGAATGTGCGTTGCTATAATTACACGATCCAACCGGAGGCCCAAACTGTTCCTCAGGGCAACAGTCAACAGTCTAGAGGGGGGGGGGGGGGCTCAAATCATATAGAATAAATAAAGCTTGTCCCAGGATATCCAAAGATAATAACAAACATCCAAGGAGGGAAAATAAATATCCCACATTATCATTATCACATGATGTGTACATTTGCCTAATGCGTTACATAATAAAATAAATATCAGCTAGAACTAAATTATATTGCAGTAATAAAGGACTGAAGCATCGAAGAAGCTCCACCGTAAGCTAGAAAAAGTCAAGAATAGAGACATGCATGTTTTCCAGAGCCCAATGGCAATGCTTCTACCTACTTGCCCAATATTATCCAAGAACTGTCATGGTCTGAGTACATTCATGTCATGGAGAACATACATGTAATCTTTACAACCTGATAGGTGGATCTGGCAAATCCCTAACAACATTAGCAAAACTGTTATTCCTTTCCTTGGTGAAATTGACCATGAAATGCAGACAAACCAAATTGTCCATAAAGAATATTAATGTACAGCTTTACAACCTGACTTTATAATATATTTTACATGTTGGGTAAAACTGCCGAGGGCAGCTTAATATTTCTAATTAAAGTTGATTTGGGACCAAAGCAGTATTTATTTTAAGCAAAGTGACGAATGAAAATGTCTGCACAGAACAGAAATGGCAACTGTTCATATTTTCTTACAGAATCATGAGATAAAGGGCATTAGGTTAATGCAAGGAATCTTCCATTAAACTTGTTATTGTAAAAAAAATACATTATAATACACTGACCTTTAGCAACATAAAGTGTCCCTTAAGATAGATTTGGCACTAGCAAAAGGCAGCCTGTCTGCACATTTTAAAGTTGGTTTGGCATTTCTATCTTAAACCATTCAAGAGTAATATCCCGTCCCTTCCATTTAGGAGCCAACACTACACCTCATTGATGAAGAATACCTCATGGAAACCTACAACACCCCCTGAGTATATCTTAAACAGGCACAGCAGAGGTGACACTGGGGATGACTCACTCTCTCTCTCTCTCTCTCTCTCTCTCTCACTCTCTCTCTCTCTCTCTCTCTCTCACTCTCTCTCTCTCTCTCTCCCACTCTCTCTCTCCCTCTCTCTCTCCCTCTCTCTATCGCTCTCTCTCGCTCTCTCTCTCTCTCTCTCTATCGCTCTCTCTCTCGCTCTCTCTCTCTCTACCGCTCTCTCTCGCTCTGTCTTGCTCTCTCTCTCTCTCTCTTTCTCCTCTCTCTCTCTCTCTCTCTCTCTCTCTCACTCTTGCTCTCTCTCTCTCTTTCTCTCGCTCTCTCTCTCTCTATCGCTCTGTCTCTCTCTCTCGCTCTCTCTTGCTCTCTCTCTCTCTCTTTCTCCTCTCTCTCTCTCTCTTTCTCCTCTCTCTCTCTCTCTCTTTCTCCTCTCTCTCTCGCTCTCTCTCTTGCTCTCTTGCTCTCTCTCTCTTGCTCTCTTGCTCTCTCTTTCTCCTCTCTCTCTCTCTTTCTCTCTCTCTCTCTCTCTCTCTCTCTCTCTCTCTCTCATTGGCCTTCCCAGTGAATCCATCCAAACACATTTCCCAGGCAATCCTGACTCTGTATTAGGAAATGTCCAAAACCATCACATCCTATTCAGAGCCAGTGGCAGCCTGAGTGCCAGACACGCTGTCTTAGCCAGATTAACAGCTTCATGAGGGCCATCAGACTGCAGCTGCTGTGGTCATACAGCACATCACAGGCAGGAGAAATATGGTGAGATTGTGAGAATAACAGTAAAATAGTTCCTTGCTTCATTGCAAACTGAGTTTAGGAAGTCGACCTAACATGTTTCGATGGCATTTGTGTCTTTGAACTCTGAGATGGGGTGGGAGACAATTGATACAGACAAGCTGAAGTTATATTTTCTTTTCCTTGATTTTGTAATAAATGTAGTTTTTTTGCTTAGCACATATTTCTACAATATGGGAACATTGAAAAGATTCCGTATCGTCCTTAAAGGCCCAATGCAGTCAAAAATGTGATTTTGCTGTTTTATATTCAGTACCAGTCAAAAGTTTGGACACACCCACTCATTCAAGGGTTTTTCATTATTTTTACTATTTTCTACATTGTAGAATAATAGTGAAGACATCAAAACTATGCAATAACACATATGGAATCATGTAGTAACCAAAAAAGTGTTTCTATTATATTATATTATATTTTAGATTCTTCAAAGTAGCCACGCTTTGCCTTGATGACAGCTTTGCACACTCTTGGCATTCTCTCAACCAGCTTCATGAGGAATGTTTTTCCAACAGTCTTTTGTGGAGTTCCTACATATGCTGAGCACTTGTTGGCTGCTTTTCCTTCACTCTGCGGTCCAACTCATCCCAAACCATCTCAACTGGGTTGAGGTCGGGTGATTGTGGAGGCCAGGTCATCTGATGCAGCACTCCATCACTCTCCTTGGTCAAATAGCCCTTACACAGACTGTAAGGTGTGTTTTTTTTTGTCATTGGTGTGTCCAACCTTTTGACTAGTACTGTATATTTCCACCCTTTGAGGTTGAAATATAACTGTGAAATTATGAAAATGATGCCTGAAATTTTTGCCTGTTTTGGTGGAAGGGAGTTTTGGCCTGCCTGGTGGTAAATTAGTTAATAGGCCAATAAGAAAGAGAGTTCCAAACCTTTCTGCCAATAACACAGAAATAATTTGATATTGAGATAAAAACGTCTGCATTGGACCTGTAACTAAAGATGACAAGATTATTTTGATGAGAGCATTTATGTCAGGTATTTCTGATAGATGTTGTGCAATATGCACACAAACAAAGATTTATGAAGGGCAATGTGGAGGCTGTGTTTAAACCATCCACCCCATATAAAAGTTACAATGTAAAGGTTGGACAACTGGATCCAACAGCACAATAAGTGACTTGGGATAGACCTGTGCTACCCTCTACTGACAGGCAGGTTTTTGGTTTCTCAAGGGGTTTTCAAAGAGCCAGGTATATGCCAGCAGAGGGCAGTGTAACACAAAATGAAATGGCTGTGGTGACTGGGCCCTCTTAGTCTTGGATAACGTTGAACAATAGCATTGCACAAATGTGCCCTATGGTCACTCAGATCTGTGAAAACACAGTGTGGAAGTACAACAGAGAAAACAAGGCCCACTCCAATCTTCGTCGCTGTTTTTCATAAAAGGTGGTTTCAGTACTGTCCCTCCTCTGTTCTGTGTTTCATATCATTTCACTGCAACTAATCAGTCAGATTTAATGAGAAAGTAGATAATTGATCTCATCACAAAGGTTAATCTGGAGTGTGCTTTTAGACTAAATGCATTGGCATCTGGGAATGGCAACAAGAAAAGGAGACCCTCAGTTGAGTAAAAATAAATTATATGTAAAAGACCATAACCATCTAGCATTACCATTGCATCCAATATAATAGAAGAATGGAAATAAGGAAGCAAATTGACATTAAAGGCCCAGTGCAGTCAAAAAAGTAATTTTCCTGTGTTATATATATATTTCCCCACTATGGGTTTTGGAATAATAATGTGAAATTGTGAAAATTATAATAATGCCCTTTTAGTGCAAGAGCTGTTTGAAAAGACCGCCTGACAATTACAGCTAGTTTTCAGTTTTCCCCACTCAGACCACTCCCAGATCATCATAGCAAAATTCTTGCTTGAGAAATGGCTCTTTGCTAAGAAGCTATTTTTGTTTCTTTCTGACCATTTTAACTGAAAACAATCACAGTAAGGTACTTAACTGTTACTCAGAAATTATTTGATCTTGAGATAAGAACAGCTGCATTGGGCCTTTAATGAGTATTGAATGGACTCCTGGTGCCTTGGGGAGGTTAGAACCTACTGTTCCAGAGCATACAGACCTTTCTAAATGGAGCACTTAATCAGGGAAAACCCACAGAGTCTGTCAGTGTACCACTAGAGACCTGAACGCAGTAACTATTGCAGCACAGCCCTCACTATACAAATATAGGAAATTGGTTTACTTACACTAAACAGAGTTTGGAGATTGTTATGTGATAACAGAGCATCATGTAGAATTGCAATCATAAAGCTGTTATCAGATCGACTTTGTTCAGAAACCAAGAGGATGATGAGAGCATATTCATGCTTCATGCATCTTTTAGCATTCTGCTAAGGTTCCTATGGGAGAGATGCAAACCACAGTAAAGGCTGGATGTTACTGATAATAACAACCTGAGGAAGCTGTTCTTCTATTTCCTATTCCTAAGTCAGGACACTTTGAACACTACTTTACAGTGAATATGTCGGTCCTACAGCTATGGGGGTTTTGTTTTCTTGGCACAGGAACGTTGATGCCAAGCATGCTTGTGCATTAAGATTAGGCCTACATCATATAAATCATATTAATTTAACTCTGCCTTTTAACAAATCAAATCCAATTTTTATTTGTCGCATGCGCCGAATACCGAGGTGTAGACCGTGAAATGCTTACCATGAAATGCTAACTTACACGCCGTTAACCAACAATGCAGTTCAAGAAAGAGTTAAGAAAATATTTACTAAATAAAAAATAAAAAATACCCACCTTAGGCTATTTTTTCCCATTAGCAGTAGGATATTATACACAATCAATCATGCATATAGAAACACTTTTTTTGTTTGCATTTATTCATGACAAATGATTAAATATATTAATCACATGTCCTCAAAACCGTTTATTTCACCATCACTAACACATTTTTCCAAGAATCAACCTGTATGCTATTCTCAGCATAGGTAATAACTTATATTTAATACAGTATCATGAACAGAACTAACCTTTTTAATCAGTAAATAGGGTCAAAGTAGATCCCATCATTCACCTCCTCCCGTCAGTGTCAAGTCGATGATCATTTCAGACACTTCCGTGCAGAGGTGGCGGAAATACGTCAGTTATTCAGGCTATTGGGATTTACTCTAGGCTACAAACGAAAACGTAATGTAGGGCGACTTGGGAAGTGGGCTTTATATCTAACGTGCCTCTTTAACACCATTTACCCAACGATTTACTCAAGATCAATGGAACATTCAAACCAAGGAACCAACCATATCAACTAAGGAACCACGGAAAGAAGAATTCGAGGCTGGATATATTATGAAGTACGACCTAGGATAAAGGCGAATCGTTTTCTGGCTGAGGTTTGGTCACTTTGGCGTGAAGATTGACGAGCTTTGAACAAATAACCTGTGCATGGATGGTTTATTATACACATCACGGAATTGATAAGGTTGTGTGGATTATTAATGTTGGATCTCGTTTGCATTACAAAGCCCATAAGTAACAACCAATCAACATAAAACATAGGAGTTATTTGGGCTATTAATATTTTAGTTGAATAAACTGGATCCCTCTAGCCAAGAACAAACGTTTTGGGGGGGAGGCTACGGCAGTAGGCTGACCATGGATTGGGCGGTGATGGAAGTAGAAGAACAGTCCGACATGATACAGCGTCATAGCTTTGTCTGGCAGGTCGCTCTGTAGCAGCCAGACAACAATTGTAACAAAGTTGCAGAACAAGTCAATATTATTGTGAGAAGCTTAACAATCTGATGTATTGGTGGTGCGTTAGAAGGGCAGCCACGGTTCGCATTCTAATCGAAACCATCCTTCGAAAATGTTCTGGTCTGTTTATGTTATTGTTGGATGGAGGATTCTCTCAGATCGTTGTCTAAATTGTTTATTTGATTTGTAAATCAAAGCAAGGGCTCTTCTGCACACTCCTACTTTCCATGGACATAGAACATAGTTCTAAAATGGACGGGAAAATAAAGCGCAACCGGAGGTCAAGATCTCAACGAGACCGCGTGCGGAGAAGAGATGCGATTGACAGGATTGATCAAACCCGGAGTCCATCATCTGGCTCCGACCTGAGGCAAGGTCCGTTCAGGAATAAGGCCCTGTGTAATTATGGAACAATTACCAACTTGCATTATGTCCGGCCCCCACGTCCCTCTCGGAGAAAGAGACGGGGGTCAGTGTCTCAGGAGGAGGACATAATTGATGGATTTGCCATAGCCAGCTTTCTCAATCTGGATTCTTTAGAGGTAAGAACGTAAGCCTACAGTAGGGCTATGTATATATATATATATATATATATATATATATATATATATATATATATATATATATATATATATTGTTTTTGACACAAGTTTGTTTATTTGGACATGATACGTGAGTAAATAAGCCGCATAAATCACCCTGTGTGGTCCTCATTTCATTCCAACAGATGTGTTTCTGGAATACAGATAATTATGGGTGCAGACTGGCTGGTTTGGTCAATGCCATGATCATTGCTGGTGTTTGTCAGAAAAGAACTAGTAGATGTTGAATATGTCACACATTTTGAATATGTTCTGATTTGCTGGTTGTACACAACTGGGTGCAGTGTTCATCATCTAGTATTAATTTTAGTGGGCCCCCATCCTGCCTTACAGCGTGTCCACACACACAGGGACATGTGTTTTGAAAATAGATGCAAAAGAGACAATAATAAAAGCATCTGAGACTTCTATGTTCAAGCAAACCAAGTGCCTGAAATTATTGAAAAAAAACATTTTCTCTTAATGCTTTCCGCCAGATGGTGACTACCAGTAAACGTGATGAATGGTAGTTTAAGTGACCCTGTGTGAAAGACAACCTGGCAGTAAAAAGCCAGAGCTGACTCAAAGTGAATGATGCATATGTCCCAGACAGAAGACTCATTGTCATTCTGATACTGTCTGAATCCTCTTATGACATTCACATTCTAGAAAGAGAAACCCATTGGTATACCAAATGTCAGGGGCGAAAAAAACGAAACATGACACAATACAATAAACTCTCGTTTATGGTGATGATGATCGTGATCTATTCCCATCAACCCATGCTTCTCAGAAGTGTAAACTCAAGGAATCGCTTTGCTACGTGATTACACTATAGAGTGTGCCAGCAGGGGAAATTAATGGAGAAACAATTGAGTTTTGGGATAAATGCTGAAAATAAGGTCTAAGGTTAAAACAAGTTTAGGAGATCTTATACATATTGTTTTATGAGATAATATCAGTCAGTTAACCTGATCTTTATGAATTGTGAAGGCTTTACGTGCTCTATGTGCTTATTCCTCGTTGTCAAAATTACTAAACACTTAATGGTCCAAACACATACGCACAGTCGTGAAGAAAGCGCGACAGTGCCTCTTCCCCCTCAGGAGGTTGAAAAAGTTTACAGTCTACAGCTGTACCATTGAGAGCATATTGACTGGCGGCATCACTGCTTGGTATGGCAATAGCACCGCCCTCGATCGCATGGCACTACAGAGGGTTGTGTGGACAGCCCAGTACATCACTGGGGCCGAGCTGCCTGCCATCCAGGACCTCTATATCAGGCGGTGTGAAATGAAGGCCCGGAAAATCACCAAAGACCCCAACCACCCAAACCATAGACTATTCTCTCTGCTGCCGCACGGCAGGAGGTACTGGTGCATCAAGTCTGACACCAACAGGCTCTTGAACAGCTTCTATCCCCAAGCAATATTGGGCTTCCGAGTGGCACAGCGGTCTAAGGCACTGCATCTCAGTGCTAGAGGTGTCACTATAGACACCTTGGTTCGAATCCAGGCTGTATCACAACCATCCGTGATTGGGAGTCCCATAGGGCGGTGCACAATTAGTCTGGTTTTGGCCGGTGTAGGCCGTCATTGTAAATAAGAATTTGTTCATAACTGACTTGCCTAGTTAAATAAAAAAGTCCAAATATATGACTGATAAATAGCAAACAAAATAGCTACACGGATCGAGTTTACCTTTTATTTCAGTCTCTGCACACTCACAGGGCCCTACACACTCACACACACTGTCACTCCAACACACACAAACACTCACTCCATCATTTGCTCACTCACACATAATATGCACATACATTTATACTGACTCTACACACCCGAACACCCACTCACATGCAAGCTGCTGCTACTCTATTTATCTTATATCCTGTTGCCTAGTCACCATACCCCTATACATATCTACCTCCATCACTCCAGCATCCCTGCCCATGGAAATATGGTACTGATCATTCCTGATTATTGCATTGTTGGGTTTTGAGTTTGCAAGAAAGGCATTTCCCTATACTTGTGCATGTGACTTTAAAACTTGAAACTTTTGATTATATAAATGCTTCAAGATTCACAAAAAGTGACGTTACCTGATGGAGATTATCTCATAGAACAAAATGTATAAAATCTCCTAAGAACTCCAAAAAACCCATTCATTTCCCCATAGGCTTTGGTTGCAAACAAGCCATGGTGGAGTTAGTGCCTACAAAAATATGCCATTACTATTGCACTCTATAGTCACCGTAGTGTTGTCACTGTAGTCATGATGGACCAGCTTACTGTACGTGAATCCCTGTAGAAACAGCTTCTGCATACAGCTGTTGCATATTGCCAACATGATTTCCACAACATTCTGGATGTGGATGAAACAGTGCAAATACTGAAATAAAAGGTCAATAAAGATACAAGATAAACTTGGTCCGTGTAGCTATTTTGGTTCGCTATTTATCAGTCATATATATATATATATATATATATATATATTTTTTTTTTTATATAAGGACTCAAAATGACCCTGGCCTGGATGGTAGTAGAGGAAGCTTACATAATTGTATAATGATTGTTGCAGTGAGTGAGTGCTGTAACCTAGACGGTGTAACTCACCAGGGAGGGATTCTTGGATGTGCTGGCCCACTGTGTGTTTGTTTGACTTCATTAGCTCTGTAACCAGCTTGTCTGGCTTGTCACAAGTCTAGCTTTATGTATGAATGGGTGACGCCTGCAGCAGCTCTACCCTTTAAACTGTGAAACGTTTCTTTGTTATACAGTCTGTCCCCTTTAATAAGGCATGCTTCTCTTCTCTAGCTCTGCCAGCAGAGAGACTCTCTCCCTCTTTTATGATGATTGAGCTTCTAGGATTCCACCGGATAGAATTTCATTAATAATAAATCTAGTATTAGTCATTTATAGAGCGAGCTGTCAGACTGTTACACGTTTTTAATATCCTACTGCGTTAGAGCCTAAATAGGATGATATGTTTGATGTTCTCTCGGAGTCCGTCCTTCCGGTCAGGTGTGTACTTTACCTTACACCCCAGAGGTGATGTCCTCTAAGTAACTGTTTGATAAACACTACCAGTGTGTCAAAAGCTAAAGGTTAATTTAACAGGCAGCAACACGTTAGTAACACTGTCACAGAGCATTCTACGCCCATTGCTCACAGTTAATAATGAAAAAATGTTTGTCTGTTTTGCAGTATTCAAGATTATGGCTAAACTTGTACAGGCAGTGGCACAGTGGTCTTATTTTCTCAAGAAGCATATACTTGAAATATTCCAGCTATTGATAGGTAAGTGCGTCTTTATGACAGCCAGGACCCTGCTGCATAGTTCATGTGTACCAGCCTCCCAGACCTCTGGCCCAGCTCTTCAGGCAGTCAAGAGGGGAAAGGCTGCTGCTCCACAGCTCCTTGTCTTTTTGTGGTGTTTGTCTGTCTGATTGGATAACGCTCTTTAAAAGCTAGTGTGGTTCGAGAAAGTTTGAGAAAGTGCTTGGCTTTCAGGGGAGGATTTTTAAACAAGTAGGTTTCACTTGTCTGTGTATGTGAAAGTGTTCACTGGCAGCTGATAATAGGGTGTGCTTTCAGGCAAGCTGTGATTTTGCTTTCATCCCTTTTTTCAAGTAGAATCAATGTTCTAGTTCTAGGAACACTGAAATTACCTCTCGATGGCCATATTTCTGTGGCCTGTTCAGTGTGCCTGAATGTGCACTCGTTGAAGTACCCTCTATGTTATCTGGCCTTGCCTTCCCCCCTAGTCTCCACAACAGCTAGCCTCTTATGTCCAAGGATTACCTTCTCCTCTCTTAAGCATGGTGGTAGCACAATGACTTCATTCAGCGTTTCATGTTTTACCCCTGTTCGCTGCAGTTCCACATAATGGAAAACTTGCAGAGCCGCAGCCCGCAGTTGTAAAAGTGAGTGAGTGAGTGAGTGAGTGTGTGTGTGTTAGACAGAAAACAGGCAGGCTCGGACTCAGACTCTGACAGACAGAGGCAGCAGGTTTTTATATAAAACAGGGCTGGCCCCAGGCATATCTTTTTTTTATAAAAAAAATAAAAAAAGGAACTCAGTAGTGGTCTCAACTTACTATTGAGCTTAAGAGTAGTAGAAGTGCAATTTCAGAATGTGGTTGTGCATCAGCAGTTTTTCTCTTGGTATGTCAGTCACTGATAGTCACTCAATTAGACTACCAATTTTTTGTCATGGCAAACTTTGTAAAATTGTCATGGCAAACTTTTTAAAATTGCATGAAACTTGTTATAAATAGCTACATTTTCACTCCGCCTTGTGGCAAAATGAGTCGAATTGCATGAAACTAACATTAAAACTTAAATGTTTCTCACCACCGTCAAAAGGGGGGCCACTAAAATGTTTTTCCGCAAGGTGAGGTGGGGGTTCCCCCAACCAAATCTTGCTTAGGGCCCCCAAAAGGCTAGGACCGGCTCTGATGTAGAATGTGCTGCTACTGCATGACTTCAATCCACTGGTTTAATAATGACCGTTGGCCCCATTTTGTGGATAGATACTATTTAGCCCTGATTAGAGTTCCAAATTTAGAGTTCCAATTCAGGGGCAGTACGAACAACACTCTCTTGTTTTACAATGTCTTTCTATCTCTGTCTGTTGGATGTTGAGCTCTACTGCTTTGCAGTTAGGTTAGGGTTCCACTACAATGCCCATAGCTGTGGAGATTATGCCAGTGTAATGTCAGGAGGCCACTGTGAATAGGCTCTCTGAGGAAAAGTCCTTGTTAGTTACTGATGGTGTGTAATCTAATTGTCTTAGTACCTGGCAGGCAAGCGGAGCAGAGGCATTAATCAAGCTACTGTATACAGCCGTCAAGGATAGCACAGTCATGTTTTATTACATGGCGTTTCAGAGTTTCACCCCCTTATGCCCTCAGAACAGCCGTAGTGCGTCGGCGCATGGACTCTACAGGGTGTCGAAAGCGTTCCACAGGGAGGCTGGCCCACGTTGACTCCAATGCTTCCCACAGTTGTGTCAAGTTGGCTGGATGCCCTTTGGATGAAAGGACCCTTCTTAATGCACACGGGAAACTGTTGAGAGTGAAAAACCCAGCAGCGTTGCAGTTCTTGGCACACTCAAACCGTTGCGCCTTGCACCTACTACCATGCCCCGTCTTGCCCATTCACCCTCCGAATGGCACACATACAGAATCCATGTCTGAGTTGTCTCAAGGCTTAAAAATCCTTCTTTAACCTGTCTCCTCCCTTTCTACACTGATTGAAGTGGATTTAACAAGTGACATCAATAAGGGATCATAGCTTTGACCTGGATTCACCTGGTCAACCTACAGTATGTCATGGAAAGAGCAGGTGTTCCTAAAATCTTTTTTTTTCAATAATCTTGTCTGAAGAGTGAGTGTAATGAGGCTCTCGAGAATTGCTGATTTTATGTCGGTGTCTAAATCAGCTTTTTGTCAGCCGAACATCTAGTCAAACGTGTGATCATAATCACTTGTCAGACTGTCTCCATCTGATTTTCCTGAGCTGGCAGTGCAAATAACGTATTGAGTTGATGAACAGTAAGTCAGATAGGATTCTGATGATGGATGATATTGACAGATTTACCGTACCTCACTCTTATGAATGGCAACATCAGTCTATACGCTGTATTGCACAGAGAAAGAGAAGCTCCACAATGAAATCCCTCATCGTTTCACACAGGTATGTGGGGAATTTCTTCCTCTAAGAATGGAACACAGCAGCTGTCCAGGGACTGTAGGTAGTCTAGATACTGTGCTATGTGGACAGAATGTACTGTAGTGTTTACATATGAATCTAGGCAATAATAAACTCGCTCCACTTTCAGCCCTCTCGTCTTTATCATTACTGTAGGTTGAGACAAGAAAAGTGACATTTACAGTATTAAATAACGTTTATTTTTTGGGGCCACCAGTACCTCCTTTAAATATGTTTGACATTTATGTGACAAAGTACACATTTAGACTTGTAAGGCAGAGCCATGGCAGTGTGAATTTACTGATGACTTGTCTCAAGTCCGTTACTGGTGGATAGATTGCTCGACTGATTGCCTAGTCAGTGCAGCTCCCGTAATTCTCCTGCTGTGACCTCAGGCTGTTGGACAGGCAGAACGTGTCACGGTGTCTAATTACCTCTACCACTTATTTGTGTGTAACACACACTGTGGGAAATGACACGCCAACTCAATTTCAGCGTTCAAATAATCCAGTCGTTACAAACCTACTGTATCTGCAGCCTCTCTACAGAAGCCAGGAGAATTTAAGGTGAACCTTGTGCCAGAAGATGGTGGCCTATAGTTGCTTGTGATCAAACAGTTCAGAATGACAGAAAGAGGTCTAGCTGGGAATGGATGGAGTGCTTGATCTGTGGAGAGGCTGTTTGCAGTATTATCTCTGTCGTGGTCAGGAGGATAAAGACGTAAATAATCATGCATTATCATTTCAGATGATCTCCTATGACTGTATCTCCTCAGGCCTCTATAGGACTTAAGCTGTTTAACAGCTAAGCAGCAGCTGTGTTATCTGTTGACCTGGAGCTTTACACACAGTTTAGGAATCCAACGTGTATCTATTGGAGCAACGCCCAGGAACATCAGATCTGCTGGGTCCACACTCAGACAGTGCAGTGCTTTAATAAATGAGCATAGAAAGGAATATGTTTCACAATATACAGATCTTTCTGGATCTCTATGCGGAGGCTGTAGGCTACTGTCTTGTACGATACCTTGTCATGAGAAATTAGCTCTCTGATATTAGCTATCTATTACTTTGATGAAGGCATGTTAGCCGATGCTATTAGCTTTATACAATTAACTGACTGACTCTCTGTTGTACCCCTGCTTGTGTTGCACCTTTGCAGAGCAGTTAATGGAGGCTGAAGCAGCACTTAGCTGTGCCATTAGCTGATTCTATGCCCTTTGCATTGTCTTCCCGCAGACACAAATTGGATTTGAATAGCATAACATCCCCCCCTTGTTTCTCTGGCCTCTTGTATCTCACATCCTTTGTGGAACATTTGCAGGCCAGGCCCAGGGTATGTTCAGAGGCTGTGGCACATGAGCTGTTAATAGCTTGATTCTCATGTATTCTGTTCATTGAGGATAGACTGTGTTTTAACATGCATGTCACTGCCATATCACAGCTGTGATAGTGGAACGTGATGAGAGCATTCCATCCACTGAATCCTTTGTAAGCCTCTGAGCTTTACCTGGGACTTAGATCCAGTGTTCATTCTCAAAGCCATTAACACCGCAAACCCTAACCTGGATTTAGCTGGGTTTACCCTATTGTATTCAGTATAGCTGGCAAAACGGATCTACCCCAGATTATTTTCACCCACTCTCTATCATTCTCCCCTTGTTTGATATTTGGTTTGGGATATTTCTCTCTCCCTCCTTTCTCCCCCTTTCGCCCTGCCTCTGCACAGATTGTACACCTGATGCTAATTCAGAGCCAAGTTAGCAGTGATTGTTTTGATCAGACAGGCTTGGTAACAGTCCAGGGAGGTGGAGAAACAGACCAGCAGCACCATGAATATTAATATCACTATGGCAATGGTTTTTGAGATTAGCTCAAGGTGGCACTTTACACTTGTACCATTATATCAGTTGCTTTCATGGATGGCTGAAGCTGTAGGCAGGGGGGACGCTCAGCAGGGAATGCTCACAGTTCACACTCGTTGGGTAAGTGAGATTAGTTAGTTTTCATTGAACAACAATAACTACAAAGCCACCAGTGTAGGGGTTTATTTATTGCATTGATGCTTTCCAAGTTGTCATAGACATCTGTGCCTTAGATTACATGTAATTGATTCTTGTTCGTGTTTATTGCTTGCCTCCACTGTGCTTGATGGCATGTGTATCAACACCACTGGCAACCCCCCCACAGGACACTGGTGTTAGCCACACTGCCAGACCCCACATCCACAGGCTGACAATGGGCAGCAGCTGGCCGCCCACATTCTAGTCTCACAGCCCTGCCTCATAGGATATGACAGCCTGGTCTCATAGACTAGACATAACATAGTAAACGTAAATATCGCACACTCAAATTAGTATGATATGTTACATTTGGTATGGTTACATAAGACAGATGGTTACTTAAGGCGAAAAAGAAAGCAGGGTGATTAGTCAGGGTGGATGGGTGGGTGTATAACACAAATGTCTAGTTCAAATCTCAACACGGATAACTTTAGCATTTTAGCTAATTAGCAACTTTACAACTACTTACTACTTTTGAGCTACTTTGTAACTACTTAGCATGTTAGCTAACCCTTCCCCTAACCCTAACCTTAACCCTTTTAGCCAACCCTTACCTTAACCCCTTACCCTTAACCCCTAGCCTAGCTAACATTAGCCAGCTAGCTAATGTTAGCCACCTAGCTACAATTTGTAAACAATTTGTAATATCATAAGTTTTGAAAATGTTTAACATATAGTATGTTTTTCAAATACGTAACATATTTTATGTTTTGCAATTCATAACATATCATATGAAATGGGTGATGGACATCCAGAAATTAATACACCATACGAAATTTTACATATAATACTAAATAAACTGTCTCGGATTTGCGTAGAACATAATACCAAATGCTCTGAAACCAGGTTGGATATGACCTCAATACACAGCCATGCCCAGAAGCATCATGAGATTTGGTTTTATTTAAATTCTCTTTGTCTTTAAGATTGTTTTAGCAAGGATTACCTTGCTGTCTTGTCATATTGACTCAGTCTAAGCATTATCGTCATCCACACCAAGGTCTCTTTCTTTCTGTGCTGTAGATATTAAACTCTTTTGTGTTTGCTCTCTCATAGGTGGCTCTGAGGAAGACCACGAAGAGCATGAGGTCGCAGCAGGGCAAGGAGAAGTGGGAGATCCAGACGCTGAAGAAACAAAACGCTTCTGAGAGAGCTAAGATCTCTGTCAATGGATTCACTGACAATGGAGCTGACTTAGAACCTGAGCAGGACGGAGAGAAGGAGCGGGGCAAGGTGAAAAACAACTCAAAGAAGAACAAGCAGGTAGTCTATGGATCTTTGGTAACCTTCATTATATTTTGAAGGAATATCCTCTGCTACGAACCAAAACCTGTCTACCTGGTAATGTGTGTGTCCACATGTGTGGGGGTTTTGCCCAGTGAAGTAATGAGGCCTTACAGTTGATGTATTATTTTGGTTGTTTGCGTAGCTTGGAATACTAGCTCGTTTATTTTGAGTTCTCCACTTTCAATAAATTTAAATTTTTCTAATGTTGATCCTGTTTCAGTCAGTTTTAAAACAAACTGTCTCCATCATGAGGTGTTAATTGTTGGCACCAGCCAGTCAACGAACTCTGTTATCAGGTTTATTTCCGAAGCTTCCCATTCTGGTCTAGTAATTGCCTCGGACAAGCCTGTCTGTTGTGCAGGAAGTCAGGAGGTAGCCACACAGGAAACGGGGACTAATAAAGAGCTGTGATGAGATAAGGTGCTTGGTGAAGAGCTTCCTCCTCAGCCCAGGATGTATCTGTGTTTGTAACAGGCACACACACACACTTAGGCCCGCTTCCATATCAGTCCCTGGCCTAGCCAATTCCCCTACCCTTATCTGTATGTGTAGAACAGATACTAGTTGTTGTAAGGTATCGTCTAGATGGCCCCTGGCTTGTGGATGTTTCCTCTACTGAACAGCATGCAAAACAGTATGTTGGATGGAAGCTTCCTATGCAACACAGGAAAGACCTATTATCGGGTTTGTTTCAAGGTGTCTTTTGTTCCTTGAATTTACTGTTTATCAAAGCACACTGTAGGTAGATGGAATCTAATCTACGAAATGGGTGAAACCTACGCACACTTGATTCAATCAATAGCAGTTCAATTGTGTCATTGAAGCAACTTCGAGAGTGCTCTCTAGGAAGTAGAGGGGCCTCAGATAACATACTCTCTTCTGTTTCACCTGATCACCAGAAAGAGCATGTATTTTGTTACAGCTCATAGCACATTGAGGCACTGGCTGTGTCAAGTCATGAGACTTTTACTGGACGCTAGTTTGACATGTTCACAGCCACTGTGAAACACCATCTATGCTATTTAACAGACACACACAGAAGTAGACAGTGCCCTGGGCTGGACTGTCAAAGCAGCCAACAGAACCCTATGGGAACGGGCTGAATGCTATGGAACGGTAGCTTTAAACCATCCAACCTCAGCTCAATACCACATCATTATACTGTTTCTGTGTCGTCGTCACTATGTGCTAAGCTTTCAGTCAATATATTTTCTCTCTTGTTTTGTCCGGAAACAATTTGTTCTTTCCTGAATCAATATTTGAATCTGCATTATTGCTGCATGGATCTGTCATTCAAGGTTTCCATTCCAACACAATGGTGTGTTTGTGTGCGTTTGTGCGTGGTGTTTATCCGTGTGTATGCATGCGTTTAAGTGTGCGTGCGTGTGCCCATTTATGCATGCACCGTATACCTGCATCAACTCTGCTCGTTTTAAATCGGGTTAACTCTGTCATTCAAATGGATGTCCTCACCGGCGTGTAATCACTCACTGATGTCTGTAATACGATTGTGCCCTCTGGTGGTCCATATTCTCTTCTGGCCTGACAAATTCACTGTCTACTAATTAAATGTTATGCAGATAACCCTGGACTCAACGAACAGAAAATAATTAGTCGGTCCCGTCCCTCAGGTGAAGGGGCTTCTGGGAAGGCAAGACAGAGCTGAAGTCACTAAAACGCAGGGCACGCGTCAGAGAAACAACTCCAAAGAACACCATAGTGAGGTATGAGCAGTCTTGTCTGGATAAAGGGATGTTTGTGTGCAAACAACATCCTATTGAGTGATTACAGAAGGCATTTATCAGAATCTATCATAAGCCTGTGCTTATTAACATTGTCCTTCCTTTCCACAGAGTTCATTCTCTGGTCGGGGATATTCGGTGAGTGACTTCAATCCTTTCTGACAGAATGAATGTCCATGATCTGCCTATAGTCATTCTCAGAGTATGAGGGCAAAACCGGGTCAGTGATTATCTTATGCATTTTGAGAACAAGAAGAGACTGCGAGAAAATACCCTCAAAAGCTAACAGGCTGATATTTAGTAATGTAGCGAAACAGGTGTCATATCAACATGGATTAGTGATTTGTGGATCCGAGTAATCTTGACATGTTGGCAGTGAGCAGGACTTGAATTATTAGGGACTGACACATGGGTTATCAGTGGTTTCGGTATAAATTGACTGTCTGATATAGTAGCTCACAGTCGTGTTGCTGTGTCACCTGGCATGATGAATCCCTTGGAGCAGACAGTTCAGTTCACACGGCAGTTAAACACGTCTGTCACTAGGAACGAGGTAATGGATAATTATGTCCTCTCTCTCTCTCTCTCTCTCTCTCTCTCTCTCTCTCTCTCTCTCTCTCTCTCTCTCTCTCTCTCTCTCTCTCTCTCTCTCTCTCTCTCTCTCTCATAACCACAGAGTTTAGTTGATCTCAATGGATCTCAAAGTTTCTTAATCCACAATCTTATTTTTGAATTAGTGTAATGATTTGATTTACACATTTGTGCCAGATTAACTAATAGAGAATGATTGCATCTACATGTGATGTGATTTTTTTTTTCATGTAACAGGATATTGTAATGAAAGCTTAGTTAATGAAAATAAATACTGACGTGGAAGCTTACTGTAAACACCCATCAGTCACAGACATACAATACAATACAGTACCAGGATTCATACAGTACAAGGAACTATGGGGATCTTTCAAACTGTCTTGTTGGCTTCCAGCAGGGATTCATATTACCATCTGTTGGCACACAAATAAAGAAGCCTAAGTAAGCAGGAATGAGATAGAAATAAAATTATAATTTTCATAGGAAAGAAGGCTGTTTATCAGGCTGTTGATCTAATTGTAATATGGATAATATGCAGGACACTGCCAGCTATTGAATCGCGGTTATCTTATGACTTCATGCTACTGCCTCTAGTCTTACGGTGTCCTCTGCTGTTCTCTCCCTGCCAATAGAGTATGAGTAAACATGGAGGTGTCACCCAAAACACAGGTCATGACCTTGAATCCAGGTCTCCTTATAATCTCTAGACAGATAATACCACTTTTTGTTCCTGCAGGTAATATTGATATGACTGTAGGCAGATCATAGCAGAAATGTAAACAACTCTCTTCCAGTTTGAGTGTGTGCGATGGATGAAGGTGTTGAAACATTCTGATGAATTAATACAGAGTTTTGCATCCTTTCTCTCACAGTGTGACAGTGAGAGTGACATCGATGACAAGGCAAGATAAACACTCTCACTTTTCACAACTGTTATCACTGATAATACGGTATCAGTGCTCTACATGTTCTGTCATGCAACCATTTGTAACAGTATTCCTTCCGTCCCTTTCCTCGCCCCAACCTGGACTTGAACCAAGCACCCTACTAACCCGCACCGCTAACTAGCTAGCCATCACACCAGTTACACATGTATTCCCATCCACGCAGTCAGCTGGCCAGGCTGTATTGTACTGAGAGGAAGGGGGTTCTCCAAATACCAGACAGGGTTGTGATGGGGTCAGGTCTTTTGGCTGAACTTTTTATTTACATCAGGGCAGCGTAAACAGTGTGTGGGATTCCTTTAGTCTCAGTGGTCGTCCTCAGGCTATTTTGGGGACATAGTCGAAGTCAAGTCAGGTAAATGGCCACAAATAACTCTTGAGTTGTGTTTTGTTACTGGTTTGTGAGTGTTAGGTTCAGTCTGAGGACATTATACTCATTTAACCTTGTTATAAATATCTACATGTTAATAATACCAGCTCTCTTTGATTTCATTATTGGATTTGATCTAAGGAATTTGCTAAAGTTAACTTGATTACACTGTGAATATCATTAGGCCTTCTTAGGAAAGTCAAGACGTTCTGATAATAACAACTAGTCTCTGTTATTTCCTCCATATGATCTATTTACTTTGTCAGCAACCTCAAATTAAATCTGGAGGCTCCAAAACTGAAATTGAACTCATGATAGAGGTCATATGAACCAGATTACGGTATTGTGGCATTTTGCAAGGTTGTTAATCAACTGATGGATTCTAGAAATATCTGGAAATAAGGTCCTTACATTTGCAACACCAAAGAAACCTCATGATGGTTTATCACAGCTGAATTTCAGCTTTCAGACCCAGTAAATCAACAATTTGATTTAGCAATTGAGTCTGGTTGGTTTGATTCGTCTTTATTTGATGCCATTAGTTTATAATCAGGTGGTTTCACAGCATCCGTATGACTTTACAAATAACATAAAGTTTAAAGATGATAAATACACAGAACATCATATATAATCTCACTACATCTATTATTCAAGTGAAAATGTCTGAGTAGTCTAGTTTGTGTCTGTGTGTCCGCGTGTGTGTGCATGCATGTGTGTGCATGTGTGTCCTTTGCTGTCTGTTATTAGAATCTGGCCAATATTCAGCAATGTAATCAGAAACAGACTGTTGGTAATGTAATTTATTGATTGTAATAAGATACTCACTAACTTGATTTGTCTCATCCACTTTTTAAATCGTTTTTCACAAGGTACTGTAATTGACATGAGCGTTTATGTATTTTTCTAGTGAGTGCTCTTACAGGGAAGATATTTTTTTTTACATTTTACGTAATTTAGCAGACGCCCTTATCCAGAGCGACTTAAATACATTTTCATACTTTTTTCATACTTTGACTGATTACATGAATTACCTCTTAATACAGTCATGTGAAAAAGTAAGTACACCCCCAGGAAAGTTCTCTTTTTTTAACATATTTAGGCAGATGGATATGTAATCTTCACTTCAACACTATTGACAGATAAAGGTTACCCAATTTAACAAATCACACACACACAAAAAACTGAAAATGTTATGCAATTAAAATAAACAAAAATGCCTTTTCCTTATGGGGAAAAAGTTAGTACACCCCTACCTTTACCATCACATAAAATGGCTAAAATTTAAATTAGGTGTACCAAAACAAGTGCAAATGATTAGAAAACATTAGAGAGAAACTTAGGAGGGTCCAGCCTTCCATAAAGATAAGAAAATTGGTCTGGTTTGGTCTTAACCATATGGGTGTGTGGTAACACATCATTCAAAGATCAAAAGACCTACCCGAGGCCCTCAGAAGAAAGATTGATGCCCATGAGTCTGGGAGGGGTTACAAATCAATTTCCAAGTAATTCTAAGTACATCATTCCAATTACAAGCAATTCGAAGTACATCATTCCACTGTCCGATGAAAATTCCAGACCACTGGCAAACTACCTAGGACAGGTCGTGAATCTGTCCAAATATGTAAAAAAATAAAATAAAATAAAAATAAAGAGAACTTCCCAGGGGGTGTACTTACTTTTTCACATGACTGTATGTAATCTATGTTGAGATTTGTTTTATTATCCTATCAAAAAGATGCTTTCATTGAGCTGTCATGTACTATATTCAATTATTTAAGAATGGTTTTGATCTCATTCAGTTTCATTTTGAAAACTTTCCCTCTCATGTCATTGGACTGGGTTCACCAAGAGTTATGACTCACCTTTTGTCCCTCTGATCTCATTTACATTAATTCGGAACTTGAACACACCCCCTTGAGTGACGAAGTGCACATCGAGTCTGGGAGTGGAACAAGAGCCAGTATACAGAACAGTCCTGTTGATAGAGTGCTGTTAAAGATGGAAAAGTAACCACTTTTTTGGACAGTTCCACCACCGGCACCTACAAAATCCTAATTTAGCCTCTAACATGGCTAATATTTTTGTTATTTTCTTTATTTTCTCATTTTAACTCAGGTTTCAAGGATTGGGCCTGATAAACTCTTCACACTAAAAAAAACTACTGGTAAGAATATTTCCTCCAGATTTTTTTGTACTTAGCATGTATGCTTTTGACTCTCTGTCCTCGTTCAGCTGTTACAGAATAGATATGTGTCTCTCTTAGTGATATGCTCTGGCATTCCCTTTCTGTTCACTCGAATAAGGGAAACATCCTCTTTCAAGCCACACAGTTATCACGTGTTACCAAATTGTTGTCAAAGTGTTGTCTTTGTCACTTTAGGATACTCACACACTTGCTCTTAATTACACAATGTGGGTATGACAACTAACGTTACTCTAGCCTGTGGAAAGTCTGCACTAGAGGGATTTATTACATTGGCAGTAAAACCGAATAATGATGCAGTCTTTTATCAGAGATATGTGTGCATTTGTATATGTGTCGAGTTGTGTGAAATAGTTGATAAATGTTTCCTACACAACATTTTAACTAGGAATTAGATTGAACCTCCACTCCCTAGGAATGGGCTAGTCACACTCAATTAGACTTGGCTCAAGCTATTTTGTAATCTACTGCAATGTTCCCTATAATCATCCTTACCATCACCGTCAATTCCATATTGTGATCGAACTATAGCTGAAATTTACAGGAGGTTGGTGGCACCTTAAATGGGGAGGACGGGCTCGTGGTATTGACTGGAGCGGAATTAAACACATGGTCTCCAGGTGTTTGATGCCATTCCATTTGCTCTGTTCCGGACATTATTATGAGCTGTTCTCCCATCAGCAGCCTCCTGTGCTGAAATTTAACAATGAAATGCAATTTTCACCCAAAAGAATGTTGCTGAAAGGTATTGTTCCCATTCAGTATTCTTTACCCGATTGAGGTGTTTGGCCTTATAGGGGCAGTTTGATAGATTGTGTTCGCTTCAAAACCCACAATTTCTCAAACATCCAGGACCAGGCAGCTTAAAGCCTGCTCTAATCCCACTGTCTGGCTGGCGGTGAGAACCAGCATCCAGGACCAGGCAGCTTAAAGCCTGCTCTAATCCCACTGTCTGGCTGGCGGTGAGAACCAGCATCCAGGACCAGGCAGCATAAAGCCTGCTCTAATCCCACTGGCTGGCTGGCGGTGAGCACCAGCATCCAGGACCAGGCAGCATAAAGCCTGCTCTAATCCCACTGGCTGGCTAGCAGTGAGAACCAGCATCCAGGACCATGCAGCATAAAGCCTGATCTAATCCCACTGGCTGGCTAGCAGTGAGAACCAGCATCCAGGACCATGCAGCATAAAGCCTGCTCTAATTCCACTGGCTGGCTGGCTGGCTGGCTGGTGGTGAGAACCTTTTAGAGCTGAGCCAGGAGTTTAATACGTCTTGTGTGAACGTGATTACGAGCTAACAAATGTAACTCTCCCTACCTCCAAGCTGCTTGTGGTGGGCTTGGTGGGCTTGTGTTGTTTGCTTTGGAGGTTATTGAACGTTATGATTACAAAGAATGGTAAACACACCACTAGTCTCTCCCCAGGGCCCTCGGCTCTTGTCAGAGGTCAAAGACTGCAGGGAATAGAGACTAGGGTTGTGTTTGGTGCTGGGAAAATAGGCTGTTTGTTGAATTTAATGATCATTTTCTGGCAGTGTATGGAAGATATAATGGTGCAACTAACAAATTGTAAGCACTTTGTAGTATGAACATGCTCATTTCCCCAAGACACACTGGCTGTTATGAAGCTGCTCATTAGTTGGCTTATTGTTTCTAGATGTCGGCCTAGTACAGCAGAGATTAGACGCTATTCACCTCTCTGACTGAAGGTTGTTTCAGCTAAGCACGAACACATCAGTGTCCGTATTTATCAGAAGTGGGAAAGAATATTCAATGACTCTGTCAGTTCTGTCAAACTGTGGTTGGTAACCTATGTTCTCTGGTTGCTAGTAGATATAGGCGTTGATGAGAGGGACGAGGCGAAGGTGTGCAGCTCTGCCAGAGTGTCAGGTCTACAACGCAGCCAAGAGCAGAGCAGCGTCACGGCCCTCGATCTACCCGCTGCCAGCCCCACCCTTGGCTCTCAGCCTGCAGGCAGCCCGGCCCCTTTAGTGCCTCTCACCACCACCCCACCTCCTGCTGTGTGTGTGAAGAAGGAGAGGACGTCCCCTCACAACCCGACCACGCCAAATCTGCCAGGGCCAGGCCTATCCCAGGTCAAGAGAGAACCATTGTCACATCACCAGGGCCATCCCCTGTACATTGGTCTCCACAACAGGTAGGATATGGCATTGTCTGGACTTGTTCAAACCATTTAATAATACTATATTTTAGAGGAGGTTGATATTTATTTACAACCTTTCGTTCCTCCTCTCCACAGCAGCATAGAGGGGTCTCGCAAGCGAACCCTCCCTCCATCCCCCCACCTCGGGCGCCATTCTTCTACCTCGCCAGCCCTCCGCCTGTCCGTCTCAGAGCTGTCCGCACCCCACTTCTTCCTGCCAGGCCACGGGCATCGCCGCCCGGCCATGTTCAATAGCCCTGGTGGATTACCAACCAACGGCATCGTAGGACACTCCACTGGAGTAGGCTGCTCAGGTAAGAGGCATGAACAGTAAAAGGAGATATTGAAGGAGCAATATAGGATACATTGGTGTTTAATGTACAACAGGTGTAGGTGGTGATAGTGGTTGTGGGTGAGAAAGAGCAGTAGTTGTCATAGAGTATGTCCTTTAACCTCGCATCTTTCCCCCACAACAGAGCACGACCTGCTTCGCCAGGAACTGAACAACCGTTTCCTGGCACAGACTGCAGTGAGAGGGGCAGGCTCTGGGCCACCTCTACTGAGGGCAGAGTTCCACCAGCACACACACCAGCACCAACATCAGCACCAGCACCAGCTCACCTTCTCACCCTACCCCAATGGGTTGCCTCCTCCACCAGGCATCGTCTCTACACACCCAAATATGGGTCGCACAGCTGCCCTAAATGTAAGTCCAGCACATGGACACTACAAACCACTTCATATGAGTTAATGTTATTATCAAAACCCACATTCATTGTGAGGAACATTATAGGTCACCAAAAAACCAGAGGGATTACAGTGTGCTTTGTTTTTTCTGTTTTCCAAACCCGCCGTCTTAATAATGTAGCCTCAGGCTCAGCATCTGCCTCCTGTACTCTGGGTGTGTTAGTTTCACATCTCAAATATCAAACAGAAATATCAGATGCGGCCCCCATGAGACTTTTTTTTTTTTTTTTTTTTTTTTACTTTTTCTCCATCCACCAGGGAACATTTTGAAATATCACACATAAAGAAATAAAAATGTATGAGCCCTGAAATGGTTGGCTGTTCGACTGGCAGTTGGTAAAGGCATTGTAAAGGGATCTCATGGCTGTTTTGACACACTCAAAGCCCTGCTGTCAGGACAAATGACTGTACCTCAGCAGAAGGAATGAGGTCATTAGAGTTTTTTTGATCGTGTGTAATTGCTCATGGATACTTGTGCCGGCATTGGCAGGGCTTCAGTTAAGGCTTAAGCAGCCGAGATATGGAAACTCTGAACATAGCCATCTGAAGTGTGTACATGCATCTGTTAAACAGTCAATGAGCTGAGGAGAATGCACTGTACTGTGTATAGTCGTTTGTATGCGTAGATTCCTGGCATTTTGTGTAATGTGAGGTCTGGAACAGGACATTCAAAATGAATTATACTTTTTTTAAACAATAATTTGTAGCTTTTTTCCATTTGTATCTTCTTTGTGTAATGCTTATATTATTGTCTAATATTGTTCATATTACAGACGTGTTCTCACAAAAATATTGTCTTTCAGTTGGAAAAGTACTCAGCAAAACTGGAAAACCCTTACCTAAGACATCAAAATGTGAGTTAAAGTACTGCTTTCAGAAAGATGGCGATATGTTCTTTTGGATTACCTTCGAAGGAATTATTCTGTATCATATTATGGTTCTCAATGAATTCAGTTATATGCCATTTACTCGGCATCAGCAGTACAGTCACAGATCTACTCTGGGCGTACAAAGTGTTTTTTCCACTTCCTTCATTCTTATCTTAACCTGTGTGTGGTCTTGCCCAGTTCTACCCCTCCTACCCCCCAGCAATTCCAGGAATGCCAACCATGCACCCCCACTCAGGACCCCCAGGACCTTTCAGCTCTCTGCAAGGAGCCTTCCAGCCTAAGGTCCAATACCACATCACTCCCTCTGTCTGTGTGTCTGTCTGACTGTCTGTCTCCTTTATTAACCTGTGTTAACCACCCCACACACATCATTGTCAATCTAATCATGTGATTTACCATCCCTCCCTAGTCTATGGGTGTAGTGACACGGCCAGGAGAACTCCCACACAATCTACTACCAAAGAACCCACGGGTAGGCCTCTTCTCTATCCATTCAATTATGAATACAACACAGTAGTAGAGGGTTCACATATGAACCCTCCTCTTTTCTGCTTCTGTTCTCCCTCTGTTCACAGATAACTGATCCATTTAGATCATCAGCTAGGGTATGAATATGCCATTTCGCCGTCATTCTGTAAGCTGGGTTTTCCACTAATCAAAGGATGTTTTTCTTCTCTTCTTGCAGAAGGCTGGTAAATGGTGTCTAATGCATGGCCAGATCGCGTGGCAGATTCATCACCACCAGCAGAGAATGAAGGTGCATGAGATGTGTTCATTAATTTCACTCAATGGAGTGAAAGTTCCAAAATCGATAATCAGTGAAGTAATGCCCTCTGTATCCTCCACCTTGTCTCAGTAACCTCTTCACCTCTCAATCTCTATTAAGCATTTAATCTCTCTCTCTCTCTCTCTCTCTCTATATCACTTTCCTCCCCACTTTATCTGTCCATCTTTAACAGCACATGCGCTTTGATCCACATCAGATGAATATGAGTGGGGTGAAGCTGGACCTGTTTAGCCGGCCAGCTGCACCAGGTCTTCCTCCTGGATTTTCCTATGGCCATGACCTGGCCCGACCTCTACTGTCCTCCTCAGGTTAGCCAGCCCACTTCATGTCCTATTCATTACTGTGGATGTTAAATGAGGATGTATGTGCAGTTATGATTGTATTGTACAGTTATGATGATATTGTGGGAAATATTGTGGGCGACAGGTAGCCTAGCGGTTAGAGCGATGGGCCAGTAACTGTACAATATCATCATAACCGGGAACTGGCTTCGGTGGGGGTTCCAGACGTGGCACCGGTGGAGCGGACTGCTCCGGCACTGGAGCGAGGCTGACGACCGGTCCCGGACTGGGCACCGGTGGAGCGGACTGCTCCGGCACTGGAGCAGGGCTGGCGACTGGTCCCGGACTGGGCACCGGTGGAGCGGACTGCTCTGCCATCGGAGGTGGGCTGGACGGCAGGTCCTGTCTGGACCCCGGCGCAGTGTACGGCTCCAGCCATGGAGCTGGGCTGGACGCCGGGCCTGGACTGGGCACCGGCGCAGAGGGAAGCTCCAACCTCAGAGCAACCTGGAGCCACCGGGCTAGGAACCGGTACCGGCGCCACCGGGCTAAGTACCGGTACTGGCGCTATCGAGCTAGGGACACGCACTGGAGTTACCGGGCTATGAACTGGCACAGGACCGTACCTGGTGGCTCCGGGCTGTGGACCGTCACTGGAGTCTGCGGGCTGTGGACCGTCACTGGAGGCTCCGGGCTGTGGACCGTCACTGGAGGCTCCGGGCTGTGGACCGTCACTGGAGGCTCCGGGCTGTGGACTGTCACTGGAGGCTCTGGTCCTGAAGCAAGGCTGGCAACCGGTCCCGGACTGGGCACAGCCCGGAGCCTCCAGTACGGTCCTGTGCCAGCAGGGCTGCTGAGACACACTGAAGGAGGCTGTAGACTCCCCCAGTCTCCTCCACCAATCCCGACCCTGTAGCACGAGTGAGGGAACAGGAGCACCTCGTCGTCCCCGTCCGACTCCTGGGCGTACTTCTGCTCCCATGGCTGTAGGAGCTCCTCCATGAACCCCGACGAGTGTAGTGGCCGGGGCTCCTCCTCTTCCTTCCCTGACCACCACCATAGCCCCCCCCCAAAAAAAACTGTATGGGGGTTCTCCTGGGCCATCGAAGGGGTCCGCCCCTTCGCCCGTCGACGCCCTGGATCCTGTGGGGGATCCAGAGCTAGACAGTGGTAGTACTCCTTCTCAGAGACCAACTCCTTACCTCCAAGGAGTTCTGCCACCGTCCAGCGCTGCGCGGTCCTGTGGTGGTGGGTTTTTCTGTCACGTTGCATAGAGAGGACTCGAGGCACTGAGCAGTAATGTGAAGAAACACCTTTTAATATAAACAAAAGGCGAGCATGCAAACATGGTGTGCAACAAAAGGAACACACGCAAAAACCCACAACACAAGTGGGAAATCAATTAACATAAATAGGCTCTGCAATTAGAGACAGTGCAGCGCAGCTGCCTCTAATTGGGGACCAAACCCAAACTAAACATAGAGTTATCTAGAGAGGTCTCTGGACACTAAACCTGAACACCATAAAGGTTTCCAGAGACCTCTCTGAACATAGATCCTTTATGTCCTTGTATGTCCATGTTAGTGTGGTTCGCTCACTACTGTACCTTCTCCATCTACAGGTAATTTGTCTGCATCACCATTCACCGCCCCCACGCATCATGCCCACTATCTACCTGCTGGCCACCTTACTGGTAAGAGCCATAGGCTGCTGGTGCAACGTCAAAATAATGACAACAGCCATTAACAGGTGCTCCTCTTGTGATACTCCTCAGATCCATTTGGTCGAGCCAGTCACTATGGAAACCTTGGACAACTGGCAACTAATGCATTTGGCGGCCTGGGTGCCCCATCTCTTGGTAGGTTTTCGCTCTCAAATTGTTGACCTCAACATAATGCAACCTAACCTGCAACTAAATTGGTTAATGTATTGATTTTATTGAAATTACATCAATCCTTCATCTCTCAGGCCCAGGCAGCCCGTTTGGTGACAGGCAGAGCCATGGGTTGCCAGCTTTAGTCAGCCACCCTCAGGAAGCCTGGAACCGCCTGCACCGAATGCCACTCTCTTTCCCCACGCCTCCAGCACTGTCCAGGCCTGCTGATGTGGCCCGCAAGCCCACAGTCCAGAGCAGCGAGAGGGAAAGGGAAGCTAAAAAACGGGATCGCTCTGCTACCAAGGAGGATTCAGAGAGAGACGGGTCAGTGACAGCCCTAGTGCAGAGATGGCATTCTCCATCCTGAAAGGCCTTCAAAAGTTGTGATTTTATATTTTGAAACAGCATCTGATTTTTCCAACCACATAGAGGCTAGATATTATGATATTTCCCAGCTGTTAACCTCCCCACCTCTGTCCTCTCCATAGAAATTCTCTGGAAAGAAGCCATCAGTCCACCCACACATCCTCAGGCTTTCAGATTAGTAATCTAATTGGCATCAGCAGCCCAGGGAGGAAGAGGAGCAGCCCAGATCAGGGCCGTCAGGCTGAGAGGGAGGGCACCTCGCTGGGGAGAGTCCAGGTGAAGCAAAGCTCCTCTCCAGCGCTGGAGGTGCAGGATAGAGGATCCTCAAACCCTTACAACACAGTGAAGAACCACCAATCCAGCGAGAGCACACAATCCCTGAAGGGACCTTTAAACATAAAGCAGGAGCACAGAGATGAGCCAGAGGTTATGGGTGGGCCACCGGAGATCACACTTTTACTCCCACCACGCCACCCTCCCTCTCAGGCTCCACACCCCTCATCAAGGCGCAGCCACTTCCACACCGGGGGAATTCTTCAAAGCAGCCATCTACCTCACTCTCTACCCCTCTCCATGAGCCCCATGCACCCAGTGAGCAGCCTCAGTGCAATGGAGCGAGCCCCTGTCCAGCCCTTCATGGGGGTCAGTCCACTAGCCACAGGTCGAGACCACCGTGTGCACCTTCACCTCTCGGACCCCTGGGATCCACTACGAGACCCTTACAGAGGGCTGTACCTGCAGAGCCAGCAGGTACATATGACCTATGACCCTGAGAGAGGCCACAGACAGCGGGAGCAACACACCCACCCACAGCCACAGCAGCACCTACAGGACAGGCACGGGCAGGCAGAGGAGAGGGCCAGGCTGAACCAGCTCCAGGGCTCTCCCATGGAGGGCCACCTAGCCCACACACCCACCTTTATGTCCTCCCTGGGTGGGGTGATGTACCCCAGGCTCAGCCCCTCAGCTCCACACAGTGGCCACCTGAACAGGACTCCTCCCACTGCCAGTCTCAGTAACCCACCCCCTCTGGTGCCCACCTCCACCACCACAGCCCCTGGCATACCTGCCACTCCTCGAAAGACCACGCCCACCAGTGCCCCACCCTCTGGGGACCCGACCCCATCCTGCAATCCCAAAGAGGTGGAGGCACAGTAGCATGGAAGTCTCTGAGAAATAAGAGACAAGACTCTCTACAGTACACACTCAACTTGATGACATTAAGTACAAATTGTGTATTATAGATTATATGTTAATAAATAACAAGTTTAAGTAGTGAGTGTGCATAGAAACTGTTGAATAAGTTGAATAACTAATGTTGGATAATGTTATTTGATAGTAATATATTAGTATTTTTTATGTTTGTAAGATTTATATTCCCTTTCCGTGTACAGGTGTAGATTTTACGCATTTGTACAGTTGTGTAATTAATACATTACATTTGTTTGTTTGTTACACATTCATTATACATTATTTATCAATAGGTACATCTGAAAAAATATGTTCTCCTCTTGATTGATAGTTTTTAGGTTAATGTAACTATGTTTCTTACCTGAAACTGTTATTGGCTTTGACCTTCTGTAAATATTCACATAACCTGTCATTTGTTTCTATAAAGAATGTCTATTTAAACAAAAATGTAATTCCTTGAGAGTTCATTGTCTTATTTTCACTTGCATCAGGAGTACTCCTTGTAATCTTAATTCATCATAATTGTTAAAAAAATGTGTATTATAGCATTTTATTTAATCTTTATTTAACTAGGTAAGTCAGTTTTTATTTACAATGACAGCCATAGTAGTATGGCACCCCTGGAGCAAATTAGGGTTAAGTGCCTTGCTCAAGGACACATCGACAGGTTTTCACCTTGTTGGCTCAGGGATTCGATCCAGCAACCTTTTGGTTATTGGCGCAACGCTGTGACCACTAGGCTACCTGCCGCCTATAATTTATCATGGCATGGGCTTGTAATTTATTGACACCCTTGATAAAGATGACCAAAAATGACTATAGAATAAATAATTCAAATAATTCATATTAATTGATATTTAGGTATGGAGTTCTTTTTTCTGCTTATGCATTCTCATTTATACGCCAAACCCACCAATGGGGTGCGTAGCCAAAGAGCTCTATTTTCATGTAAGCTGACCAAATCACAGGTTCCAATCCAAGTGCCAATGCCGTTTAGCAAACTCCAGGCATTTACATTTGTTGGATGACATGAAAATGTTGCTCTTTGGCCGTGCACACCATTGGTGGGTTTGGCGCCCGAAATGAGAATGCATGAACATAAAAGAATCCCATACCTTCTGTAAAATATGGTGTTGGATCTTTGATGTTATGAGGCTATTTTGCATCCACTGTTCTTGGGGTCCTTGTAAAGGTCAACTGCGTCATAAACTTTACCCAGTACCAAGACATTTTAGCCAAAAACCTGGTTGTCTCTGCCAGGAGGCTGAAACTTGGCCACAAGTAGACGGCCATCTCAATCTCCAGACTGTAGTTTTAATTAAAATGGGCAGTCCATAAGCGCAGACAAAGGATATCAAGGATCGGTAAGGATTCTGTATGGAGGAATGGTCTAAGAACCCTCTCAATGTGTTCCCCAACTCATAAAACGTTATAGAAAAAAGCTCAGTGCCATTATCCTCCCAAGGTGAGGTATTGAAAGGTATTACAAACGGGTGTCAATCATTTTGACCCACCTTTTTGAGAAAATAACACATTCCTTGTTAAACAAAATCTCATTCTCTGAGAAATTGTATTAGTATAAAATAATATAATAATAGTTTAAGCATTTTAATAATTTTATAAAGTTATTTATTCTCATATTTATCAAGGGTGTCAGTCATTTTTTTGAGTTAAATAATACTTGTATGTGAGGTGCGCTCAGTTCGATTAAACATTTGCTACGTTGCATGAAGATTTGTACTGAGCGATACGTTTCCCAAAAATATCTTCAACATTCTTGAACAGACTTTGGTTGCATTCCCCTGCTCAGACGTTGTATACATCAGCCAATGGTTTTGTACCACGTCATCGACTGTGTCATCGACTGACAGATTGCTATAACATGATGTGGAACATATCATATGTTACAGCAATCTGGTTAGTTGATATGTAAAATACCTATCCAGGCATTGCAAGATCTGGCATGCGTCAGCAAAACCTGGGAACAGGAACGTGCCCTTTATGCTGTGTTTGTAACCAAGTGGGAATTGGGATTTTACCACATACGACTTGAAACAATCCACTTGAATGGCCCTCCAACTGGTAATTACTAGTGGGAAACGTGTCTATTGCTGCGTTCATGTGCTAGTCGGAACAAATTTTTACCCGCATGTCACCTGTGGAACTAGATCACATTTACTCCACACACAGAGATGCACGCATACAAAGCTCTCCCTCCATTTGGCAAATCTGACCATAACTCTGTCCTCCTGATTCCTGCTTACATGCAAAAACTAAAACAGGAAGTACCAGTGATGCGATTTTATCTCTGCGTTGTTGGGAAGGGACCGTAAGTATTTGACTAGGAAAATCTGAAATGTCAGACTTGCTAACTGGTTGAACGAGGCACGTGTATAACTAAAACCAGCTAGCCGTAAGATTCAGAGTTTCCTAGTTCCTTGAACGCGGCATCATTTTTTTTATTTTTTATTTAACTAGGCATTAAGAACAAATTCTTATTTACAATGACGGCCTACACTGACCTACACCTGGAACTCTGAAAAATACGAGGGCAAATAATGACGTCAGTGATTTTCACGTCGGAAAGTCGGAGTTCTAGAAAGAGGCCCAAGTTCCAGAGTTGAAATTCTGAGTTGGATGACAGTTCAAAACAGGTAGCCTAGCTCTAGTCTAACCGCTAGGCTACCTGCCGCCCCGTTCAAAACAACTGGAAATCAGTGCTTTCAATAAAGGTTAAATAAATAAAATAAATAACATCCTGAGTTCCCACATGCTGACCTCTGACATCAACTTCTAAGGAAATTACCTTGATAACAGCATTTTTGGCAGTTAAATGCATCAACAATAATTATTCATAAAATATGTTTTTTTGAACACAATAACCAAAGATTTGTATAACTAACGCTCATTGTTCTATCTGTGCTGTAACTACAGTATAAATTAGTTTTGCTCCCGTTTGATGGGTGTGGCTTGAAGCAATGAGTGACGTAATTAAAGGTCAGTGGCCATGCTGACAGCAGGGTTCCTCAACTCCTCCCCGTTTTTCTACTGGCTGTTCAGTACAGTTTCCGGTCAGTTGAGAACGTACTGACGCAGCTAGCCCAGGTCGTTCAGAACAGCACCGTTAACATTTATTTCGTACTGGTACTGAATCGTTCATTTATAAGCTCAGTGTACTAGTAATGAACCGTTTTCCGCCACAATTAGGTGGCGCCCGAAGCCTTCAGAAAGCCTCGGTATCCCATCACTACTAAATAAGTAAGCTCTCTCAACACTCGATACTAGTGTGCTACAATTTCAAGATATATTCCTCTACCGTGTGGCTCTACGCCCCGAAATATCTTTCCGCCTGCTGCTAAGAAGATGGAATACCTAGGGGGTGTGTTCGTAAATTCACTATGGAGTGTTAGAGTGTGTTCGTAAATTCAGAGTGTTGTCAAATTGTCCGTTCGTAAATTCTGAGCGTTTCGTTCTCGGGGAGTTCGAGTGTTCTGAACTCAAAGGCAAACAAGCACCCAAGCTAACTGGCTAAAGTTGGCAAGCTAGCCAACTCTGGTTACTTCCAGACACAAATGAGAGAACACCTCACTGACCATTTTACTCGCCCCACCAGAGCTGGTTAGGCTGTTTTCATGTTATCTAGAGCTTTGGTGACTAACCGTTTACTGACACCTGTCATATTCAACGAGTGTTGCACGTTCGTAAATTCCTTAGATAGTCTGCGCTCTGGCACACAGACGAGTGGTCTGAAATCTGAGTGAATTTACGAACGACCCCTAGATACAAAACGTAAGCTTTCAGAGGTCGGTGGAAAGCTTACGGAAACTGACATGTTCGACTTGCTGATTCGTTGAACGCCGCACTACAACCAGTTAGCGAGTAAGATATTTCCATGTATCACGTGAACGCGGCATTTGCGTGTTAGATGGTTGTGACTTCCGAAGTTTCGAACGTCATCACCACGTGGTACTGTTCCTTCCACACAAGCGTCGATACGTTGTGTCGAATTGTACACATAAGGTTAGCGTACACACCACATTAAATCTGTGCTCAGAACCTTGGTAGCTTACCTTATCATCTCCAGTGTGCTTGTAGTGCTGCTAGAGAGCAGATATCAAGCTCCAGCAATGTCAATGTGGAAGGGACTGCACATGACAGCGCGTGCCACTCATGGAATTCATGTTTCCTCGCGATTTATCCCTGAACACACGCGACTCTGCACACTTTGGACGCGAAACATCAGCACTGGTAGACCCGTGCAAAATGATTTCTTCAAAGGTGAGATGATCAACTTTTCACTGTTGCCTTTGTCCTACCTAGTTAGCTAAATTACCAAAGTAGTTTGACATTTCATATTCCTCCTATAGAAATGTTTGATAAACTACTACATGCATTTTTATTGACATTTGGTGACGTTTACTGTAATATACTTTTTGTTGAAATTACTCCCTTAAATAATTTTAGTAAGAAATTAGATCTGAAAGTTAAAAATAACTCTGTAATGTGTTAATTCTTGTAGTTGGTGTGAAATGCAATGTGTTATCAAGTCCCTCTGCAGCCATATAAGAAAACTAAGTCACTTAACTAGAATGACAGAGTTCCTTATTTCCTAATAGAAATAACAATCTATTTCAATACAGATCTGGAGAACCAGTTCAAAGCGTTCAGGGAGAAAGCAGCGGCCGCCATGCCTGGCAGTGACTGGACTCCGTTTGAGAAGAACCGCTCACTCCCCCCTGAGAGGGCAGACATTGTGATCGTAGGAGGTGGCGTGGTGGGCTGGTCCATCGCCTATTGGCTAAAGCAGAAAGAGATGATTCGGGATGGGGTGCGCGTGCTGGTGGTTGAGAGGGACCCCACTGTGAGTGGCCTAGGCTGTGTCATGTGAACTCATTCACATCCTCAATCCAATCTTTGGGAAGTAGTACACATTTCAGTACAAATTTACATTATTGGGATGCACCCTCAGGCTTGGGGCTGTCCTAATGGTCTCTGAAACTTTCCTTTCCATATCACCTTTCCTTGATGACCAAATATAAACACAGAGACTGAATTATTAAGTCATCTTAGATCAGATGCTAGTCAAATCATTTGAGACTGCTACACTGACATGGAGTAGTGCACTGACTGAATCTAGGTGCTAATCTGTATAGATAGATGGGTACTTTATTGATCCCCGAGAGAAAATTTCTTCCATCTTCTATCTCCCTGTCTTTCTAGTACTCCCAGGCTTCCACGGTATTGTCTGCTGGAGGGATTCGACAGCAGTTCTCCCTGCCAGAGAACATCCACCTGTCCATGGCCTCTGCTGACTTCATGAGGAACATAAATGTAGGTCACTGACCCTGTGACCACCAGCTAGTGTCAGCCATTAGGTCACTGTGACCACCAGCTAGTGTCAGCCATTAGGTCACTGTGACCACCAGCTAGTGTCAGCCATTAGGTCACTGTGACCACCAGCTAGTGTCAGCCATTAGGTCACTGTGACCACCAGCTAGTGTCAGCCATTAGGTCACTGTGTCAGCCATTAGGTCATTGTGACCACCAGCTAGTGTCAGCCATTAGGTCACTGTGACCTCTAGCTAATAATAAATAAAATAAAGAAAGATAGTGTCAGGTTGTTTACTCATAATACAGATGGCCATTTCCATATACCACTTGAGGCATTGACAACCCTGTCAATATGGCCAAGCTGCAGTCAAAATATACTATTTGTATCAATTATGGTTCCCCATTATCTGCTTCCTGAGTACACTAAAATTAGTTTTGTTCTTAATTTAAGGTTTGGGTTTTAAGCATAAGGTTAGGGATAGTTTTTAATGTTTAGGGAGATCTTTGCAGCTTGGCACAAAAGTGAGAGCTTTACATCTTGTTTTAGGCAGTCCACGGCCCTGTTGAAATGTTTTTGGATTGTTTGAGTGTAAAGTGATTCAGAAGTTGTTGTTGTGCCTTCTCAGGAACACTTGAGTGTACTGAATGAAGACCCTGTGGACCTGCAATTCAACCACTCCGGATATCTCTTTCTGGCCAGTGAAAACGTGGCTCATATCATGGAAGAAAACTACAGCACTCAGAGGTGAACACTTGTACCCTACACGCTACACTTCTGCATCCTACTCAAAAACATGACATAAGGCAAATATTTGAATGGCCCCTGCTGCCATAATTTGACAATCACTATTCATTTTAGATATGCTGGAGCAAAGGTCGCCCTTCTTTCACCCACACAACTGAAGGAGAAATTTCCATGGATCAACACTGATGGAGTAGTGCTGGCTTCATATGGTGAGTACAGATCTTCTTTGTGACTTTGTTATTGTTATGAGTGAGAGAAGACAAGATAGCATTACCTGAAACGCTTAAGGTTGCATAATCTGGGTCCATGAAACAATAAGACAATGAATGAGGGTTCCCGAAAGGCACAGTGGTCTAAGGCACTGCATCTCAGTGCAAGAGGCGTCACTGCAAGAGGCGTCACTGCAAGAGGCGTCACTGCAAGAGGCGTCACTGCAAGAGGCGTCACTGCAGTCCCTGGTTCGACTCCAGGGGGCATCACATCCTGCCGTGATTGGGAGTCCCATAGGGTGGCGCACAATTGGCCCAGCGTCGTCCAGGTTTGGCCGTGCTAGGCCGCCATTGTAAATAAGAATTTGACATATTCAATCTCTCCCTATACAAGTCTGCTATCCCCACTTGCTTAAAGATGTCCACCATTGTTCCTGTACCCAAGAAAGCAAAGATAACTGAACTAAATGACTATCGCCCCATAGCACTCACTTCTGTCATGATTTGAGGCTAGATAAGGATCATATCAACTCTACCTTACCTGACACCCTAGACCCACTTCAATTTGCATACCGCCCCAATAGATCCACAGATGCAATCTCACTGCCCTATCCCATCTGGACAAAAGGAATACTTATATAAGAATGCTGTTCATTGACTATAGCTCAGCCTTCAACACCATAGTACCCTCGGGGCCCTGGGTCTGAACCCCAACCTGTGCAACAGGGTCCTGGACTTCCTGATGGGCCGCCCCCCATGTGGTGAAGGTAGGAAACACCTATACTTTGCTGATCCTCAACACAGGCCCCACAAGGGTGTGTGCTCAGCACCCTCCTGTGCTCCCTGTTCACCCATGACTGCATGCCTCCAACTCAATCAGCAAGTCTGCAGACGACGCAACAGTAGTAGGCCTGATTACCAACAATGACGAGACAGCCTACAGGGAGGAGGTGAGTGCCCTGGTGGAGTGGTGCCAGGAAAATAACCTCTCCCTCAACGTCAACAAAATAAAGGAGCTGATCATGGACTTAAGGAAACCGCAGTGGGAGCACTGAAGAAGGTGGTGTGGTCTGCCCAACGCATCACCGGGGGCACACGGCCTGCCCTCCAGGACACCTACAGCACCTGATGTCACAGGAAGGCCAAAAAGATCATCAAGGACATAATTTAATGTGTGTCTACTGTATTTTAGTCAATGGCACTACGACATTCCTCGTCCTAATATTTATATATTTCTTAATTCCATTATTTTACTTTTAGATGTGAGGAAGGGGGCCATGTCATTATTCTTTCATCTTTAAGGCCTTTACTGGCTAGCCACGCAGTGGAGTACTTCGATGCATGCGATGGAGCATTGTCCTGCATAAAAATCATGGTCTTCTTGAAAGATGCAGACTTTTTCCTGTACCACTGCTTGAAGAAAGTGTCTTCTAAAAACTGGCAGTAGGTTTGGGAGTTGAGTTTGAGTCCATCTTCAACCCGAAAAGGTCCAACTAGCTCACCTTGGCCATGTCTCTGAGCACTGAACACCTTGTACTTCTGGGCACTCCAGGTAGGTTGCAGTTCTGGAATATGACAGCACTTGAGGATAATTGGTTCCTGGTAACTTCACGTTTGATTCTTCTCAAATCTTTGGCAGTTAATTTGCTTTTTTTTTTTCTCAACACGGTTCTTGCGACCCTGTTGACTATTTGCAACAAAACGTTTGATGGTTCTGTGATCACGCCCCAATATCTTAGCAGTTAAATCAATTTTTTGGCCCATTTTGCCTGAGGAAAAGAAGCTGCCTAATAATTATGCACAGCTTAGGCCACACCCTCCCTCATTACACAAATACACATCACCTGATATGCTTAAATCCAATAAGAATTCCAGTTTATACAGCTTGGAGTTGGGAAATATGCATAATAATGATGATATGGTCAAAATACTGACTTGCCTAATAATTGTGCACACACTGTAGATTGGAACGCAGTGGCTGTACACTAACATGCTATACATGAAGTCAGAGCTCAGGGTCTGTATGGGTTTTGACTGACAGCCATTATTAACTAAGTTGCCCCCAGGCAAATGTTTTGTCAGTGAGGAAATGCTGTAAATTACGAGGACTCTTATGTATTTTGAAAAATGAAACGTTGAGGATTAAATTAAATACCGCTTTGATGTCATACAAGCAAGCCAAACATCCAAGTCCAAATGTGCACTTCACATTGCCATATCATAAAACTCGTAATATACAGTGTCAATGTTTATGATCACTATGTTTGATGTACAGTTACAAGATGACATGGCGTTATACCCAGAGTTGTTCTTAACAGAATGAGCCTGTTTGTTGTATTGTGAAGAGAATTTGCTGCGGGCCATGCATCGGGATGCACTCATGACTCCTTTCCATGCGAACCAAAATTACAATCTGCTTCTCTGAATCGCCTTGTGAAAGCCTAACACTAAGATTGTATTTTATAATAACTATTCATGTTGGCAATAGAAAAAGCTTTCAAATGATGCCCACCTGACCCAGATTGTGTAAAGGCGGGAATGCAGAGCTGTGTTCCAAACAAACTACAATTGTGCTTTCACTAGTTCCTCAACTGCACAGCTAGGAGACCAATTAAGGTGTTTTTTTTTTTCTTCATAAAAGTGCATTGAACTTCACACTTGAGGTGTGGCAACTTGGAAACACCAGTTAGTCCTCACTCAAACCCTTGTCATTTTTTTGTCATGTTGCACCTACCCCACATCTAACAAGAATATTCTTATGTTACTGAAATGATTTGTTATCAACGAATGCAGAGAAGTACAGTGAATGCACATCAAATCAAGTGTAATGTTTTGGATTCAGCCTTGTCAACTGTGTCCTCACCTTTTTTAGTCTAATCATTTTCCCAATGCTTATGCAAATGCTTTCCATATTTCAATTTAGCCCTGTCCATTTAAGCCAATTCCCACAAGTGTAATTTAAGCTACTGGAACGCTAGCGAGTATGTCTTGCATAACCTTTCCCCAGCAACAATAATGTTGACGTTATCAGTGGAACATTATAATCCTGTAAGTGTCCATACACACTGCTTGGGGGTGAAAAGCAATCCGTCAAATGACAACCTTAGACACACCCCATGATTTTGCTGGCTAGAACCAATTAAATGACTTCCTTTCTGGGTTAAGCATAAACTGTCTTCTCCCAAGTGATCTCTACTTTGACAATGTCCCTTTGCCCTTTTCGCACCCAGGGCTGGAGAACGAGGGCTGGTTCGACCCCTGGACGCTGTTGAACGCTTTCAGACGGAAGGCCATCTCCATGGGGGTCTACCAGTGCTTTGGAGAAGTCACAGGTTTGTGCTTGTGCCAATGTCACAGCATTGTGGAACAGACAAGCAATGTACACACTACTGCGCCAAGCTAAATCAATCTAACCAAGCTGTATATTGATGTTGATTTTGGCAATGCTGTGTTTCAGGTTTTAGGTACACCACAAACACAATGACTACTGCAGAAGGAGACAAGGTGGATTTCAGGAGAATAAAATATGCTAATGTAAGTATGACTCCTGATTTTGTGCAAGGACAGTTTTCACTAAACATTAACTCAAAATCAGTTGCTGTTTACCTTGATCTCCTGCGTTTTAGATGGCAAACTCTAATTTAGTGAATAAATAAATAATTCATTCCTGAGTCAAGATCATAAGATTAACACCCAGATCATCACTTCAGTTAATCAACAGCAGGGTTCAAAGAAAAGTTGAGTAGGGCAAAACGATTTGCAACAGTAATCATCCCCCACAAATGATGCAGCGCCCCCCCTTGGGCAAATTGAGATCGCATGTGAGTAACAAAATGTCAGTTCTCGTGACCACAGATTATCCATTTAATTTGATCAGATAGTCAAGTGGCCATTATAACAATGAAAATACAAGTTTTAAAAAATGGTAGGCAGTTAGCCTGGGTACTAGTCTCTTTAGCAAATCCACTCAGTTAATTACTATACCTCCAATAACTCCTTGGGCCAATCAGTGTAATTTTATAAATGCCGGATCTCTCTGGCAAGACTCATCCACCCAAGTTTCGCCAAAATCGGGCCAGTGCTGTCTGAGGTCGCATGTGACTAACGGACAGACAGACTGAGCCACAGTCCCCTCCCCGATTTCATCGTAGGGAAACAACCTTCTGTATTTTACAGTCATTCGGGCATGTTCACGTAATAACACCCTGTTTTTAAAATGTTTGTCCCTACTGAACGAGACCCAGCTCACACAGTAACTAGGACCTCTCCACTGTTATGGTCCATTCCTAAGTGCCTGTCCCTGGTGTCTTGAGTAGGTCCAGATGCCCAACAGTCTGGAGTACCAGCCTGTGGAGTGCGCCATCGTGGTGAATGCTGCAGGGGCTTACTCCGGTAAGGTGGCAGAGATGATGGGCATCGGGTTAGGTCCAAAAGACACCATCGCTGGCATCCCGCTACCCGTGGAACCCAGGAAAAGGTACTTTGAATAGAGCAGCACCCCCTGATCCCCCGATGTACTGTATTTGTCAGAACAAACCATTTACACCATGTTGCTGACAGCTAGCTTTCTTCCAGACCTTATTGGTATCGGTCATAACACTATCATAATATTCACAGGCAACTCTGGAGGGGAAAAATGCTAACTGTATTAAGTCTCTGTATATCATGTGTTTGTGGTACTGTCTGATATCGGTGTATTTCTTGTGGGCCTTCCTCTAGGTTCATCTATGTGGTCCACTGTCCAAATGGGCCAGGTCTGGACACTCCATTCCTTATAGACTATTCTGGAGTGTACTTCAGACGAGAGGGGCTGGGAGGAAACTACATTGCTGGGATGTCACCAGAGGAGGTGAGGAAGATAATTGCCCTATTTATTACTCTGTTAATTTTGGAACCCTGAGTCACCTGACGAGGTCGCTCTTCCAAAAACTGTCTAGATTCTAAATTAGTCTTGCCTTGAATAATGGTTAAATAAACAGCATTCAGTAAACTCAAATTGAAGATAACAGTGAGACAGAACTCAACCAATTTGTTTTTGGTTGAGGGATTTCTCCTTTCTCATGTCTTTGCTCAACTGAACTCACCCCAAAAGAGTCTGAAGTGGTGTTCATTATTTGCAACCCCTTCAGGAAGAGGAGCCAGAGACCAATAACCTGGAGGTGGACCACCAGTTCTTCCAGGATAACATCTGGCCCCGTTTGGCACACCGGGTCCCTGCCTTTGAGTGCCTCAAGGTAAATTGATATGCCAATTGCAACCATAGAATTGCATAGTAATATGGGTCATAATGGTTGCAGCCTTCCACGCCTCTGAAAACTAGGTTATGTTCAGTAGGAACCAAATGTTAAACAGGGTGGCACAATTCATATGCTTTTTCAGAGGGAACGTCAGCACAGTTGATAAATCTATCGCTACCGTTTCTGCTTCTGTCCTTTGTGGCAATTAGCTCCATATCCTTGCCGATAACTTCCATCCCTCAAATTGTAACACCCGTCTCTCTTTACTCCTTTCAGGTGACGAGCGCATGGGCCGGCTTCTACGACTACAACACATTTGACCAGAACGGCATCGTGGGCATGCACCCGCTGGTGAACAACATGTTCTTCGCCACAGGCTTCAGCGGGCACGGGCTGCAGCACTCGCCAGCAGTGGGGCGCGCCATGGCCGAACTCATCCTGGACGGGGGCTTCAAGACCCTGGACCTGAGTGCCCTCAGCTTCAAACGCATCATGACCAAGGAACCCATGTTAGAGAGGAACATTGTCTGAGAGGGAGAGGGATGAGTTGGGAGTTTTTGTCAAAGGGAGGAAATAGGAATTCCTTCATTCTACAGTCTTGCGGTATATGGTTTCTGGAAGGGTGTCCTATTAATTTTTGCACTAAAGTGCTTGAGGGAGCAATTGATCAATTCAGTGGTCTACCGGTGAGACCACATGGCAGCGGACTCAGCCAAAGTGCTTTGCACAGTCACCCATAGCTTGGGAGTGCTCAGAACTCTGACCGCAAGAATGGAGAAAATGGGATGCGTCAGAAATGCATCTCAGGCAGGCGTGAGGGACTTGGTGGGATGAGGAAGAGAAGAAAAAGGGTAGGAGAGAGCCACATGGACTTCTGAAGTTGGCACGGAATTTAAGATGCCCAATATGGCACTGACATAAAATGCGTTGGCGCAATTAGAAAGGCTTTTAGTTGGATATTGGAGTAAATTCAATTCCTCCAATGGTAAACCTGTATGGATTGATTATGCATCTATAGATAAAACATCCAGGATATGTTTTGTATGAATAATATAGCTGGGGTGATCAGGAGCTAAGTCTACCCCTGGACTTATGGTCAACGTAAATTGTGTATTTCACTGGATCCCACTAACTGGAAATACTAGTTTGATGTAATTCCTGAGAAGAGCACTACATCCTGGCTAGTGAGTATTTTAATGGATGTGTTTTTGTAATTGAAGCCATGGGTGTCAACTAGTTAATGCTTCTTATAAATGTGATCAAGAGTAAAATGTACTTTTATATACAAATACATCCGATGCGGTAAAAACATTAATGGATTTCCACTAAAACAATGGAAAAGCCACCCACACGCCCCCTGGGGGGATAGATTCATTTCCGCCCATCAAAATTAGCCTACATTTTAGGCTATTGTTTGTATTTCACACTGTTGAAAAAAAATCTGTATAATGCTTGTATAGATGTCAACCTCAATACATGTTCATGTCTGTCCCTAATCAAACGACTACCACCCCTGATTTCTATATGCTACCAGCTTATACGAACGGGAGTTGGCATTTAGACGTTGTAAAGACAACTTTTTAAATGTTATCCAAATCGGATTTTAGTAACCACCTTATGGGCCTGTTTAGAACACAATCATGACGGATTTTACGAATATCCACTTACATCAGCTTTGTTTTTGAATGGGTGCTAGTGACTGCATCTTTCTATCCCTTACGTTCATCTCTTTACCGCATGTATGGTTGTTTTCTTCAGTGTGTTGATCTCCTACTGCATGTGCATTGCTTATTTTACAGCTCAAGTTTCACTGCAATAAATTACCCATTTCATTGCAATATATTTCCTTAATATTTGAAATGACTGCCTTGTTTGAATTACGTTAAGCCAAATATTTTTTTATTTTCAGCACATTCCTGAAAAAGCCCACCAATTCCCATACATAGAAAATGTCATAAGTTATTTTCTCTCAGTTTACATGCAACATGGCAGCTTCCACTCAAGCTATAATACTAGTAGATAAACATAATTAACTCATTTCTTCTTCTTTATCAGCATGTCAACAACAGATGGCGCTTTGCGTTTTCTACCTTCAAAAGCAAGAGAAAGAATTAGTCCATTCCTACTCTTTCTATACATTCAAACAGTTTAAAATACCCATCTTTCAAAACCATCGTTATGAGTGGGTGGGGGACAGCAGTGAGCGCCGTCCGTAGGTAGCAGAGACTGCGTTAGATTTATTCTTACTTTTAAACGCTAAGAAAATGTGATTATCAGCTCCAATCATTCCATAAAGGATATAGCAGCGCACTTCTGTTTATTTGGACAAGGAACAGCTAATTTGCAGTCCCAGTCTTAAATGCCTACGATTAGTCATTTCACCAACAGTATCATAAACTGTCAGTACTAGCGATAAGTAGTGATTTGTAAGGCATTCAGGGCGATATTCCGACTGGAGATGCATGTGCACAACTTGGACGTTTACATATAATTTGATATCAATGGAAGAATATGGCGCTCTGTGTTATTCTATTGTTAAGGTTAGGATTGGGGAAGCTGATCCTACATCTGTACCTAGTGGAAACAAACCTCTCTCATTTTTGTCCGGTGACTCCTTGCTGGATGGGTGTCTCTTGGCGTAGGCTGCCTTCATCCTCAGGATGTTCTTCTTGCTGATTACCTCGTGCTCCACTATGGGCCGCGGGTAGTCCTTACCCACAATGCACCCTGCTGCCTCCTGGACGCTGCAGGGAGCCTTCCACGGCTCGTAGATGTACTGTGCTGGGTACTTCTTCAAGAGGGGCAGGTATTTCCTACAATACAGATGATCGTGACTAGTTAGAACTTGAAGAGGGAAAGGTCCTTCCTACAATACAACCATGGTAAGATAGTGTAAAACAATGTGAATAATATATGTGCACTGTATGTGTGTTGGCTAGCTAGCCAGACAGTTTTAGAGGAATGATTCCATTTTTTTTCTAGTTAAATGCCAATATTCCAGTCAATCCACAGCCATACACTGTCTCAAATCAGTTGATAATAGGACTTGGGACAAGTTGTAAATGCAACAATTACTGATATTGTATCATAAATCGCACTCACAGCTTTCCAAGAAAACAATTTAGGGTCTGTGTACATATTTTAGGGTATTTATAATTATATGACAATATTTTAGGTTGCCTATAATTCCATTACACAATTTCTGATACGTCACATGCCTTACTTTTATTTTTCTGCGTAAGTAAAAGCAGGAAATGCGTCACCCATGCCTCTACTGCCATTCATTCCAATTAGACTGGTTTTGGATTTCTCCCTGACCAATATAGCTGCCATTGTCGCCCCATTATTGAACTTTGAGGGCTTATGACAGATCTTATTCAATTACTAGAGGGGCTATGTTACAGTTGGTGGTACACACCATGACAGTTTAGGATTCAGATCAACACATTGCTTTTCATGACAGCAAAACAATGCTATGGTATTACAAGGTAATAAATCTAACATACTGGCTTTGGTAAGGGTTAATGTTCTTACTTGATGTAGTCTCCGTTTTTGTCAGTTTTCTTCCCAAAGGCGACGGGCGAGTAGACCCTGAAGAACTGGTGAAAGAAAGTACTAGCAGAGAGCCATTGCCAGTTCCCAGCATTCAGGGACCAGTCTCCATCCAATAAAAGTTCCTCAAATACCTGTGGGAGGAGCAAACAGGGTCCAATGAGAAACAACTCAATAGTACAGTGGTCAGAACTTGAATTTCATCTAAACATTCTGAAATGGTGTCAAAACCTTGTATCGATTCCAACGTTTTCAGATCAAAGCATTTGAAAAAGAGGATGAGTGAAAAAAAACTTTCAAGTACTGAGATGCTCCTCTAATCTCAGCATTTAGTCTCAAATTATTATGTGACTTCTTACCAGACATTACCATTTTGATTTGGTTATTGTGCTTTCCTTACAGACTTATGAGGAAAGGTTGAACATGGATAGAAGTTGCGCCTCAAATGGCACCCTATACCCTACATAGTGCACTACTATTGACCAGAGCCTTATGGACCATGGTCAAAAGTTTTAGTCATTTAGTAGATGCTCTTATCCAGAGTGATTTGCACAAGCAATTAGGGTTAAGTGCCTTGCTCAAGGGCACACCAACAGATATTTCACCTAGTCAGCTCGCGGATTCGAACCAGCGACCATTTGGTTACTGACCCAACGCTCTTAACCGCTAGTCTAGGGAATAGGAGACTTATTAAACGACAACAATAATAGGGGACTCAGTAACGGAAAGGTATGGTAGTCCATACCTTCTGGCCCTCCTCCCAGCTGATCCACAGGTCTCCTCTGGTCAGGAAGCAGGCCACGGCGTGCCGGGCCAAGTGGTGGATCCAGCCCTCCTGCCTCAGCTGGGTCATGATGGCATCGATGAAGGGGAAACCAGTCCTGGCCTGCAGAGCGACACACACACACAGTGAGTAGCGTCATGCTTTACTATAGCATCAGATTAAGTGAAATTCTACTCTTCAGAGGTTTATGGTCCGGTTTCCCAGACACAGACTAAAAAGCATGCTCATTGGAAAATCTCCATTGAGATCGCTTTTTAGTCCAGGAGTAGACAATCTATGACTGGAAAACCGGCCCTATAATGTAAGGAGCTCTACAGGCCTACCTCTGCCCATGCAGCCAGATACTCAGGGTTGCTGTCCCAGTCCACCTGTGTACACACAGGGTTTCCCTCCATCTTGTCAAAGTTGGGGATGCCCAGGCCGGCGGTGTAGAAGAACTCTCTCCATAGCAGCTGGCCATGCAGCGAGACGGGAGGCTGGGAGTGCTTCTTCTACAAAACCCACACAGGTAGGAAGACGTCGGACATGACTTTCTATTTTACACAATATGACTTCCCATTCTTGTACATGACCAAACTCTGAAAAAACACTTACCGATCAATGGAAGGTGATTGATAGGCTTGAGAAGAGACTCACCCCTTGGTAGACATCGGTCAGCCTCCACCAGAAGGTACGTGCCGACAGGCAGCCAAATGTTATATAAGGGCTAAGGACGGTGGTGCTGGGGCTCAGGGAGTTGGGGGACGTCTGGGGTTTCTCAAAGCCGCACACCCATTCCTGGGTGACAACACAAGAAATTGAAAACAAGGAATTTTATTTTCAGTCAACTCTCCCATTGACATCAATTAATGATTTACACAAAAGTCTGGGAGTGTGTGAACCTCAAGTCTGAATACCAACCAATTTGTTTAAAGGAAAATTGTTTTTTCCACTCTTGCCATTGCCCATGTACCAGTAACCAAGATGGCTGCCAAAAGACACGTACCTTTCTCTCCATGTGTTGGTCCAGTCTCCGCAGAGCCTCTTGCTCTCCACCAGGGAACAGCTCCTCAGTCAAAGACTTCTCTAATGTGGGGATGCCATAGTTCTCCTCATGTTTCTCTGAGCACGGAGTCTTTACATCTAGTTGAATGTGAGGAAAGGCAGAAAGGTTAACCCTTTACACTTGTGAGAATTGGCCTATATGGTTAGGGCTAAAATGAAATGTTTCTTACAGAAGAAATATTAAATGCATATGCATGGTAGCAGTTCAAAGAGAACAGTTTGGAGATTATGGGGAAATGATTAAACCAAAGTTGCGGACAACAGTTCATCTGACAAGTCTGATATATTCAGTAGCATGATAAGAATATTCCTTGAAAATGTGGGATAGGTGCATTCCTTGTATGTGATCATATATTTTGATACATTGCATGTTAATATTGTGAACCTATGATATATATTTTTTACCTCCCATTTCAGGAAGTGATGTCACTGAGTACTGCCCCCATATATAGGACCTTCCACCCCCACCTGGGATATGGATGCCTGATGAAGACCTGAGGGTCTAAACGTTGTTATAAATAAATATCACCTGGGAGCATGAGTAGCAGTGTGCAGCGTTTTCTTTTCTGTTTTTCTAGATGACGTTTCCACCATATTTCTTACACATTTTAAATCCATGAGGGGAAGTGAACAAGTACAAACTTAGGTTGTAAAAGATAGAGAATCGGAACACAGCAAATAATAGTCACATGGGAGAACCATTCCAAAAGACAGTTCGGTCTTACCCTTCATGTTATCACTGGTTGGAGCGGGGATAGGCCTTTTGGGGGGACCGATCCTATTGACAAGGGCCTGCAGACGATTGTAGGTCAGAGGAGCCTTCCCGTTGTTGTCTTCAATTATCCTACAAGAATGACAGAGCAGGGATACAGATCATTAGTGCTGCATCCAAGATAGTCTTGCAACTTGAATGATGATGTTAATTTTATGTAAATCAGATATACATATTACGTTTCAATTAAGACAGCATCCTCATGCATTTCTTCTAAAATGTCAGTCTCCATAGAAAAATTAATTGATTCTTATTGTGTTTCATCCATTTCTAAAAAAAGGTACCAATAAGCTTTCTCTGCACAGAGTATTCACTCGTTAAGGATCGCTCACCTGTCTATGTTATAGAGGGTGTGGGAGACTTTGTAGATGATTTCTACTCCGTGCTCTTCAGCTAACCGGACCACCTCCTTGTCCCGGCGGAGGCTGAAGGGCTCTGTGTCATACTCGTAGGTCAACCGCGTCACCTTCCACTTTTGGAACAGCTTAGGAAAGACCTCCTCTGGCTTACCTCTCACCACAAACAGCCTGGAGAGTAGAGACACCCCATCAACACTTTTTAGTTAACTCACTGTGGATTTTTGAGAAGCAACAATAGAATACCGTTAGGCATACATCTGGGATCGCCACACAACAAACAGCCAAGAAGAGACACTATATCTAATTTCTCTATCCACCCCTTTCATTAACTAACCAACACATGCATCTTTATTGATCCATTACCAAAAAAACTAACATAGTTTGTTTTGCTTTCACAGTACCTAGTCCCACCAACAGCGGTCTAAGGCACTGCATTGCCGTGCTAGAGGCGTCACTACAGACACGGGTTCGATCCCGGGCTGTATCACAACCGGCCGTGATCGGGAGTCCCATAGGGCGGCACACAATTGGCCCAGCGTCGTCCGGGCTAGTGGAGGGTTTGGCCGGGGTAGGCAGTCATTGGAAATAAGAATTTGTTCTCAACTGACTTGCCTAGTTAAATACTAATACATATTCAGTAAGCAAGTGAAATGGCGTTGGACATCATGCTTTAGAGTTGTCATTATATTCCTACCTAGAATTGAGTTTCCTCAGGCTGCAATCCAAGTCTTTAAGGGCTCCTATGAAGAACCTCCATCGGTTGATGCCAATGTTGTCGTTGTTAGGGACATGGGGGTCCAGGACAAAAACAGGGTAGATCTCCTTGCAGTCCCGCAATGCAGCCACCAGTGCTGGATTGTCGTGCAATCGGAGCCCCTTGCGGAACCAGTGAATGCAGGTATGAGCCATGCCTGTTTGGTTACCTACCTGTAAGAAATGAACGAATCAAGGAGGCAAAGGCATTTTGACTAACATACATGTTATGATAACCAGTCCGTGCATTATTCGTCCTTTTCCAAGACATCTGGAGTGGACCTTTACAGCACTGGGGGATGTACGCTTGCCCTGCAGGATTGTTAGTTCAATCTCTGCTCCAGTGGTTCCCTCTCAGTCCTTAGATTGCTGTCAGAAGTAGGCCTAACGTGTGCCTCTGGTTGCATTGAGGTTTGAGCATGATTCACTTTTAAAATGAGGGGGAATAGTGTAACCTAGCTGGACATTTATGGCAGTTGGTAGCCCTCTGGTTAAACTAGTTTTCAAAACTAGACTTACCTTTAGACGGTCTAGCCTGCACCAGTAGAAAATAGACTGTTTTGTAATCAATCGTAAAGAGTTACAAAACCCCTGTACAACCAACACGTGTTACCTGTGAGCAGCCAATCAGAGGGAAGCCTAAGAAATGCATGCTGATTCTGGCCAATAAGATAATTAAGACGTTGTGTGGTGCACTGCCAAGATGTTGCTACTTCTCCGTTAGATGACGCCGTTGCAGCTGTATAGCAGCGAGCCATTGCACTACAAGATTGACAACGCATAAGGGGGAGTGAACGAGTGTACACTTCAGGAGAAGGGTAGAAAATCGGAAGTAGACCTTGTAAATTGATTCAGTGATAAGGCCTTAACTCAAGTGTTTACTGCTAAACATCCCATGCCTTCCACAGTCTTCTTCTTCTTCTTCTATAGTATATTGTCGATCACACAATTTAAATGTGCATTCCGCCACCTACTATACGGGATGGAACAAGGATCCCCCCAAATAGAACTAAAAATAAATAAAATAATCAAACAGCTTTTCAGTTAAAATACATAAATTAAACAGATACGTTTCCTACACATGCTCAAGGGATCCCTGGGAGGGCGGATCTTCCGTCGCCGGCACCCGTTGCAAGTTGACAGATGTAAAATCTTTAAGCCCCAAAAACGTTTCTTCCGCAGCCACAATAATGTCCAGTTTATTCGACTTCTTTGAGACTTGTGCTGTACAGTTTATAACTGTGGCAATGAACGCAACAAAATCCAAATTTTTAACACACATGGTATCTTTAGTCTGGCCACAAACATGTACTACAGGCTGTATTGTATCCACTACCATATTTTCACTAGCATCACTTGTTTTCTCAATTATTTTAATCGCCTCCGCATAGGAGATTCGATTGACCGTTCTAACTTTTGCCACCTCAATTTCCTTCACACTTACAGGAAACTCCAGGAACTCGGGATCATGATCACCACCACAATTGCAACACCGTCGTCCTTCTACACAGCGTTCTTCGGTATACTCCGTTCGTCTACACACACTTGAAACATGGCCAAATCCTTTAAAATTCGTACACTGCAGTGGTTTCGGGACGAAAGCTCTTGCGGCATATATTACATAACCAAGCTTCACGTGTAGGTATTTGCTCTTTATCAAAAAACAACAATACCGACAGACTTTCCTATTTTTCACCATTCACGCAGCGGGTCAGACGCCGGGCACCAACCACACGAGGAATTCTCTTCAGGGATTCAACCTGAACATCCGTCGTCACCCCTGAGATCACTCTAACGCGTGCTCTACTCCGAAATTCAAAACACAAAACTTCTGTTGTCCGGATTCTTTTGAGGCCCATTGCAATCTTCCTCTGCTCATCAGGAATACAATTAATCAAAATAAGACCACTCCTGGTCACTCTGACAGACTCCACTTTTCCAAGCGCATACTTAACCATTTTCGATACCTCAAATGGGTTTCCCACGTATGCATCCTTGCTCAACAAACACATCCCAACAAGAAGCGATTCATTATCATTTACACACGTATCATTCACTTCAATCTTAGACAATGTCCTTTTTGTTCCAGTTTTCGATACTACTGTAGTCCATTCAGAACATTCGTCTTCACCAAATGTAGTGAACGCTTAATTCAAACTCTGCATCCACTTCCGCCATCTTTCCAATCCTCATTCCACTGTCTAGTTCAGGGACTGTACATTATTATTATTATTATAACGGTGATTCTGATCCAACCATTAATTCATACATTGTTGGAAGTTCAATATGTACAGTAACTAGATGTAGAAGGCTAATGTTAACTAGCTAGCTAACGTTACCTAGCGAGCAAGCATTTTAACCAGGTAGCCTAGGACAACAAACAATTAAAGCCTGTACTTTATGACAGAGTCAACATGAAAGAGAGGAAGATGGCATTCTCTACAAGTATTGTGAGTCAACATATTTTTCACAGCAATCAGACCCATGGACAGCCACATCACATTTAGTTTACGTTGATTGGACTAAATTGTTTTTGGTATCTTTTAGTTGTTTTACTGTATTAGACTACGCAGAGGTGATTTGGTGATGTTGAAATGTTGAAGTTGAAATGGTTCTGGAATACTGGCGGCAGCTCTCTGTGGTTCTAAATCAATAGTTGTTTAGTGGTCCGAAAATGTCAGAAACATTAACTTGCTTGACCATCCTATAGGTCATGTAACTGTCTGTTACATGCAATATGCTTTGTGGATTAAACCGGACAGAGGTTGCTATCCGGTTTTGTGATAAAACAAAGGTGAGGTTGAATTTATTCTGCCACTGTGTCTTCTTATTGTCAGGGTCTTTAGGCCTATATATCACGGTCTCAAGGTATATGAATGAACATGATTTTATAGAGCAAGCACAATTATCACAACACAGATTGTAATGTCTTTTTTTCTGGCTTCCTCAGTGATTTTACCCACGCACCACTACTGCAGTAGTGTCTTAAATGTTAACTAAAAAGGAAATTCGTTTATTGGTTAAGGATGCATATGTGGGAGACCCGTTTGAGGTGTCAAAAATTTGATTAATTATATTTGTGAAGAACAGAGGAAAATTGCCGTTGGCTAAATCCGGACATCAGAAGTATCGTGCTTTGAATTTCGGTACAGAGCACCCATCAAATGGGTGATCTCAGAGGTGACGACGGATTGGTTATGTAAAATACACAGAAATATGTTTGCTGCCAGGCCTACCCTGTGTGTTAAAAATATGGATTTCGTGGCGTTCATTGAAAATTATAAACTGTATGGCTCAAGTCTCAAAGTTAAACAACTGGACATTATAGCAGAATAGTTTTTGGGACTATTTTAAACTTGCAAGCATAGGCAGAAATCCCAGGGGGGACGGGGGGACACTGTAAACATAACTATGTAATTTCAATAATATTAATAATACGCAATGAAAGCACATGTGCTGATTATTGACACTTAATAGCGTGTTTTTAAGTGTCCAAAGATTGCGACCCCCCGCACTTTGACTCACAATGGTTTGATCCACTGCCCCACCCCCAAAAAACTGTACACATTAAGCAATAGTATTTTACAATATCATCAATCACACTGATTTGATAGATATTTAGACTAATTATGTAGATATTGAGAATGGACATGTAGGAGTAGATATTTCCAATCCTAAAATAAAATGGCGCAAACAGAAAATAAACAAGTAATTACAAATGAGAGACCTGGCAAAGAGGACAGAGCTCTCAAGTAAAATTCATATTTATAGCATTAATGTGTGATCTTTCTACAATATTAGCTAATTTAACAATTTCCAGACTCAACTAGGCTACTGACGCCGGAAGACGGCCTGCCCTCCCATATCAGATCTGTTTTATTTTTAACTTAACATTTGTTTGATTTAGTTTATTTAATTTAGTTGGTAGTTTGTTAATTTTTTGGGGAATCCTGTTTTCATCCCGCACAGAAATGTGCGAACGCCAATATACCATAGAATAAGTAATCCGCTAAACCGGAAGTATGTGTGTGTAATACTATCTAACCAGCCAGCTTAGTTTTTCCAGGCTGACTGACCGGGTCCTATGGTACGTTTTTTTGTATTTGTATATCTATCTATTAACTAAGCGATCGATTCGACAATTAAAATAATGTTATAGTACACATACGACTAGATAGCTATGTAACGTTTAATCTACAGGATGTAGGTAGCCAGCTTAGTTTTTCCAGGCTGACTGACCGGGTCCTATGGTACGTTTTTTTGTATTTGTATATCTATCTATTAACTAAGCGATCGATTCGACAATGCTTGCCAACCTGTAACCACAGATAGTAACGTTAACGATTAAACTTAACTAGCTGACTGTTAGCTAGTTAACCGTCTTGCTAAAACAACAATGGATTTGTTAACTGAGGTCCCCAACAAATGAGCTTTTAAGGCTAGTTTGGCATTCACATGAAGTCAGGTAGCCAGACCAGAGATAGGAAGTTAGATCCAGATAAATAGCTAGATAACTATTCAGTAACTACTAGTGTAAGTATTACTTTCTGTGATAAACAAACTTAGTAGTTAGATTCTGCTAGGTAATGGTTGTGATACAGCCTGGATTTGAACCAGGGTGTCTGTAGTGACGCCTCTAACACTGAGAGGTAGTGCCTTAGACCACTGCGTCACTTGGGAGTTATAAAGAATTATAGTTTTAAACAACAAACTAGCTAGCTAGTTATGATACTGTTTATTTGGGGTGCCTGATTGATATCAGCTGTGAAGTCCATTGTAGCTATTGACTTCAATTTGGACTGTTTTAACCCACAGGAAGAGATGTCAGGAGTAAGTGTGGTGAGCTCGGCGTTGCCTGCGGCTACAAGCCGTACCACCTCATTTAAGGGCTCCTGCCCCAGCTCGAAGTATGTGAAGCTGAATGTGGGCGGGGCTCTGTACTACACCACCATGCAGACCCTCACCAAGCAGGACACCATGCTCAAGGCCATGTTCAGCGGTAGGATGGAGGTCCTCACAGACAGCGAAGGTATTGATGATGACATGGGTTGACTGCACCCAGGGTTTCCCAAACCTTTGTCCACTGCAAAGTCTTGACGCTCCATGTTCCTTAATGCTGCATAGGATACGATTCTCCCATTTGTACAGGCTAGCTGCCCTTGCATACCTCCCATCATGTCTTCTGAGATGGTGCTATATGAAGATACACACACACACACACACACACACACACAAAGTCTACCATCTCCACTATGTTGTCTCTACCACTTCTCAATGTAATGAGCCCTGTCCTCTACTGCAGGCTGGATCCTTATTGACAGGTGTGGGAAGCACTTTGGGACCATTCTGAACTACCTGCGTGATGGTGCTGTGCCTCTGCCTGAGATCCGGAGAGAGGTGGAAGAGCTCCTGGCAGAGGCCAAGTATTACCTGGTGCAGGGGCTAGCTGACGAGTGCCATGCTGCCTTACAGGTTTTTAGTATCACCTTAACATACTGTAAACACTTACCTGTAATTAATCTCTATCTTGGTGTCTCTCCTTCTCTGTGTGCTTGTGTGGCCCATCATGCCTCCATTGAATTATGTGTCCTGTTTTCCTGCATGAGTTCAGAACAAAGATATGTATGAGCCCTTCTGTAAAGTGCCCTTGGTCACTTCTTCAAAGGAAGAACAGAGACTCATCTCTACCTCCAACAAGGTAAACAATATTTCACAATTTACATCCATGATTAGACAGACAGACAGACATATAATGTTGTTGTATTCTGTTTGTTTCTCAACACTGACTACCTCTGTGCCTTTTCATTTTGTATTACAGCCAACAGTCAAGCTGTTATACAACAGGAGCAACAACAAGTACTCTTACACCAGGCAAGCTGAACATTGCATATTATTATGGGAAAATACTTATAATGAGCACAGCACTGTGTTTCTTAAATGTACTGTGTGTGTGAAGGGGATTGTATCATGGATAATAATTATAATTTACTTAACCTGTATAGCACTTGTCGGGTCTCTGACTTATCATTAAAAGTGAAGACTGCTATGTTATTATTAATATTATGACCCTAACCCAACAGGGTAATGTCGTGACACACTTTTCATTACAGAAAATAATATCAAAGCGCATAAAAAGTGTGACAAACAAATTCAAGTTCAGATGGAGATTGAATGTCTCTATTTGGCATCGGATGTGTCGTGGAAATTCATACAGAGAGAATTTGTCATTTCTTCAAACAATCATCTTTATTTAATATTGATTTAATTATTGCAATAATTAGAGTGTAACCTCCTTTGGCAATATAGAACTGACACTAAAATGCTGAGTCATGGCTGGTTCAAACCCTCTCATGCAAACCAAGAGGTATAATAAAACCCTTTAAATCCATCCTGTTGTTATCTAGACCTGGCTGAGTCTCCCAGATGCAAGGATGAACAAAGACAATGAGGTATTATGTTCCACCCCTTCAGGCTGCAAGGCCTATCTCAGTACCCCCATCACATCTTATATATGGAATGCCAGAACAGAGAGAGACGGGAGACATCTGCCTCAAATGCACCTCTAAGACCATAGACACATCATACCATTAGTTAGATATATAATCCTTAACTATTAATATCAAACAAATCAGGTAAGTATGTCATTTTTGTCTGTCACATAAGAAAGGCTGGAAGTTTGGATTGAAAAGGCAGTGTAGCTTCAGTGGAGGGGGCATCGATGTTTCTCGCTGGCTGTACCAAAGACAGTCTGACCAACAGCCCCCGAGCTCTTCATCAGTGCACCACTTTTGCTTCTCTGACGGTCAGCTCCTCCATAGGACCCGCTCCTAAGTAGGTACTGGTCCTCCATTGCCGGACATGTAGCACCCACCTGGGTGAAGCCACGGCTGCTGCACAAAAGCGCACAAAAGCAACCACTTCTTAGCAGTGGTTAAGAACTGTCCCTGAGTCTCTTCTGCCAACTCTAGACACAGCATGCAGTACTTGTTTTAATTCTTCCCGACAGATGAAACAATCCAGCCGGGCCCGCGTTATTTAAATCCAAACAGCCAGCTAGCTAGGTATAAGCCAAGATAGACTTTTCATCCCAATTCTGCAACTCCGAGTCAAGACCATGAGATGTAAGTGATCAACCTCCAGAGTAGTCGCGTATTGCGATCTTTAACCGTTTGCCAACTAGTCATTAACATCTGGTGTCATTACCTTTTCGCAGCAACTCCGATGACAACATGCTGAAAAACATTGAGCTCTTTGACAAGCTCTCTCTGCGGTTCAACGGCCGTGTGCTCTTCATCAAGGACGTGATCGGGGATGAGATCTGCTGCTGGTCGTTCTATGGGCAGGGCCGTAAGATCGCTGAGGTGTGCTGCACCTCCATAGTCTACGCCACAGAGAAGAAGCAAACCAAGGTATCCGGTTAACCACAGCTAGAGCACAGAAAATGTATGACCAAAGCATAGACTAGCCTCTCGTCTCCTTTCCGTGGGTAATCAATCAGTGAGTAGTCTTGTCTTTGTACCTAGAGAAATGGTCTAAGCAGTTTCGTCTTTCCTCAGGTGGAGTTCCCAGAGGCTCGTATCTACGAGGAGACACTCAACATCCTGCTGTATGAGTCTCAGGACGGGCGTGGTCCAGACAACGCTCTACTGGAGGCTACAGGGGGCGCTGCAGGCCGATCCCACCACCTGGACGAGGACGAGGAACGGGAACTCATCGAGAGGGTGCGCCGTATTCACATCAAACGCCCTGATGACCGCACCCACCACCACCAGTAACTATACCAGCCAGTCAACATTATCAGTATCCGCAGTGACCGAGAACATGTGTGATCACACTATACCCACAGGTAATCTCACATCTTTGACATTGACCACAAGGGACCTCTGTGCTTCTGCACCACAGCCACTTACGAACTTTTGCAAGTTACTTATCATGAGTAGATCACGATTTGGGTGTTACAGTTTGTGCTGCTGTCCCAAATGGCCGTATCATTGTTTTCTAAACCCTCCATAAGAGCTGTACTTTTTATCAATGGTCAAAGAAGACTTATTTGACCCCCTGTATTTCCTCTTGTTCTGTATGTCTCGTCTTTGTATGAATGTCGACATGTTATGTGTCCTGTAGGAGATCTTGTGCCTTAAGTCTGCGATCTTGTGCCTTAAGTCTGTGGGTTTAAGTGCAGCTTACGATCTGATTTGTTTTATCATGTCACTACAACATTGCTTGGAAGTTCATGTATTGTCACAGGGTAGCTAGTTCTGGTCAATTTGTATTTCAGTGATTATACTAATACACTGTATAACGATACCTTTTCCTACCACTGCAGTTTTAGAGAAACGTTTTATGAGAGAAAAGAGAAACCTGCACACTGCTCTTGCTAGTATCACTGTTCTTTTTAAGCTTTACGTATTGTCCTCAAGGCCCTGTGTCACAGCTTTCGTGAGTGTTTTTAATTTGCACCCTTATGTAGACAATGCTCCACCCACATGCACTCAATGCATCGAATGGGGTTGGAGTCCAGGAAAAATATTAATTAGGTTGAATTGGGCTCCAGAGTGGCGCTGTGGTCTAAGACACTGCATCTCACTGCTAGAGGCGTCACTACATACAACCTGGTTAGAATCCAGACTGTATCACAACCGGCCGTGATTGGGAGTCCCGTAGGGCGGCGCACAATTGGCCCAGCGTCGTCCGAGTTTGGCCGGTGTAGGCCGTCATTGTAAATAAGAACTTGTTCTTAACTGACTTGCCTAGTTAAATACATTTTTTTTAAACTACAAAATTGGTGATACATGCAAACTATATAACAGCATTTTATCGTGTTATTAGAAATTGGGTGCTTCTGTATGTACTCATTTTGTCCAGCAGAGGGTATTGTGTACAAAGACACTGAAGGTGTGCTAAGTTGTTGAACTTACCCCTAGACGCTGATCTTGGGTCAGTTTTGTATTTCCCCCTACTAAAGAGCCGTTTTGAGATGCTGGATGTTTAATCAAATGGATGTCATTGCTTCCAGTTACAAGAATCCTTTGAGGGCGACGTTACAAGACAACTTGTTTGGAAGACTGATGACAAGTAATGAAACCAAGCACCTCCAGACATTGCAAATAATGGCACAATTTTACACTATCATTTCACATGAAAAAGTGTATTTTGCACTGTATTTAACACATTTTTCTTACAATAAAGATTTTTATGAATACGTTATAGTTTGTTTTAATGTAAATATGTTACAGCATCTTTGTGAGAAAGTATACAAATTATGACATATAGCACATGGCTTCAAAATCACAATGTTTGACTGCTTTAACCATATTGCTAATATCTATAAAATCTAGTGAAAATATCCCAAAAACAAAACCATATTTGAAAAATGGCCCTAATATAGTAACCGCTTGATAAGTCACAACTGAGACCATGCTTAATAGCAAGTGAAGTTTTCGTCAGAGAAAAACATCTGTAGTTCCTTTGGGATTTTCTCCACAGTATGAACCATTTGTTGAGATTTCAGTTCATATGAAGGGATTGTGAAATGCCCTTGAGGTTCGGTCATAGGTCCAACCCTTCTAGAGAGGATGCAGGTTCTCATTCATGATATATACAATTATCTATCTATCTATCTATCTATAAATGTACAGTGCATTTCGGAAAGTGTTCAGACCCCTTGAATTTTTACACGTTATGTTACAGCCTTATTCCAAAATTGATTAAATAATTTTTTCCCCTCATCAATCTATATACAAGACCACTAAATGACAACGCAAAAACAGGTTTTTTGAAATTGTTGCAAATTTTTAAAAAATAAAACACGGAAATATCACATACATAAGTATTCAGAACCTTTACTCAGTACTTTGTTGAAGCACCTTTGGCAGCAATTACAGCCTCACGTTTTCTTGGGTATGGCGCTACAAGCTTGGCACACCTGTATTTGGGGAGTTTCTCACATTCTTCTCTGCAGATCCTCTCAAGCTCTGTCAGGTTGGATGGGGAGCGTCGCTGCACAGCTATTTTCAGGTCTCTCCAGAGATGTTCAAATCCAGGCTCTGGCTGGGCCACTCAAGGACATTGAGACTTGTCCCGAAGCCACTCCTATCTTATCTTGGCGGTGTGCTTAGGGTCATTGTCCTGTTAGAAGGTGAACTTTAGCACCAGCCTGACACCAGCCCTCTGGAGCATCTTTCCCTCGATCCTGACTAGTCTCCCAGTCCCTGACACTGAAAAACATCCCCACAGCATGATGCTGCCACCACCATGCTTCACCGTAGGGGTGCCAGGTTTCCTCCAGACGTGAAGCTTGGCATTCAGGCTTTTTGGTTTCATCAGACCAGATAATCTTGTTTCTCATGGTCAGAGTCCTTTAGGTGCCTTTTGGAAAACTCCAAGCGGGCAGTCATGCTTTTTACTGAGGAGTGGCTTCCATCTGGCCATTCTAGGATAAAGGCCTGATTGTTGGAGTGCTGCAGAGATGGTTGTCCTTCTGGAAGGTTCTCCCATCTCCACAGAGGAACTGCAGGATCTTCTTGGAGGCCTCCGTCTTTCCTGCTCCACTCTCCCCTGAGATCAAGATGAAGTGGTTGTTGGTCTCTGTTAACATGGTGCGGTATACATTGTCTGCCAGGGCGTAGCTGAAAGGGATGGCAATGAAGGAGAGGTTCAATAACACTGCTGATGAATATACTGTAGATCGATAGGCAACACTGTATAACATATCTTGTGGCGCACACATACAAGCAAACACACATGTTATACATGTACACAAATGCAACTTACATATGGGGTGGAAGCTCAAAAAGGTTCACTCCCATGTAAATGTCCATCTGCTTCTTGGTGTAGATTCCCAGATCTTTGTAGGGATTGACTGACACTAGGAGCGTACCAATGTAGTGCACTTGTTATCTACAGACAGGACCTTACAGACAGTAAGGTAAGTCACCCTGTAGGTGTAGGTACAGCACAGTAACTGCTGTTTCAGCAGAGCAAAGTGCCAGTTCAGTTATTTGGCGCCTTGTGGTTTTGAGGTAGGGTTGCTTTTTGGCTGAGAGGATAACAATGTGATATCTCCAGACTGTGTGTAGAGGATAGACTCACGTAAACGAGGTTCTCATGGAAGCGTTTCCTCAAGTTGTTCAGGAAGGCACCCACGCGATCCCGGGCCGTAAGGGAGCCCTCCATGTCTCGGAGGATCCGGTTACAGTGCTCCTCCAGGCTCTGACCAATCAGAGACATGGTCCAGGATGGTTAGATTTATATCTTATATGCAAATACCCCCACAGCACAACACAACGCTGTCACAAATCTCATCAGGACATGACAGCTGTTAACTATTTCGACAACCAGATTACAAATCATTTATCTACTGTGGGGTTTTTTTTCAGATAAAAAATACATGTTTTTTCATAATAGTGACATGTTTTTACAGCAATAACTCAAGGAACCTTTCACTGCCTAAGGACTCATGTCCTGTCCCTCTGTGTTCTGTTTTCCTTGAAGTTATCTGCATTTTCAGGTCTGACGCCGTGCCACGCAGTGCTCACTGACACACACACACAGATACAGGCTATCTTGCCCTAAACCAGTTAATTTCCTCTCAACATGCCCTCATCTCTTAGCCTCGCAAAGACGTCTGATTCCACAACGGATATCCGCACAGCGTTTAATGTACGCTTGCAGGAACAGGCAGTTCAGTTCAGGCATTCCTATCTAATCAGCTTCCGTGTTCCTCAAGGAGCAACCAGTCTCTTGTCACTGTTTACAGAGGATACACACGTCCCTCTCCCCACACAATTATAGTGCAGACTCCACCCTGTCATTTACCCCAACAGCAGGGTCAAAACACAGACCAACTCCAATGCTGTTGCACTGAAATCAACTCTTAGAAATGCTAATAATGTTATCCCTATGACGGCATTAATAATGTGTGATTTACAACACTATTGTGCTTCCATAATTGATATTCTGAACAGAAGCCACAGTTTACCGTTATGAAAATCTAATTGTTGCTGAAGTTTTGTGTCCCAAACAAATGAGCCCTTGGACCACAATATGCATCGGGTAACATTATCAGTCAGATCTGTGCTCCTTAATTACATCTATGAAAGTACCATCACAACAGTGCCGAGTTAACCTGGTCCCATGATATCCCTCTTCCTGGAGAGCTACCATCCTGTAAATTTGGCAAAAACCTCCAGGAGGGTAGCTCTTCAGAAACAAGCAATTCTCTTCTTCTTATTGGTGTCCTTTAGTAGTGGTTTCTTTGCAGCAATTAGACCATGAAGGCCTGATTCACACAGTCTCCTCTGAACAGTTGATGTTGAAATGTGTCTGTTACTTGAACTTTGTGAAGCATTTATTTGGGCTGCAATCTGAGGCTGGTAACTCTAATGAACGTATCCTCTGCAGCAGAGGTATTTCTGGGTCTTTTTACAAAGATGTTCAAAGTAATGCATATCAAAGTCCCTACCGTGAGTGGAAATCCTCGGTCTCAGACTGCTGTGAGCACGAATCCCTTTTTATACTGAACATCTGGGTTCATTTAAGGGAGAGGACCGTATGGCAGGAAACATTGACATATTGCCCCCTCCATTTCCACCAATGGGAAGCCATCAATAATGCAAAAAGTGAGTGAGAAAGGAAGCAGAAATTGTGTGTGTGTGGAGTCATGTATTTATTAATGACTAAGTCTTACTTATGACATCAGCTTACTTAAAGGTGAGAAACTGCTACATGTAACGTTACAGTAAAGACAATGACTGTACTGTTCTATGGCTACTCTCCCTCTTCAAATACCTGTACACCAAATGACCCCCTTCTTGTCCTGCTCAGCAAAGCATTGTATGGCAATCCCCCTCTGGACTCTTAATTTTAGGGGAAACAGGGCTATTTTCAGCCCTTCTTACAGGAAAGCAACACTACCAGTCCCAGTTACCGGGTGGAAAATGGCCCATGGCACCAACACACAAGGCAATTCATCACTTCTTTTGTTGTTTTCATTGTGCCTTCCTGATTCCATGTCCCTAGGGAAATAATGAAGGACAGGCTTCCCACTGGGCACACACTGGTTGAATCAACGTTGTTTCAACTTCATTTGTCAACCTAAAACACATTTGGATTTGAAAAAAGTAATCAACCAGCGTTGTAAACATTGCAGTTAGGGTAAAACTTCAACATAAATACAATGACTTAACATGACTGACAGGTTCTTATATCAATCTACTTTCAACATAATCATCAGAACTATGTATACTTTGAAATTGCGTATATCAGACATATTTTATTGACCTTGTTTCAATGTTGATAGTAAAATGGTACTGTAAGTTTGAAACAATGTCCTTGTTTCAACGTCATGACACCAACCTAAATAAAGAGGTACTGTATATTGAAATAAAATGTGAAGCCACAGACCAACGAGTCCTGCCTGAACAGTGACTCCTACTGGTATATGACGCGTAATACACTTCAGTGTATTTTATATGAAGGATGGTTGATTGATAGTAAATGTAATCTAGAAGTTATTAATATGTTGGATTCACGTCTCCATTTAAACAAAAAAATCTAAATTGATAAATGGGACTAAATCAAATCAATTATTTGAAGTGCATTTAAAGTTTGATTTGATTTAGTGCTATTCTTAGATCTTTGGCTGAGGTAGAGACGTGAATACAACATATTGGATATTGAATTGTGAGAGAAACAAAATATAAACATTTGAAGGAGATATATCTTCTGCTTGGAAAATTATATACACTACATAACCAAAAGTATAAGGACACCTGTTCGTCGAACATCTCATTCCAAAATCATGTGCATTAATATGGAGTTGGTCACACCATTTGCTGCTATAACTGGCCCCACTCTTCTGGGAAGGCTTTCCACTAGATGTTGGATCATTGCTGCGGGGACTTGCTTCCATTCACCCACAAGCATTAGTGAGGTCGGCATTGATGTTGGGCGATTAGGTCTGGCTCACAGTTGCCGTTCCAATTCATCCCAAAGGTGTTCGATTGGGTTGAGGTCAGGGCTCTGTGCAGGCCAGTCAAGTTCTTCCACAACGATCTCAACAAAGCATTTCTTTATGGATCTCGCTTTGTGCAATGGGGCATTGTTATGCTGAAACAGGAAAGGGCCTTCCCCAAACTGTTGCCACAAAGTTGGAAGCACAGAATAATCTAGAATGTCATTTTATGCTGTAGCTTTATGTTAAAATAAGTATAATGTATGTCTAATATTAAGGTAGACTCGAGGTACTGACTCGAGGTACTGCTCACCAGAGGTAGAAAACCTCATGATAAGCTGTATACCACACTATCTACCAAGAGAGTTTTGATCTATATTTTTCATGGCCGGCTATTTATCACCACAAACCGACGCTGGCACTAAGACCGCACTCAACGAGCTGTATAAGGCCATAAGCAAATAAGAAAATGCTCATCTAGAAGCGGCGTTCCTAGTGGCTGGGGACTTTAATACAGGCAAACTTAAATCCGTTTTACCTCGTTTCTACCAGCATGTCACCAGAGGAAAAAAAACTCTAGACCACCTTTACTCTACACACAGTGCCGCATACAAAGCTCTCCCTCGCCCTCCATTCGGAAAATCTGACCATATTTTTATCCTCCTGCTTACAAGCAAAAACCAGTGATTCACTCAATACGGAAGTGGTCAGATAATAAGGATGCTACGCTACAGGATTGTTTTGGGGCCAAGCTTCCTGCCATCCAGGACCTACTGTGCGGTGTCAGAGGAAGGCCCAAACAATTGTCAAAGACTCCAGTCAACCAAGTCACAGACTATTCTCCCTGCTACCGAACTGCAAGCGGTACCGGAGCGCCTAGGTCCAAAAGGCTCCTTAACAGCTTCTACCCCAAGCCATAAGACTGTTGAACAGTTAATAAAATGAACAATTAATCCTTAACAGCTTCTAACTACATGTATAAATTACCTCGACTAACCTGTACCCCCGCACATTGACTCGTGATTGTACCCCCTGTCTGGGCACAATTGGCACAGCGTCGTCCGAGTTTGGCCGGTGTAGGCCGTCTCTGTAAATAACAATATGTTCTTAACTGACTTGCCTAGTTAAATAAAGGTTACATTGAAACAGCATTTTAAATGTTTTTATTATATTGTGTAATTTTTGGATTTATTTTTATTTTTACTTTAGTTTATTTAGTAAATATTTTCTTAACTCTATTTTCTTAAAACTGCATTGTTGGATAAGGGCTTGTAAGTAAGCATTTCACGGTAAGGTCTACACCTGTTGTATTCGGCGCATGTGACAAATAACATTTGATTTGATTCGAATGAGATGAAAACAGAACTGGTTTGTCTTTTTGCAAATTCAAATGTGTTTTCCACGTAGATTCCACATCATAATAGATTGACAAATGACACTGAAACAATGTTGATTCTACCAGTGTGTGCCTGGTGGGTTAACACACAAATGCACAAGTTAATGTGATAAAAATGTGTACTCTCTCAGCGCTATATACTGTATGTGTATCTTCAGTGAGCTACAGTGAATAGTTTAGTATAGGAGCCATGTGGTAAATGTACGGGCATGATTTGAAAGTTCATGGTCCAAAGGCTCACACCCAGACCCCCAGACAGAATGCTAAAGCTGCCTAAAACACTAGCCCTCCGGGATGTATTTCTGAGAACACAGGGGGGCAGAGGAGTGCTAAAAACGTCTTCAATCAACTACAATAGGAAAGAAAAAAAAACAACCACTCCCCCACCCTCTCCCTAGCCTGGCACAGCAACCCATCACATCTTACATGGTTGCCAGCTCTGCAACACTGAAAACCTATTTTATTCAATTCTATAGTACTTTTTCCACTGAACTGCAAGAAAGGCTTTTTCAATGTTCTGTTAAGTTGAGAAAACATCCATTAAAATATCATAATTTGTATAAAATTATCACACACAATGCCCCTCCCATCCATCTTGCATGTGAAAAGCATTTTTGGTCATGTGAATAAGAAGAAGGTGGAAACCTTTTTAAAGAGCAGTCTACAATCCATTCCACACATTCAGCCAGTATGTCTATTCAGTAATTATTCATTAGAAAACATTCAACTTCACAGTCAATTTCACACTCAGCAGTCAAAACACAAAAGAGATTTGGCCTATTTACTGCAAGGAGGGCAATGCTGAGGGGAACAACAGAGCAAGAGAAAGCACAACAGGGGGTGTGGGTGGGGGTTGGGTGGTGGGGTGTGGGTGAGGGTTGGGTGGTGGGGTGAGGGTTGGATGGTGGGGTGAGGGTAGGGTGGTGGGGTTGGTAGGGGGGGGGGGTGTGTATTAGTCTAATGTGTGAGCCCCAAAAGCAAGTATTTCATGTGACAAGGAGCAGACTATAAGGAGAAGTAATGGTCTCAGACTTGTTGAACTATGACACCTGTTGTTATCATGAGAAGAAAAACAATGGAAACTCTTTTTTTAGTCTTCCGATTTCATTACTATTGAATTGTGTTATTCCGATCCTCAACGAAGGTGGTTAACTGGGTCAGGGATGTGGAAGGGGGGGGGTTGATTTCTCCCACCTTTGAGCCACTCTTTATTTTGCACTCTACTCCCCTCCACCATCCCTCCCTCCGATCTCCTCCCAGCCCATCATCATGTTAAACCAATGAGACAGGTGAACAAAATCATTGCAGGCACCCCATTTGAGATGTCAGAATCAATCTGACAATACAGAAAGGGGCGATGAGGATCAAACCTCCCTTTCTCTCCTCCTTAGCATAAACATGGGAACCGGAGCATTCTTATCCACATTGAAAGTGAAAATGTCTTGACGTTCCATTCTCTCTCTGTGTGCGAGTATGCGCATACATGCTTGTGTGAGAAAGAGTTTCTCTTTGCACTTGTGTTTGACACACTCTTAATTGCTGACAGTGGAAGGACGATTAAATGCTACACATTCAATGTATTATTTCCTATATTGCCAAGGTTCTTTCCAAATTGCTATCAAGTTTGCACACTACTGCCCTAGTACACCTGGCCACCCTGTACCAGGCCTAAAGTACTGAACAGAGACAGTTGCTTTTAATGGTAAGGTTGTATGCAGGGCCTGCCCCCGGCACTCTGCCCATGTGTTGGTGCTCAATTGGTATTAGGATGGGCAGGCCGGTGGCACGCCTCAGAGCGCAAGGCAGAGACTACAGCCATTCAGGGGGAATCTGAGCTGATGAGAACACTTGGCAGATAAGAAAATAACACCAGGGCTGCGTTCCAAACTCAAAGTAGACAGCCCTCGGCCCTAAACCCTCAGCCCTTGAATGACGTTTTACATCGTCACATCCGAGTGTACCTTAAACGTCCCTTGCCCAAGCGAGGGAGGGTGATGTTTGGAGAGGCAACGTCCTTCGTGGAAATCTTGAAGTTGAAAAAAAAACCTATAGCTATTAATGCACCTAGCAAGCTAACGTAGCTAGCTAGCACTCCTTTCAGGTAGCTAGCTACCCATAGCTGGCAAGCTTGTTTTATAGTTTGGTCATTTAATCCAATACATTTCAGAATTCCATATCAACCCCACAAGTCATGAAAGTTCTTCACTCGCTCCGTCAAGCTAAATCGAGGGCAGAGGGGGCAACATTTGTGAGTTGGACCTTCACTTAAGATGGCAATTAAACTGCATCCGGTTTCGACTGTGATTCCCCCGAGGAAAGTGGCTAGCGCGAGGGCTGGGGGGGTAAAAAGAACGTGTTTGGACTGCAGCCCAGGTCGTCATGAGATGGGTAACCTGGCCCAAGGACAGCATCCATGTACACTGATACATAACAACACACACACACATAGATAAACTTGCACAACACAGTTCTATTGGAATCTAGGGAACAGTGTCACCTAATGGTAGTGGAAAATTGTGACATATTTTCTAAATAAAGGTTGAGGTTGATGGGAGTGGAAAGAAGTCTGAAACAGGTGATAACCCACACAAAGAATGGAGAGAGAGAGGGATGGAGAGAGAGATGGATGGAGAGAGATGGATGGAGAGAGAGAGGGATGTGGCGAGAGAGTGATGGAGAAATAGGGATGGAGATGGAGAGGGATGTGGAAAGAGAGAGATGGAGAGTGAGGGATGTGGAGAGAGGTATGGAGAGAGAGAGAGAGAGGGATGTGGAGTGAGAGGGGTGGAGAGAGAGAGAAGGATGGAGAGAGGGATGTGGAGACCGAGAGAGATGTGGAAAAGGTGGAAAATGGTGGAAAATGAACAACAAGACACCTACATTGAATGGCAGGCTAAAGCAGAACAGGAAAGCCTATCTGACTGAGCGGCCATCACCCAAGAGGCCAGCTCATTTTCCCAGGCTCTCCACTTTGGGACAGGATTCTGTTACTCTGTCACAAAGTGGACGTTAGGGAGCACTCCTCATTGGCCACAGATTGACACCACACATTACATCACCCAGGGCAACACAGATGTTTAGGGGGCTACAGTTGTCTGGAGAAACCTGAGCGTCACAGTTCTGTATCTCATCCTACAATGGTCCTTTTATATTGAACCTTTATTTATCTAGGCAAGTCAGTTAAGAACACATTTTTATTTACAATGACAGCCTACCCACAGCTTCAGCCCCTGGAGCAAATTAGGGTTAAGTGCCTTGCTCAAGGAAACAGGTTTTTCACCTTGTCGGCTCGGGTATTCGAACCAGCGACATTTCAGTTACTGGCCAAACGCTCTAACCGCTAGGCTACCTGCCGCCTTCAATTATAGAGATCAAATACTGCATACTATAATGTGGTAGAAAACAATACTGTTTACAGTATGTATTTTACCACTGTATTAGATGAAAGTCTGGCAAAGGTTGAAGCTTTAGGTGGTGGTCTTCATAAGTGGTGAGCAAGGCACTTAACCCTAATTGCTCCTGTAAGTCGCTCTGAATAAAAGGGTCTGCTAAATGCATACGTACGTGCGTGCATGCGTGTATAACACAAGTATACAGAAGCTCTATTTGCTCCAAGCCCCCCCCCCTCATCCTTGTCCTCCTCCTCACACAAAATGACAGTGCAGGTATTGTGATACTGATCTATGATTAGGTAGATACATTTCTGACTTATTACAAACCACTCATAAATACCAAGGTTCAAGCTACTGTAACGGGCCTGCAGTAAGAGGGACATACAGTACTATGCTGGCTTTCCCTGTCATCTTTAAAAATATATACACTGGGGGACAAAAGTTTGAAATATTACTCATTCAAGGGTTTTTCTTTATTTGCATTGTAAAATAAAAGAAGTGAGGACATCAAAACTATGACACATATGGAATCATGTAGTATCACGTAGTAGCCAAATAAGTGTTAAACAAATCAAAATATATTTTATATTTGAAATTCTTCAAATTAGCCACCCTTAGCCATGATGACAGCTTTGCACACTCATGGCACCCTACCCAGAGCTCTATGATTTAGCATTAGTCCCTGTAAAATCCAATTACACCAGAGTCAGGGGGTTGATTTTCCCATTACAGATGCCATGCTGAGTTTGAAGGCTACGATTTGATAACCCCACACATCAGCCCCCTTGCCCCTCTCTCACACATAAACTCAAATTTTCTCCTCTTCCTGACGCTATGTCTCTGTAATTGGGGGAGCAAGCGGTATCACTTAGTCATCAAAGTCCACTCCAGTCAAGCGGTAAGGTTATCATCCTCAACCAACCTATCAGATCCCATACGCAGCAGTGGGATATCAGATCCCATACACAGCAATGGGATATCAGATCCCATACACAGCAGTGTTGTTTTAACTTATCATCAATTGGGGGCAGCAGTAGCCTTGAAGTTAGAGAAGCTGGCCTTTAACAGAATGGTTGCCGGTTCAAATCCCAGGGCGTTGCGCCCTCGAACAAGGCACTTAACCACTAACCTTCGCCACACAATACACAGACACCTCTTCCTGCAGCAGGGCACCAATTTACCCAAGACCCCCCACACACCACAAACACACAGGTAAATACACACACACATAAAACCAGCTACAGGTAATATTAGGTAATATGTGCCAGGGTGAAAACAGTGACCCCTTAACCTCTCAGAACATCCTGGTTTAACAATCTGACCAATTACAGCACAACTCTGCGTCCTTAAAGGGCATGGGACAAGGCATCACAGGATAGCCAAATTAAGATTCACCGGCTCAAATAGTTCCATACAACTCAACATTCAACTAATGCTTTATTTATAGGAGTGAATAGATAGCAGAGGACAGAGCTGGACTCTAAAGGTCAAGACTAGGCAGGTTACTGTGGTAGCCTTCTGAATCTCTGCCATGTTCAGTGAGCAAGAGATGTTCTGCTGGGATACCATGGCCAAATGCATACAGCTGATGGCAATAAAATATAAACAGCGTTCTAAAACGCAATAATTTAGGTTAAATGTGATTTCACTGAGCTACAGTATGGAAATTAAGCTCAGTTTGTTTATCTGAACGAGTGTTGTTTTTGTATGTAAAATGTGCCTGTTTGATTTTGAAATTTCAATAAAAAGTATGACAATGCATTGATAGAGCATTTCAATGGAGGAGTCAAATAATTTCCAAAGTTTGGTAAGACTCAAATGTAGAGATAGTGGAGAAGGTTGTTGGAGATATTGAAAAATAGTTCAACATGCATTGAAAATCAAATATCTTACCTTTGAGTACATGTACATGGTTTAATATAATGTGCTTAAAAATGAGCATTCTTCTGGTCAGGTTGTTCTGACAAGTCCAGTCCAGGCCGATAGAAGCTGAATAAGATCTGGATAGGACAGAGAAGGAGGAGGGCAGCTCAGCTGTGCTTGCTGGGAAGTGGGAGCCTGATACAAGGGCGAGAGCAGCTCTATAAATGTTAAATTAGGATACACATCCTTACCTATAGCACCTGGATTTATGGACATCCCATAATGCAATAGCCCGTGCAAACTGGCTGTCAAGGTGTCCTAATTTTCTTATTCTACAGAGAGCACTAGACAAACTTGCCCATCCCATTAATTGACAGTGCTACAAAGTATTCAAATACAGGCATTCGAGAGGAGGGCCTAGGTCAATTTGGCCCTTGGGTGGTTTTCAAATCAAATCAAATGGTATTGGTCACATACATGTGTTTAGCAGATGTTGGTGTAGCGAAATGCTTGGGCTTCTAGCTCCAACAGTGCAGTAATATCTAACAATTACACAACATATTACACTCCAATCCCAGATTAATGTTTTGTGTGGAATTCTCAATGTTGGACATAAAAGTCTGTAAAAACACCAGGAAATCTGCTCCAAGTGAAATCTGTTCCCAGGTATTCCCACCCATAATAGAGACACGTGATCGTATTCAAATGTAAGCAATGTTTGAAATGATTATGTTATAGTCATACATTATATATGTTTGGGCTTCTTGCGGTCAATTTACAGTCTACAAATGTGTTATTATGCTCCCAACCATCCGCTCTAGAGAAAATCGGCCTGCGGCTCAATCTAGTTGATGATCCCTGGCCTAGGCTGTCTAAATACTTGTTAAGCGGGATCATTATGTGACCTAAAGATACGCTAAACAGGATCATTATGTGACCTAAAGATACGCTAAACATTTCCATACATGCAAGATCAATATTTGCAAAGTGTTTAATCCCCTTAAATTTAAAATGACCATCATTCCCACCTCGCTACGTTGTTTGTTGCTTTCACTGGTGTTCATTTCACTGCTATCATTGAGCATGAGTACAGACGCTACTTCCTCTCCTCTCCTCTCCTCTCCTCTCCGCGCCTCCTCCGCCACCTTCCCGCTGCAGCCCATCAAACGGCGCGGGCAAGCGCGCGGGGTCAAAATTCGAACCAGACAGTGGTGCTGATGAACAGCTCCTCGCCAGAGTGCAGTGGGTGACAGAAGAGTTTTAAAACGCTTTGGAAGGTTCATGAATGGACTCAAACTCAACGTGGATCCGTTCAGAACAGGTTAGCAAGGGGTTGTTTACACAGTTGTTTTTACATTTCATGTAACGTATCTGATATCTAGCTAGCTAGCCAGCACAGCAAATACATTTCTCACACTAGCTTTGGGAGATAGCTTTAACGTTGCTGTAGCTAGCTAGCTAGACAGTCAGGTATGGGTCAGGTATCCAACGTTAGTTGAAACAGCTACGTAGCTACTGGTGTAAATGTAAAGCTAGCTTTATCACTGTGGTTAGCTAGCTAGCTGTTGGCTGGCAGTGTGCCAAGTTTGTCAACTAACGTTAGCAACCCGTGGCTATTTATCTTCCAGGAGATGATACAACTGCGCCAGCATGACAGCGATTTTCTGAAATTCTGAAAGTAACGTTAACGTTAATCATTCATCATCACATGATTTCAGGTGAAGCTAGCTAATGATACATTACCAGGCTGTCACTGGTCTGAATTATCTCTGAAAAGATTGGCAGGCAAACCTTCAAGTTATTTTGTTGCTAGGACCCCCCCCCCCCCCCCTCTCTCTCTCTCTCTCTCTCTCTCTATCTTTCACACTCACTCCCTTTCACACTCACTCCCCGAAAATATGCACAAAATAACATTCGAATATATACTTTTAGGTCTGAATGGATATGTCAGAGCCCATTAGCTCTGTTTTCTGTCCCACTGTTTGGGCAAGGGGGGGGGTCTATCCCTGGGTGTCTGATGGCGGGGACTTGGGAGGGGTGGCCTCAAAATTGATAACAAGGGGACACTGCTTGTAGAAACCCTTGGGGGAGGACTTGCTTTGCTTGACTGCCTGTCTAATTTGTACTGGTAAGCAAAGGTGGTGGACACACCGTTCACACATCGAACACGTCTTCCTAGAGTGGAGAGAGTCAAGAACAGCTCCTTGTCAATCAGAGCTTAGCTACCTCAGCTACGTTATTGCTCAGTGCACTGGACCTGCTTGTCTATAGCCTTCTCATTGTGTTTATTTGGAGTTCACCTAGCGACATTGTTGACAGGGAAGTACAGATTTTTGCTTCAGAAGGAATCATTATTTTGTGCTCAGCTGAATTGAGGGGTATTCTTTGTGGCACTGTTACATGGATGTTTCCCTCAAAAAGGTTTGTGTTTTTTTTCAGATTTGATGTGAAGTTACTTTTGAAGCAATCATGTTCAGAGATTGTTTTCAGTCAAATTGTAATGTAACTTTATTGTAATGTTCTCACTGTAACCTAATTTCTTATGTTTCTTAACTTGCTCACTGATTGAAAACCAGAACAGGTCTTCAGTCATTAGCCTACTTACAATTGAGTTAATTTCAACGCATTGACCAAATCCTGACTGTCAACTGAACCATAATCAAACTTGTCATTTTATGGACTACTACAGTTTATAGACCGGGCTTTCACATTATAGTACTTATAGTTATTAACCATTCCCTTTCTGGTTTGTGAGCATGACACTGACCACACAGGGTCTCTAAGCAACACTTTGTTTTTATCATGTGACTAAACATAAGAATGGGCCAGTTCATTTTGCATTGCCCAATGCACCAGGTGGGTGGAGATCTCATTTACGGACCAATGGAATGGTCTAAAATGTGTCAACTCCACCCACCCGAGGCACCAAGCCATGCAAAATCAACTGCCCCAATCTGCCTACTGATAACAATGTGTGGGTGGAGCTCAAATGTTACGTTTATAACTGTGAAAAAGAAGATTCCCCACGAAAGACTAACTATTGTGAACTAACCTAACCAAATGTAAGGCCAGACTGATGCTTTAGATAGGCAGGAGCACGCATGTTATTTTAATGTCTGTTTAGACGAGTAAATAGCATTAAGCTTGCTTTCCAGGCTCTTGTTCCCCCGAGGGAGTCTCCTGCACTAGAGCGGTTGGCTGTAGTGCAGAGGGTCTGGTGGTGACAGAGAGGCAGATGGTTCTCGTTTAACCCCCTTGTCAATTAGCTGTCACTCAACCAGATTAATGCAGGCTCTGGTCATCATGGGGGTGGAGTGGAGGGGTTGGGGACAATCAGGGTAACAGCCCTCTGGAAACAATAGAGCCACGTGCCACAGTGCCGGGGGACTGTCGTTTGAATAACTAATCATTATTCAATGGCCCAGACAAACTGTTGCAGACAATGTGCACAGTGTACCCGACCTTAGTCCACACGTTGAATATGGTAGGGGTGCCCCTGTGTATTTGTGATTCAGCCAATGGAGCTGTGGGCACCTGATGTTACATGACCTTCTTTTTGAACTGGAAAGTAACATGGTTATTGAAATAAAGAAAATGGGTCATTTGTGCAAATAGAGTTTGTAAAACTCTTGTCAAAAAAGAAACTCAATCAGAGAAGACATGCTATTCATGGGTTGCACCTTCATCACTCGGTTGCGTCGTTGCCATTGTTATCAACATTCTACAGATGCCGCAGCATATTGATGTCCGACTGAAGGTTAATGCTCAGTCTTTCTGAACAGGGGCTAGTGACTGTTTTGTAAAAATTACACTATAGTGGACTGGAAATATGATGTCATTGGTAAAGTTCACACATAATTGTTAGAAAACATCTTTGCCGTCATTAAACTTTTTAAACTAGGCAAGTCAGTTAAGAACAAATTCTTATTTACAATGACAGCCTACCTACTGGGTCAGCCCCTGGAGCAAATTAGGGTTAAGTGCCTTGCTCAAGGACACATCAACAGGTTTTTCACCTTGTTGGCTTGGGTATTCGAACCAGCAACCTTTCGGTTACTGGCCCAACGCTCTAACTGCTAGGCTACCTGCAATGTTTTTGGACAGAAATAGATAGCAATGCTAACATTACCTTGCTGTCCCCTCAATCTTAGCTAACTAGCTAAAGTTAAACGGCATCTAAAGTCAATCTGGCGAAATAACAAAAATGACAAAAGCTTGTCCTACTAATTATTTGCCTCCTTTTTAAATGTCATCGTGTTTCCAAGACACAGTAATGCACTTTAGACAAAATCTTCATCAGCACCTATTGAGACTGCATTGAGTAGAATGCTTAGTTGGTCATTAGTCTTAAAATGAACATTCAAAACAATATTGTGACAAAACGTGCAATCCATGAATAGAGTTTCAGTCTGTGACCTTTCTATAAACTGAGGGCTGCAGGGTTAACTTAGCTCCCTTACAGTAGATGTTGAAGCAGCTCCTTTGTCTGGCGATCAGGCTGCTGACCACTGAGCTGTCCCAGCAGAGTGAGGAGCTGCCGGGGGACCTGCAGTCTCTGTCCTGGCTCACCACCGTGGACGTACCCAGGCTGCAGCAGATGGCCACGGTCAAAACAGGACCCCAGAGCAGCACACTGGAACTACACCCAGGTTCAGACCAGCACAGCAACATGAATACAGCTCTAGGACATGACACCATTGTCCCTCCCCATAGTAACATGCAGAACAGTTATGTTGGAATGAACTACCTCAACAATCAAAATGGAAATGTAAGTACTCCAATACTTTTTGTTTTTCTTTTGTTTTATATTTGTCTTTGTTATTTTCAATCACTTGGGCTCCCAAGTGGTCTGAGACACTGTGTCTCAGTGCTAGAGGTGTCACTACAGACAACCTGGTTTAAATCAAGACTGTATCACAACCGGCCGTGATTGGTAGTCCCATAATTGGTCCAGCGTTGTCCAAGTTTGGCTGGGGTAGGCCGTCATTGGAAATAAGAATTCGTTTTTAACTGACTTGCCTAGTTAAATAAAGGTTAAATATATATATATTTTTAAATCACCCATGTTCTTCCATCCATCATTCAGATGACAGGAGGGTACCCAGGAAGTGGTCTGCCTGCCTCAGGATACCAGTCCTCCCCAGCCCACTACTACCACTCCCCCCAGCAGGCCTACAGCCCAGCTCAGGCTGTCCAACAGGTAACATCCACAGAAATGTTTCTGAACTCTTATGAACATTAGAGTTTATGACAGAGAGGTGCATAGAGTATCTCTATAACTTGTAACTAATGCAAGGAGGGCCTAATATGTCTATTGGTTTCCTTTTCCGCAGCATTCCCCTAGCAGCCTGTATAACAGCCCCTCCTACCATAGCCATAGCTTGTATGAGCAGCAAGCAGCAGGCATGGGCATCACCAGCCCCCACAGCAACCAGGATCTCTTACAACAACCCAGTGCCTTCCCTAAACCTATCTACTCCTACAGGTAGGGCACACTAACACATTCACTTGGTCATTTTACATTGACATTTAATCAGTACAGTTTTAACACAGTTTGTAAAGGGACTATCAAAAAACAGACTCAATTGGAACTGAGCAAATAGGAAAATGGGTGATATTTGACTGTTTTCGCCAGCTGCCTGATTGCTATGGCTCTGAAGAACAGCCGGACAGGCAGCCTCCCTGTCAGTGAGATCTACGGCTTCATGAAGGAGCACTTCCCTTACTTCAAGGTGAGGAGCAGGGAGATGCCTCTTTACACACATGAGATTATCTGGGCTCATGGAAGTTTGGGAACATCAGCAACATGTTGTATATTAACAGTATGTATTTAACTGATGTATGGTCTACCTTACAGATGGCGCCTGACGGCTGGAAGAACTCTGTGAGACACAACCTGTCTCTGAACAAGTGCTTTGAGAAGGTGGAGAGCAAACAGGGAGGCTCCTCCTCCTCCACTCGTAAGGGCTGTCTGTGGGCCCTCAACCCAGCCAAGATCAACAAGATGGAGGAAGAGATGCAGAAGTGGAAACGCAAGGACCTGACTGCCATCCGCCGCAGCATGGCCAACCCTGGTGAGGATGGGAGAGCAGACGAGGAAAGACTAGCCATATTGTGGCAGTTAGCCATTCTAATGAACAAACAGCGCATATTGCTTATGTACAAAACATTAAGAACACCTTCCGAATATTGAGTTGCAGGGCCGGCCCTCCCATTAGGCAAGATTAGACGATCGCCTATGGCGCCACTTGAATTTCGTGCGGCATTTTGACAATTGGCTGCCGCCCTCCGGCGCCCCTAATCGGCTACTACACCGCCGGCGGCACCCCAGCCACCAGCTGTCAGCTCATAGCGTTGCTGCAGTTCCCGCCCCCACCCGCTTCTCCCAGATTTTTGTCTCGCCTGGGGCGACAGAACGTCCAGGGCCGGCCCTGTTGAGTTGCACCCGCTTTAGCCCTAAGAACAGCCTCAATTCGTCAGGTATGGACTCTACAAGGTGTTGAAAGAGTTCCACAGGGATGCTGGCCCAAGTTGACTCTAAATTCTTCACACAGTTGTGTCAAGTTGGCTGGATGTCCTTTCGATGGTGGACCGTTCTTGATACACACGGGAAACTGTTGAGTATGTAAAACCCAGCTGCGTTGCAGTTCTTGACACACAAACCAGTGTGCCTGGCACCTACTACCATACCCCGTTCAAAGGCACTTAAATATTTTTTATTGCCCTCTGAATGGCACAGATACACAATCTATGTCTCAATTGTCTCAAGGCTTAAAAATCCTCATTCAACCTGTCTCCTCCTATTTATCTACACTGATTGAAGTGGATTTAACAAGTGACATCAATAAGGGGTCATAGCTTTCACCTGGATTCACCTAGTCAGTCTATGTCATGGAAAGAGTAGTTCCTAATATTTTGTGCACTCAGTATAAACTCATTGTTTACAGCTAATGTTCATTTTCTCTCAGATGAGCTGGACAGGCTGATCACAGACCGACCGGACGGATGCCGGAGGAAGCCTTGTGACTCCAGGATGACGTGTCTACCCTCCAGCTCCTGTGGTTCCCCTCTGTCTGGGCATCTGCAGGCATCCCTCCCCTTCCACCTCCAGAATCACACCCTCCTAGGAGACCCCATCTCCCCTGTTCCTGCCCGGACCCCTCCCCTCCACGCTGTCCCAGACTACTCCCACAGCCCCTTCATCCAGCAGCAGCCCTACAGACAAGCCAACAGCCACAGTCTGTACAGCCTCCACCCTGACGTCACAGCAGAGGTGGACGCTCTGGACCCCAGTATCATGGAGTTTGCCGGTGCGTTATTATGAATATCGGAGGGATGTTACTGTATGTTTAAAATGAAAATGGCATATTTGTTGAACACCTTTATCAAAACAGATAGTCTTGAGCATAACTGTCTGTTTTAACCCAAGGATGATTTGGTTAATGATCTGTTATAGATAGATAGATAGATAGATAGATAGATAGATAGATAGATAGATAGATAGACAGACAGACAGACAGACAGACAGACAGACAGACAGACAGACAGACAGACAGACAGACAGACAGACAGACAGACAGACAGACAGACAGACAGACAGACAGACAGACAGACAGACAGACAGACAGACAGACAGACAGAGAATTAGCATGGTTAACTATACTATACAGGTCGCTGGCAGAGAAATACTTTAATAGCTAAATGTGCGTATGATATAAGTGAGGGTAATAATAGTTTACTTAATATACAGTCTGTTTAAATTAACAGGTAAGTGAATATTTTGCATGGTTACATTAACTGTACAGGTAAATGTGTGTATACAGTCCTTAGTGCAGGGTTTAATTACAGATAAAGGCACGTATTGCACATTCGATATACTAAAAGCAATGACCAGTTTAACCAGTTATAATCTGTTTGCTTCTGTCTCAGGGAGCCTATGGGAGGGGATGAGAGAGGAGGCCTTCAGCCTGGACACTTTGAGTAACTTTAACCACTCTCCTCTGTGCCTGTCTGACTGTGATCTGCCTGGCCCCACCACTGGACAGCCCCTGGTGGACCTACAGGTTTCAGGGCTGTACACCACCCTGGACCCGGGACCTGCTGTCCCCTTCCAGTACATCACTACCACAGAAGCCGGGGGCCAGGCCGTCGCCCTGCTCTGACTTTGACTGTGAAACACTGATATACAGTGTATTAAACACTGATATACACAAGGACAGACCACTACTGTTGAACCTGCATGTCCCCACACCCACTGTATGAGAATCCTGAATGATCCCCCACCTGACAGGAAGTCTTGCCCCTTTTATGTCTGTTTCTCCACCAAAGCACTTAAGAAGCACCCAAATCAGCTAGCATAGACATGTTGGGTTTGGGTCTGTCATATTTTTAGAGTGATGAGGATAGTGTTTTTCTGTGTGTGATGGTTTAGAGGTAAAATGCAATGCCACTTTATTTCTGCAAGAGCTGTAGTCAATGTTGGTTTCTGTGAAAATATGTAAAGGTTGCCGTCTGTGAAGATATGTAAAAGTTAAAAAATCTATTTCTTGTGGAGGAAAAGTCTTATTGATTTACTAGCTTGTGGAAACAATCATTTTTATTTTACCAGATTTGACTGTAGTATTGTAGCTCGACAGTCTATATTGTTAGTGCTACAACACTGCTAGGCAGGAATTATCTCAGCTTCTTCTGTTTTGTTCATTTGTATTTATTTACTTTGCTCTGAGTAAATGGTCTAAAATGACTCTTAAAACCACGCCTTACAACAATAATTGTATATTTTAATATAGAGTACTTTTACATGTTAATGTATTTTAGAAATACTTAATATTTTTAACTAAAGATGATTTATGTAAAGGTATTACAGACGTGTTAAAAGTCTTAGCAGATTCACCTGTTAAAAAAAAAAAAATGACAATAGACTCCTGTGCCTACAAGGTATTTATCTAACTGTAAACATTTTCAGAATAAATATTTGCAGATGCCAGATTTCTTGCAGGTTTTTCGTTGTACTTATTCACACAATGCACACAGTGTGATGCAAGAGTACCGTCTACTGTCAGTCTAGGGTATTACAACGAAGTGTTTATTTTCATAGCCATACTGTACCAGTGGTGGCTGGTGGCACTTTCAATCGGAGGATGGGCTCATAGTAATGGGCTGGAATTAACTGGAATAATTAGAACGGTATCAAACACACCGTTCCATTCCATTGACTCCATTTCAGCCATCATTATGAGCCATCCTCCCCTCACCAGCATCCTCTGCATATCCTAAGTACCATTTTTTAAAAGTTTTGTATAAGCCATATATGTAAACGATGCATAATAATGGTACAATTAGGCAGTATGAGGCCAATGGTTTTAAGTTTACATTCTTGTTCCTCCCTCTCCCAAAAAGTTGTTTACAATAGATGTAGCTCCTCCCTCACCTTCCTTGAGGTCTTTATTCCTATTGGATGACTGACTGTAATTTGAGATACAAGATGCCCAAGCAGGTTTAACCAACTAAATGTGTTATGAGCACGAGGTTGCTGGCACCTTAATTGGGGAGGATGGGCTCGTGGTAATGGCAGGAGCGGAATAGGTGGAATGGTCCTCCCCTCAGCAGCCTCCATTGGTCATGATACTGATGATTTGTCGCCACAGATGGTTTGTTTACGTTTCTACCATTGTGGCTAGATGGGGTAGGCTTACAACAGCTCCATCTAGTGGTCACGCCGGGGACAGTTGACAACTGTAGCGTTGTAGCTACACCCTAACCCTTTTCCTAACATTAACCTCATTCTCCTAACCTGCTACATTATTTTACCTACGTTAGTTCTGCTGCCTTAATTACTGGTGTCTTTGAAAATGACATAATTATTCTCTCAATCAGGGTTGAACCCAGAGCTTTCCTAGATGTGGTTGTGTACAGTGGAGCTGATCAGGCTGAATTAACAGAGCACACTGTTATTGTATCACATCCACATTCTCTCTTGGGACAGTTAGATCTGTGAAGATGGCAGAGCAACAATAACGCTCCAATCAGGAACAAAACAAGTGTATTTATAGCCCCGTCTTGAGTTATAGAACTGGTTCCAGACTCAATATACAGCCTTTTGTTATTAAAATTCTGACTGTTAAAGTTGTTTCTTTTTGATGGAATGTAACTGATTCTATGGAACCTGTTATTTTATAGCCACTATGTAGTGCTTATTTGAATCCCCTGTAGTTGTTCTCCGTATTAGGGTTAAAGGTCATATTTATAGATTCATTAATGGGCTTCTTTTTTTTTCGCTGTCCTTTATCATATTTGTAATAAGACAATCGAAAATTTTCTTGATTCAGATATTCTGGGTCCGTGGCGCTGTTTGAGGTCCTTCTGACCTTTGTTACCTTCTGTTTTGTACGTATTGCTACACTGAGACCTGCGGTATCTATGGTTCTGAAACAAAATGGTTGAAATGCATCACCGAGGTGGATGTTACTGAACAAAGGTAGTGGATGAAATGTGTTACAGTATATGCATGTGTCAATGTCTGTGTTCATGTGTGTGTCTGTGTCTGATACAGAGGCTGCCCGAGAGTGCCTGCTTCCATGTGCTTTCGGGAAATTTGAGACCATCTGAGATCATCTTGCTTAGTTTAGATCTGCGTTTGTGTATTCACAACACTTGCTTGGGTGTGTGCTTTTTCCAAGCACTATTCTCCTGTGGTTTATATGGTATGTCCATTTTGCTCTCATTATTCTGGTATCTCATTAGCTCACCATCTCGATTCAACCAGTGCATCCTCTCCTCCCAGTTCTGAAATTGAAAACCTTTGAAACTGAGAGTTGGGCCCTTCGTATGATCTCGGCGTTTGTATGGTTTAAGCCTCAGGTTTGCCAAGGCCTTCTCCTACTATGGCCTGATCCTCCTGAACACTGAGCTATTCCAGGCAGGAGATGCGTGTGGTGGTGAGTGATAAATGGTCTGCATGTAACTCTTTCAAATGTTGACATTTCCTTTTGATAGTCACAAGCAGAAACTCCGGCACCGCCCTAACAATCAAACATGTTAAAACAGTCCTGCAAGCCTGCTCTTCTAGCTGCTCTTCTAGAACCTTTGACTTAATGTAAATGTTTTGTACCTCCAGTCATCACCCAAGGTGCCAAGATTGAGCCAAAGTGCAACCTCGACTACAAAAACCTACTGTGGACCACCTTAGCTATATTGCATGTATTTACAAGCTTCCTTTCCATTGAATTACAGTTCATCAAAGTAATTCAATGGAAGGGAAGCTTGTGTTTTGCTGATATGTTGAGTGTGGCTCAATTAGTAGAGCATGGCGCTTGCAACGCCAGGGTTGTGGGTTTGATTACCACGCCGGACAAATACGTAAATGTACCAAATGAGTGGGACATTCTGTATCTGTGCAGCCATATCTGTTTATTTTTTATTCTGTCTCTGCAGAACTTTTTGTGACGTTGTTTGAGATCGATCGGATTGGCAGGAAGAAAAGCATGGCGATGTGCATTCTGCCCATGTTTTGGGAGGTCAAGTGCTCTCTTCACCTTGGCCAGGTCCGAGATTTGAGAACCTAGGTAATCAAGTGCCTTAACTCTTAACTGACCCAGTTAGTCCCTGATTGGCTGTAGAGAATACTCCCTTCTTCATTCCTGCTCTGCTGGCATGTTATCTCTCAAACTATCACTCGTTACAGGGTTCTTCTCACATTCTTCATCGCCAGAGCCTTCATCACTGGGAGATTCCAAGTTGATTTTGTCAGCACACCTGAGGTAAGCATATTTACATTTTTCCATCAGTAGATACTTGACATCTAAAATCTCAGCTTCTGCTGTTGAGGACATGAGAACGTTTTGGATAAACTATTCTTTCTGTAGGTATATCCCACAGCCACCAGAGCTCTGAGGATCGGGACCTGCAGTGGGATGGCCAGGGTGGGTGCCCTCCTAACTCCCTTTACTGCCCATTTAATAATGACCCGGTTTTAGATGTACTTAATTCGAATCTGAGACATCCTGCCCCGTCACCGAGGGCTCCCCAGCACTGCTAACCTCCTTTTGGCCAATACAGGTGCCGTTCAATAAGTCTGTGTACTTGCAGGAGACGACCACAAGCCAGACGTCAAGTGGCTACACAAAAATTTGCACACCAACATATTTAAACAGGACTTTGATGGTTTTTATAAGTATTTATAAATATTGTATAGTTTGAGGCTGAGGGAGCCTTTCTAAATTCCTCTTGATTTATGAATTTTGCTATAATTATTTAGATAATTTAGGAGAACGTAGATGGCAATAATGAATTCCTCCACATCATTTTCATTATTGCAATACAATGGGTGCATATCTGTGCAGGTGCAATATGAGTTCTAAGGTTTGTGTACTATCGTTCCTTTCTTGAAGTTTTCATTAAAATGTGCTAATAATATTCACATCAATACATTTAATGATAAATAGCCTTTGGTTTCCGTTGAGTGTAGTAGTCTCTAGTCTGGACAGAGTCACCTTGACGACATTGGCCCAATGAGAGCACCTTGACGACATTGGCCCAATGATTGCTCGCACCAAACCGAAGCAGCCAATCACAGCATCCCGCAAAGTGACAGAACAGAAGAGCATGTCATTTGTGCTCTGCATGCAACCTGGCTGCGATGTGTTTTGTTTGTCTGCACGATACAATGGCATATGACACAGATGGACAAAATTGCATACTTGCCTTTACAACTATTTACAAATGACTATTCTAAAACGAACTGTGAAGGACGGGCGAGGCAGAAGCCGGTGATGGGTTTATCAGGATGGTGAAATCAGAGGCAAAAAATATTTAATGCGATCCTGAGCGTTTTCTCCTGTGCTGCACAGGGTCAATCTGGGCGCATCTTGGCCCAGAGCAACACACCTTCCTTCCCCCCCATTCAAAGGTATCCCCTCCTCCGTAGCAGTAGCCAGCAATGGCCCTGGTAACCCTACAGCGCTCTCCCACCCCGAGCGCAGCATCCACCGCCAGCACCGCCTCCAACAACACGGGGGAGGTAAGTGAAACTGCGGGAGTTGTTCGCTAGGTAGGCAGCGCCGTGGAGGAAACGCCGGGGATGCGCCCGATGTTCACATCCCTCATCCACTAGGCCCAGTATTGCAGAGGGCGCTTTCAGTTGTCAATAATTTTTTGCTATTTAGTTACATCGTTTTATTTAACACTGCAATACTGTTTTGTATGGACATCATAGACTTTAGAATGGCGAAGTAGTCCAGCCCCGCTATTAGCTTCTAAACAACATCGCCGGGGATTAGTTACCAGAACAATGCATTAATTGCATGTGGCAGCATTTGATTTATTCCTCCAGAGTGTGGTTTAAAGACAAATATGCGTTTATACAGCTAGCTACTTTAATGAAAGCATTCTATCAGGATTTTGCTTAGATTTTTAAGTCATGACATTTGTTTAAATTCCATGCTTCAGCTTGCATATGGAATAGACTATAGAGTGAGATTCATCCGAATTGTGCAACTACTTGCCTAGTTATGTGCACCATTACATCACTACTGAGTCAGGGATGTTGCGGTTGGTACCCGCTCGTTTCAAGGGTTTAAATCACTGTCAAAATACTACTGTGGCAGGTGTGAGCTTATATTTCATAACATATGAGATCATATATAGTGACATGGTATGGCCAGTAGAGAGCGATGTTACACTGTATTCAATGCACGATTAAAACCTAACTTAAAGCATCGCCTTCTTCATGTCCCATAAGTTTAGTTTAAACATACTGTGGTTCATCACTCTGATCTTGCTAATAAAGCAGATGATGCATTTGTTTAGACCATGACTTTCAAAAGCGAATGAATCCGTCATGTCTTGAATTGCCATCTAGGCAGGCAGTTGCGCACATACACACACACACAGCTGACTGCTGCAGAAATGATGTCATACTAATTACATCATTAAAGATACTGCTGCATAAATAATTTCATACTGAGTTGGTGACCTACGGTATATTTAAACAATAAGGCACGAGGGGGTTTTCTTATGCACAGTGCAAAGCAGAGAGCCTGGATACAGCCCTTAGCCGTGGTATATTGGCCATATACCACAAACCCAAGAGGTGCCTTATTGCTACTATAGACTGGTTACCAATGTAATTAGAGCAGTAAAAAAATACATGTTTTGTCATACCCGTGGTATACGGTCTGATCTGTCAGCCAATCAGCATTCAGGGCTCGAACCACCCAGTTAATAAACATCTGTATACCTCTCTATTATACCTGAAAGTATCTAGATTACAATTGCTACAAGTGACTGAGTTAGTTTGAGCTGTGGTAAGAAATAGCCTCTTCGACATCAGATTCACAGATCAAGCACAGTCTAGGCCTATGTGCTCTTTTCGACACTAACCTGCCACGGAACGCAGAGAGAGATTTGTGCAGATCTCTTGCTTAATGAAACAAACAACCTCAACCACTCTGTCCTCAGGGCGTTACAGTACTCACTACTACTGGTACAGAAGGCCCAATGTCTAGCCTATATTTAGTTACTTGTCCACATAGATCAAAAGCACCACTTAATGATGGTCTATATACCCATATCGCTAAAGGAAAGGAATCTCTCTGATGTCTCCACCAGTCGGTGGGAATCTTCTGAGTCTTTGTACTGTGACATTGTGATGAGGTATGGTAGCAAGGGGAGCATGGAAGGACATAGCAGGGCATACGGGTCATGTTCTGCTGTTGCGCAATCCTTGCTACTGTACTGTCTGCACAGCCTTGATGGAAGGGTTTCTGGTTCATGTTTCTAGTGGGCCTACAGTGTATGTAACATTTTCTTTCTTTGTCTTGCAGGAATTAGGGTGTGATGATGACCGGAGAGAAAATCAGAGGTAAGCCTCCCCTACCCCATTCCCTCTCCTGAAAAAAACAAACATATATTTGAATCTAGAAAAAGTAGTTTGTTTTAGAAGCACTGTTACATGATCTATATGGAAAATGCCCTCTTTAGGTGCCTGGCTAAATTACTATAGGCCTCTATGTCCAGCTACATATTGGGGGTCGTAGGTCAGCTGTTATACACTAAATGGCCAACATTATGCGGATACCCCTTAACATTTGTGGATTTGGCTATTTCCGTTGCTGACAGGTGTATAACATTGAGCAGACAGCCATGCAATCTCCATAGACAAACATTGGCAGTAGAATGGTCTTACTGAAGAGCTCAGTGACTTTCAACGTGGCACCGTCATAGGATGCCACCTTTCCAACAAGTCAGTTTGTCTAATTTCTGCCCTGCTAGAGCGTCCCCGTTCAATTGTAAGTGCTGTTATTGTGAAGTGGAAACGTCTAGGAGCAACAATGACTCAGCCGCGAAGTGTTAGGCCACACAAGCTCACAGAACGGGACCGCCAAGTGCTGAAACGCGTAAAAATTGTCTGTCCTCAATTGGAACACTCACTACCGAGTTCCGAACTGCCTCTGGAATCAACGTCAGCACAATAACTGTTTGTCGGTAGCTTAATGAAAAGGGTTTCCATAGCTGAGCAGCCACACACAAGCCTAAGATCGCCATGCGCAATAACAAGCGTTGGCTGGAGTGGTGTAAAGCTCGCCGCCATTGGTCTCTGGAGCAGTTGAAATACGTTCTCTCTAGTGATGAGTCGCGCTTCACCATCTGGCAGTCCGATGGACAAATCTGGGTTTGGCGGATGCCAGGAGAACACTACCTGCCCCAATGCATAGTGCCAACTGTAAAGTTGGGTGGAGGAGGAACAATGGTCTGGGGCTGTTTTTCATGGTTCGGTCTAGGCCCCTTAGTTCTAGTGAAGGGAAATCTTAAAGCTACAACATACAATGACATTGTAGATGATTCTGTGCTTCTAACTTTGTGGCAACAGTTTGGGGGAAGGCCCTTACCTGTTTCAGCATGACAATGCCCCTGTGCACAAAGAGAGGTCCATACAGAAATGGTTTGTCGATGTGGAAGAACATTACTGGCCAGCACAAAGCCCTGACCTCAGCCCATTGAACACCTTTGGGATGAATTGGAACGCCGACTACGAGCCAGGCCTAATCGCCCAACATCAGTGCCCGACCTCACTAATGCTCTTATGGCTGAATGGAAGCAAGTCCTCGCAGCAATGTTCCAACGTCTAGTAGAAAGCCTTCCCTGAAGAGAGTAAACTGTTATAGAAGCAAAGGGGGGGCCAACTCCATATTAATGCCCTTGATTTTGGAATGAGATGTTCGACGAGCAGGTGTCCACATACTTCTGAGCATGTAGTGTATTTCCCTGAGAAGCTGTGCATACACATGCATTAGGTGATGCAGTAATATATAGTAAGGATCTGTGGTGCTCCACTTGGGGGAGGGGTTGGTATACATTTCTTTGGCCAGGAAATCTGAGTTAAAAAAGGCCTATGGACATTGACCCCTGACCCTGGTCCTGGTGTCAGTGGGAATTCCAGGACTGGGTTACAGTAGGAAGCAATAACATGCACACTGGTGTTGAATTACACATATTGTAGGCCTATGTGGGTAAATATGAATAATGTATTATTCCTGCATTAATGTTATAGCCATTTAAGGAGCAGAGTATAACTATTATTCAATAAATAGGCCCACAACTTAATGAGCCCTTGTAAAAGAGATGGAACATCCCACACCATTGCAGTCAATTACAGTTCACATAGAATGTCCCCATTAGGGGACCCTTATACACCCAGATGTAGGCCTAGTTGTGTCAAGGGTAATAACAGTGATAATGGTCCGACCTGTAGATTTATCATTCCCATTATCCAACATTATACATTCCAACAAACCAGAAACACTATCCAGCAGTATTGCAGAGCTGGGAGTGAATAGCACAGGTGGAATCCTCTACTCAGCAACAGCAGGATGTGATGTCATGGTGTTATTGTCATGGTGTTGTGCCGGGGCTTGTTTTGTTCTAGATTAGACTGTCATAGTTTCTTGGTGAGAGAGTTGATAAGACCTTTTTGGCCACGCTGTTGTAGTAGGCCTAGTGTTGGCTGCACACTCTGTTCTCTAGTCCAGCCTGGCTGGGCCAGGGGTGTTTCAGCCTTACACAACAGCTTCCCCCATCCAGTAGACCGGGTGGGTTGAGATTATAACATTGATAAAGTAGATTACATTCTTGGTGGTACAAGGCAGATGGAGGAACATTTTAAAGGTGGTATAGAGAGCAATTTTTGATTATGTAAAATGTTGCTTCAGACCTGCTTCATTGCATTTTAGTTTTTTGTCAAAAGGCTGAAGCAAAGCCATTTTAACTTGATTGCGATAAATAGTCACCAGAGAAATGCTGCAGGGTGAAACAGTCACACCATTGATTATTGAAGAGTCTGCTTTGGAAGTGGCCCAGTCCACATTAGAGCTGCTCCTCTTGTCCTCTCTCAGACCCTGGGACCCAGTGATGTCAGCGAGTCTGCCTCTCCTGAGGGCAATACTGTATCAGTCAGGCAGAAATCTGATCCACATTTACCCTCCAGCAGCCCTTGGTTGTCACAGTACCCTGCCTGCCTCAGCCAGAAAACCCAAGCACCAGACAAAGTTATGCAACAGCCAAGGAGAGAGGTGTGTGCGTGGGCGGGCGGGGAAGATCTCCTTGGTGTGTGTCTAACTAGCAACTTCATACTGGCATTGCATATGTGTTCCGTGATGGAGTTATGGTTCATACAAAGTTGAATGTGCCACTCAATGAGTAGTATGTTTCCTTTTGGCTCAGTGACTCATCAGAGATCCTCTGGGATCTTACATGTCAAACAGCCTTCACTCACTCTGAAGACTGTGTGCTTTGTAGACTGAAGCTGAGGCGAGCTAGATTCCCTGCCACCCAACCCAGCCTACGCGAAACATACTTGAATGGCGCTTTTGTGTCGGGAGTTGTGGAGGGAGTTCTGATTGCAAAAAGCACGCGCTGTGAGGAGGAGATACGCTGCTGCTGCTAATGGAGGCAGAGCTGAGAAGACGGAGCAGAAGACTGACCCTCACAACCCAGACAGACAGGAGGGAGAAACAGACGCACCAGACCTAGACCGGATACATCATCAGACTAGTCGAACCCAATCTGCACCTTTTTACAGGGGGGATTTTTTGGACATGGATGTGCTATGAAGCTATAAGTGTGGAGGAGATTTTGTGAGGAAGCCAGTAGACACCAGAGAGCTGCAGAGGGACTGAGGAAGAGATCCAGGAACCAGCATCAGGATGCATCTTGTGGTGGAGCCTTCACAGGAAGCCATGCTTACCATGCTGCCTCACTTTGTGGAGAACGCAGTCCTGACTTAGAGAGAGATCTGCCGAGCGTAAGTCCTCCACTCACTCAAGGAGACGCAATCCTGAGTGTATCTCTCACTGGCATTATTACCTTGAGGACGTAGCAAAATGTCGAAGATGGCTTGAGTGGTTGCAACTTGTAAGTGTGCACACTGCATTTTCTGTGTTAGTGATTGCCATAAAAGTAACATTTACATTTTTATAGCTCGGTGGGGTTTTTTTTTCATCCAGGGTTGACAACTTTTATTTTTTCTTATACATAAATACAAAGTGTACTTTAATCTTACATTTGATCGTACTGTTAGAATTGCTTACGGGTATTGTTTTAATGGCTGTCTAGATTTCTTCTTGAGTGTTCCTTTTAGAAGTCTACTGTTCACAGCTGTCTTAAGGTGCGTTTACACAGGCAGCCTAATTCTGATCTTTTTCCACTAATTGGTCTTTTAACCAATCAGACCAGCTTTTTTGCCAATAATAATAAAATAAAAACCAGAATTGGTCTGTCTGTGTAAACTCAGACAGGCTCTGATTGTTCTCAGTAATAGTGTAATGGATGGATCAACAGTAGCTGGAACCTTTTCAATAAACCTCTCTCTTTAGGTCTATACATCTGGGATCATTGATATTCAATACGTCCCATTGAAAGTACATCAGACAATTGAAGATGGTAACCAACTGATTTTCATATGGTATCCCACCCCACTCTATGACCTCTTGACCGAGGCCACCCTCATCCTCGGTCATCTTTTCAGGACATTCTGAAAAAGAACAATGCTACATAACAGGAACAGCTGGGCAGAAACAAAAGGTCTTGTGATGGACCCACTCTGTCATACCAGGCTTTGTTTGTGGTGGCAGAGCGAGAGGGTAGCCTGTCTATTAACAAAGCCCAGCTCTGTTCCTCCTGGTCAATGTTGTGGCCAGCATACGCCCAGCTCTGTTCCTCCTGGTCAATGTTGTGGCCAGCATACGCCTAACTTTGTTCCTCCTGGACATTGCTGAGTCCAAGGAAAAACTAGCTTTTATCCGGGGGTGGTAAGTGCCTCCAGCACAGGGGTTAGGGTAGTCAGGAGAGCCCATCCCTGGCCAGAGAAGAAAGGGATGGATGGTGCTAACCAAAGAGAGAAAGGCAAAGGAAATATTTCAGTGGTGGGTACAATTATCTGCCCCCCGATAGATCGGAGGACCTAACCACGTTCTGTCAGTTCGTTATCTGAGGGAAATATTTCATCAAGGAAAGGTCTGCTCACATTTACTTACTGATGAGTCCGGGAACATCCTTTCCTGCTAGTCACTGAACCTTGGAAAAGCAATTAACAGCCATCCCACCCTGCCTATTCTTCCCACTGTAGCTCTGCATTCTACATCTCCAGCTTATTTATCTCCTTTCCTGCTAAAAAAACAGCCTCACTCATTGACAAGTGAGAAGAATACTGTGGGTTGGACAGTTCATTGATCCACATCAGCCTTAGGAGAGTCTGGAGCAGGGCATTCACGTTCCACATGATCATTTTCAATGGATGTTTTGCCTCCCTGAAGTGAACGCTCTGGTGATTGCATAGTCTGTCAAAGACCTCATGGAATGGAAAGTAGGCTATGGCTGGGTAGTTTTTTGACAACAGAGATTGTTCATCTAATTAATTGGAGCACAACAAAACAGGGAACAGACACCAAGTAGGTTTAGAAAGTAGTGACTATTTGAAATGTCGTCTCTGGTCTAGAGTAGAACGCTATACTACTTACTATAGGTACTGTGGAGTGCAGTGTGCCACAGACAGTGCTTAAGCTGTTGAAGGAGTACAATGATTTTCCCAACACTCTATTTAGATATGCTGATGATCTGTTGCCTACTTCCAGTACAGTATGTACTCTTTCTTTCACATCTCTAATGAATGCTTCCCCTTCTGTGTTACAACATCAAACCCATAGATACCCAATTTTTCTGTCTGTTTTAGCCTCAGCGAGAGCTTCTTCATGGTCAAAGGAGCTGCCATCTTCCTCCAGCAGGGCACCAATGCACAGGGACCCAAGACCCCTACACACCACAAACACGCAGGTAAATACGCACCCTCTTGACACACACTGTGCCCATTGTTCAGTGAACCGTGACAATGCCACTGCTCAAGTTCTATGGCAAAGACAAGGTCATATTTGCTGAGGTTGGTTTGGCCTTTGTGGTTGAGCCTGTGTTCAACCCATATTCACTGAAGGATTACCTGGCCTTTGACTGCCCTTGAGGCAGGTTCTTGTCTGCTTTTAGCTTTGATATGGTTGTCAAAGTAGGTCAAAGTGTGACCCAAAAAAAGGGAGAAGACAAACCACATAAAACGGGGCTTTGTAGATCCTGCTTGTTTGCTTTTCCCATCAAGATGTTCCATAAACTCACCAAGCTGGACTAACCAGCCTGCAGCGCATCTGATATACTTACAGTTATCTTTACTTTACTTTACTTTACTATTTATATTTCCCTCCATTCATAAAGAAAAGTATGTACTTTTTACTCCATACATTTTCCCTGAAACCCAAAAGTACTCGTTACATTTTGAATGCTTAGCAGGACAGGGAAATGGTCTAATTCACACACTTATCAAGAGAACATCCCTGGTCATCCCTACTGCATCTGATCTGGCGGACTCACTAAACACACATTCTTAGTTTGTAAGAATTGTTGAAGTGTTCCTCTGGCTATCTGTACATTAAAAAACAAGAAAATGTCACCATCTGATTTGCTTAATGTAAGGAAATTGAAATTATTATACTTTTGATACTTAAGTATATTTAAAACCAAATACTTTTAGACTTTTACTCAAGTAGTATTTTACTGGGTGACTTTCACTTTTACTTGAGTCATTTTCTATAAAGGTATCTTTACTTTTACTTAAGTATGACAATTGGGTACTTTTTCCACTACTGCTCATAGCAGGGTTGTTGTTGAGATTAGTTCGATCGGGGAGTGCTATCCTCTCATTTGGAGTCCAAACACACCCGTCTCCTCCCTATGATACGCAGGTTAATCCCAAAATCAATATGAGGAGCACTCCATATTTCTTTATTACACCACCAGACGTTGAAGTCAATGCTTAGCGCCGATAAAGCTGGCATGCATTTACCTATGTGTTTACGCATATGACTGACTGACGTTCTGCATGTTTGTATCGGTTTAGCCGAGGGTTGCTCTTGAGATGAGATGTTCTGGTACACACCATTCCCGTTTATTTTTCACGTCTTGTCATGAGATGTTCAGGCTTGGCTCTGCCATGTGTTATTTCAGTACAGACGTGTTGTTGTGGCTGGTATTGGATCACCCTGCAGGTGGGCATAACCAGAGGTACCAGTCTTAATTAGGGGCCTGGATAGCAGAGCTGGACACAGTTATACAATATGTCTGATTAGGTAGATAGGTTTGCTTGATCTGGGTTATGGTATGCGGTTCTCTTCTCTCCCAGGTGACTTACCTCGACACCTGCAGGTCATGATTAGCACCCTGCGCTCGGAGGACCACATTAAACTGGTGAGTCAAATCCCCATAAAGTTAATCTCAGATGTACTTACAGTCCATTTTGATGGACACACAGATGCTTCCTCCTGCTGTTCCCCAGGCTGTACGGTTAGAGAGCGGTTGGTCTGACCGTGTGCGGTACATGGTTGTGGTCTACACCAGTGGTCGGCAGGACACAGAGGAGAATATCCTGCTAGGGATGGACTTCACCGATAAGGACAGGTACCCACCCGTCTTACCTCCTTAGCCAGCAGTAATAGAATACAATGTGGTTTGTTGTTATCGTAGGGTAATAATCTATTCCGTTGCAGTATTCCCAGTAAAAGCTGCTCTATCGGGATGGTGCTGCCACTATGGAGTGATACGAAGATCCATTTAGATGGAGATGGGTAAGTGATATTCTTCTTCTACATACTGAGTGTGCAAAACATTGACATAGACTGACCAGGTGAATCCAGGTGAAAGCTATGATCCCTTATTGATGTCACCTGTTAAATCCACTTCAATCAGTGTAGATGAAGGGGAGAATGGTAGTAGGTGCCAGGCACACCGCTTTGTGTCAAGAACTGCAATGCTGCTGGGTTTTTCACGCTCAACAGTTTCCGGTGTGTATCAAGAATTTTTATCGTGTAGGACCGTGAGCGTGGCTGCGGTGCACCCATGACCAGCTCGGAAACCAGATTGCATAGTGGAGAAGGTACGGTGGGATTCGAAATGGTAGTTGATTTGTTTGTTACCTTGGCTTTCGAAGATTCTAGAAAGGCAGGGCAGGATGGATATAGGTCTGTAACAGTTTGGGTCTAGAGTGTCAGCTTTCCAATCTCTAGGGATCTCTGACGATACGAAAGAGAGATTGAACAGGCTAGTAATAGGGGTTGCAACAATAGCTGCGGATAAATTAAAAAAAAAAAGGGTCCAGATTATCTAGCCCAGCTGATTTGTAGGGGTCCAGATTTTGCAGCTCTTTCAGAACATCAGCTATCTGGATTTGGATTTCTATGGTAATTGAAATTCTCGATTATCATAGATTGGTGACAGTGTTTCCTAGCCTCAGTACAGTGGGCAGCAGGGAGGAGGTGCTCTTTTTCTCCATGGACTTTAATGTCCCAAAACTTTTTGGAATTAGTGCTACAGGATGCAAATTTCTGTTTGAAAAAGCTAGCCTTTGCTCTCCTAACTGACTGTGTATATTGATTCCTGACTTCCCTGAAAAGTTGCAGATCGCGGGGGCTGTTCAATGCTAGGGTTGTACCTGGTAGGTTCCTTGATAATTTGTGTGAGATTGAGGGCATCTAGTTTAGATTGTAGGACGGCAGGAGTATTAAGCATATCCCAGTTTAGGTCACCTAACAATACGAACTCTGAGAATAGATGGGGGGGCAATCAGTTCACAGAGAGTGTCCAGGGCACAGCTGGGGGCTGAGGGGAGTCTGTAACAAGCGGCAACAGTGAAAGACTTATTTCTAGAGAGGTGGATTTTTAAAAGTAGAAGCTCAAGCTGTTTGGGCACAGACCTGGATAGTATGACAGAACTCTGTAGGCTATCTCTGCAGTAGATTGCAACTCCGCCCCCTTTAGCAGTTATATCTTGACGGAAAATGTTATAGTTGGAGATGGAAATTTTCCAACTAATCCTAAGCCAGTATTCAGACAGGGCTAGGACATCAGGGTTGGCTGAATGTGCTAGAGCAGTGAATAAATAAAACTTAGGGAGGAGGCTTCTGATGTTAACATGCATGAAACCAAGGCTTTTACGGTTACAGAAGTCAGCAAATGAGAACGCCTGGGGAATAGGTGTAGTACTGGGGGCTACAGGGCCTGGGTTTACCTCTACATCACCAGAAGAACAGAGGAGGAGTAGGGTAAGGGTACGGCTAATGGCCTTAAGAACTGGTCGTCTAGTGCGTTGGGCACAGAGAATAAAAGGAGCATATTTCTGGGTGTGATTCAGGGCATTATGTACAGACAAAGAGATGGTAAGATGTGAGTTCAGTGGAGGTAAACCTAGGCGTTGAGTGACAATGAAAGAGATTGCGTCTCTGGAGGCACCAGTTAAGCCAGGTGAGGTCTCCGAATGTGTGTGGGGGGGGGACAAAGGAGCTATCTGAGGCATGTTGAGTGGGACTGGGGGCTCTACAGTGAAGTAAAACAATAAGAGCTAACAGAAACAGCAATAGACGAGGCATATTGACATGAGAGAAAGGCATAAATTAATCGAGAGAGTTAAGACAACAGGTATTGGGGATGAATGGGCAGAGAAGGTCAGTTAGAGAGAATGCTGCGCGTACACACAGGGCCTGAGTTCCAGGCTGAGGCCTAGCAGATAAACAGGGTGAGGTACCGTGTTAGGGATTATCGACCTCCTGGCCGATGATCAGTCCAGCAGGCCTCCGCTGTGTAGCCGAATGATCGTGAGGTCCAATGAGCAGCAAGAGGTGAGCCAGGGAGCAGCTCGGTAGCCGCTACTGCGCTAGGCAAGCTGGAGGCACGGCGTTCAGAATGCTAGCAATCCGATAGTACATCCCACATGCGTCAAGCTGCAGTCACGATCATATAGTCGACCACAAAGTATCTCTAATCGTTTATCCCGTTCAAACGGCCAAGCCCTGTAAGTGACGCAGAATGAGTTGCTCTGCCCTCCAGTGGGCAGTCCAGTCAACTACAGGCGTTTTCAAACCTCCATGTGGCAGATGAGTTCTTGCTGAGCTGTTAGTCATCCCTCGCTGTGCTAGAGGAACGTTCCATTGGGTTGTGTCCTGAATAGTCCCCTAAACCCTTGTAGCTCAGTCTGTTAGTGCTCCCAGACCTCTCTCTCTCTCTCTATCTCTATCCATGAACCCAACCTAATCCTTCATCCTCCCATATTCTCTCTCCTCAGAGGATTTAGTGTGACCACAGGAGGACGATCGCATGTCTTCAAGCCTGTTTCTGTACAGGCCATGTGGTAAGTGTCTGGTTGTTACTGTGTTTGGGTACTTCAAAATATCATTGTCTGGTGACCTTATATTTCCTGAAACTATACAGGGACTGTACCACGTCGGTTACATTTTAATATCAACAAAAGGACCAGCTGCCATCATGTCAGTGATTGTCTCGTTAACACAGGCGAGAGTGTTGACGAGGACAAGGCTGGAGATCACTCTGTCATGCTGATTGAGTCAGAATAACAGACTGGAAGCTTTAAAAGGAGAGGCAGCAAACTTTGTGGAGACCAATACTTGTGTCATTCTCAGACCTTTTGGCCACGACTGTACTGGTCAATAGATGTCGGTACCATTACAATGTGCATGCACTTCTTTTCATTCTCAGCAGACTCATACTTTTCTTTGGGTTTGTAATTTCCTGCAGTCTTTAAAAATCAATGATCAAAAGACTGACTGTATAATCAGATACGTGGAATAGCTTCTGATTAGTTGCTGTTGTGAACCTGTATTATGACTAAGAGCTTCTTCTACCTGTGTGTCTTCAGGTCTGCCCTGCAGATTCTCCATAAGGCAAGCGAGGTGTCTCGTAGACACAACTACTTCCCAGGGGGCATGGCCCTCACCTGGATGGGCTTCTATGAGAGCTGTATCACCTCCGAGCAGAGCTGCATCAACGAGTGGAACGCTATGACCGACCTGGAGACCATGCGGCCCGACTCACCTGCCATGTTTGTCGACCGGTAAGACCTGAACCATCCGTTTTTGTAAGATTCAGTTAAATAGTTTTCCCATGATTCATTTCAATCTCCAGTTGCAGTACCTTCTGAGATTGGTAATGCGTGTCCATCAGGGTGTTAACCAGGACTTTTTTTGTTTAAATCAAATGTGCTAAATGTTTTGGTTCATTGATATATTGACATATGTTGTGTTGTTCAGGCCAACTGAGAGAGAGAGAACAGAGTGTGCAATCAAAGCTAAACTACGCAGCATCATGATGTTCCGGGACTTGGAGAATGTCACTTCCAAGGAGGTGTGTCTCTCCACTCACCAGGCTTTGTAGTGGCACACAGATCGGTTTCTTGTGACAACGAACTCTGCATGGTATACAGTTGAAGTCGGAAGTTTACATACACTTAGGTTGAAGTCGTTAAAACTCATTTTTCAACCACTCTACAGATTTCATGTTAACAAACTATAGTTTTGGCAAGTCGGTTAGGACATCTACTTTGTGCATGACAAGAAATTCTTCCAACGATTGTTTACAGACGTATAATTCATTATATCACAATTTCAGTGGGTCAGAAGTTTACATACACTAAGTTGACTGAATTCCAGAAAATGATGTCATGGCTTTAGAAGCTTCTGTTTTGGGGGTGCTTTGCTGCAGGAGGGACTGGTGCACTTCACAAAATAGATGGCATCATGAGGAAGGAAAATTATGTGGATATATTGAAGCAACATCTGAAGACATCAATCAGGAAGTTAAAGCTTGGTGGCAAATGGGTTTTCCAAATGGACAATGACCCCAAGCATACTTCCAAAGTTGTGTCAGAATGGCTTAAGGACAACAAAGTCAAGGTATTGGAGTAGCCATCACAAAGCCCTGATCTCAATCTTATAGAACATTTGTGGGCAGAACTGAAAAAGCGTGTGCGAGCAAGGAGGCCTACAAACCTGACTCAGCTACAACAGTTCTGTCAGGAGGAATGGGTCAAAATTAAAAGCAATGCTACCAAATACTAATTGAGTATATGTAAACTTCTGACCCACTGGGAATGTGATGAAAGAAATAAAACCTGAAAGAAATAATTCTCTCTACTATTATTCTGACATTTTCACATTCTTAAAATAAAGTGGTGATCTTAACTGACCTAAAACAGGGAATTTCTACTAGGATTAAATGTCAGGAATTGTGAAAACTGAGTTTAAATGTATTTGGCTAAGGTGTATGTAAACTTCCGAATTCAACTGTAAGTACCATAGTGCAGCCTAATACCTGTTATTCCCCCCCCTCAGATCCGTGTGGAGCTGGAGCAGCATATGAGCTGTAACCTGAAGGAGTACAAAGAGTTCCTCGACAACGAGATGCTGCTGATCCTGGGTCAGATGGACAAAGCCACACTCATCTTTGACCACCTCTACCTGGTAAGAACCTTTGCCTAACTTTACATCCTAATTGTCTCTTTGTATCCCTATCACTAACTAGTAGCTACAGTCCTCCTCGCTAACCTCTGAACTACTGCCACAACTCTGTTACTGTAACCCTGGTGTAGTTAGTTTGACCGGAGTAAGTTGTCTTGATATTCATTCCTCTGTGTTTGTGTCCTCTAGGGCTCTGAGTGGAATGCCTCCAATCTAGAGGAGCTACGGGACTGTGGGTGAGTGTGTCTCTAGAACTGCTCCCTAACCACCAGCCTGCTCCCTAACCACCAGTATGCTCCCTAACCACCAGCCTGCTCCCTAACCAACAGCCTGCTCCCTAACCACCAGCCTGCTCCCTAACCACCAGCCTGCTCCCTAACCACCAGTATGCTCCCTAACCACCAGCCTGCTCCCTAACCACCAGCCTGCTCCCTAACCACCAGCCTGCTCCCTAACCACCAGCCTGCTCCCTAACCACCAGCCTGCTCCCTAACCACCAGCCTGCTCCCTAACCACCAGCCTGCTCCCTAACCACCAGCCCTGGCTCACAAACATAGTGTTGTATTATTCTGTATTCCCATGCCAAGGACAATAGATGCATGTCAGGTCATTGTTGCATCTCTCCTTCAAAAGACCTACCAATACAGAAAGGTCTGTTGTTGGAACACGGATAGCACCACGGAACGAGATACTGCCTCACTGGAACGCCACCACTCTTGTCAAGAGTTTCCCCTGTGTATCAACAATGGTCCACCATATATGGGGGATTGGAAAGCCACAATCTATCTGCAATATTAAAGCTGATCTACCCTCTTAGAAAAATTAATAAAAGGAAGGATGGTCCACCACCCAAAAGACATCCAGCCACTTGACACAACTGTGGGAAGCATTGGAGTCAACATGGGCCAGCATCCCCGTGGTGTCCTTAATGTTTTGTACACTCTGTACACACATCCCACATTATTATTTCTTATTGTTGACGTATTATCGAGAAGGAACCTGCAAGTAAGCACTTTGTTGGACGGTGTATACCACGTGTGTCCTGTACATACAACTAATACAACTTGAAACATGTTTCTTCTTGATGCAGTGTGGGCTACATCCTCAACGTGACCAGGGAAATAGACAACTTCTTCCAGGGCACGTTCTCCTACCACAACATCCGGGTGTTTGACGAGGAGGCCACAGACCTGCTGGCCCACTGGAACGAGACCTACAACTTCATCGTCAGAGCCAAGTGAGTGCCTACTTGTCAAACTAAGCTCTACTTCTCGAACAGCTAACTAAAACGCATGTCTTGCAGCAGGTGAAGTATTTACAGCAGAACATCAATAAAGGAAATGTAGACTCTTAAATAGTGGGTAGTCTGGGTTATTTTATACAATAAAACTGGAAAGCCTAGTCACTCTGTCTAAGACTTCTTCTAAAGGAACAGGGTTTTAATTTAAAACATATTATTGCCCCCCCCACAGGAAGAACCAGTCTAAGTGTCTGGTCCACTGTAAGATGGGTGTGAGCCGGTCAGCTTCCACGGTGATAGCGTATGCCATGAAGGAGTATGGCTGGACTCTGGAGAAGGCCTACAACTTTGTGAAACTGAAGAGGAGCATTGCTCGGCCCAACGCTGGCTTTATGAGGCAGCTGGCCGAGTACGAGGGCATCCTGGACGCTAGGTGAGTCCATCACGGTATACTGGGGTACTAGACTGGTATATGCAGGATTGCTCCGGTATATAACCTACTGTGCTACACAAGAAGAATTTGCCATTCATTCTCACTCCACTGCAGTCATGAGGTATTGGTTAGTGCTATCCTTGGTATATCCCTACCCTAAACCCTTACCTTAACCACTACCCTAACCACAATCCTTACCTAACCCTAACCTTAATTTCAACTTCAATGGGGTAACATCAGAGTTGGGACGTCCCAAGGATCCCGGGTAGCAAGGACCCTGAGGTATTTAACCTCATTATGCTCAACTCGCTACCTAGAGGACAGGTAAAATAGGCGTCAGCTAAGGTCAGCAGTCTAAGGTTATTAGCTTATTATTAGGTTGGTAGAGACTCTACAGATCATTGTGACTGAATGATCCTTAAAAAGGTTTATTTGTAGCTTGGCGTCTCTTTGTCTGTACATAATATGGTTATTCTAACCCCATCACTGTGCCCCCAGTAAACAACGCCATAACAAGCTGTGGAGGCCCGAGGGAGGGGAGGACAAGCCAGATGAGGCGTCTGGCCAGTGTTGTGGTGGAGAGGAGACCCCTGTCGAGGATGAGGCATGGGGGGGAGAGGGCTGCGGTGCCTCGCCCTGCCGGGGCATGGGCCTGGAGGTGGACGCCCTGGACCCTCTCAACTACAACTACTACTTCAGACGGCTATCGGACACGGCCCTGGACAGCGAGCCCTCCACCCCAGTGCGCGGCCCTCCCCTGCTGGGCATGGAGAGGGTGTTCATCGAGATCGAGGATGTGGAGAGGGACGCCCTTCTGGAGGACGAGGGCTTCCCCATGGCCCAGCTGGCTCTGCCTGGGGAGGGCACTGCCGCCCAGACCTGTGGGGGCCGCCTGGAGCCCCTGGAGGACATGAGGCTACGCTTGGAGTTTAGCACGGTGGAGGAGGAGGACGAGGAGGAGGCGCGGAAGGAAGAGGCGGAGATGGCCGCCCTGGCCCGGACTCCTGCGGGAGGAGAGGGAGTGACGGAGGACGAAGAGAGGAAGCATCAGGCCAACGTGAACCGCTTCAACAACGAGAACGCCAACAACAGTAACCGCCTGGCTGCTAAGCGCAGCTGCCCTGCTGCCTTTGACGTGAGTGGGACAGTAATTAATAACTGTATCTATAAGAATGATGATGTTGGTTACTTTTAACTTGAACTGGCTTGGGGTTAGGATTGCGATATTAAGCCTATAATTGTAATGCTGTAAGTGTGATGTTTCTGTCATTATTTGATCCCATTTTATTTCAGGGATCATAATTGTATAGGTGTCATCTGTGTTTTATTAACCTTGAGACCTTAATCATGTAATGTCCTTGGTCCATTAACCTATTACTCTCTCTGTGCCTGACCATGAATTCCCACTCTCTCTCTCTCTCTTTCTTCTGTTTAGGACAGTGCTAGCACAGGAAACCCTTACAAAGTGAAGCCCTCCTACCAGTCGTGTAAAGACTGCCTGCGTCTGCCACCAGGGCGGCGCTGTGAGCGCCCGGCAGGAGGACGCACCCACCGCCTTAACCCCACACGCCACTGCGGGGTGGTCCCCACCATCTCCATAGACCCCCCTGGCACCCACTTCACCAACACCCCCATCCCCCACTCCCCCTGTGCCCTCCCTGCGACCATTGCCCACCTGGAGGCCTACCGCCAGCGGCTGGTGTCGCCTATGAGCTGCGAGGAGCTGCCGCGAGACAGACATTGCTCCCTGGAGACGGAGGACATGGACGAGCTGCAGGAGGATGAGGAGGAAGAGCAGGAGCCAAAGCCAGGCAGGGAGGGGGGTACTGGAGCCATCACAGAGCTCACATTTATGAAGCTCAGCTTGGAAGGGGAGAGGCCAGCGGGTCAGCCTGCTGGTGTGGAGATGGAGCCTCCTGGTGGTGGAGTGGAGCCACAGCAAGAGCAGGAAGCTCTGGCCCTGCTACAAAGGACAGGGCTGGAGCTGATGAGGCAAAGAGCAGAGCAGCTGGAGAGGCTCTCAGGCCTGGCCATGGAAGGTCCACTCTCAGGGGCTGGGCTATCTGAGCAGATGGACCTGAGCTTGGCGGTGGAGGAGATGGAGGTGGAGGGGGATGTAAGGGTGCATTCTGAAACCCCCATCCCCTCTACCAGCTGTGCGGTCACAACCGCAGACCCCCAGTGGTCCATCCAGACTTGGACCCCCGTGACCTCCCCCCACGGCTCCACCCTCACCCGGAGCTCCAGCAGCGACAACCTCCACAGCAACCGCGGGGGATGCCCAGGCCTGGTCAGGCCGGGTACCCAGGAGATGGAGACGCGCATGAGGCTGGCCGGCCTGACCGTGCCCTCCCTGCTCAAACGCTCTAGCTCCCTGGCCAAGCTGGGAGGCCTCACCTTCTCCACCGAGGACCTCTCAGACCTGGCTGATGATCAGGCACAGCTGTTCTCCACCGTGCCCCCAGCCCTCTGAGCCCCCATTCACCCCCTGGAGCAGACTGTTTCCAGTGTCTCTCCTCCAGAGAGGTTCCATGTGTCTAAACCACCCGACAGTGTCAGAGCAGGTTTGAAGGACCAGGAAGAAATTTCCAGGTGTCCTGAAACATTAGCAGCACGTCGGCTGGAAGAAAGAAACATAACTAAAGAATTTTTGTTAATCAATCCAAATAAGAGATACTATTGGAGAAGATCCACTTGAAGGAGCTCAATGAATGTGTGCAACTGAGCCTCTGTTTTGATTCATTCAACATCTCGTGTGCCCCTGAGCAGACCGACTGTTTAATATTGAATCTTCATTTACGGTATATTCCTCCCTGTTTTTGTGTCACTGAACAACAACTTCATCATATTAGCATCTTCCTGCCTCTTCAAGCAAAGCAGTTTTACCTCAGTCAGAACACAAGCATCTCAAGACTATTTTGGTCCAGTACAGTTTTTGTTGGCTTGCCTCTCTCCTCAATGACTGGCTCAACCAGCCCTCCTCCATTGAGGTACTTAATGTAATAATGTCTTGAGAAGTGGTCAAATGTCCATTCATAAGTCTAGTGTTATACAAGGTGTCCTCGACGCCGCGACTAGCGCTTCCTCATGGGAAGCAGAGCAGTAGACTGACTGGTCTTATCATGCATGCTATGGAGGATGGGAAGAAACACAATTAGAAAGATTTGGTTTTAATTTGGTTTAGTTTTAATTTGGTTTAGTTTTGCCACAGCTGGACATTCACCACTGCTGTGCAATGGCAATGGGTACAGTAGTTCAATGATCTGATTTGAAAACGCACCATCATGCTTGTATGGTTTGATAGGATTTGTGGGCAACTGAAAGAGTTCATATTTTTTGGGGACTGGATTTTACAACACTGTATTAATCTACTGTACTACTGATAATCCTCTCCAGACCAGCTGTAGTCCAAGCCATAATGTGTTTTGACAGGCCTTTCTTACAGCAATCAAATACAGTACGTTTTTCTGACTGGTTAGCATTGGCATCAACATTTCTTAGTCTCCCCTTTACATTGAACTGGCTTTTCTTTGTACTGTTCAAAAAAACTATGTTGATCTGCATCAGCTACACAAGACAACACCTTTGACACTCTAAAGGCCCAGGCACAACGCTGGTACTATGAAGTGGCCACTGAGTCGATGCTATACGTTGAAGCAGAACTACTGTTTTGAACCGCTTGTTTTTGCTCTCCCATTTAGTGCCAGACCTGGGAGTGTCCCGGCAGTGTCTGTGATGTCTGCAGCAAAGCCTGATGTAATTTAGCTGGAGCTGTTTGGGGCAGAAAGAACAAAGCAGCTTTTCTCAGCCTTTTACATTCGCATGGCAATGCTAACAGCCAAACTAGGAAGTTGGGTCAAAAACAAGCTGAGGCGTCTGGTTTCTGTGGCAGTCTGTAGAGCGAATATCACTAGCTACTAGGAATTGTTTTGTTTACAGCAGGTATGAGGAACTTCCAAAGCTGTTGTAGAGCAGTACAGTATGACAGGCCAAGTCTGACTGGGGCCACTGACATCATCCCACATGCTGTATGACCAATGTTCCATCAACTTATCTCCTTTTGTTTATCAGTTAAGAGTATTTATTTTGTACATGTTTTAATTTTACAATATGCAGGTGGTTGGGTTCTTTGTGGCCAGCCTAAGCATACTTTGCCAGACAGGTATTATTATGTTTTTGAAAGTTGTGTTATAACTACTGCATTTGGCATGGATAATGTGTGATGATGGCAGTGTGTGTGCAGGCACATGAATATATATATATATAATCAAGATTTTATTACCTCCATGGTTGTAATATGAGTGCTATGGGAAGATGGGAAAGGTGTCTGTGTATGTGTGCAAAATAACTTTTACTCCTTGAACTATACCTCATTGTAACTGATGCAATGACCTATACTATACATCATGGCCTATACTATACATCACGGCCTATACTATACATCATGTAGACTTAAATTCCCTCTTAAACAGCTGAATATCGCGGCATTTGTTACATTAGTAAGTGTTTGTTGCTCAGAGGTACTGGTCAAAGCAATTTGCATTTCATTTAGATTCAAGCCACAATGATGGCTTGGGTTCTGTGGTCCGTGAACGCTTTGTGTTTAGACAGGAAGCCCAGTTTAGATTTATTTAAATGTTTTCACTAGTTGGTCTTTTGACCAATCACATCAGATATTTTTCCGAGCTAATCCGATTGGTCAAAAGACCAATTAGTGAAAAAGAAAGATCAGAATTGGGTTACCTGTTTGAATGCAGCCCTTATGGCTTTTGAGTTACTGCACTGGATGAATTTGCCCGTGTTCACTGGTGTTTTCAATGATCAAATTGATTTCCCTCAGTAGAAATACAACTATTTGAATGGAATAGGTCAAATGTCTCAAACTGCCCCGTCCCTTCACTTTTAATCCACCAGCCTATCAGATGTCAACCACTTGAGGTTAGTGTGGTCACCGTTTAGGCGAGATCATTTGGGTTTGCACTTTATTCAACCTTATTGTTACACTACCTTCATGTGGCTGTTATAAGCATGAAGTAATTTATGACATAACGGGTAATAAAAGTTTACAGAATATCCTATAATATTATAAAGAGTGGAATTCGAACATGAAAGTTCAAGTGCTGTCAAAATGAGTATCTTCACCAAATGCTCCATCACCACTGATGCTATGCTTAAAGCTACTCTACACTAGGTTTGATTTTTTTTTGCATCATTGTTTTGATTTAGTGTTTTTATATTTCTACATAAGTGCCTTAACCCTGGCCTTAGCTCTGGCTCTCCTGGCTGCATCGCAGGCTTTGCTGAGTAATTTTGAATGGAAAGGCCACAGGCCCTATGCCCCCAAAATAATAATCTTGAAGCCCCTTGTAAATTACATCTTGGCTCACACAAACCCACAAAGTACACATGTTCACACAAAAGCACTCACTCCCACACGGGCATATGCTTGACAAGCTCATCAGTTGCTAGGGTGATCTATTATTGAGACCAAAGTCTGAGGGGTTTATTTGGACACAAAGGCACAGAACCAAGTGTTTATATGTACATTCCCAGGCATCTTACTGACAATCATTTAACTGGTCAATGCTTTGAGAGTGTGATGGAGAAAGTGGGATATAGAGACATAAGAAGAGGGGGATACTTACAGTAGTTCATGTCAAGAGTACACCTTGCCATCTTTCCTTGATGTTCACCTCTTACCATAAGATGTTTTTGCATATAAGCCAAGGAATGAAGGAGTGAAACCGCCTAATACGTACATAATCAAGTTGAGTGATTTTTGTTTGTAAAAAATGTTGGGACATTTTTCTTTAAAGCTGTGACTTATTGTTTGCACTGGCTATGTTTCTATATTTTTACATTTTGTTAAAAGGTTGTCCAGTCAATGTATCTCATGGAAATAAATAATGTCCTATTTCCTGGCCTGTAATAGGCTAATAGGCTACATCTAGCAGCCGGTTTGAAGTTCCCTGTTTCCTCCGACATACTGAAGCAAACATTTCCTAAATGACAAGCTATTTTATTTACATTTTAATTGGGGTTCACTGGAAACTTAATGTTATGGTACCCACATAATGATTGATTTGTGACTGTACCCCCTATAGACCTACAATTGTTTCAGCTTTGTATAAATGAGAAGAAAGGACTGATAGTCTACTGCTGTGCCTCAAATAAAGGTGACGTTTTTGAGATCTGCTTTTGTTTTGCAGGGATATGCAAGGAGGGTTTGGACTCTTTTTTTATCTATTTATATATATTTTTTCTTGCTCACAGGGAACAGCAATCTCTGTTTGCCTTTTGCACTGCCTTATTAGTTAACAGCACAAGGCAGAACTCTTATTGAGTTAGTCAAATTAAGTCATTGTGACATGGGGTGGGCAGGGAGGAGAATGGGATCATAGTGACAGTGGAAGAAGGATCCCTCCAACAAAAATACTCTGTAGTCCTTCAGGGCAACAGGCTAGACAGGCAGGCAGGCCTGTCGCTTCTACAACTCAGACGGGTGAGTGCCTCCCTACCTCCGCATCTCAGATGACATGATGCAAATGCTGTAACATTAAGACAGATGTAGACTATTACATCAATTCTGATTGAGCTTTGTTTATTGATGTGTGAAAGTAGGATGAGTGTGTTCAGCATTGCCCTTGTTTGGTTGAATGTAAAGACAGTCAGGTGATGTGTTGATAATACTGGGTTTGGGTTAAACAGAGAGCAGTGTTAGTCTCAATTCTTTGGGAGATCGACCAGAGCAGCGTATTATTTGATGATATTCTGAGTGACAGACATTTTTGCATCCACGTGTCAGTCAACTTGGTGCATGTGCCTCAGTTGTTTATGTCATGATGTAAATCCTGGGTAAAGGAATCTGCACACTCAATCATACACTCCGGCCATGGCCATGATGATTCAGAGCTACAGTTGAAGTTGTAAGTTTACATACACCTTAGCCAAATGCATTTAAACTCAGTTTTTCACAACTCCTGACATTTAATCCTAGTAAAAATGTCTTCGTTCAGTTAGGATCACCACTTTATTTTAAGAATATGAAATGTCAGAATAATAGAGAGAATGATTTATTTCTGCTTTTATTTCTTTCATCACATTCTCAGTGGGTCAGAAGTTTACATACACTCAATTAGTATTTGGTAGCATTGCCTTTAAATTGTTTAGCTTGGGTCAAATGTTTCGAGGAGCCTTCCACAAGCTTCCCACAATAAGTTGGGTGAATTTTGGCCCATTCCTCCTGACAGAACTGGTGTAACTGAGTCAGGTTTGTAGGCCTCTTTGCCTCGCACATGCTTTTTCGGTTCTGCCCACAAATTTCCGATAGGATTGAGGTCAGGGCTTTGTGATGGCCACTCCAATACCTTGACTTTCTTGTCCTTAAGTCATTTTGCCACAACTTTGGAAGTATGCTTTGGGTCATTGTCCATTTGGAAGACCCATTTGCGACCAAGCTATAACTTCCTGACTGATGTCTTGAGATGTTGCTTCAATATATCCACATAATGTTCCATCATGATGCTATCTATTTTTGTGAAGTGCACCAGTCCCTCCTGCAGCAAAGCACCCCCACATGATGCTGCCACCCCGCGCTTCACGGTTGGGATGGTGTTCTTCGGCTTGCAAGCATCCCCCTTTTTCCTCCAAACGTAATGATGGTCGTTATGGCCAAACAGTTCTATTTTTGTTTCATCAGACCAGAGGACATTTCTCCAAAAAGTACGATCTTTGTCCCCATGTGCAGTTGCAAACCGTAGTCTGGCTTTTTTATGGCGGTTTTGGAGCAGTGGCTTCTTCCTTGTTGAGCGGCCTTTCAGGTTGTGTCGATATAGGACTCGTTTTACTGTGGATATAGATACTTTTGTACCTGTTCCCTCCAGCATCTTGACAAGGTCCTTTTGCTGTTGTTCTGGGATTGATTTGCACTTTTCGCACCAAAGTACATTCATCTAGGAGATAGAATGCGTCTCCTTCCTGAGCGGTATGATGGCTGCGTGGTCCCATGGTGTTTATACCTGCGTACTATTGTTTGTACAGATGAACGTGGTACCTTCAGGCGTTTGGAAATTGCTCCCAATGATGAACCAGACTTGTGGAGGTCTACAAACCTTTTTTCTGAGGTCTTTGCTGATTTCTTTTGATTTTCCCATGATGTCGAGCAAAGAGGAACTGAGTTTGAAGGTAGGACTTGAAATACATCCACAGGTACACTTCCAATTGACTCAAATGATGTCAATTAGCCTATCAGAAGCTTCTAAAGCCATGACATCGTTTTTCTAGAATTTTCCAAGCTGTTTAAAGGCACAGTCAACTTAGAAGGTACACTTCTGACCCACTGGAATTGTGATATAGTGAATTATAAGTTAAATAATCTGTCTGTAAACAATTGTTGGAAGAATTACTTGTCATGCACAATACTATAGTTTGTTATCATGAAATCTGTGGAGTGGTTGAAAAGTGAGTTTTATTGACTTCAACCTAAGTGTATGTAAACTGCCGACTTCGACTGTATATTCAATACATGTTTGCACCTCGATGGGCTGTTCTGAAGTTGGCCACAACGGTATTTGTGTAGTTACCGCATATGATTGCATAGCAGTCTTTATCGTTACACTAGGCACTGCATAGCGGTTAAATTTTTGAATGGCGCATCATACTTGAAACTTATTTCCATAAGGGCCTGGGACTGTTTTTGTTTCAGAACATCTTCTTTTGGGAGTTGCTAATAGTTTGTCAGACGTCTCTCATTAATGCTCGGTGTCCTCGTATGATAGTAAAGAAACAAAGGGGAGGAGGGAGGGTATTTGGGTGAGGCTGTTGTCATAGATGCCTCCCACAGTTGCCAGCTGCTGCCATGAGAAGATCTTAGACCCTGGACACATCCATCTCAAAATAACCCCTTAGATACAAGCCGGAAGGGACTCTGCAATGTGTATATCACTAATGTTATCCAGTTGCGATAACATCATAACATTGTGAGAATATAATAAATTAATTGAACCTCTTATTCCCTTTATGTGTAGTGATACAGTACAGTATGTTATACACAGTGGGTGGTCGTGGATAGTTAGTTAAAGTAACTGCCCAATGAAAATCTTACTTTTAAATGTTCTGATTCTGTTAACTCGTACGCAAATAATGTTGTTGATTTGTCCTGTACTCCTATTTGTAGCCAAAGAGTAAATTGGAAAGAGAAAAAAAAGGCTGTTTAAAAAAGATGCTTGCTATTTCCTCATAGAACATGTCATCTCTCTGAGGAGGATGAGGTGGCCAATCAGCAGTCTAGAGGAGGATCAGCTCCGCCATTTCCTGGTTGATAAAATTCTAATAGTTTTCCTTATTTCAGTTTGTGACAAAACAAGCAAGTATAGTGTAGAGAATCATTGTACCATCTACACTACTGTACAATATATTTTCCATAAGCAAAAATATAGTATTTTCAGCTGTTTGAAGCTGGTGCACAAAACCGAAAGTAAAAGATGCAAAAACGAAACCAAAGAAGGAGAAGCATAGAAATAGTACACATATTAATACAAACTTCTTAGACATGCTTTAAATGAGAATGACTGATCATATGTGAATTTGTTTGTCGCCCAAAAAGTTAAATATTGCAGCTTTAACATACTTAATAAAAATTGTTTTAAAGGAAAACTATTTCACTCATTGTAAATAATTATAAGTTCTTATTTCATAGAAATCTGGAAACACTGGGCAGTTACTTTGATAGGTGAAGGTTAAAAGTTGTCAGACCTGTTTTAAATCACTCACTTCACTTAACAGCTGAGCCTAAATCAAACGCAAAAAATTATTTCATAGCAAATTCTACCATTATAAAACATTGATCACTGCAGGCCTGGGTTTAATGCAGTAAAACTGATATTGTCTGGGGGGGTGGGGGCTTACTGGAATAGTGTTTAATATATAAGTAGCCCTGGACAAGTGGCTCTCAGCACCACTTAAGCCTGAAATAGCTGAAGAGGCAGCGGGCAGGATTAGTGACGCAGGGTCAAGAGGTTCAGTCACCTGTCTGTCCTCAATCACATCACCCTGCGGAATAAAAGAGACTGGAACATGGACATGGAATTAAAGGCTACAAAATGTCTTCAATTGGTTTCCTTCCATTATGTGTTTAGTCACTGTCCATGTTGTAGTCTACTAAATCTACACCCTATGAACGTATTGCTACATATGCTGTTAAGGACATGGTATCACATTTCTGTGTCATAGCGCTAGTTACTGTGATGACACACACTTGAGCATTCACATCCAATAGGCCTATGCACATTTCAGAAGGTTTCGCCATGGCGTAAATGACGTGTTTACTTCAGAAAATAAACTGACCTTAGTGGGAGGGTCAGTTAAGGACATAATACTTTGTATTTTTGTTTGTAACCTAGAACTACTAAGAAACAGCATGCCATTTTAAAGCCTGTTGAGCTTTGTTCCTATCAAATAATCTCCCCGATGCCATCCATCACGTCAGTCGTAAAACTCTGTCCTGACCAGTTTCCAGACTGACAATCCTGTTCCAAAGTCAAAACCCTTGTGACTGATCTGTTTTCCAGCTGACCTTTCCCTGGTCCTAGTTGTCATAACAATCATAAACTATCGATTGGTTTACATCTGTCTAATGCCTTACTGTAATATTCTAAGAGTGCGCTTAGATCATGCTCTTACTGTAGATATGATATCTCAGTATACCTTACTGATTTATTTTCAATGGGAAATGGACATTGGTTTTGTTCTGTTCATGTTCCAAACAGCCCCCAGTGTTTGACCTTGGCACCAGGCTGGTGACTGATCTATTATCCCAGTTGTCCTGTTTCCTTTTTGGCCCTGGCCTGTGACTCACCGGCGGCAGTGAGAGACACTTTAATTATAGTGCCACAACATTCCAGCAGAACAGAATGAGGAGATATAGAAATAGTTCGCTGGAGAGAGTGGGGGGGAGGGGAGGGGAGGGGGGGAGAAAGTAATATTTTATTCCTATCCTATCTTACATTTATATACAGAAATATGTAAAGTGAAAGAGAGGTAGGGGGTGAGCGAGTCAGACAGGGAGAGGCTTGGCACAAGGCCTCATGTCATTAAGAGGCAAGCAACATTCACTCTGAGTCGTTCATTGACCACTGCTGTGTCCTGACGTGTATCTCTCCCCTCCTATAGAGAAGAAAAAAAGAACAACCACCAATGGGTCAGAAACTGAACAAAGTGTTGGAAAAGGAAGGTGTCTCTACAAATGCATCCAATGGAGGAGAGCAGTTGAAGCAGGGGGGAGAAGAGGGCCTTGAGGCCCAGTCGGAGCCCAGTGAACAGGGCAGTGGTAGTCGTAGCGCTGGGACTGTGAGCTATGGGATAGCAGAGGGACTGAGTGTCAGCAGCAGCCTGGCCACTGAGCAGGGGGGCGATGAGCTCACTGCGACCCCTGCCTTGACAGACACCCTCATTAAGGAGCCAATGAGCCCCGCTCTAGGTCAGAAATACAGCCCTTTGACTGCGGGGGGAGGGAACGAGGGAGGGGACAGAGAAGACAGGGCTATCACACGTAATACAGACAAGCCAGAAAGTATCCTGAGCTCTGAGAGGAGAACACAGCGCTCAGAGCCCAAAACACGGAAGAAAGCTCTGGACAGTAAGAAAAGGGTGACTACTGGGACAGGAGCCACAATGGAAGGACAAGTGAGGAGTAAATGCCCTGCTGGTGGTGGGCACAGAGACTCAGATACAGAGGACATGATCTCAGAACCTACCAAGGAGGCCTTCGTACTTCTGGAGAAGGATGAATCGTGGTTATCGTCTGATAGCAGGGACAAAGAGAAGGAAAAGAAACCGCCTTCTGTAAAAATAATAGTGGAGGAGGATACGACTTCTACCGCTGGTGTGGATAAACCTCAAGACCTTCCAATGTCGCCTACTGACCCACAGAGGAGCGTTTCTTCTGCTGTGGATGACCAGAGGCTTAGTGAGGACAGACTTCGCAGTGCTTCAGGAAAGAAACACCAGGAATCACATACATCCTCACCGTTGGTCAACGAAACAAGCAAAACACAGAGTTTGCCACAAGTAACACGGGATGAGGATACAAGCAGCGCTGTAAACACTGATTGTGTTATTTCCGGTAAAGGCAGCAGTGGTTGCGAGGCACAAAACCCATGTTCACAAACAGACTGTTCGGAAAGAGCAGATCCACATTTGGCTGAACCGGCAGGCATCGGGTGTCCCCCAAAGAAGGCTGAACGAACTGAAGCTGTCAAAGCTATTTCAGAGAATGAGTCCGGGATTACTGCAGTTTGTGATCTCAAAACGGTCATTCAAGGCAAAGAACCAGCCCTCTTGAGTATTGAATCAACTCATGCCAATTCCAAATCAAATGATATAAATAATAAATTCCCTGATGATAAAGACTGCACTCGTGATGATTTGGTCCTATTGAATATAGAGGGAGAACTTGATGAGAAAACACAAGCATTAGCCGCGCTCAACACAAAAACGAAGACGGACAAACGCTGGGAAAAGACAGATCCAGTTAAGAGTGGTTCACAAACTGATAAAGAGCAGAAGACCCCAGCCACAGCCCCAGATGAGCATCCGCAGGTGGCAGACACACAGAGAAGGGAGGGCAAAAGAGGCTGTGTCACAGACAACAGGATTGCGCCATGCGAGTCAAATCAGTGTGAACCTGAAGTACACACGTCATCTTCAACAGGTGCCCCGGGAGATCTAAAACCACCACATCCTCCTCAGCCTCCACCAAGGCCAAAGGTCAAAGGTACAGACAAAAGTGGAATATCTACTAATTCACAAATAGGTGTAAAAAAGTTTGATAATGTAAAAAGCAATGGTGGTACTGTCTCCTTACAACAGCAAACTACTTATGCTGGAAAAGCAAAAGCAGTCTCCTCTTCCACTGACACATGCACCTCCTTCACCAACCATCGGCATGTAGCTGGTGAGCAGTCTCAGAGAAAGAGTGCCTCATGCTCATTAGAACAATGCAATGTGATTCTCTCCCCTCCTCTGTCTGTGCCAACTCTGGAGGATAATGATGGGCAGAGACAGGCTCTCTCTCCCTCTCATGTCATCACCCCACCACCCATCACTCACCTTCTGCCTGAGAGGGAGATGAAGAGCGCAGTGCCAATACAACATAACAACAGCATCATTTTCACCCAGCCAGAGGACAGAACGACAGGTGCCTCTATAGATCCCTCTGTTCCAGGGGAGAGGCCGAAACCGAAGGGGCCTCCTCCACCTGTCCCAAAAAAGCCCCAAAATCCCTTTGTTAAGATTCCAGCTGCAAAAACACGCTCTATGGGTGATTATCACTACAAAGAGGAAAAGAAGAAGAAGAGGAGGAGACAGCCACATCAAGTCAGCAAAGGAAATGCTTGCGACACAGCTTCTCGGGACATGTGTGTGTTATGGGACGACACGGGTTCTGCTTACACTGTACCATCCAACGTGTACACGACAGATAATTTTGATTCAATGGATGAGCTTCCACAACGACAAAGGGCACCAACTAGAGAGGAAAAGTATAGAAATATAATCGATTTTGATGCTTGGGCAAGAATGGTCAAACTTGCTGCGGAAGAGGAGAAACCAAAACAACTTGACATGTTGGACGGACGACCTTTTTTGGAAAAGCAGGCTAAACTCAAAGGCCCACCACCTCCTGTACCTCAAAAGCCCCAAAATCTATTTGTTCCAATAGAAACGGTTCCAATCTCAGAGGACATAGCTTGGCCTTCAGATGACGAGGAAGTACGAGAACTAGAGCTGGCCTTGTGTGAGAGAATGGAAGGTGACGATGATGACCCTGAACCCCAACCTGGCACGGTCAGCACAGATGTCCATTGGAAGAACCTTGGTGACCACAGTGACCGTAGAATCCATAGTGGTCTTGGTGAGCGTAGTGATCGTGAGTCTGTGGCTGAGCTTGAAACTGAGACATACAGACCTGTGGCTAAACTCATAAAGGAGACCAACCAGATGCACCAGAGGATCAGGCATGCAGACCGGACAGAACCCCTCACGGCCAAGTCCATGATCAGGCACACAGGCCAAACAGAACCCCTCACGGCCAAGTCCATGATCAGGCACACAGACCGAACAGAACCCCTCACGGCCAAGTCCATGATCAGGCATGCAGAACGGACAGAACCGCTCATGGCCAAGTCCATTGACGGGGCTGTGGACCTGGGCCAGAGCCTGAAAGTATCACAGATGAAGAAGGCCTTCGATGTCACCAAGAAGCCTGCTGAAAAACCACCAGAGACAAAGCCTGAACCCAGAAAAGGTAAGAAAGTGCTTTGGATCTGTCTCTTTATCTATATGTCTCTCTCTCTCTCCCCCCTTCCCACCCTCCCTGCCCCCCTTGCTCACTTACGCTATCTCTCTATGTGTGTGTGTCTCTCTCTCTCACACACATACAAAAGCATGCACACACGCACACACACAGCCATGTGAGGAACTTGAGTTGTAAAGAAGCTATTTCTGTCAGATTGCAGTCTGGTTTTGAGCACCGCTTGCAAGTCAATGAGTCACACTTGTCCTTTGAAGCTATGGAGCATACTGTACGCATGAGAATGTGTTAGTCAGGCCTTTGGGTATATTCGTATTGTACATAGAACAGTCCTGTGTCCCGTGTTGATCAATTCGTAGAGCATGATGCTTGCATCACTAGGGTTGTGAGTTCGATTCCCATTGGGGACCAGAACATAAAAAATACACAAAATGTATGTATGCACTCACTAGAGTAAGTAGCTCTGGATAAGAGCGCCTGCTAAATTACTAAAATGTAAATGTAATAGAGTACCACAGTGGAGGTGTCATAATACCCATAAAACCTTATATTTAGTACGCCTGCTAGTGGTGATTCTGAGAATGACAGGGCAACGCTATCCTGCTTATCTCTCAGATGTTTGCACCTGGTCAATGCAAATTTGTTCAATAGAACCCCACAGTGGAGGTGTCATAATACCCATAAAACCTATTGGTCAAATAGGGAAATGGTTCCATTCATTTTTCCCATAGGGGATTTTAGAAAGACTTAAACTAAGGTCTGTGTTTCATGAAGGCTGTCGTGTCATTTTGATAACCATTGTAAATCTCTCTAGGACAAGGTGACTTTTATAAATATTTGTCTGTATTCTCCCCCCAAAAATGAAACGCTACAATTCTGTGAACTGTCTTGTGCAAGTTTTAAATTGACACAATACCTCCTGGCATCAGATATCAGCTAAAGATTACGTGCAGAAGCTTGCAGGGATTTGTAGTTTAGCAGGATGTATACTTTGACGCTAATTAGCATTTTCGAATCTGAGAGTAAATAGAGCAGAATAAATTGATATAAGTCACCTTGTACGAGAGAGATTTACATGGTTGTCAAAACGTCACACCAGGGTAAGCCTACACAAAACACAGACCTTATTTTAAGTGTTTCTAAAATCCCCTATGGGAAAAATGAATTGTGGAAAAAACGATTGGAACCATTTCCCTATTTGACCAATAGGTTTTATGGGTATTATGACACCTCCACTGTGGGGTTCTATTGAACAAATTTGCATTGACCAGGTGCAAACATCTGAGAGATAAGCAGGATAGCGTTGCCCTGTCATTCTCAGAATCACCACTAGCAGGCGTACTAAACATAAGAAAGCCCATTAGGTGACATTCAAGATTAATTTCTTTGCAAATAATGGCACATTGTACTATTTTCTTTTCTGTTGGTTTTGAATTAGCTGACCTTGGGGTTATTGAAGTTTAACTTTATGTCCAACCTAGCAGGGCATGGGTTCAAGTGTGCAATTAAAAAGTAAATTAGGCTAAGTGTGTGACCATTTCATGCTGGTCGAACATACAGGTTGTCTGTAGCCAATACTCAATCATTTCTGAGACCATTGGGCATTGGGCGAGTTCGTTTAGTAATGTCCGTTGCCGCGGGTAAGTTGAGATTTATCTAAGCGACACTTGGAACGGTCTAAAATATGCAAACTCCGCTCACCAGGAGTGAATTCTGTCTATGATATAGGCAGTAAAAAAAAGTATTATAAGCCTACTTGTGACAGTGTGGGTGATGCTTTCATAGACTCACTTAATAATTTTCACTGGAATAAAATGCATTTGTTTTTTTTATTAAAAAGGCATCTTTATCCTAAAATTCCTCGTATGTCAGAGGCGGGGTGGAACAGGGCGTTGCTTCCGGTTCAAAGAATTGCAGTCTGGAGGGAAAGAAGAATACTCGAACGGTAAAACGAGTGTAACAAGGGAAAATCGTAACGGAAGAGGGCTAAACTACCATATTCATGTTTTCATATTGATTACCTCGCGTTCACGGAAAATTTCGCATAGATTTAGGAGGTAAGGAAAATAGACCGGTCTGTATTTGCAGTAAACATATTGCTGCTGGCTATGCACCGTTTATGAATGTTAACGGCCAGAACCATGGATAAAATATGCACATTTGTTATAATAGCTCGCTGGCGGTGGTCTATCATGCTCCAAATTCTAGCCGATAGCATCTTCATGTAAATTAATGAGCATCTTTATCGATACATTTTATTAGACATCGCTTTAGCAAGTCTTTGTTAACCTCTCATTTATCCTCCAGGGTGGTGATCTGCCATTGGAAATCATTACTAATAAATCACTCATAAGGAAGTAGCTAACATTTTTGCTAGCAACACAATGCATGGCTATTGTCCACATTTAGCTTATGGAATCGAGAGTAGCCTGCCTAGCTATGGTCAAATGTGTTGGTTTATTATTACACTGTACTTCAATTTCTGCATTGACCAATCACCAGTATTAATAAGAAGCATGCATGCAGATTACAGCAACCTACAGGACCAAGTCATCTAGTTAATTAAATAATACCTAGGTAACATTGTTTAGATAGCTAGCTACATGCTCTGCGGTAGCTGCGCTTAACAACGCGGGTGTATTTAAATGCACTAGCGTTGCCTTCAATTGTATTGGGTTGCCCAAAAACAATCCGCGGGAAGCCAGAAGTAAAATACAATTCAAAATTACTGCGCCAATGAACAGGACGGTTTGTAATTATGACGGGGGAATTTGATACAACATATCTAAAGATTATATTGTTAAACAGACTTTCCAAACGTTGGTCTGTTGTAGACCCACTTCTCTGCTTACCTCATGTCAAAATAAAAGTCCTGCACATGCGCCATAATATGTGGACAAAAAATGTATAACTTTTTTTGACATGAGGTAAGCAGATAGGAAGTCTACAAAGATAGTAAGTCTACAAAAGACCCACGTTTTTAAATTATGATCCTTTAGGTATTTTGTCTCAAATCCCCCCCCCCTCATAATGACCAACCTTTCTGCCCACCGGTACAGTAAGTTGAAATGGAATTGTATTTAACTTCTGTCTTCCCGTGGACTATTTTTGTGCAACTGAATACAATTGAAAGCAACGCTAGTATATGTAAATACAGCAGTCTGTGGCAGTCAATTGTAATATAAACTGATAATAGATGCCACTGTGGTGGGGTTGTCTCAGTTCAATCCTACACTAGAGTTATCGGTCTGTCTACTGCACCTCTATTCTTGCCAGGAAAGAGTAGCCTAAGCATATTGCCTACCAATTGACTGACCACAATTTTCATCATTTTGAACACAAATGCATTAATTTGGTTACATAATGTTTCCGTTAGTCTACTTCACAATACATAAGGCCTGCTATAGCAAATGTTTTGCATCACTTGTATAAATTGATCATTATCTGTTTCTATGGGTTTAGTTGCACGGTTTGGGATGTAGATAGATGATAAAATGAATGTCTGTCAGAGGTGAGAAAATACATGATCCAAATCTGTTTAGCAGCAGAATATGTTTGACTGTAGAACTTGCTGACAGACATAACTGTGACCTGTAGATGCCATAATGTTGTGCAATAGTAAACGACTGTATGAAACGACAGTGAAAGGAGGAAGGAGACCAAAGGGTCACATGGGTGCTGATATGTATGTTGGGGTGGTGCTACCTCAAGAGTTAGTCATTTATGTGCCATTCTGATGGTCATGTTGAGGGGAACTAGGCATGCAACATGTGGAGCACGTCGTGTTGGATGGTTCCATGTATGTGAGAATCATCAGGCCTGAAACGAATAATGGAACAACGTGTTCTGTTTGTCAAACCCTGCATGTCCTTCTCTGACTGCATGATGCAGTTGTAGTGATGCAGGCTGTGGTGATATAGCCACAGTATGATAGGAATAGCTAATGTCCTGTGCCCAAGGCTTTGACCCCGGAGGATATTTGATCCGGGAGAGATGGGCCTTGCTGTGCTAATGGTGGTTCCTGCTCCAAGAGGGATCGCCGTGAGACTAGGAGGGTCTTCAGGACAAATGGATGATAGCCTATGTTTCGGCTAATATGATTTATATGAAATAAAAATCAGAAGGATACAAACTCATGACCTGAGTATACTGTATGAGTTGGGAGATGGGCTTGGTTGAGCTCAGCCAGAAGAATGTAACACCGTAGTTATAGAGGTCAGCCCATTGATACATCTACCAGCTCCTTGTATAATGAAAACGACTGATTTAAAGCATGTAGTATACTCTCATTAATATCTTCACCACAGCGATAGCTTCTGTGTTATTCAGACCAGTTCTTTCTGTCTGTTCTACCATTCAAAATGAGAGCTCAGAGCTCCCAACAACAAACTATCAGATTCTACCCAGTGCTTACATCCGGTCAATTGATAGATTCACTACATTCTGGTTGTCCTTACAAGATTGCGAGGTCATCAGTAAGCATTCTGAATATATGTTGACGTTAGCAGCATGTGGGTTAATACTAGTGCAGGGAATTGCCAGGGACCTCACGCTATGATATTATCACGATACTTATGGTGCAGATATCGATTCACCCCCCCCCCAGAGTCTAGTCTATTATCACTGTTTGCCATGCACATTGTGACCACCATATGGGCTAAAGGAAGGATAGAGCTTCTGCATCCACTTCCTGTTAAGGAAACAAAGCTACATCTGCAGGAAACCATCAGTCATCAAAAAACAACATCCCATATGAAGGATGGTGGGAGGATCAAAATGAATTCGATCCAAATGCTGACAATAGTGGATGTTTTTACGTGGGTGGCACACTGGCAAAATGCCTACTGCACACTGCACAGTATCTCCTCAAGAGGGTCCACCAGGTCAAGGTTTCTGATTTCACAGTGCTGTATTGTGGCTATGCACTGCTTTCTGTCTGGAGCTATAGGAGACCGACACCACAAAGAAGGCTTTGACGCTAAACTGTAATGAATTAAGCTCTTCTTGATGGGTATCTCTCATCTGTTGTTATGGAAACCAAGCTATATGCTAGCTAGACTGAGCTCTCGTGGAACTTTGTGGCCAGCTTGCACCAACATTTAGGCTGCCAAAGTGAACATTTGGGCAATGTGAATAAATGCCGGCTAATAAGGGCGGTGGATAAGATGCAAAGTTGAGTTTGTCAAAATAACTATCAGGTTACTGCTAATCTTCATAGTCCATACACACAAACGTAGCCAGAACCTCGTTTGATCAGATGCACAGAAAAGTAGACGTCTACAAAGTCTGCCTCTATTCTGACTGGGAGCCAGCTCTGCCATCAGGCTTTGGACAGCTTAGCTTGGCCGTGCTCTACCATTTTGAGGCAGAGATGGGGATAAATCGGACTTTATAAGACATTAGTGAGTCAATGGCAATGTCCTATTAAGCTTTTAATGTGTGCTCTGGCTGGAGTGGCTTCACATCAACTGAGCCTCAGTTTGGGTAGAGAATGGTGACCACACCAGTTTGTGTTAGTGTAATGTACACTCATAAGAGAGGGTCTAAAGATACATTTGAAGTTTGTAATATTTGTAATGAACAAATACATGTGAACTAGTACTGCCGAAGTGTTTAAAGTTGCTACTGAGAGGTCTGTCATAGACTGTGTCACTATCTGTCGCCTTCTGTACGCTCTTAACTATATGCCCTTAGTAAGCCTGTTCTAGCATCTGTTTGACATCTCTCCCTGTCTGTCTCTCCTTCTGATGGCAGATATGTTCAGGCGAGTGGTACGAGCGAGTAAGTTCCGTCATGTCTTTGGCCAAGCGCTGAAGAACGACCAGTGCTATGACGACATCCGCGTCTCCCGGGTCACATGGGACAGCTCCTTCTGCGCCGTCAACCCCAAATTCGTCGCCATCATCATCGAGGCCAGTGGGGGCGGAGCCTTCCTTGTCCTCCCTCTGCTAAAGGTGAGTGTGTCACTGTCAGCCAGCCAACTAGGCAGCATCATGGCTCCTCCTGTCTCATCAGGCTTCCACCAGGCATGGAACACTTCCTCTCACTGTTGGCCTAGATCTCAGTATCAGTTTAATTAAATCGCTTCGTTCTGTTTGTGTGATTTTGATTATTTGTTATTTCCTTCGTTTTTGATTACTGACCGAGCCTATATGCAATCATGGAAATGAGACGACAAAATTAGGTTAACATGCTATTTTACTATTGCTCAATGAATGATCTGTTTAGTAGAATATGAGGGTGTACTGTAGTATCACTGCAAAGGGGCATGTTTACCTTTTTGAAAGACCAACAATTTCAGGGCTGTATGCTGAATGGGTTTTAGATAACATTCCTAGGTGGTTTAATTTTAGTGACAGAAAAGTGAATATGAAAGAAGCTCCCCGTGCCGGGGATTGATCAGTCTGACTAGAGAGCGGGTGTTGTGGGGGTGTATAGGGGAGATGTGTGAACAGCCACACAGCAATTGTCTGTGCGTGTCGCTGCTCTCCCCTCCTATATTCAGTACCCAAGAGCTTACCGCTGCTGTCAGCAGATCTGACCATATATGGCTGTCCATGCATGTCAGGCTGCCCAGGGCTCTACGCTGACCTTTTTTTACAAGGAGCATGTGTGCAACTCTTTAGAAAAATGTAGGCGCACGCAAATAAATGTAGGAGTGCAATGAAAAAAATATTTGAGATATTAAAGCTAGAATCCTTACTTTTTCTAGACGCACTCATGCTCTTACACTGAACAAAAATATAAACGCAACATGTAAAGTGTTGGTCCCATGTTTCATGAGCTGAAATAAAAGATCCCAGACATTTTCCGTATGCACAAAAATCATGTTTCTCTCAAATGTTTACATCCCTCTTAGTGAGCATTTCTCCATAGCCAAGATAATCCATCTACCTGACAGGTGTGGCATATCAAGAAGCTGATTAAACAGCATGATTGTTACACAGGTGCACCTTGTGCTGGGGACAATAAAAGGCCACTCTAAAATGTGCAGTTTTGTCAAGTATTGAGAGAGCGTGCAATTGGCATGCTGACTGCAAGTATGTCCACCAGAGCTGTTGCCAGAGAATTTAATGTTAATTTTTCTACCATACGCCGCCTCCAACGCCGTTTTACAGGACCATTTCCCCTCTGTCTCCCGATTGGCTGAGGGAAATGTGTGTTGCCTAGTGGATTCTGGGATAGGGGAGTTTAGAAATGTTGGGGCGGGGGACTACATTTAAATGAATTAAGTAGAATCACACACATTGATGTCGTATGCCTAATCAATTTGCAGCTTTTCCTCAATTATTTGAGGAAAACATGTTTGAGTGTAACACAGCCTATTGAGCCTAATATGCATGAATTTAGACTGACCCTCGCAAGTCCCTCCATCCACACAGAGCCACACTACGCTGCTGCTGCAGACCCCGTCCAGACCCCACTAGTCCAGGGGCAAGTAGTAAAACAGCATAGACAAGCAATCAATCACATCTATTTTAATCTGTGTGATTGTTATAAGGGCATTTGAATTACATGCATCCACACCCTCATGTTACACTGGCCTCACTGACCCTAGGGTTCTGGATGAGAGGTAATGTTTCTAGGTCACTTGGCTAACTAGTTTACATTTACTAAACTAGCCTACATCATATTCCTCCTCCCCATCAAAGAGACGGCGAACTGCTTAACAGCAACGCAAATCTGCAGACCTGAAAATGTACAAACACCACTCTTCACAATTAGACGGTATAATCCGTGGAGCAGAGCTTGTTTGAGTACATATATGTAACTCCCTGGCTTTGTTTTATATGTACATCTCCCTTTTAATTTGTGTGTATTTTCAAACATCTGTTGTAGTCTCTTAACCTCCAGTCTGTCCAGTCCAGTACCGGTAGCCTATCTAGCGGCCTAGACTGTGACTGTTACATATGTCTTGTTCTAGAACTGACTTGCATTCCCCCTGGGGAGAGGCCTGTGTATGGGTAGTGAACTTACTCAGCCAACAAACCCAAACTATCCCTGCCTCCCTTGATCTGTATTGTTACCGCTCCTCCTGGCATGTTGTTACCGTGACAACAGCAGTAATGTCAGATGGGGAGAGCAGGTTAGGCCCCAGGAGGTCAGACCGGGGATTCGATTTTCTTCTCACATCCAGCGTCTCATAACTCAGTTTTGAGCCTGATATTTCTATCTATTATTAATAGCTGATCGAGAGAAACACTGAGAAAAGATCAGCATAGCTGCAGACTTAACGAACCATTAACTTCCCTCAACCTCTCCTATCGATCTGTAAACAACATCCAGTCTTGACTTCTACTTGACATATATTTTTCAACTGTGCTGTGATGTTTCACAAAAGTTCTGAACCTTTCTATTTGCATAGTTTGCACAGATTCTAAATTAAAGATGAACACCTTTTAATTAAAGTACTATTGATCGACTGACCATGGCTTTTCAAATGGCTTTTCAGATGTTTTGGTCCTCAAATGGAACTGGTATACTTTTATCTCTTTTTTTTTTTTTTTTTTACAATGTTTTACCTTCATTGAACAAAAATATAAACACAACCTGTAAAGTGTTGGTCCCATGTTTCGTGAGCTGAAATAAAAAATTCCAGAAATGTTAACTCTCAAATTATGTGCACAAATTTGTTTACATCCCTGTTAGTGAGCATTTCTCCTTTGCCAAGAATAATCCATCCACCAGCCCGGTGTGACATATAGAGAAGCTGATTAAACAGCATTATCATTACACAGGTGCACCTTGTGCTGGGGACAATAAAAAGCCACTCTAAAATGTGCAGTTCTGTTACACTACACAATGCCACAATGTCTCACGTTTTGAGGGAGCGTACAATTTGGTACTGAATTTAATGTTAATTTCTCTACAATAAGCCGCTTCCAACGTCGTTTTAGAGATTTTGGTAGTACGTCCAACCGGCCTCACAACCGCAGACCACTTGTATGCCGTTGTGTGGGTGAGCGGTTTATCAAATGTCCCAGTTCTTTCATGGCCTGCATACAACACCAAACATGTCACCCATTTGAGCACGTTTGGGATGCTCTGGATCGACATGTACGACAGCGTTTTCCAGTTCCCGCCAATATGTGGGACTGAGTGGGACAGCATTCCACAGGCCACAAAACAACAGCCTGATCAACTCTATACGAAGGAGATGTGTCGCGCTGCATGAGGCAAAAGGTGGTCACACCAGATACTGACTTTATTTTCTATTGTTTTTAAGGTGTCCGTGACAAACCAGTGCATATCTGTATTGCTAGTCATGTGAAATCCATAGATTAGGGCCTAATTAAATGATTTCAATTGACGGATTTTCCTTTTATATGGACTGTAACTCTGCAAAATGTTTAAAATTGTTGCATGTTTCGTATTTTTGTTCAGTATATTTTGGTCTTTAGTGCAGGGCTGACAAACCACTTCTTTACCTTCTCCCTGTTGGCTCAAATTCTCCAACAGATAATCTGGTTCACCAATGGTTCATCAACTCACAGGCTTGTATAATAATAGTGGAAGGAATCAGACTCTTTCAGGATTAAGATTATCTTTACTAAATGCAATTCGCGAAGTGTAGGCAGAAAATCAGCACAGAGTAACGGTATGATAGCTCTCCCCCAATTTCTGCAAAGGTGTCTAAGACAATCCTTTACCTTTTTTTATAAGTTCTCCATCCCCTTTGCTTTACTTTCCCTAGTAACAACGGCATAATAAATAAATCTAGCCCCTCCCTGTCAGCACCAATCATCTTAGTAATGAATAACTGAAAAACATTACATTTCATAAAGGAGAACTAAGCCTCTTCTAGCTGGAGGGGTCTTTTCTGTGGTTAGATGCAGCGTCCTCTTTTAACAGAATCGGACAGTTCAACTTGAGTGTCATCTGCTACAGAGATGTGTGACTGTCCTATTTTCTGCACGTGCCTGCAGGGTGAAATATTCTCAACACACAGAGAGGACTCCTTTCTAATGTTTCATAACACAATGTATTGATTACAACCATTTAATCATCTCAAATATAATTCATTAATCACAATGTATCAACCCTTTAAGGTATTGGTATAAGTGTTTCCACTTGCCTCCTCCATGTCTGCAGTAATGCTGCAAGCAGTTGCTTGTAATTTTGGACAGAGCAGACATTTCCATATGTTTTTGTTATGTGCATGTGTGACAACTCCCCCAGTCCTATGTACGATATCATTAACAAAGATTAGATCGTTTTTTTCTTTTATTATAAATTTGTATATTTGAGTTTAACCATAATATTTGTTCTGTCTTTTCTGGTATATTAAACTGAAATTGCAACCAGTTTGTATTAAAAATAGTGATAGGTTGTAATCTCAATGCATGGGAAAATGCCATTTTTGAGGTTGGAAGTTTACATACACAGGTTGAAGTCATTAAAACTCAGTTAGGACATCTACACTAAGTTGACTGTGCCTTTGAAGTTGACTTTGCCTGTACCACGTTCATCTGTACAAACAATAGTACACAAGCATAAACACCATGGGACCATGCAGCCGTCATACCGCTCAGGAAGGAGACGCGTTCTGCCTCCTAGAGATGAACGTACTTTGGTGTGAAAAGTGCAAATCAATCCCAGAACAACAGCAAAGGACCTTGTGAAGATGCTGGAGGAAACGGGTACAAAAGTATCTATATCCACAGTAAAACGAGTCCTATATCGACATAACCTGAAAGGCCGCTCAGCAAGGAAGAAGCCACTGCTCCAAAACCACCATAAAAAAGACAGACTACGGTTTGCAACTGCACATGGGGATGAAGATCGTACGTTTTGGAGAAATGTCATCTGGTCTGATGAAACAAAAATAGAACTGTTTGGCCATAATGACCATTGTTATGTTTGGAGGAAAAAGGGGGAGACTTGCAAGCCGAAGAACAACATCCCAACCTTGAAGCACGGGGGTGACAGCATCATGTTGTGGGGGTGCTTTGCTGCAGGAGGGACTGCTGCACTTCACAAAATAGATGGCATCATGAGGATGGAAAATTATGCGCATATATTGAAGCAACATCTCAAGACATCAGTCAGGAAGTTAAAGCTTGGTCGCAAATGGGTCTTCCAAATGGACAATGACCCCAAGCATACTTCCAAAGTTGTGGCAAAATGGCTTAAGGACAACAAAGTCAAGGTATTGGAGTGGCCATCACAAAGCCCTGACCTCAATCCTATAGAAAATTAGTGGGCAGAACTGAAAAAGCATGTGCGAGCAAGGAGGCCTACAAACCTGACTCAGTTACACCAGTTCTGTCAGGAGGAATGGGCCAAAATTCACCGAACTTATTGTGGGAATCTTGTGGAAGGCTACCCGGAAGTTAAACAATTTAAAGGCAATGCTACCAAATACTAATTGAGTATATGTTAACTTCTGACCCACCGGGAATGTGATGAAAGAAATAAAAGCTGAAATAAATAATTCTCTCTGCTATTATTCTGAAATTTCACATTCTTAAAATAAAGTGGTGATCCTAACTGACCTAAAACAGGGAATTTTTACTAGGATTAAATGTCAGGATTGTGAAAAACTGAGTTTAAATGTATTTGGCTAAGTTGTATGTAAACTTCCGACTTCAACTGTAAGTACAACTTTTGTATAACTGAAGCCTTTAGTGAGATGTTCAATGCTTTTAATATTTAATAATTTTAGCCCTCTGAATTCATATTCATTATATATGAATGGTCTTTTTTGGAATGTTAGCCTGCCGATTTTGTAAATGACTGCATACACTGAGTGTACAAAACATTAGGAACACCTTTCCATATGACAGACCGACCAGGTCAATCCAGGTGAAAGCTATGATCCCTCATTAATGTCAGTTGTTAAATCCACTTCAATCAGTGTAGATGAAGGGGAGGAGACAAGTTAAAGAAGAATCTTTAAGCCTTGATACAATTGAGACATGGATTGTGTATGTGTGCCATTCAGAGGGTGAATCGGCAAGACAAAAGATTAAAGTGCCTTTGAACGGGTATGGTAGTAGGTGCCGGGCGCACCGGTTTGTGTCAAGAACTGCAACGCTGCTGGGTTTTTCACGCTCAACAGTTTGCTGTGTGTATCAAGAATGGTCCACCACCGAAAGGACATCCAGCCAACTTGACACAACTGGGAAGCATTGGCGTCAACGTGGGCCAGCATCCCTGTGGAACGCTTTCGACACCTTGTAGAGTCCATGCTCCGACGAATTAAGGCTGTTCTGAACTCAATATTAAGATGTTCCTAATGTTTTGTACACTCCATGTATAATCCTGCCTTAGGGTTTTGATGATTGTAAAGAATATGAATGAATGGTGCTGAAAGAAAGTTATGAAATGCCAGGCTTGTACATGAACAACAACAAATGATCTACAGTGCCTTCAGGAAAGTATTCAGACCCTTTGACTTTTTCCACGTTTTGTCATGTTACAGCCTTATTCTAAAATGGATAAACCATTTAAACAACTCAGCAATATACACACAATACCCCAAATTGACAAAGCAAAAACAGGGTTTAAGAAATGTTTGCAAATGTATATAAGGTATTTTTTTAAATACCTTATTTACATAAGTATTCAGACCCTTTGCTATGAGACTCGAAAATTAGCTCCGGTGCATCCTGTTTCCATTGATCATCCTTGATGTTTCTACAACTTGATTGAAGTCCACCTGTGGTAAATTCAATTGATTGGACATATTTTGGAAAGGCGCACATACCTGTCTAAGGTCCCACAGTTGACCGTGCATGTCAGAGCAAAAACCAAGCCATGAGGTCGAAGGAATTGTCTGTAGAGCTCCGAAACAGGATTGTGTCAAGGCACAGATCTGGGGTATGATACCAATACATTTTTGCAGTATTGAAGGTCCCCAAGAACACAGTGGCCTCCATCATTCTTAAATGTAAGAAGTTTGGAACCACCAAGACTCTTCCTAGAGCTGGCCGCCTGGCTTAACTGAGCAATCGGGGGAGAAGATGGTCACTCTGACAGAGCTCTCGAGTTCCTCTGTGGAGATGGGAGAACCTGCAACTCTGCAGCATTCCACCAATGGTAGAGTGGCCAGACGGAAGCCACTCCTCAGTAAAAGGCACATGACAGCCCACTTGGAGTTTGCCAAAAGGCACCTAAAGACTCTCTGACCATGAGAAACAAGATTATCTGGTCTGATGAAACCAAGAGTGAACTCTTTGGCCTGAATGCCAGGTGTCACGTCTAGAGGAAACCTGGCACCATCCCTACGGTGAAGCGTGGTGGTTGCAGCATCATGCTGTGGGGATGTTTTTCAGCAGCAGGGACCGGGAGACAAGTCCGGATCAAGGGAAAGTACAGAGAGATCTTGGAATACCTGCTCCAGAGCGCTCGGGGCCTCAGACTGGGGCGAAGGTTAACCTTCCAACAGGACATGAACCCTAAGCACACAGCCAAGACAACGCAGGAGTGGCTTCGGGACAAGTCTCTGAATGTCCTGGAGTGGCGCAGCCAGAGCCTGGACTTGAACCTGATCAAACATCTCTGGAGAGACCTGAAAATAGCTGTGCAGCAACACTCCCCATCCAACCTGACAGAGCTTGAGAGGATCTGCACCTCAGAATGGGAGAAACTCCCCAAATACAGGTTTGCCAAGCTTCTAGCGTCATACCCAAGAAGACTCAAAGCTGTAATCGCTGCCAAAGGTGCTTCAACAAAGTAAAGGGTCTGAATACTCATATTTCTGTTTTTCTGAAAAACAGTTTTTGCTTTGTCGTTATGGGGTATTGTGTGTGTGTGTGTGTGTGTGTGTGTGTGTGTGTGCGTGCGCAGATTGATGAGGGCTAAATAGTTGCCGCCACACCCCAACATTTTTTTAAATAAATTATTTTCGGGATGGAACAACGCTTTCAGTGTACACTTCAATGACTAAAACCAGACAAAGTTTGTAGAAAATATAATTTACCTTTTTTTCTTTTTTTTTTTTACAATGTAATCTTTGAAAACAAGAAATCACCAAATTATAAACAAAAAATTATGAAACCAATGAAATCAAACAATGAATTTAGGACTACTTTTGACATGGCTGGATTAATGACCTGTCACGCAGGGGATATGCTTAGGGGCCCAAATTGGGGTCCACATTGATTTTGTTGTAAGGTTTGAGCATAAGAACACAGAATTGGCCATGGCCTCCGTGACACCCCGACCCCCCCCCCCCCCCCCCCTTTCCTCACCCTTTGCCTCCACTGCTGAGAAAGTTATCTAGGGAGACACTGGAGTAGTGTGTGTGTGTGTGTGTGTGAGTAAATAGAGATCCTTTAACCTAACGATGTATTTGTATTCCTAAACAAGCCAACCCTTGGTTCAGTTTCTCCCGTCTTTGTTACTGATCTCCAACAGTCATACTGAACAACCTCTCTCTCTCCAGACGGGTCGCATAGACAAGGCCTACCCAACAGTATGTGGCCATACGGGTCCTGTCCTGGACATCGACTGGTGCCCTCACAATGACCACGTCATCGCAAGCGGCTCAGAGGACTGCACGGTCATGGTACGTACAGCTAGTTTTCACTGCTTACATCTTTAAAATGGCGACACTATTTTCAAGATGCTGTCTCGGCCCAGGTATGAAACACACACACGCAGTAGGCAGGTTGTGTGTGTGTGTGTACCTTCCATAATAAAGGAAAGCCCTTTACTCATGTAGGTTTTTTGCAATGAACTCTGTGACATCTCTAAAGCAGACTGAGATAGACGTGGGATCGATAGCCCTGTCTGTCTGTCTGTCTGTCCGTGTGCTGCACATGCTAGTGTTGCAACCTTAGCCTCCCTGGTGTGCTCTATACACAAAGCATGCGTCATAGCGTAATCAGATCCACCGCCATAAGTGGATGGTGGGGCGGTGAGGTCATCTTGTCAGAATGCCGTGTGTCCTTATTTGGTCTTAGACCAATAATGTCTGCAGCATGAGTCGGGACAAGTCCACGGAGAGGTCCGTACAATATTTAATCTAAATGTATTTTCTATGACACGATAGACCTTAAAGCTGGAATGCTAAAACATTTTAGAAAGGCCTGCTCTCTGAAACATGTGTTTTGCAGGTGAAACATGAAATGTTATGCAGACCTTATCCCTTTCACGTCCCTTAGACTAAACACTGTTAGTACATCCTGCTAACATTAGACAAGCATATACTGACATCTAGTTTCGGCTGATTGTCTCAAGGGGTTTTAGGAGAATTTACCTCTGGTCTGTCCACGTCCATAGTTATAAATGAGAGATTGGCTAAAAATTTGTAGAAGGCAATGGCATCATGACTAACTTAATCTTTGGCTGTCTCCAGGTGTGGCAGATCCCAGAGAATGGGCTGGTCACTCCGCTGGCTGAACCTGTGGTGGTGTTGGAGGGACACTCCAAGAGGGTGGGCATCGTCACCTGGCACCCCACGGCCCGCAACGTCCTCATGAGTGCAGGTAGGTACAGGTTTGATACTCTTCTCTCACACAGAGTATAGAGTCTGCAGGAGTATGGCACTTTCAGCGCGGAGTTCAGCTCTGAGAAGACAAGGCACCATATCTTTTCCACTCTACTGTTTGGCTGCACTCTACTACGAGCCAGTGAAATGTGGATTTTGACTATAGTTTATTTTTGTCTGTCCCATCAGGCTGTGACAACCTGATCATCATATGGAACGTGGGGACGGGCGAGGCCATGATCCAGCTGGAGGACATGCACCCTGACGTCATCTTCAGCGCCTGCTGGAGCCGCAATGGAGCCCTCATCTGCACCGCCTGCAAGGACAAGAATATTCGTGTCATAGACCCCCGCAAGGAGAAGATCGTGGCTGTGAGTGGGCTGGGGACTGTGGGGAGATAAGTTGGCTTGATATGCATTCTTACTGTAGCACTCTGTCTCTCTCACACACGCGCACACACACACACCCTCTCACCAAGACATGTCATTGGTGCTGAAACATGCGATCCTCTCTGACAGAGGTGTTGTGTTTCAGGAGAAGGACAAGGCCCACGATGGAGCACGGCCCATGAGGGCCATCTTCCTGGCTGACGGAAACATCTTCACCACCGGCTTCAGCCGCATGAGCGAGCGGCAGCTAGCCCTCTGGAACCCTGTATGTCACCTCCCAACCAGACACACACGAACACACACACACAATCTGCCCATGTGCCCTTGAGCAAGGCACTTAACCCGAATTGCTCCAGGACGGCCTTGATAATGGCAGACCCTGGCTGTGACCCCACTCGCCGAGGGTGTCTCCGGGAGAGTTGGGATATGCAAAAAAAAAAAAAAAAACATTTCCAATTCACACGTGTAAAATAGGACAAATATACACATACAGACAGACGCTCATGCACTCGTAGATGCACATATCCTTATTTAACCATATGAAATGTATTATTTGTGTTGACAGAAAAGCATGGAGGAGCCAATATCAGTCCACGAGCTGGACACCAGTAATGGAGTGTTGCTGCCCTTCTACGACGCAGACACCAACGTAGTGTACCTGTGTGGGAAGGTGGGGATGATATACTTGTTAGAGATGCATTGTATTTCCTAAGTCCCTGTCTTATCCCGCAAACCCAATATTGTCTGCCGTCTGGATGGAGGATTAGTGTGACTTTGGTCTTTCTGGGAGGATTTCACAAGTTTGAACCGTAACCTCTCCTCTGTTCAGGGTGACAGTAGCATCCGGTACTTTGAGATCACGGACGAGGCTCCATTCGTGCACTACCTCAACACCTTCTCCAGCAAGGAGCCCCAGAGAGGCATGGGCTACATGCCCAAACGAGGACTGGACGTCAACAAGTGCGAGATTGCCAGGTAACAACCATACACTCAGTGTGATTGCTTTGAAACCTACTCCTTTTGTCCACTAGAGGGAGGACATGTTGCAGAATTTGAGAGAGAAAAGTCCTAATGCCTTTGATTCTGTGGCTGTATATCGAAATGCTTTGTCTATTTTACTTGCAGGTTTTATAAACTGCATGAGAGAAAGTGTGAGCCAATCATCATGACAGTCCCCCGAAAGGTTTGGCTCTTTCTTTTTACGCTTTGTATATTTGTTTACATTGAAGACATTGATGCTGTAGAAAAGAGTGCAATTGTTCTTCAAATCGGGCAATGTTAAGAGTAGATTACCCCCACTGACTATGAGTACAATCCTAACTGATACCATTATGTCTCTCTCTCCATCCCACACATACACATTCAGTCGGACCTGTTCCAGGATGACCTGTACCCGGACACAGCCGGACCAGACTGTGCCATCGAGGCGGAGGACTGGTTTGATGGGAAGAACGGCGAGCCCATCCTGATCTCCCTGAAAAACGGCTATGTCCCCGGAAAGAACCGCGACCTCAAGGTGGTCAAGAAGTCCAATGTTCTGGAGGGCAAGCCAGCCAAGAAAGCAGCGAACACCTCGCCTGCCCAGAGCAAGGCCTCTCCACATCCATCTATAGTGAGTAGGACTGGACACTTACAGTAACTGTCAAGATATATTACTTTTTTATTTTTATTTAACCTTTATTTAATTAGGCAAGTCAGTTAAGAGCAAATTCTTATTTACAACGACGGCCTACCCCAGCCAAATCTGGACGACGTTGGGCCAATTGTACGCCGCCCTATGGGACTCCCAATCACGGCCGGATGTGATACAGCCTGGATTCGAACCAGGGACTGTAGTGACGCCTCTTGCACTGAGATGCAGTGCCTTAGACCGCTGCGCCACTCGGGAGCCCAGTCTGATGCTTAAAAGACAATATAGTGAATAATCTGTACTTTTAACCCAGGCAATAGACAAGATGTGTTAAGATAAACCAAGAAAATCAGCTACAGGAACACAGTGAATAGATTTGATTCTCAACGATTGATATCAGAACAGTACTGGAACATTTTCTGTTAAGTCATTTCAGCCATCAGATGGTTTGTGAAACAATGTATCTTGTCGTTATTTAACTGGTAGTTATTTCTTTGCTTTATTGCAGCAAAATGAAGGGAAACTGGAGGAGCTACTGCGAGAGGTCAAGTCGCTCAGGGACCTCGTCACCCTACAGGACCGTCGAATTGCCAAACTGGAGGACGAGATGTCCAAGGTCGCCATCTAAGACTCAGCCCCTGCTCAGGACCATTCATTGATTGGGAGATAATCACGTGAGCGGGGCCGGTCACTGCCAAAATCTGAGAATTCGGCTTCGTCATTCCGCTTGGCATCTTCCCACCGACGATCCCAAGCACACATTCCAAGATGAACTTTGTTTTTTATCATCATGTCTACCCCTCACACTATCCTCTAAAATACTAAGAGAAGAAACTGTTGCAATTCGTAGTCCACCTTTTTACTGGGGATGAAAGGCATTTAAATAACTGCCATTTATTTGGTTGACGGAAAAGTCTTACCATTTTGTTATTGTTTTAAATTGTAGTCAAGAACATTCTGATGTGAAGTTTGTACTTACTGCGATACTCTCAACAATAGTATGTAGCCACCAGTATTGCCATATTCCCTTGATTTTTGTGCTGCCAACTTTTAATGGTGTGTGGATGGTTTTCACTTACGTTGTGTATTTTCTCCTGTTTTCCATTCCACTTACAGACTATAGGTTAATAGAATGATTTAGTCAAAGAGAAGGATTATCTTCGATCCAACTATAGCTGTCACACTGTTGCAAAAGAAAGAGAAAGAAATCTGCTTTTTTTTTTTTTTTTTTTCACCACGCCAGCTGCTCGTATTAAGCATCAGGTCACTGAATGTGAAGGAAGTCCTTCTGACGATACTGTTAGCTCTTCTGGGTGTAGATTTTAACTGTGGGGGTGTCGGGAGGCAGTGGCGTAAACTGCAGCTCTCGTTGGTGTAAATGTAGTGGTGCCTCTGTCACGCTGTGGATTGTATCAGGGGTCAATCTGAGGTCCCCCTCTCCGGTGCATGTTGTGGCATTGGAAAGGACCACTCTCTCAACATTTGTTTCACTCAACCATCTCGTTCATATAGTTCGGTGCATGCAATAAAGATTTTACACATGGAATTGTCTTCTCCACAATAAATCCCTTCAATTCATTCTTTGTACTAATTTCTCGTTCTGCTTTTTCCCCCTCTGTCTGTCTTCCTGGTTTGAATGAAATTATCCACACACTGAAATGCTAGACAGATCTCAAGTTGGATTTTAGAAACCATTATGTCTTTGATAATACCACAATCTGAAATTATCATAAAAAATGCAAGATCCAATATTTAGTCACAAGTACAATCATGAAAGCTCCTATGTTCCATCAGCAGCATGCCAGTGGCACAGTTTAGAGGGGAAAAGCATAGAGTAGGGGTTTTCGTTGCCTTGCGGCCCATAAAAGTCATTTTCTGCTCTTGGCTTCCTGTCCAGACAGAGGCGGCTGCTTCTGGTTGGAGGCTGTTCTCATCAGACAGCGTGGAGGGAAGGGGGGGGGGGGGTCAGAGGGGCTGTGTCTGGCACCGGGATGAACTTGGACTAAGGGGATTTTGTACAGTCGTGGCCAAAAGTTTAGAGAATGACACAAGTATTGGTCTCCACAAAGTTTGCTGCCTCAGTGTTGATGGCAATTTGCATACATTCCAGAATGTCATGAAGAGTGATCAGATGAATTGCAAAGTCCCTATTTGCCATGAAAATGAACTTAATCCCCAAAAAACCTTTCCACTGCATTTAAGCCCTGCCACAAAGGACCAGCTGCCATCATGTCAGTGATTGTCTCGTTAACAAAGGTGAGAGTGTTGACGAGGACAAGGCTGGAGATCACTCTGTCATGCTGATTGAGTCAGAATAACAGACTGGAAGCTTTAAAAGGAGGGTGGTGCTTGAAATCAATGTTCTTCCTCTGTCAACCATGGTTACCTGCAAGGAAACACGTGCCGTCATCATTGATTTGCACAAAAAGGGCTTCACAGGCAAGGATATTGCTGCTGGTAAGATTGCACCTAAATCAACCATTTATCGGATCATCAAGATCTTCAAGGAGAGAGGTTCAATTGTTGTGAAGAAGGCATCAGGGCGCCCAAGAAAGTCCAGCAAGCGCCAGGACCGTCTCCTAAAGTTGATTCAGCTGCGTGATCGGGGCACCACCAGTGCAGAGCTTGTTCAGGAATGGCAGCAAGCAGGTGTGAGTGCATCTGCACGCACAGTGAGGCGACGACTTTTGGAGGATGGCCTGGTGTCAAGAAGGGCAGCAAAGAAGCCACTTCTCTCTGGGAAAAACATCAGGGACAGACTGATATTCTGCAATAGGTACAGGGATTGGACTGCTGAGGACTGGTGTAGAGTCATTTTCTCTGATGAATCCCCTTTCCGATTGTTTGGGCCATCCGGAAAACACCTTGTCCGGAGAAGACAAGGTGAGCGCTACCATAAGTCCTGTGTCATAACAACAGTAAAGCATCCTCAGACCGTTCATGTGTGGGGGGTTGCTTCTCAGCCAAGGGAGTGGGTTCGCTCACAATTTTGCCTAAGAACACAGCCATGAATAAAGAATGGTACCAACACATCCTCCGAGAGCAGTTTGGTGATGACCAATGCCTTTTCCAGCATGATGGAGCACCTTGCCATAAGGCAAAAGTGATAACTGAGTGGCTCGGGGAACAAAACATCGACATTTTGGGTCCATGGTCAGGAAACTCCCCAGACCTTAATCCCATTGAGAACTTCTGGTCGATCCTCAAGAGTCAGGTGGACAAACAAAAACCCACAACTTCTGACAAACTCCAAGCATTGATTATGCAAGAATGGCCTGCCATCAGTCAGGATGTGGCCCAGAAGTTAATTGACAGCATGCCAGGGTGGATTGCAGAGGTCTTGAAAAAGAAGGGTCAACACTGCAAATATTGACTCTTTGCATAAACTGAATGTCATTGTCAATGAAAGCCTTTGACACTTATGGAATACTTGTAATTATACTTCAGTGTACCATAGTAACTACTGACATAAAGATCTAAGAACACTGAAGCAGCAAACTTTGTGGAGACCAATACTTGGTCATTCTCAAAACTTTTGGCCACGACTGTAGATTAGATGGAGTTAGATGAAAGGATTGAAGTGGAGCGATGAGAGTTCAAGGAAGATTAAGTGGATTTGGTGGGAATGTGTTTTTTGGGGACATTAAGCTACATTAGATTCAAGTCCTACTGATACAGCATTTACATTAATTAATGGTTAAGGATTTCTGAAAAGCTTACAAGGTCACATTTCACTCCTGTATTTCTCCTCTCTTGACCACCCACCTCTTAACATTCTTTGCTGGGAAAATGTCCAGTTTGAAGGTCACTGTGGGATAAATGTCCTCTTTTGAAGCTGTGTTTGTGTGGCTTCTCAACTTTATGTTGTGTGTTAGAATTCTGGTGTCAGTATCAAATTCCCATGCTGTCTTTGCCAAAGAACATTTTGAACAGTTTAGGTCCATTGGGGGAAATATAATTTGTTGTTGTTTTTAATGGATCAAATGTCATGTTTATTATCAGTGCCAATTTAGTGAATATAGTGCTCAAACTCCTGGCAGACAAGAATATTTTGCTTTACATGTCATGCGTTGTGTGATGTAGTGTGATGAAGTAAGCCTATGCCAAGAAAAGGTATGTCAGCCTGCAACTAAACTAGCAACTAATACATTATACCTGAGACAACTACCTCTGTGAAGGGGGTAAAAGAGAGAGCCCAGAGCAACATCCGAGCACTGAAAAGAGCTGGTTCACGAATGACTCACAAGAACAGGATGTGGTGGTTTCCAAGGAGACGGGTTTCAATACTTGCTGCAACATTTCCATTCTGTCTCTGCACAGCCATGAGCCTGGTTACAGGAGGTCTGTAGTTTACACTGCACAACAATGAGCATGGTTGCAGGAGGTCTGTAGTTTACACTGCATAGCAATGAGCCTGGTTACAGGAGGTCTGTAGTTTACACTGCACAGCAATGAGCCTGGTTACAGGAGGTCTGTTGTTTACACAGCACAGACAGCAATGAGCCTGGTTACAGGAGGTCTGTAGTTTACACTGTAACTCTACCAAGCACCAGATATTGATATTTTCCAAAGTATGATATGGACTGTGAATTGGGTGGTTTTTGGGACATAATTAACGATCTACTATTGTGTGGAAAAATGTCTGCTAGTTGTCTGAATTTCACAATCTTAGAGCACAAAATGCATTTAATCTTGATGTTCTGGTGCTGTTCCGACAATTTAAATTATTGATTGGGGACTTTTTTCTGGGTAATTTGTGATGTTTTATTTGTCCTTCCCATGACTGTATTTTTGTATTTTAATGTATATATGTTTGGGTATAATGTGTATATACAGTGGGGAGAACAAGTATTTGATACACTGCCGACACTGCAGGTTTTCCTACTTACAAAGCATGTAGAGGTCTGTAATTTTTTTCATAGGTACACTTCAACTGTGAGAGACGGAATCTAAAACAAAAAGCCATAAAATCACATTGTATGATTTTTAAATAATTAATTTGCATTTTATTGCATGACATAAGTATTTGATCACCTACCAACCAGTAAGAATTCCGGCTCTCACAGACCTGTTCGTTTTTCTTTAAGAAGCCCTCCTGTTCTCCACTCATTACCTGTATTAACTGCACCTGTTTGAACTCGTTACCTGTATAAAAGACACCTGTCCACACACTCAATCAAACAGACTCCAACCTCTCCACAATGGCCAAGACCAGAGAGCTGTGTAAGGACATCAGGGATAAAATTGTAGACCTGCACAAGGCTGGGATGGGCTACAGGACAATAGGCAAGCAGCTTGGTGAGAAGGCAACAACTGTTGGCGCAATTATTAGAAAATGGAAGAAGTTCAAGATGACGGTCAATCTCCCTCGGTCTGGGGCACCATGCAAGATCTCACCTCGTGGGGCATCAATGATCATGAGGAAGGTGAGAGATCAGCCCAGAACTACACGGCAGGACCTGGTCAATGACCTGAAGAGAGCTGGGACCACAGTCTCAAAGAAAACCATTAGTAACACATTACGCCGTCATGGATTAAATTCCTGCAGCGCACGCAAGGTCCCCCTGCTCAAGCCAGCGCATGTCCTGGCCCGTCTGAAGTTTGCCAATGACCATCTGGATGATCCAGAGGAGGAATGGGAGAAGGTCATGTGGTCTGATGAGACAAAAATAGAGCTTTTTGGTCTAAACTCCACTCACCGTGTTTGGAGGAAGAAGAAGGATGAGTACAACCCCAAGAACACCATCCCAACCGTGAAGCATGGAGGTGGAAACATCATTCTTTGGGGATGCTTTTCTGCAAAGGGGACAGGACGACTGCACCGTATTGAGGGGAGGATGGATGGGGCCATGTATCGCGAGATCTTGGCCAACAACCTCCTTCCCTCAGTAAGAGCATTGAAGATGGGTCGTGGCTGGGTCTTCCAGCATGACAACGACCCGAAACACACAGCCAGGGCAACTAAGGAGTGTCTCCGTAAGAAGCATCTCAAGGTCCTGGAGTGGCCTAGCCAGTCTCCAGACCTGAACCCAATAGAAAATCTTTGGAGGGAGCTGAAAGTCCGTATTGCCCAGCGACAGCCCCGAAACCTGAAGGATCTGGAGAAGGTCTGTATGGAGGAGTGGGCCAAAATCCCTTTTGCAGTGTGTGCAAACCTGGTCAAGAACTACAGGAAACGTATGATCTCTGTAATTGCAAACAAAGGTTTCTGTACCAAATATTAAGTTCTGTTTTTCTGATGTATCAAATACTTATGTCATGCAATAAAATGCTAATTAATTACTTAAAAATCATACAATGTAATTTTCTGGATTTTTGTTTTAGATTCCGTCACTCACAGTTGAAAAGTACCTATGATAAAAATTACAGACTTCTACATGCTTTGTAAGTGGGAAAACCTGCAAAATCGGTAGTGTATCAAATACTTGTTCTCCCCACTGTATGTATGTTGTACATACAGGGCACATTTGTAAAAGAGACCTAGGTCTCAATATGTTTTCCCTTAAAACAAAAAACAAAAAATTAATAAATACAAAAAATGTCTGCAAATTGAATCATATTATCCCATAAACAATTTAAAATGTGAGAAAGATAACAAACCTCATTGAATCTATGGGCTTGTCAGTTTCACACTTGAGTCATTGGGAAAAACGCAACTTCTGTATAACAGTGCGCATTTCCTGTTTCTTCGTATCAGGTAGAGAGCCCTGTTGTGCCTCTACCATCAGCTCGTCAAGGCATTCCAGCATGTGCTTAACTCCAGCATCGCCAATTTGAACCTGCTATCCATCCACGTCTTCTACTACACTTCCCCATCAGTGAGGTAAGACTTAAGAATTACTGACAGTAAGTGCCAGTGGCAATAGAGAGGTTTTGAGTACTGGATGTTGTGTGTTAAATGTGCCTTTTCATTGGTTCCAGAGTTGGAAGATTTGAGCTTTTCTTGAGGTACCTCAGATTTGTTTTATTCTTTAAATGATTTATTTTTCTTTTATTGATGCTACCAAAGTTGTTTCCAAATAATAATATGTACTTTAAGTCACATTATAATGCCTTTGATACCTTTGAGTTCCTTTTTCATCCATTACATGGGTGTGGTGCTAGTTATGAGTAACATACTGTTTCACCATGACGACAATGTCACCACCCACAGTGGCATGTCGCTTTGTCACACACAACGGTTTCCTAAGGATAGTTATTAGTTGCTCTGCACGTCAGCATTGGTAGTGTGCTACAACGGTTTCCTAAGGCCAGTTAGAACATCCATTAGTTGCTCTGCACGTCAACACTGATAGTCTCCTTCCTGGCGTACCTGCCGTATCGCAACTGATCTTCTGATATAATTTGATATCCAATACCATACCACATACAAGCAGTAATGTGTGCACTGATTTCTCATTTCAGAGTTGGCATCATGATGTCATGGTACAACAAGGTGTATCCTGTTCTGTTGTGGAGCCTGTTTCTGTTGTCTTCTGGGGGATCTCAGAACGTCACAGAAGACAGAGGCAGTAATATAAGCATCAATACAGCAGAAACCCCTGGGTTGGGTGGTGCCATTACTGTGGTTGTTAACACCTCAGAGGCAACCAACTTGGGTCCAGCCCTTTCTCCTTCAGGAACCCCATCGGGTACAGCCACATCTCCCCTCCCCACCGACCAACCCACATTTGAGGTGTCCTCCACCACTGGGCTCTCCTCAACCCCAGGGCCTAGCTCTTCCATTGTCTCATCCTCCACCCCAGGGCCTATCTCTTCCAATGTCTCATCCTCCACCCCAGGGCCTAGCTTTACCAATGTCTCATCCTCCACCCCAGGGCCTAGCTCTTCCATTGTCTCATCCTCAACCCCAGGGCCTAGCTTTACCAATGTCTCATCCTCAACCCCAGGGCCTAGCTTTACCAATGTCTCATCCTCAACCCCAGGGCCTAGCTTTACCAATGTCTCATCCTCAACCCCAGGGCCTAGCTTTACCAATGTCTCATCCTCAACCCCAGGGCCTAGCTTTACCAATGTCTCATCCTCAACCCCAGGGCCTAGCTTTACCAATGTCTCATCCTCAACCCCAGGGCCTAGCTTTACCAATGTCTCATCCTCAACCCCAGGGCCTATCTCTACCAATGTCTCATCCTCCAACACAGGGCCTAGCTTTACCAATGTCTCATCCTCCACCAATGAGACTTTCTCAACCACTTCTCCACCCATCTTCACCACTGACAATTCTACCAGCCCCTCTTCTGGGGTCCTGATTCCCAAGACGAAAACAAAGAAGGTCCCCATCTTGACCACCAAGACAACGACCACCATGACAACGTCACCTTCTAAAAAAGACATGGGAGGGGGTCTGCCCTGCTCTCCTACCCGACGAGATGGTCTGGTGAGCCAGTGTCTGATTGCCATTGCCTCCCTGGCTGCAGTGGCCACCTTCTTCATGGTCAGCTGCATCATCCTCTGCACCAAGTACTCTTCCAGGAAGCACCGCTACAGAGTGGACACAAACCATCAGAGCACAGAGATGGTATGTATCTCTGCCCTGCTCCACAATGACAATGGTCCCCATTGTAGACCCTACATCCCCAAGAGCAACGGAATCCTGCTGCATGGAACAGAGTTGGATAGTGACGAGGAGGGGGGAGATGATGTAACCCTCCACAGCTTCCTCCCAGACAATGAGCAACGACCAGAGTCTAGAGTCTAGATATGCAGACAGTGTCAGACTGTGTCACACTGTGTCAGACTGTGTCCGACTGTGTAACACTGTGTGAAGTGCTATTTTGTCCAATTACACAGGGTAACACAGGTTAACACAGGGTTACACAGGGTTACACAGGGTACACAACTCCAAACCTGAAGGTTAATGGTCATCCTAGCCATCTTCAAGTTTAAAAACTGAGACTATATCAAACCTTTGTATTTTTACTGCTTAATCTGGGTTAGATTATTTTTTCATTTGATGAGACTGAATTGCACATCTGACTGGTCAACTGCTGTCAATATACAGACTGTTGCTCTTAGAATATATTTCCGCTTCCTCTTTGAAGTTATTGGTTGGGCCTCGCTGCACATCCATCTACAGCAACCAGTAGAGGAAGAGACAGAAACCACAAATGGAGAACCAATGATACGTTACTTTATTGTAACATGTTTACAGCAAACAGTGTGACCAAGTTTGGAGAAGTCAGATGGTCAATCATCCTCAAACGTAATGCAACCCAATGCAACCTCTGAGTGAGATTGAGTTTTTGCATCATTGCACTGACACGATTTTGTTGATAGTGAAGATTCCCTAACAGGATGAGAACAGTGATGTAAAAAAGGTTTGCCAATCTGACAGTTAACTAGAGAGTTTTAGGTTTCTACAATTGATTTATAGACCTGGAATTAAAGTTCATGTTATTTTTTAAGAGAATCGTTACCGCACGTACTTACAGAGCTATAAGAAAACCTGGACTGCTTATGATGACTCACTGTTGATTTTTGTTACTGGGTGCATGGAGCTATTTTGAGTTTTAAGTGGTCAAAATTACATAGCCTTCAATGTTCTGAGTGGAAATACATGATTAAAAAAATAAGAGTGCAAACCACTCTTTATTTTTAATTATATACATGCTTCATAAAATATGTATCCTTGCGAGCAATTTTATTTACTTGTTTTCTGCAGAAAAGCTTGTTCTTGTGAGGTCTTGTTAGGTCTTGATAACAAAACCATCTGCATTGATGTACAATGAGACAAAACATAAACTGTATGAAGAATATCAAATATGGTCAGGGTCAGGAGAATGTGAGATGTGATGTCTTTGAATCCAGTCAAATAACAATGAAGAGGCTGAATATTTTAACTGAAAAGTGATCACAAAGGACTGGAACAGATTAATAGATCATAACAAAACTGTAAATAATTGACAAAGTGATATTAAACAAAGGGCATATTTCCCTTCAATTTACTATGTACTCATAATAAGTAGATAACACAAGCAAGCAGACCAAATAAAAAGGCTGGTTTATTTTGTACATGTATTCAAGGCCCCTTTCTGACATCTCAGTCCACATGCTTCATACACATCAACAGGCTGTATATTATAAAACCGGAATCAAATTATCATGCCAGGGAAAGCTGACTCTGAGGGATGTAGACTGACCTTATAAGACAAATGGAATCATTGACCAGACACTAGACTAGAGTATGTACACCTCACTATCATTATGACCAAATAAAGGTTGGCCACATTCTGAGCTGTAGCTGTGTTTACTCTGTACACATTCATATCGCACACAAGCACACACACACACACACACACACACACATTCTCGTTATCTCTCTCGCTTGCTAGTTCATTCTCTCTCTTACTTGTGGCTACACATTACGCGTGTTTAACTATACTCCGTAGAACACCCTGCTCATTGTTTCTGGCAAGGCCCTCAGCACGTGCCCCAACCCCCCTAACCTCTTACTGGGCTGTTATGGGTGGTATGTCTACACAGGAAACATTAACCCCTTACTGTGATAAATCAATATTAAAGTTTACATAGCTGGCCATATATGGATGTTACTTTATGAGTTGGTTATGTAGGCTTCTTCTAACCCATCACTTTCTACTACATATACACTGGGGGCCAAAAGTTAGGAATAATACTCATTCAAGGGTTTTTCTTTATTTGCATTATTTTTTACAATGTAGAATAAAAGTGAAGACATCAAAACTATGACATAACACATATGGAATTATGTAGTAACCAAAAAAGTGTTTCACAAATCAAAATATATTTTATATTCGAGATTCTTCAAATAGCCACCTTTGCCTTGATGACAGCTTTGCACACTCTTGCCATTCTCTCAACCAGCTTCACATGGAATGCTTTTCCATCAGTCTTGAAGGAGTTGCCACATATGCTGAGCACTTCACGGTCCGACTCATCCCAAAACATCTACATTTGGTTGAGGTTGGAACCAAAAATCTCCAATTTGGACTCTAGACCAAAGGACAAATTTCCACCGGTCTAATGTCCATTGCTCGTGTTTCTTGGCCCAAGCAAGTCTCTTCTTCTTATTGGTTTCCTTTAGTAGTGGTTTCTTTGCAGCAATTTGACCATGAAGGCCTGATTCACACAGTCTCCTCTGAACAGTTGATGTTGAGATGTGTCTGTTACTTGAACTCTGTGAAGCATTTATTTGGGCTGCAATCTGAGGCTGGTAACTCTAATGAACATCCTCTGCAGCAGAGGTATTTCTGGGTCTTCCATTCCTGTGGCGGTCCTCAGGAAGCTGGTTGAGAGAATGCCAAGAGTGTGCAAAGCTGTCGTCAAGGCAAAGGTGGCTACTTTGAAGAATCCCAAATATATTTGGTTACTACATTGTTCCTGTCTGTTATTTCATAGTGTTGATGTCTTCACTATTATTCTACAATGTAGAAAATAGTACAAATAAAGAAAAACCCTTGAATGAGTAGGTGTGGCCAAACTTTGGACTGGTACTGTCTATATAATTTATAAATCCAAAAATGGATGTAGCAACTACAGATTGTCCCTTTAAGTCTATCAAAAAGTTTGAGCAATAAAAGCCCCACTTGGATCCATGCCATGCAGCTGTTGCAAGAGCTCATTTTTCACTGGCTGTCCACTGGTTTCAAAAACAATGATTGCTAGGCAGCTTAAACTTCTTGAATTCAACCATTATTGGGTTCAAATACACATTTAGATTTATGAACAGACATCCACAACAACCACAATCCGTAAGGCGCAAAATAGCTCAATGAGAGAGCAGTGTAATTCACATCAATGCGCTATGTAGATATCAATAATATGTGATATCTGCTTCGCCGTCATCCTTACCTCAAAGCGTTCATTCAGGTTTGATAATCTTTGGATGTCGACAGCAGTCACACCATTGGAAGACATAGCTTGGACTGTAGACTACAAAAGTCTATTCCTTTTCCCGCGATACACCAAACACATTTGGTGTGTCATCATAGTGGTCTCTAACTTGTGGTCAGACTCGCTCAGTTGAAACAAACTTAAAATTGCACCTTTTTTCAATGCTGATTTGAATGTCATTGAGAAAACAGAGAAGTGTCAAAGAATTTTTCCGCAAACATCTTTTCTGAATTAAAAAGTAATCCTCGAAGTCATCATCTAGTTTTTCAAAAGTATCTGTAATCTGATTACAATATTTTTGCTGGTAACGTAAGGGGTTACAGTTACTGTTTTTTTTGTAATCCCTTACATGTAACAGATTACATGTAATCCGTTACTCCCCAACCCTGCATGTAGGTCCCTCTGTGAAAAGGGTTCTACATGGAACCCAAAACAGTTATACTTGGAACCAAAAGGGTTCTACCTGTAATCAATAGTGGTTCTTCAAAGGGTTCTCCTATGTGGACAGCCGAAGAACCCTTTTAGGTTCTAGATATAGGTAGCCCCTATCTAGAACCTAAAAGTGTAGCTTTGGTGTGGAGAATGTATATACTGTATATGGGAGAGTGAGTAAGGTACAGTATGTGACAGAGTAAGGTATGTGACAGAATATGGTGTGTGACAGAGTAAGGTGTGTGACTGAGTAAGGTGTGTGACAGAGTAAGGTATGTGACAGAATAAGGTATGTGACAGAGTAAGGTGTGTGACAGAATAAGGTGTGTGACAGAATAAGGTATGTGACAGAGTAAGGTATGCGATACTCCGAAAAGGCCTTGATAGAGTAGAGGCCCAAAATATTTCAGAGAGTTAAGTGTATGTAACAAGACAGAGGGGGTAAGCCAAGTGACAAACAATTTATCCAATAAAATGTGTTCTGTTAGTCGAGTCTCTGTCTATTCCCCAGTTAAAACCCAGAGCTGTGATTGTCTCCTCACTCTGAGCTCAGCCAGCCTGCTGCAGTGTTGACTCTGGCCTTGAGCATCCAGAACTGGGACCGGAGAGCTGAGTTGAGCCGATCCCCTAGGCCCTGCCCCCACATCACATTAGACTACTGCCTAACAAGAACAATCTGTGTGGAGCCCAGGAGCCCAGTCATTTTCTGGGAAGCAAGGCAGCAAGAGAGGGAGGAGGGAGGGAAAGGAGAGGAGGAAGGAGGGATTTGTCCCGATGGTAAAGAACTTTAAGTTTTTTTTTGGGTTGTGCTGGTCAGAGAAACCTCCAGTCTGAAATTTGAAACTGTAGAATTACTTCTTGGAGGAGGTGTGTCAGGCATGTTTCCCCGTCTTGTCCTCTCAGTTCGTTTTCCCAACCATTTCCCTCAAACTTTAAAGCATCCACAGTTCCAGAGACTTTTCTGTGTGTGGCCACTTCTGTAGGTGGTGAGTATAGACACTTTTATTTATTCACATGATTTTATTCTTCTTTCTTTTACCACATAGGGTTGATTTCCAAAAGAGAAATAACGTTCTTATCAAATATGAGTTAATTTTAGCGGACAGATATTACCTCACATGACCATTGGATTGCAGTGCAGTTTAGCTACCGTGACAGCATCATGACTTATGTCTCCAGGCTAGCAGCCCGCCAGCAGGGAATCAGGATTGTTCAATAGGAGGTTCACCAATAGCAGGTTCTCTGAGACCAATGGGTTTCCCATATTTGCATGAGATTGTGCAGATAAATGTGTGGTGAACAGAGCTTTTATTTTTGAAAGAAGGTATACTTTGAAGTCGGACTTTCAATCGTTTTCAAATATATCCATGTGCTAAATGTATGACTGTTGAAAAACGTCTGGTCATCGCCATGCATCTCAATCAAATGGTATCTTGAACACTTCAATAGGGACTAATCAAATCAAAGTTCATTTGTCACGTGCGCCGAAATACAACAGGCGTAGACCTTACAGTGAAATGCTTACTTACAAGCCCTAACCAACAGTGCAGTATTTAAGTAAACAATAAGTATTAGGTAAACAATAGATAAGTGAATAAATAAAAAACAGTCAAATTATGCATCTGTATCAATTATGTGTGCGTCCGTGAATGTATGTGTATGTGTGTGAAAGTATACACTGGTGATAAATTATAAATGCCCCCCCCCCTCCTCACGTGGCCCAGCTTGCACACAGATGGAGTGGAAAAAGAGGGTGAAGGAGTGGGTCGCCTGGGATGATTTACAAGGACCAGGCCAGCAGTCTACTCTAGGGCCACATTCAGCAGGGCACAACCGTGGAATGTTCAGATATAAATATATTGTGTAGAACAGACCTGTCTCTCTGGCATGTTGAGTAAGGATTCATGATAGCTCTATTCATTAGATTTCTATCTGCAATGATCAGTTGGTTTAAATTTTGGCTATTCTCTGTCACTGCGAAATTAAGAGGACATCCTTCTTGTTATTGCTACCATACACTGTGCAGGGCTGTTTAGTTTATTGCTTTAAGCAATAGTTTGCAGTTACTGTGGGTTCTGAAACTGAATTCAGGCCTTTGTGTGCATCTGTCTGTGTGTGTGCAAGTCATGTGTGCATTGTGTGTGTGCATGCATGTGACATACTATGACTGGAATCTGGACCTTAGATCCTGCCTGCCTTTCATTAGCTCTCAGCTGTCTGGGTCTTAAAATGACATTTACGACTCTACAGCTATAGACATTCTATCAAGAATAGAAATTACTCATAAGGTATTTTCATTCATTGTTGATGAGTGAAGCCTTTACAGTGTATTGTACAACACTCACAAAAAGTTCTAGATTTTAGCTGTCAATGTTAGACACAAGAAAAGCTATATGAATCGAAACAACTCTGTCGATCTAAATCTGTGCAATTTAATAACAGTGGAAATGCAAATTGACAGTAGTCATAACAGCACTGACACTGTATTTTCTTGTTTCGTTTTCTGCAGGTCCTACAGGAGATGACGTTCCTCATGGCACTTCATCTGATTGGTCTGTTGGTGATGCTGTGGTCCAGCAGCCCCAGTCTGGCCACACCCCTCTCTTTCAACATTTCATTGGAGGGCAGTGCAGAGGGAGAGGAGCCCACCCCTTCCCCACCTGCCACCAGTGGCCCCGCCTCAGAGTCCTCAACCACCTCACATGGCTCCACCCACGTAGAGCACTTCCTGCTCAGCCAGATGGTTCACTTCCTGCAGGAGAACATGCTCCTCATCCTTGTTGCTTCCATCCTCTTCATCACTATCTTCCTCATCCTCTGCTGTGCTTGCATCATGAGCCGCAAACGGAAGGTCAATGCCTACTATCCCTCGTCCTTCCCATCTAAGATGTACGTGGACCAGAGGGACAAGACCGGAGGTACCAAGCTTTTCAACGAGGTGCCAGAAAAACCCTCCAACGGGCAGCTGTCTGAGCCAGTGGACTCCAGCAAGAAGCTCCATCATGACATCATGAGGGCAGCCAAGAACCTCCGCACTCCCTCCAAGCTTCCCCTGGTAGAGCGAGAGGGAAAAGACCCCACACAGATATCTGCATCTGCAGAGAAAAGTCCTGAGGTGAAAGTTCAGGCTCTGGGAGAAATCATAGAGAAAGACAATGAGCAATCAAATCCACCTAAGCTGAGTGAGAAGGAGGTATGCCAGCTTTCAGTCAGTGAGGCCCAACAGAGCAGCTGCCCTGAGCAGCCAGAAATCCTTCCAGAACATACAGCCCTAAAAGAGGATGATGAGTCACTCACAGGAGCTGAGACTCCATCTGGCCCAGGGCACTCACAGGCCCAGCAGGAAGAGGACAGGCAAGAGGAGTTCACGGCGTCTATTCCGTTGATCACGGGAGAGACAACAGCCTTTTAGCCATGCTCCGGACACTATGTTTAATCTCAATGGTTTGGACCAATGTTGCACGAGTGACAATCTTTAAGGCAAAGCTGTCAGCTTTGTTTACTGCTCTTTGGATTTACCAAATGATGTCTGTTCAGTAGTATGTAACCATATACTTGTTTTACTTCTGTTTCCCAGTAACCATCTTTCAATGTCCCTCTCTAAAGGGTTAACACTATGTAACCTGCCAATATGTAACCTGCCATCTTTCAATGTCTCTCCCTAAAGGGTTAACACTATGTAACCTGCCATCTTTCAATGTCTCTCCCTAAAGGGTTAACACTATGTAACCTGCCAATATGTAACCTGCCATCTTTCAATGTCTCTCCCTAAAGGGTTAACACTATGTAACCTGCCATCTTTCAATGTCTCTCCCTAAAGGGTTAACACTATGTAACCTGCCATCTTTCAATGTCTCTCCCTAAAGGGTTAACACTATGTAACCTGCCATCTTTCAATGTCCCTCCCTAAAGGGTTAACACTATGTAACCTGCCATCTTTCAATGTCCCTCCCTAAAGGTTTAACACTATGTAACCTGCCATCTCCTGTAGACTTGTTTTTTTGTATTTGTACAATGGCCAAAGTAATGCTGCAGCCTTTTGTTTTTCTCTCTCTTCCATTCATTGGTAGGTTAGTGAGCTGTTAATTATAGGTTAGAGATCCTTTTTGCAGTTGCTTTTTCTTGCTGGTCTGTATATCTTTTTGGGAAACCTGACCAAATTCACATAGAAATTAGTTATAGATCTGTCATTCTCATTGAAAGCAAGTCTAAAAAGAGCCAGTTTGTTCTATGCTTCCCATTAAGTTTAGTTTGAGTCTTTTTTTGGTTATGTAAAATGTATTTCACAGCAGTTTAGATGGTACAATGTGTCTACACTATACTTGCTTCTTTTGTCAAACTGAAATTAGACTATTAACATTTTAGAAACCAGGAAATGGCAGAGCAATTTCTGCATAGTGCACAGTCCAAAAGTGGATGTAGCAGCTCTGGATTGCCCATTAAGGGAAAACATTTGCTCTGCTGCAGACCCAGGTCCTGTGACAGAACTTGGGAACGCACCAAACACAGCACTGTGTGTGTGTGTGTGTGGTTGAAAACACAACCAAAAATGTTTGTAGAAGTACCGACTAATGGAGAGTAAACTGTGGTGTGCTGCTTTCTTTATTTTCATAGCATTATTTGTTTAGACAGTAAAGAGAGCAGCATTCTATAATTAGTTGTGTTTGGATTACATGAATTTATGGATGAAGTCAGAATGTATTTACATGGCTCTGGATAAAGTATGTCAATGATGCCATCTATTGGAGAATACAAGCGCTGCTCTAATTTCTGGTAGTCTGCACACCGCTGACAAATACTAGACAATACCTCAAAGCCGATTATAGACTTTGCATGAATAAATATAAAAACAGACATAACACTACATACATGTATTGCTTTATTAATTTGGATTACAACCAGGAAGTCTGAAATGTCACTTAAGAATCCTAATAGATACCTTAAGTTTGCTACCATTTTACATCTTGCGCGTTGCATTTCATCATTGCCTTCAAAACTACTACATGGGTGTTGATGGGATACCTTTTAGAAGTCTTATTCAATACTTCCACCACTGCATCCAGAATAATTTCCCAGTGAAAAATACCCCCAAATCATGACAAAATCATGATAAAATAAAGCTAATTAAAACAAAGCAAACTTGTCTCGGCTCACGTCGCATTTCTCACTCCAGGAAACAAGGCTTACTTTGTACCAATCACCCGATCTGTGCCCTTAAATTGTGCGTTAACGTGACAGGCTACAGAGTAAAGATTGGGAAACCACAGAATGGTCTGGTGCGTATACTGTGTTATCTATGTACGTTGTATGGGTGGACATAACCTGGACTCATTTAGGGTACCCCGTATATAGAAGGGTGGGGAGCCAGGACTACATTTGAGTGTCCCCTTGGCAGTAGGGTTCAGGACAGGGGTGTCCAGGACTACATGTTGCTGGCTTTAACAGCCTCAATCTTGTCATCCTGCTGTTTGAGACGGTAGTCATTCAGGGCAGCTTTGATGGCATCCTCAGCAAGCACTGGAGAAAAGGGCAAGAATTTCACATGGTTATTAAATGTTTAAAAAGGCACATATGGTTCAGAACTTCAACTTGTTAGACTGGGCAGAACAGTTTTAGATATTTGACTGAAATAAGGCCTTACTGGAGCAGTGAAGTTTGACCGGTGGAAGACTGAGCTCTTTGGCAATGTCTGTGTTCTTTATGGTCAATGCTTCATTAATCTGAAAGCCAAAAAAAGAGGGCAACGTTTCACCAACAAAGAAATAAACTTGATCCAACCCATGATATGTAATGAAAGGAAAAAACAAAAACAGGGTGGTGGAAATGACTGTTGAACTGAGAAATGCAAAACAGAGCAATAACATTCAAACAGAACAGTAAAACAGGAAGTAGGAGGAAGTGTCATGATGCAGAATGTTCACTCACAGACTTGCCCTTCACCCACTCCGTTACCAGGGAGCTTGAGGCGATGGCTGAGCCACAGCCAAACGTCTTGAACCTGGCGTCCACAATCTTCCCCTGATCGTCCACCTCAATCTTTAGATAGGAGATGAGTCACTTTATGCAACTGTCTTTTGACCACATAATTGAATAAATAAACAATGAGGTAACATTACTAAATACATATGTTTGGTAACTAAATAAACAGAGCATGCTGCTTCATGCTAAATCCTATCTGTGTTGTCATCGGCTTCTTTGGAACACAACCAAGACATGGTGACATTCAAAATCCCAGGCCATCTGAGGTTCCTCTGACATTGCCATGGTGAGAGAGCGGGAGTAATGTGGACAGGGGACCAAAGTACCTGAAGCTTCATCACATCTCCACAAGCTGGGGCTCCCACCAAGCCGGTCCCCACATTCTTGGAGGTCTTGTCCAGGGATCCAACATTCCTTGGGTTCTCATAGTGGTCCACTACCTAAACATGGCAAGGAGAGAAAGACATATTGAAGAACTGTCGTTTCCACTTATTTTTTTATTTCACCTTTATTTAACCAGGTAGGCCAGTTGAGAATAAGGTCTCATTTACAACTGCAACCTGGCCAAGATAAAGCAAAGCAGTGCGACAAAAACAACAAAGTTACACATGGGTTAAACAAACATACAGTCAATAACACAATAGAAAATCTATATACAGTGTGTGCAAATGTAGTAAGGTTAGGAAGGTAAGGCAATAAATAGACTATAGTGGCAAAATAATGACAATTTAGCATTAACACTAGAGTGATAGATGTGCAAATAGAGATGCTGGGGTGCAAATAAGCAAAAAAATAACATGGGGATGAGGTAGTTGGATGGGCTATTTACAGATGGGCTGTGTACAGGTGCAGTGATCAATAAGCTGCTCTGACAGGTGATGCTTAAAGTTATTGAGGGAGATGGTAGTCTCCAGCTTCAATGATTTTTGCAATTCGTTCCAGTCATTGGCAGCCGAGAACTGGAAGGAATGGCGGCCAAAGGAGATGTTGGCTTTGGGGATGACCAGTGAAATATACCTGCATGCTACAGGTGGGTGTTGCTATGGTGACCAGCGAGCTGAGATAAGGCGGGGATTTAACCTAGCAAAGACTTATAGATGACGTGGAGCCAGTGGGTTTGGTGACGAATAAGTAGTGAGGGCCAGCCAACGAGAGGTCGCAGTGGTGGGTAGTATATGGGGCTTTGGTAACAAAATGGATGGCACTGTGATAGACTACATCCAATTTTCTGAGGAGCGTGTAGGAGGCTATTTTGTAAATGACAACACCGAAGTCAAGGATCGGTAGGATAATCAGTTAGTCAGCATGAGTGAAGGAGGCTTTGTTGCAAAATAGGGAGCCGATTCTAGATTTAATTTTGGATTGGAGATGATTAATGAGTCTGGAAGGAGTTTACAGTCTAACCAGACACCTAGGTATTTGTAGGTGTCCACGTATTCTAAGTCAGACCCGTCAAGAGTAGTGATGCTAGTCCGGTTTGTTATCACAGGTGTCCAAGAAGGGCCAGATGTATACAGAATGGTGTTGTCTGTGTAGAGGTGGATCAGAGTCACCAGCAGCAAGAGTAACATCATTGATATATACAGAGAATAGAGTCGGCCCAAGAATTTAACCCTGTGGCGCCCCCATAGAGACTGCCAGAGGTCCGGACAACAGGCCCTCCGATTTGACACACTGAACTCTATCTGAGAAGTAGTTGGAGAACCAGGCGAGGCAGTCATTTGAGAAACAAAGGCCATCGAGTCTGCCGATAAGAACGCGGTGATTGACAGAGTCGAAAGCACTGTCTTCCAAAAAAGCAGGCTCAAGGCTGAGAAGGCTCTTGCATTCTCGTTATGCAAGGGGGAGTTTCAACGTTATGTAAGGGAAATTAAAATAAACAGATTAGGACAGGGCTCCACTGTCCACAACAGTAGTAGTTCCTGCTGCAACCTCCCTCCCCCAGATGTAATCACCATGATGCAGAGTCCTTCCCTGCACTATTTAACAATGCTCTGAATATCCTAAATATTTGGTGAGTTGTTTGGGGCCAGTTGGTACTGATAACGGTTGTTTTGTTGACTGGCCTAAATCTCATATAGCAGCTTTAAATGACCAAGTTCATGTACTTTTTGGGCAAAGAAGGCTTTGTAAATATTCTTGAAGTCTATCTGGTTATACAAGATATTCATACAGGTTGAGTGATTACATTTTCGGATTTAGTGATGAAATGTTCGCCTAAATCCAAATGGACAATTCTACAAAATAGATGGCTTAATCCATAGGTAATTGTATTCTCAACAGAAACCGAGTTACTGTGGAAATGTGACGTTATTTCACACATTCTGTAGAAAAATGCATAAATCAATGTAAGTGCGTATTGCCAGGGCAGGTAGTACACTGGTACCACCACTATGTCGCTTCAGAGCATTGACTTGCACCTGTAACGTAACTGACGTTAGTGTTACCAAACATCTCATTTATGGAATTAGCTAAAACAGCTTAGGAAGTAACATATTAACCTTCAAGTATAGCGAACTACATCAATAAGACCTGCGTCAACCGAGATACAGAGTGAGACTAAAATTGCATTGGCCGAAAAATGGCATTTATAGAAAAAATATTATCTAACATGTTAGCTAGATAGACATACGCTAACTATGCATATGTTGTTAGTTAAGTTAGCAACGTCGACCTCTATTTTAAAATGTATTTCAACTAGATATTCTAAGAGAAACAAACATACATAACTAGCTAAGCAATGCTAAATTTACTTCTAGACAAGCATGCATAGCAACTAGCTAACGTTAGCCTAAGTTAGTTGTCAAAACAAGCTAGCAAGGCATTCACATTGAAGGAGTTTACGACCTAAACAGTGACACATGGTTGAATTGATTAGCCATAAAACACATAGCTAGATATACAGGTTATTTGACCTTCTTGTGGTAGGCGGCTTGGACTGTATATTCCGTGGAGGTGATCCTTCTGATCACAACAAACGGGGTGATGCACCTCTTCGCTACTAGACCCGCCATGTTCTCTGTTTGCCTGAAATGACGCAGTCTGGTAGAAGGCGAGCGCGTACCCTTATAATGCTCGTGACAGTGTAGGAGGAGGAGCTTTTGGATCCCCGTGAATGGCAGAAAAGTGTATGAATTTGTATATAATATTGTGGCAATATTCAACAAATATATCTAAAGGTTAGGTATGAGCCCTAAAGACTAACACGGGGTAGTAGCTAATTAACCATAAGCAATTACATTGTGTAGAAAAAAGAAAAGAAAAAAACGTGTATGTTTTTTATATATGTATGAGTTATGTGACAGTAGTGTTCATGGTCGTGGTATGAGAGGTATCCTTGACCTTTCATATCAGCAAGTCAAAAAATACACACAAAACAAACTAACCTTGCAGGTTAATTTCATTTCCTGAGTTTAACACAAGAGGGCGATATTGGTCAAGTTTTAATTATAGCTCCACAGCTGTCTGAAATAAAGCGATATAATATTAGTAGTGCTCTCCATGGTGCTGAACACGCAAAGCGTGTGATGTGGAAGCACACATCTAGGATCCCATCACGATTCCTTTATGTAGTTGTGAAAAATAAAGAAAGGAAAAGTGAGCCACTGGTCAAGAGGCAAGGGTTCCCCAAGTGGCGCAGTGGTCTAAGACACTGCATCTCAGTGCTAGAGGCGTCACTACATACAACCTGGTTCAAATCCAGACTGTATCACAACCGGCCGTGATTGGGAGTACCATAGGGTGGCGCACAATTGCCCAGCGTCGTCCGAGTTTGGCCGGTGTAGGCCATCATTGTAAATAAGAATTTGTTCTTAACTGACTAGTTAAATATAGGTTCAATTAAAAAACTCAGGGAACACTCTCAGTAGGCTGTTATAGCTGCTGCCACCACACTGACAGAGGGTGAGTCCTTTACTTTTCACCTTTTTATGTCAAAGTGGTTAAGGTAAACTCTCACGTTTGACAAAGATACATCGTGAGAGGTTAATTGAGCACAGGACTAGTTGTAATTGTATGCTTTCAATGTGTTGTCTGATCATTTGTAAGCAATGTAACTTTTTGGGGGATCTGACAAAATTATAGTTATAGATATGTAATTCTCGTTGAAAGAAAGTCTAAATGGTAAATCTGTGCTTCCCGTTTTTAAGTTTTGTTCTTGCATTTTTTACTTTTGGTTTTATACACCAGCTTCAAACAGCTGAAAATAATATATTTTGGGTTATAGAAAATATAATTCACAGCGGTTTAGACGGTACATGTATTCTCTACACTATACTTGCTTGTTTTGTCATATAAACTGAAATTAGACAAACGATTAGAATTTTTGCTAATTAATATTATTTGTAGATCAGTCAGTCTGTCACAATTTACCCATGATACATTGCGGGTTTGAGCATCTCGGGAACACGGCCATTGGCAACCAATTGGTGTAGCAGCAGATACACAAGTAATCGCAAAACAACTTCTGGATATTAACTACAGTGATGCTATTAGCTGAAACGTGAATTTAACTTGGCAACTTCAATGAATAGGTGGCTTTCTACCTAGATATCTCTACCCACGACACCGATGATTTGTTTGATGAACGCAAGGAGGTAGTCAATTGTGTATTTGTATGTTACACCGTTGATTTAGCCATCTAAACTAGTAGCTACATTATTCAAGCCAACGCACAACGTTAGCATAAATGGTTTGCTAATCTAGCTATCGTTAGCTAGCTAAATTAGCCACACTGGATCTAGCTGCTGCGTCAGTTAATGTGGTAACTTTACTAACGCCGCTGGAACATTGTTGAGCAACTTTTCGGCTTTGGTATATCTCGATTCTCATATGTTTGGATTAATTTACGCATACTAATCTACAGGCAAGGGGGGCGGCTAGATACATCACCCCCCTCTACCTCCTGATTTGTCGAAACAATGGCAAGTGCTGCATCTCCACCAGCCGCTGCCTCGACAGCTGGGGATGGTGGCAATCAGGACAGCACCTTCGAATGCAACATCTGCCTGGACACCTCCAAGGATGCGGTGATCAGTCTGTGTGGGCATCTCTTTTGGTAAACACCCTCTTGTCTTGACTCTGTTCTGTATTTGTGATTGATTGAGGGACATTCATCTTTATTATCTGGTACTCAGGAGAGTGTCTTGTGCACATAATTCAATATAGTTAATGAATGTATCTTTACTATCGCCCATCCTTTACATTCCCTGTCACATCTAGTTGGCCCTGTTTACATCAGGTAAGTCAATTGATACCTAATTTATTTTACACAACCACTGTCATCAGCTGCCACCTGACCCTTTAGCAATGGACGTTTTACTGCTACTCTGAATGTATCATGCAATGATGTTTATGCAGTGGTTGGAGACCAGACCTAACAGACACGTGTGTCCAGTGTGCAAGGCAGGCATCAGACGAGACAAAGTAATCCCATTATATGGCAGAGGAAGCACAGTCCAGCAGGACCCACGGTGGGTTGATGCACTCAAAACATGAAAGCAAGGAACAGATTTTTGCATACAATCCTCAGTTATTTACTCTGAATTCCACATCCCAAACTACTGCTGTCAACAACTTGTCTCATTGTTATAGGGAGCGAACGTCTCCTCGACCACAAGGACAGAGGCCAGAGCCTGAAAATCGTGGTGTAAGTACTGTGTAACACAAACACTGTGTCATCATCAAGCCTTTACTCTCACTTTTCACTGTCCACAATTACTTAGCAAGGATGTTAGCAAGGTTCAATACAGATGGTTCTACTGTGTACCACTTGTGTTTGCAATGTTGGTTGCTGTATTGCACTACACATTCATGATGAAACTATGACATGGGATGCTGTAGTGAAAAGCTGCTGAATTCATTAGCAGAATGACCTGTCTCACTGGGACCTATTAAGCATTTCAAGGTCCTGGAGTGACCTAGCCAGTCTCCAGATCTCAACCCCATAGAAAATCTTTGGAGGGAGTTGAAAGTCTGTGTTGCCCAGCGACAGCCCCGAAACATCACTGCTCTAGAGGAGATCTGCATGGAGGAATGGGCCAAAATACCAGCAACAGTGTGTGAAAACAATTTACAAAATTTAAGTATAAACGATTACAATTTAAAATGAGCTATTTTTTTTATTGAATTATACTGTCATTGTCTGCCACTAGTAAGACCATTATTTAGTCCAAAGGAAAATGTAGAATTCTAATGCATGTGCTTATAGAATAAAGAACTTGGGAGAAAAATGTGCAAAAGGTATAAAATATTTTTGATAGTGTTCTCCCTCACTAATTGTTTTTTCATGTTTACTTTACAACTTTCTCACTGTAATAAAAATAAGTAAAATTGTCAAATATAAAGAATGGATGATTATAATAAATTGATTATTAAAATAGCATAAGCATCTGTAATAAAGACTGTTTGCTCCATATCCTACTGAGAGAGCTCTTTATCTAAACATATACAGTTGAAGTCGGAAGTTTACATACACTTAGGTTGAAATCATTAAAACTCATTTTTGGCAAGTCGGCTGGACATCTACTTTGTGCATGACACAAGTAATTCTTCCAACAATTGTTTACAGACAGATTATTTCACTTATAATTCACTATATCACAATTCCAGTGGGTCAGAACTTTACATACACTAAGTTGACTGTGCCTTTGAACAGCTTGGAAAATTCCAGAAAATGATGTAATGGCTTTAGAAGCTTCTGATAGGCTAATTGACGTAATTTGAGTCAATTGGAGGTGTACCTGTGGATGTATTTCAAGGCCTACCTTCAAACTCAATGCCTCTGCTCGACATCATGGGAAAATCTAAAGAAATCAGCCAAGACCTAAAAAATAATAATTGTAGACCTCCACAAGTCTGGTTCTTCCTTGGGATCAATTTCCAAATGCCTGAAGGTACCACGTTCATCTGTACAAACAATAGTACGCAAGTATAAACACCATGGGACCACGCAGCCGTCATACCGCTCAGGAAGGAGACGCGTTCTGCCCCCAGAGATTAACGTACTTTGCTGCGAAAAGTGCAAATCAATCCCAGAACAACAGCAAAAGACCTTGTGAAGATGCTGGAGGAAACGGGTACAAAAGTATATATATCCACAGTAAAACGAATCCTATATTGACATAACCTGAAAGGCCGCTCAGCAAGTAAGAAGCCACTGCTCCAAAACCACCATAAAAAAGCCAGACTACGGTTTGCAACTGCACATGGGGACAAAGATCGTACTTTTTGGAGAAATGTCCTCTGGTCTGATAAAAACAAAAATAGAACTGTTTGACCATCGTTATGTTTGGAGGAAAAAGGAGGAGACTTGCAAGCCGAAGAACACTATCCCAACCGTGAAGAACGGGGATGGCAGCATCATGTTTTGGGGGTGCTTTGCTGCAGGAGGGACTGGTGCACTTCAAAAAATAGATGGCATCATGAGGAAGGAAAATTATGTGGATATATTGAAGCAACATCTCAAGACATCAGTCAGGAAGTTAAAGCTTGGTTGCAAATGGGTCTTCCAAATGGACAATGACCCCAAGCATAGGAAAACAAGCATAGGAAAACAAGGAAAACAAAGTCAAGGTATTGGAGTGGCCATCACAAAGCCCTGGCCTCAATCCTATAGAAAATGTGTGAAAAAGCGTGTCCGTGCAAGGAGGCCTAGAAACCTGACTCAGTTACACCAGTTCTGTCAGGGGGAATGGGCCAAAAATCACCCAAGTTATTGTGGGAAGCTTGTGGAAGGGTACCCAAAACGTTTGACCCAAGTTAAACAATTTAAAGGCAATGCTACCAAATACTAATTGAGTGTATGTAAACTTCTGACCCACTGGGAATGTGATGAAATAAATCATTCTCTACTATTAGTCTGACAATTCACATTCTTAAAATAAAGTGGTGATCCTAACTGACCTAAAACAGGGAATTTTTACTAGGATTAAATGTCAGGAATTGTGAAAAACTGAGTGTAAATGTATTTGGCTAAGGTGTATGTAAACTTCCGACTTCATCTGTACATCTTCATATGGGTAGTCAATGTTTTTCCTCATCAGGCTGCAACCACTTAATGATGCCAGTCAAATAAATGTTCAAAATTAGAAACTGAATAACAGCCCATTGTATTTTCAATTGGGTTAACAACTTGCATTCATAACAGCAAATGTTTTAAGAAGATCTATAAAAAAATGATTTGGTTGTTAATCAAGTATTGTGAAAAATATAACCTCAATATGATACCACCAAATTTAATTATTCCAGAAACAGAAGATTAATAACTAAAAAAATAATATTTTACAAAAAATAGTTTATTTGGACATAAAGTATCTAAACTTCCACTGAGAACAACCCCCGTAGACCCTACAATAATGAATGAGTTATGTCTCTGCCCCTTCTTGTGACAATGGCCCTTGGTCTTCTTGAGGCACGGGCTCTGGCAGTTCATTGGACACTGTCACCAATGGGTCTTTGACAGTCACTGGCTGATCTACACTAAACTCTGCCTCATACATTATCTGTTGGATCTTAATTTTGGTCTCGCATCTTTTTTGTGGAGCTAGTCTCTTCAAGGCAGGAACGAAGCTGAGGAGAAACATCTCATCCTCGTCACACTGTCGGTTTGGGATCGTGGAATCTGATCTGTGATCTTTCTCTTTGGCCAGCAGCCTCCTGTTCTTTGTGGAGAGCTTGGCAGGAGTGCTTGAGGAACATGGGGAAGCAGGTGACTCTTGTGTCTGAGGCCTCTTCCTGGTTGTGTTTGTTGATAGCTGGGGCACTGAGGATGGCTGGGGCGCTGGGGATATCTGGGCGCCTGGTGGTAGCTTGGCCAGGAAAGCCAGCTGGGCCATCTGGGTGCCTTGTTGCGCTGGGGACAGCTGGGTCACAAAGGCTAGCTGCGACATGGTCCCAACCTGGGTGGTAGGGGTTTTCATGTTGTTTATCAGGGCTGTGTTGAGTGTTTTGACAGGTTTGATCTCACTCTGTGTGCTTTTATTGATTGTATCAGGGCTCTCCTGGTTGTCATGGTCCGCATTGCTGTTTCTAGGTTTAATGAATGGTTGAAGAAAGTTCAGAAGTTGTCTGTATTTCCATCGGCTGGTGGTGCGCTCTCCTGTCTCCTCCTTACTCCTCTTCTCCTGTCGTACTTCCTTGAAGTATCGGTCTCTTAGATTCTTCCATTTCCTTTTGCACTCTTCAGCTAAAGGGATACATTAATGATAACGATTATGCAATATGGATTCATCATACTCAAAATATTTAATTTGATGCATTTTCATATTATGGAGAATATGACTAAATGGAAAACAAATATTTCTAAGTTGCTAGTATGATTAACTATTTTTTTTGGGGCGAATGAGTCAGAAAAAGAATGGGAACATTCACATTTTAGAGGTGATTGAAAACACGTCTCGCTATCCCAATGAGGGGGTTCGATTAATGGCGTCCGGGATGCCTCCCGAGTTTGAGTTAGATGTCCCGCTCTGTCCGACAGCAAAGTCGGCTCAAAAAGTTACGTTAGTATTTCCCATGCAAAAGTGATTGATTTGGATAAAAACACCTTATCTGCCTTCCCAACGAAAACAGTTAAACATTTTATGGAAAATATGTTTCTAGACGATGCACCAACTACTACCCTGTTGAAAACATGACCAAGCCGACCCCGCTTTCGCACGATGAAAAGCGACAGGTAGCCGAGTGGCTAGAGCCAAAAGTTGCTGGATCGAATCCCCTAACTGACAAGGTAAAAATCTGTCGTTCTGCCCCTGAATAAGGCAGTTAAACCACTGTTCCTAGGCAGTCATTGTAAATAATAATTTGTTAACTGACTTGCCTATTTAAATAAAGGTACAATTGAAAAATTAAGTAACCGGACATTACCGGGGCCAGCGTATAATAAATAACTCCCTAATTGATGGAACCTCATAGGTTTCCTACTTAGAAACTGTAAATTGAAGGCTCTACCGTTGAGTTGGTCGGCTACAAATGTGCAGTGTTTTCCATTTGATGGCATTTGTTGGCTAATTTCATACATGAGTGGAACATGCGACGTCAAACTCCTCGTGGCTCATCGCGCGGGTGGGGAACGGAACATTTTATTCTCTCATGCCGCGGTGTCTGCAGTCTGCGCTGCGCTCACGAATTCGTCGGCCGCCGCCTCCCCATTGACTTGAATATGATTCACGCGGTTCTTGCCGTGAGGTGCTAACTCGCCGTATACAGATGCTACTCACGTGAAAAAAATACAACAAACACCATCATTTCTAAACTTGCCCCATTTCGACAAACAAGTGAGCTTGCTTACAACTAGCTAGCTCGCTAAGGTTAGCTCAAACATTTGCATCAACGCAACTTGATGATTTGTAGAAATACCAGTTTACCTGGAAGAGCTGTCAACGCGCTGATTCTCCGCCAAGCAAGTGATCTTGTCTCACCATTGCGGTAATGTGGCAAAGTTGTATTATATAGCTCAGGGAAATTAAAAACGGACAATATCAACTTTTCGTCCATCTTGACTTGAGAATGCGGTCGGTCGCGCGCGGAAGCGACGGTCCCCGCCTTTCCGCGTGGTTACGTCAAAGCGGAATGTTCAGAATATCGCGAGCCGATCCGCTACCGCATGCGTATCCTTGCGCTACCCGTCCTACTTATTCTTTCATATCCCTACTCATCAGAAGAGGGCAGTACAATGCCGTGTTCTGAATAGTTTTAGACCAAGGACACCCAATCAAAGCACTTAGCAAAGCCGAAGAACACCATCCCAACAGGGAAGCACGGGGGTGGCAGCATCATGTTGTGGGGGTGCTTTGCTGCAGAAGGGACTGGTGCACTTCACAAAATAGTTGGCATCATGAGGAAGGGAAATTATGTAGATATATTGAAGCAACATCTCAAGACATCAGTCAGAAAGTTAAAGCTTGGTCGCAAATGGGTCTTCCAAATGGACAATGACCCCAAGCATGCTTCCAAAGTTGTGGCAAAATGGCTTAAGGACAACAAAGTCAAGGTATTGGAGTGGCCATCACAAAGCCCTGACCTCATCCTATAGAACTTTTGTGGGCAGAACTGAAAAAGCGTGTGCGAGCAAGGAGGCCTACAAACCTGACTCCGTTACACCAGTCAGGAGGAATGGGCCAAACTTCACCCAAGTTATTATGGGAATCTTGTGGAAGGCTACCTGAAACGTTTGACCCAAGTTAAACAATTTAAAGGCAATGCTACCATATACTAATTGAGTGTATGTAAACTTCTGACTCACTGGGAATGTGATGAAAAAAATAAAAGCTGAAATAAATCATTCTCTCTAATATTATTCTGACATTTCACATTCTTAAAATAAAGTGGTGATCCTAACTGACCTAAGACAGAGAATTCTTACTAGGATTAAATGTCAGGAATTGTGAAAAACTGAGTTTAAATGTATTTCGCTAAGGTGTATGTAAACTTCCGACTTCAACTGTAGCTATCTCAACAGCTCAAAAAACTATCTACTGGCCATTAAACCTCAGTGAAAGGGATGAGGTGGTGTTTATTGTTATCTGTTTTCAAACGCCCCTTATCTAAGGAGCTTAGGACAGATTCTGAAAATCCATTAATTCCTTGATAAAAAGGTGTGTTGCCTTATATGAAATCAAAGGATTTGTTGGAGAATAAATACAACCTGTAATAGCTTTACCTCAGCAGTGCACATTGTCAGAGAAGTCAGACTGAATGACTGCACTTCATAGATAAGGCCCAGTACTCATGCTGTGAATACTAACAGAGAGATTGTCAGAAGCCTTGGCTATCCATACCTGTACATTTTGACCTGATATTTCATCTCTGAAAATGCTCCCTTTTTGAATAGCTGTTATGCTGAAACATGTCTGTTATGCTGAAACATGTCTGTTATGCTGAAACATGTCTGTTATGCTGAAACATGTCTGTTATGCTGAAACATGTCTGTTATGCAGCTGACCCTGTCCTACTCCCAGCCTGTGTTGTGTGGTGAGGCTGGGTACTGTGATATTTTTTTATTTGAATTTTTTATTTAACTAGGGAAGTAAGTTAAGAACAAACTTATTTACAATGACGTCCTACCCCGGCCACACCCAGACGACACTGGGCCAATTGTGCGCCGTCCTATGGGACTCCCAATCACGGCCGGATGTGATCCAGCCTGGATTTGAACCAAGGACTGTAGAGACGCCTCTTGCACTGAGATGCATTGCCTTAGACCACTGTGCCACTCGGAAGCCCCAAAAAATGACCAAATTTAATTGTCTCTATATAAAGGATCAATGAAGATTGTAAACACGTCGTTGACCTTCATATTGAAACTGCATGATTCAGATTTATTGAAAACTAGGGATATAAACTCTGTTGTTGTGTTTTGTTTGTAAATGGTGAATCCCTCTAAATGTATAGAAAATAAATAGAACCTTGTGAATTTTGTTGGTTAACTCAAACAAACTGACTTGCCTAGTTAAATAAAGGTTTAATGAAAAAAATAAAAATTAATGAAAATAACTCAAACAAACGAGGACAGCAAGAAAGGTTGTGAAGAAAGGAATTCAGGGGCTAATCCCCAATAGGTTCTTGGTCACACCAAAAGGTTCATCTTTAAATCCATGTTTCTAATACCAAGCAATCTCTTTTTCTCTAAAACCACAACAATAAGGATCTTAGAAGCTCTCTACCCCTAATTTAATACAGTGAAATCAGATTTATTTTTCCGAAAGCAAACCAATGGGGCCAGATTAGCTGAATCTCCCATCCCCCTAACCCCCTCACAAAACTACCCAGATTAGCTGGGAATTAAGTTTCAACCATTCTATGTGTCTGGTCTATAGGGGGGATTATGTTTTTTGCTCTCTCTTTTTCTTTGTCAAATCTCTCTTATAAAATGAGAACGAGTGGGTCTGTCGTTGAGCACAGTGGAGAAGGGAGAGGATTACTGTATGGCATATGCTTTACACAGAAGCATTAACAGGATGCCTTGGCTGGCACTTTAAACACTACTTTGAATTTCAAGTGAATTATTTGAGCAGAAAGCTTGTCATGGAGTGGTCAAGTAGGATGGAGAGACGGAAGTTTCCATTCACCATTGACAATATACTGAACAGATTTCCAAGTAACAGTGAGGAGAGCAGGCAGTCTGGTGCCATCCACAACCCTGTAGCAGGTGAGGACGGAGCAAGATCTGAGAGTATTCCTGCTGGAAGCGACATAGAACATCCACAGCACACCTGCTCATGCTGCTCTTACTGCTCCCTCTGTGTGTTCCAGGCTGACTATCCTCCTGAAAGTAAGACCTAAACCTATGACAATTTTGACACTATGATCAATCATTATTTTTCTCTCTTAACATATGTTTGTTTAATGATGATGTCTAAAGCAGGCCAGTTGTTTTTCCCATTAGCCATGAAGGCCTATATGTTTGACCTGGTAATCAACGTGCCTAAAACACTTACATGTCAATTTGTAAGATGTTGTTGGCATGTGTATGTTTGTATTTGTTGTGAGAAAAAAATATTATTAAAAAATAAAAACACTTACATGTAAAGTTGTTTGAATTCAGTATGCCAGTATGCATGGTCCAGAAGAATGTTTCCAGAGCCATGCAGGCCAGGAGGAAATACTCACAGAGAGGAGCAGTCCTTCAGTCAGGTCCAGAGGCGCACCCGGCGACACCGCACCATATTCACGGAGGACCAGCTGGACGCTCTGGAGGAGCTGTTCCTTCAGAACCAGTATCCAGATGTGAAGACGCGGGAAAAACTAGCACAGAGCACTCATTTACGCGAAGAGCGAGTAGAGGTTGGCAGCTGCGTGTTTTTTTTGTCAGCGTTTAAATATGTTTGTTTTATTACGTTTAAAACGTGTAGTCAATGTAGCCTAATTTTATTTTATTTCGATAGGTGTGGTTTAAAAACCGAAGAGCGAAGTGGAGGCGACAAAAAAGAACAGCATTTGGTGTGCGACACCTGGAAAACTACACGATTGTGCCGGATATGCCAATCATGTAGACATTTTTGGATACTTTGCATCCAATGCAACAATGAGTATAGATTAAGTCTAAAAACGTCACAGTCAGACATGTCTGGTGACGTCACGTGTACGTTCTTCGCATGTGGTTCCTTGATTAGCAAAACATCAACTAAGAACTATTGATATTATAACTACGATAATTAAAGTAAAGGTATTGATACACTTATATTTCCAGAGGCTCTTTTTCGTTTATAACGGGATTATTTACATTCAGCGAGGTTTTGTTTGCAAGCTAGCTAACGTTAGCTGAGGTCAAGGCCCCCCAGATACCATTTCGCTAGCTTCTAGCCATGGAAGGATTTGGAAAGGCGCTGATGTCTGGAACCCTTGTCCCAGCTAATCATGTCACAACAGTTGCTCTTCGACAGCCACCCGAGGAAACAAAGAAAACAAATCGAAAGGTTCTCGATGAAGAAAACTACATAGAGGTAACTTAACGTTACCGTTGTGGAACAGACAGCTAAGCTAGCTAGTTAGACAGTGATCATTCTAGCCTACCTGCAGCTGTCTAATAATACAATAATACAGTGCAAATCTAAGTTAAGGTCAATACAGATAAAGATGATTGAACCAACATAGTGGTGATGTTATACCTACAATCTCATTGTTGTTTAGTATGTGCTGTGTGTGATGTAGCTAGGCCATGTTTATAGTTGCCAGTGTCTTCCTAACTTGTCTGTTTTGTATGACTTTCAACAGAGTTTAGAGAAGATCATCCAGAGGGACTTTTTCCCAGATGTGACCAAGTTACAAGCGCAGAAGGACTACCTCGAAGCTGAGGAAAATGGGGATCTTGGGAAGATGCGGGAAATATCCATTAAGTATGGGTCATCTTTAGCCAAGTCCACACCATGCTCCACTGCCCCATGTGAGTAAGATGATAAGTAAACTGTGTCCAGGAAACTATTTTCCACATAATGTACTGGTTGTCTATGAATGCAGCAGTGGTGCTATAATAATATGCCCCACACTGGTTTGTTTAGATGTTACTCCAGCTTCTTTTGAGACACCAGAGGGTCGTCCTGGATCTCCCTCTTCTGTACTGGGCAAAAACAAGAAAGCAGCAGATGGGGGTAAGTTCCTGATCACCATTGTGACTAAGAATGGCACTACTCTGTCTAAAGTTTGCCATACATTACACCATTTTAAACTGCGATTTTGCAACGGTTTGGGATCCACAACTAATTTCTGGGATCACAGGTAAATCCTCAAGTCGTAGGCTCCGACCAAGACGTTGTAGGTCGGGTCGCATAATGTGAGCGGGTGAAAGATGTGCGATTTTGGGTCTTGCGCATTCCCGATCTGCATCTTAGGTCCCGATTTATTTTTCTGACATACGAGACATTTTGGTCGTATCTTGTGTAGTGAAGGGGTGCGCTGACGAGCTGTCAATTGTCTTCACTGACGTTTTCAACCTCTCCCTGACCCAGTCTGTAATACCTACATGTTTCAAGCAGACGGCCGCCCCCAGCTTGTGAGGGTAGGCAAGAGCACATCTGCCACACTAACCATCAACACGGGGGACCCTCAGGGGTGCATGCTTAGACCCCTCCTGTACTCCCTGTTCACCCACGATTGCGTGGGCGTACGACTCCAACACCATCTTTAAGTTTGCTGACGACACAACGGTGGTAGGCCTGATCACTGACAACGATGAGACAGCCTTATAGGAGGAGGTCAGATACCTGGTAGTGTGGTGCCAGGACAAAACCTCTTCCTCATCGTGCGTAAGACAAAGGAGCTGAGCGTGGTCAAAAAAACGGAGGGCTGTCATGCCCTCATTCACATCGACGGGGCTGTAGTGGAGCGGGTCACTAAGGATCTATCATGGTCCACACACTCCAACAGTCATGAAGAGAGCACGACAACACCTCTTCCTCCTCAGGAGGCTGAAAAGATTTGGCATGGGCCCTCAGATCCTCAAAGTTTGACAGCTACACCATTGAGAGCATCTTGACTGGCTGCATCACTGCTTGGTATATAGCGAAGTTATCATTACTCACTGTGTATTTATTATTACTTTTACTATTACGTGTTTTACTTTGTTGGGAAGCGCCCGTAAGTAAGCATTTCACTGTTAGTCTACACTTGTTATTTACAAAGCATGTGACAAATAAAATATTATTTGATTTGTGCTACGATGCGACTACTTGTCCTCTGTTGCTCGGCTACAGCCACAGAGTAGGAGGGCAATGACGACTCATCAGGAAATCGCAGGGTTGGGAGGAATCCAGACAGGTTGCAATGTGAGCAAACTCGTGTAATGTGAGCACACTTGTTGCAGACTTTAGGATTACAAGATTATGCAAACAATTTGCATAATGTGACTGCTCCCCCGATGTAAAGATTTTTGTTGTCGTATAATGTATGCTTAGCTTAAGGACTCCCAACTTTAAAAATGAAGGAGAGGAGGAAGAGAAAGAGCTGCCCTGTCTTGATCGTTTCCTGGCTAAGAACACAAGCGAGGATAACGCATCCTTTGAGCAGATCATGATTCTAGCAGAAGACAAGGAGAAGTTGAGGCATGCGTGGCTGTATGAGGCAGAGGCTGAATTTAAACAGGTACACTTGCCATAATCTCTATTTTGATCACTTGAATTGCACACTACTCAGTTGTTGTAGTATGTAATGCTCCTGGAGTGTTGTTTCATGAGTTGAAAGAGATGTTATATTTTCTCCTTCAATTAACCAATATATTGTAACAGCATGTTTCTTGTTTTTAGCGGCATGAAGAAAACCTTGCACTTCCGTCATCAGAGAAGCAGGCCCTTGAGTGTGTAAAGGCAGGACTGGAGACCTGGGAGTACAAAGCAAAGAATTCCCTTATGTACTATCCAGAGGGTGAGAATTTATGTTTTTATAATTGATGCGCCAAACAATTGTTTTCCTGCATGAGAAATGTTCCTGTTATCTTGCTTGATTATAAGTGTGCTTTGTATGAGGTGCATAAAGCCACAGAGTCACACATACAAACACTATATTATGTATACTATAGGCCAGCGTTCCTCAACTGGCAGGTGGTTTTATTTGGTCCCCCAAGTTTTCTGAGCAAAAAAACAACATATATACACTTGTTTTTGTTGTTGACACAATAGACTAAAAACAACAGAATCAGCTACAAGTGATTTTAATTTAAGAAATATGTTCCCAAGTATTCCCTTGCATTATAGAGAGAGACGCGATCGTATACAAAATGTAAGCAAGGTTTGAAATGATAATGTTTTAGTCAAGCATTATATCAGTTTTGGCTTCTTGTGGTCAATTTACCGTCTACAAATTATTATTATGTTCCAGCCCCCCAACCATCCGCTCAATAATAAATCGGCCCGCTGTTGAATCTAGTTGATGATCCCTGCTATAGGCTATGCTAGTACTTACTTACAGTGCCTTCAGAAAGTATTCATACCCCTTGACTTATTCCCCCCAAAAATTGTGTTACTGCCTTAATTCAAAATGGACTAAATATACATTTTTTTTCTATACACAATACCCCATAATGACGAAGTGAAAACATGTTTTTAGACGTTTTTGCAAATGTATTTCAAATGAAATACAGAAATATCTAATTTACATAAGTATTCACACCCCTGAATCAATACACGTTAGAATCACTTTTTACAGCTGTGTCTTTCTGGGTAAGTCTTGAAGTGCTTTGTACACCTGGGGCATCATGTGTCGCCTAGGGCGGCAGAACGTCCAGGGCCGGCCCTGCCTGTTAGCAAAGGTGTCAGCTAGAGATGACCCGCAGGAGCTTGCAGGGATTTGTAGTTTTGCATTATGTTTACTTTGGTGCTAATTAGCATTTTCAAATCTGAGAGTAAGTAGAGTCGAATATATTGATAAAACAATTGGAAACATTTCCCTGTTTTGACCGCTAGGTTTTATGGGTATTATGACACCTGCACTGTGGTGCTCTATGGAAAATATACAACACTCACCAATAAGCCACCCATCCTCCCCTGCTCCCTCCTGTAGACGTATAGGCCAACATTGCTGTATTGCAGAATGAATGAGTCGTGCGTTCCACCTGGCCACCTTGCCAACACATTTAGCAGCATTTTTTGCACATCACATAACCATCACCTGCACATTAAGAGTGAAAGCCTTTTATGTTTACATAGCCTAGTTGAGGTCGTTTTGGGAAGGTTATTTTATGGCTGTGTGTTCCGTCTATTATGCCGTTCGTATTTGGGAACCCATTGATGGAAAATAAACCCCTCTTGACTTCAAACTGTTTTGCGATGGTGTATGGAAATTATATGTTACAGTTTTGCACCTATCGAGGGATGTGAGATGCAGAATAGGCAAGCTCCCACTGAAAAGTGGCCGTTGCCAAAAACCAGAGGGTGGATAGCACTTTGATGTACACCGGAATGGCATGTGTTTGCCTTTCTAAAGTAGGTCTTAAATCCTCGTAAAGATCCTATAAGATTGGTTTTGGGAAACGATATCTAATGAGCCAATCTGTACTTAAAGCGTCCCACTTGTACTCCAAGAACTCGCTCTCTGAAATGCAGCCTGTGCCAAATCTTCCAACAGAGCTAGATCAGCCATCTCTCATTCGATTTCCCATTATCTCAGTCTTTTATAGTATTTCAACAATGGTTTCACTTTCACACGTGCCTCTAATATAACAAATTACTGTACTTTAATTAGTATTCAGTACATATGACGACAAATACAATTTGATTTGACTTTATATGGATTATTATCATAACAAATGCATTAATTCACAATGGTAATACAATTAAATTTTAAAAAACTTTTAAAATTATTACTTTCACAATTGCACACATTTTCATTATTGCAAACAGGATGCATGTTTTGGAATATTTGTATTCTGTACAGGCTTCCTTCTTTTAACTTTGTAAATTAACTTAGTATTGTGGAGTAACTACAATGTTGTTGATCCATTCTTAGTTTTCTCCTATCACAGCCATTAAAATCTGTAATTGTTTTAAAGGCTCCGGCAACTACGTTAGGAAGGACGCCTGTATCTTTGTAGTGACTGGGTGTATTGATACACCATCCAAAGTGTAATTAATAGCTTCACCTTGCTCAAAGGGATATTCAATGTCTGTTTATTTTAATTTTATTTACTCATCTACCAATAGGTGCCCTTTGCAAGGCATTAGAAAACCTCCCTGGTCTTTGTGGTTGAATCTGTGTTTGAAATTCACTGCTCGACTGAGGGACCTTACAGATAATTGTAATTGTGTGGGGTACAGAGATGAGGTAGTCATTCAAACATCATGTTGAACACTATTATTGCAAATGTTTACCCCTGAACTTAATTAGGCTTGCTATAACAAAGGGGTTTTATTAATTTGCAGTAATTTCTAAAAACATAATTCCACTTTGACATTATGGGGTATTGTGTGTAGGCCAGTGACCAAAAATCTAAATTGAATCCATTTTAAATTTGGGCTGCACAACAAAATGTGGAAAAAGTCAAGGGGTGTGAATACTTTGAAGGCACTGTACGTGATGACTTGTGTTTGACGTTGTATGAGTTGAACACCTTCATGATCTTTTTTAATAAGGTGTCCAGGATGATGACACACTCTTCAAGAAGCCCAGAGAGGTGATTCACAAAAACACTCGCTTTATGGGAGACCCCTTCAGCAAAGCCCTTAACAAATGCCAGCTTCAACAGGCTGCAGCACTCAATGCACAGGTACAGTGCTAATGGTTTTAAGTAAATGGTTGTATCCTATTTTTAGTCAAGGGATTTTAAAGTATAGAAAGGTCAGGGTATCTAAAGATCAAATGAAATGGATTGATCCTGAATGATTTATCTGACTGAGTGTTTATCTCCAGTTCAAACAGGGTAAAGTAGGCCCAGATGGTAAAGAACTTAATGCCCAGGATTCCCCTAATGTGAACGGATATGGGTTTGAAGGAACTCCCTGACCTTCCCCAGGTAAGTAGTTATGTTATGTTCAAGTATAGATCACTTTCTTGTTTTTTCAACATTTGGTGCTGTTAGGGAGGCTTCCATAAAATGTTCCCAATTGAATAAAAACTAAACTCCCCTAACCTGATATGGTCCTACCAGGTATGGCTGAGTCCCCCCTGATGACCTGGGGTGAGATAGAGAGCACCCCCTTTCGCCTGGATGGGTCTGACTCACCGTTTCAAGAGAGGAACATAGGCCCATCATTTAAGGTACAAGGCAATGGCTGGCGGTTCTTAATTTTTCTTGTTTTGTTTCGCTGTGTCGTCCCCCCCCCCCCCCCCCCCCCCCCCCCAAAAATAGTTTGTTCAGACTAGTTTATTTAGCTGAGATAATCTGACACACAGATTCCAGAACCAGGAAGAAGAGAGAGGTTGGGTTTAAAAATGGCCAATGAGGCTGCCGCTAAAAACCGGGCAAAGAAGCAAGAAGCATTGCGAAAGGTCACAGAAAACCTTGCAAGGTAAAAACTGATTGAGGATTTACATAACTAAATTGCTTTGATCTTTGTATTTGCAAAAGCTAATGTTTTTTCATAGCTCAACTATATGATCTATTGTTATACAAAATTCTTAGTCCTTTTAAAATGCTTTTATTAATTATTTTGAACCTAATTTCTGTCTTTCAGTCTCACCCCAAAAGGCCTGAGCCCAGCATTGACCCCTGCCCTTCAGAGGCTTGTAAACCGGGCCTCCAGCAAATACACAGACAAAGCTCTAAGGGCAAGCTACACACCATCGCCCACACACAGTGGAGCAGGCTCCAAGACCCCCCTGGGTGGTCCAGCCACTCCCTCAGGCACTCCGACACCAAGCAAAGCCAGGACCCCCGCCTCCCAGGACCCAGCGTCCATCACAGACGACCTACTGCAGCTTCCCAAGAGGAGGAAAGCCTCTGACTTCTTCTGACTGCAGTAAAGCAAAACTGAGAAAGAACAGTTGTTATCTTGAGGAAGTGAACTCCTACATGTTTAAAGCAAGTTGTCATCAAGCAAATTACTGGCCATGTGGGCAGTTTTTTTCTCTCTACCCCACCTCATGCCCTCCCCCTGGATTTGATGGACTTGCGTTTTATGACTGTAACAGTCTGTGCACAATGATGGGCAGAGTCAAAATACCAACTCAGAATTCAAGGATAGTTGGAAAACTCAGGTCATTACTGTTGTAAGGGTGTTGGACAGAAATTCATAGTATGTACTGTGTTAGAAACCTTCCAGGACTGGATAACTTACAATCTGTGTGTTCCAAAGAGATTCTATAATTGTACATAGCCTAGACTGATATGATTTTTAATCTTTGTGAACGGTACGATGAGGCTTTGTTGATTTGTGTAAATATGTTAAAATGTAAGCCTCTATTTTGTATGCCTCTTTCTGCAATATAATCTTTCAGTCCTCAACCTAAAAAATACATTGGTGTGATTTGTTTGTGAACCTCAAATGTTGACACACCTTTATCATAGCAGAAAATGAAAACATGTAACTATAAGTCTATATGGTTCATCTTGACAAATATGTATGCTTAATTTATTATGAACTATTCAGGTGGAATAAATCCAGGATTTCAAAATCAGGAATCAGCAGGGATGTTGTTCCTTGCATCAGGGGACAATTTTTTTCTTTGTGTGCTTAGATGGTCCAGCCGACTCTTTGCTCTCCACAGAAGGTTTAGGTTCTGATTCGTCCTCAGCCTCCGCCCCTTTCTTGTTCTCATTGCCATGAGGATGCTTACTTTCATTCGTACTACTTTCACCCTTCCTTAACTTTTTGGAGCAAGCTGCTTCCAATGTGGAAGGCCCATCTTCCTGTCTCTTGCTACCATCACGTGATTTGGATTTTGACTGCACCCATACATGCTCAAGGATATCGTCAATCTCTATCCTCCGGGCCACATCAGGGTTAAGCATGCGATATATCAAGTCTTTGTACTCTGTTGGGACAGCTTTGCTGTGTGGGAAGTCAATGCGATGCTCTTTCTGAATTTTCAGCATCTTCTTGATATTGGAGTCATCATAGGGCAAAGACCCACAGAGCATAATGAATAGAATGACCCCCCATACTCCAAATGTCATACACTTTGGGGTTGTATGGGACCCCCTGTAATACCTCTGGTGATGCATAGGCTGCAGAGCCACAGAAAGTTTTGCTGAGAATCATTTGTCCAGCATTGTCATAATTGATCCTCCTGGCGAATCCAAAGTCTGACACTTTGAGGTTGAAGTCTTGGTCCAATAGCAGGTTTTCACATTTCAAGTCTCTGTGAACAACATCTAAGGCATGTGCAAATGTTATTGCAAGTGACAGCTGTTTGAACAGTTTTCTGATGAAATCTTCGTGCAAAGCACGCCTGAATTTGATGAATTCCAGTAGGTCCCCTTGCACACCAAGCTCCATAATCATGTACACCTTGCCTTCTGAAGTCTCGAAGATCTCAAAGGTCTTGACGATGTTGCGGTGGTTTAGGGATGCAATAATGTCCAGTTCCCGGGGCAAGAACTTTTCCAAAAAATCTGCCGGCGCCCTTTTTCTGTTAATAATTTTGATTGCAACATTGGTCTTCAGACGCTCAGAATAAGCGGATTTTACTTTGTCGTAGGACCCCTCGCCCAAACAGATGCCCAATGTATAGCCCCGTTTCTTAAGGACCACTGAGTCATCCATGGCTAAATAGGCCGACCGGAACTATTTTGGTGAATGTTTTATTACGCCATTATTGACACCATGTTGATCTCGGTTCATAGTTGGATATCAAAGATAGTCACACATGGGGTCAATGTTACGAACATTCTATAATTTATCATCATTAACGTGGGAAGTGTCGTATGAAGTTTGTTTCTATTACATGTTAATTTGCGTAATGAACGTTTAATTCCTCTAAAGCAGTCATTGACGTATGCCGTTAGGCACATGGCTCATTTGCCAGTAATTGCATGTTATCTAAAAGGATGTTATAACATGAGTGAATTGTATATGATGCCTAGATGTATACATTAAGAAAAAAATTGCTTTTCATAATATGTGAATTGGGAAACAAATTACTTCCTTACATTTCATGAAACGTTTCAAAAGACATGATTTTTAGAACATTATTTAAACATCTGTTGTCCATAAAGTTGTGTTGAAATTTGCAATCACTCTAAACGAACAAATTAATCAAAAATAAATACTGTTTCACTCTGGATACAATTATGTTAACTACCGTAACACATTTGTATACAATAACCTTAAACCCCGCCCCCAACTCGCAATCTGATAGGCTGTGTGGGCGTGTTTTGGATTGTTGTGACTGGAGAATGGAGCCATCTTGTTTTATTTCTGTTCTGGAATACAACATTGGACAGGCCGAACGAAAATCACGGCTTTCGAATAATGATGTAGCTAGCTAACAATATTGCATATATGTGTATATTTAGTACTTCCACCACTAAATGGCTAGGAACTATCTTTGGCGCTTATAGGGTCGAAGCCAACGCGTTGGTTCAGGTCTCGGTTTATTGTATTTCTGAGTAGTGGAGTTACTATGAATGGAGGATAAATGTTGCCAAAGGCTGACAGCAGCAGTTACGTCCTCCTGTCTCTTCTCTTCGTCCTCACATTAACAGACCCACCACGGGCAGGTAAGACCGGTGAAATGCAAATTGTCACAATGTCAGCTAGCTTACTTAGTGACTATTTGCAAGGGGATTGAGTATAGATGCCATGTGTAGGAAGGTAACGGTAGCTTATCCACGGGTCTCAATTTATGCCTCTGCCTGTGCTGAACAGGGTGCGGTGTTATGGATCGCTGGCTAGCCACTTACTGCGTAACTAGCTAATGTCAACGTAAATGATTATAACTCACAATATATTTATATGGGGATATGGTTATTGAGATGTAAGATAACTATATTTGCAGTTCCTGTGTCGGGGTGGCTCGAGATATACAAGTTGTAACTAGCCTGCTGAAAGTGTAGTATTATTCAGCTTTAGCTAACTAACATTAGCTACGTGAATGTGGGGTGCTACACGTTATTTCCAGCTAGCTCCTTAAAAAAAATATTTAACATTTATTTAACTAGGCAAGTGAGTTAACAAATTCTTATTTTCAATGACGGGCTACCTACAGGGTCAGCCTCTGGAGCAAATTAGGGTTAAGTGCCTTGTTCAAGGATACCGACAGGTTTTTCTCTAACCTCTAGCCTACCTGCCGCCACTAATACTCTTTACTAGCTAGTTGGCGACTATTGTGGGCAGACTGGAGCTCCGACGTTACATAAAATTAAGTTTTTAACCAAAACTACTGATTTCAGCATTATAAGAATAGGCCACAACTACACACGACATCTGATCGGTGTAATTGCGGGCTATTCCTTGGGTGCTGAAATCAGTACTTTTGGATAAAAACTTAATTTTGTGTGACGTCGGAGCTCCAGTCCGCCTACCCCATTCATATGCGGTAAAGAAAAAAACTCGTTGGGGAAAGATCCCCAATCTGCTCTTGCCCCCCAGAAAAATGTGCCTACATTTAGGCAATTGTTTATATGTGTATTACATAAATCACTACGTTGGTGTAAAAATCGGAGTATAGTGCTTGTATGGATGTCAACCCCAATACATGTTAATGTCATCGTTTTTGTCCACACTGAATCTGTGTGATTTATGACCATCGAGAAGCCCGGTTGGGCTTTTTTCCTCATTTTTTGTCTGTCTATTTGTGCAAATAAACTCAACTAAACGGTCAAAACGACTGATTACCACCACCGATTTATGTATGCTACCAGTTTGTACGAACGGGAGTTAGTATTTAGCAGTCACTTCTTCTAAAATATTGCAGTCCTGTCAAATCAAAGATGATTTGTCACGTGCGCCGAATAAACGGGCGTAGACCTTACAGTGAAATGCTTGCTTGCAAGCCCTAACCAACAGTGCAGTTTTTAAGTAAAGAATAAGTATTAGGTAAACAATAGATACGTAAAGAAATAAAAAAACAAACAGTAAAATGACAGTAAAAATAACAGTAGCTATGCTATATACAGGTGGTACCGGTACAGATTTAATGTGCGGGGGTACCGGTTAGTCGGGCTAATTGAGGTAATATGTGCATGTAGGTATAGTTAAAGTGACTATGCATAGACGATAAACAGAGTAGCAGCAGCGTAAAATAAGGGTTGGTTGGGGAGGGGGGCGCGACGACGACACAATGCAAATAGTCTGGGTAGCCATTTGATTACCTGTTCAGGAGTCTTATGGCTTGGGGGGTAAAAGCTGTTAAGAAGCCTTTTGGACCAATACTTGACGCTCCGGTACCTCTTGCCATGCGGTAGAAGAGAGAACAGTCTATGACTGGGGTGATTGGAGTCTTTGACAATTTTTAGGGCCTTCCTCTGACACCGCCTGGTATAGAGGTCCTGGATGGCAGGAAGCTTGGCCCCAGTAATGTACTGGGCCGGACGCACTATCCTCTTTAGTGCCTTGCATTCGGAGGCCGAGTAGTATAACTGCAGTACATTTGTAGTTAGTGTATTATAACTGCAATTATTATCCAAAATAACACATTTTTTTACTGCAGTAATTTTGCAGTGTACACACGGCCATATTTCCACGTTTACAGCGCGTGTTATGGAATACATTTACATTTTATGTTTAGCAGACGGTTTTATCCAGAGCGACATACAGTAGTGAGTGCGTACATTTTCATACTGGTCCCCCGTGGGAATCGAAACCACAACCCTGGTGTTGCAAGCGCCATGCTCTACCAACTGAGCTACACGGGAGTGGAATACCTTCGCTAATTAACTATCTGCGACTCCAAATACATGTCTAAACGTGTGATAACACGTGTTGTGATTCTGGATGGCCGGTCGCTAGTAAGTATGACAAGAAACTGCCATATGGGGAATCGTAAGTGACTCGTTTCATTTTGTTCTTGAAACAATGTCTTGCTTTGAGGTGTTTTGACTGATTTCATGTCAATGCTAATATGGCTAAAAATAGCTACCTACTTAACCAACAACTGTAACTATGTATTTGAGACAAGTCGTCATTGTGCAAATGTTTTTTCAATAAACATTAGAGACTAGTTCTATCTCTAAACCAACCCTGTCTGTTTTGCCCGGTAGTTGCAGGCGTGTCGGGTTTGTTGCGACGTTAACTTGCTATGTCGCAGGAGCGACTCAAGACTGGGCCATCTGTTTTATGTTAGCTATAGTTAGCTATCTAACGTTGTGGGGTTAGTTAGTTAGTTAATCCGATTTTAAATCTACCTGAAATACGAAGCATTGTATTTGCTGCTCCATCAACATCAACTTGCTAATCACTTTGCATTGTCCTTTAGTTTATATTATGGTCTCGTTGGATGCATGTGACCATCAAGTAAGACATGTCACTGCATAGTTATTACAGTATCTAGCTAGATACTAATAATAATGCAGTGATTGTGTGTGGTCTGGTTGTGATTGCGAACACATAACCTTCAGATTTGTGGTAGTGCTCCAGCTCTGATCAAATAGCTTCACCCACCTCCACTTGACCACATCTGTTGATCATCAATCTGCAGGAAGAAGCTGTGTTGTCTCCCTGAACCCATGCACTGATTTGGGGTATTATTGCCTTTTGCACACCTGAGATCTATAGAGAGCTCACAGTCTTTTGATCCTCATGAAATGCCTAGTTTGTGTAGTTTAATAAAAACAATGGCACAAATGCTGTAACTTTTGAGTTTTGTTGGCCGGAGTGATTCTATGGTCATTGACTGGAGATTAGCCTACTCTGTCAGTTTAACAGGTGTTCAGATGTCACTGGTCCCGCCCTGTGTGGGGTTTAACCTCTAAAAGCCGTTGGGAAGGAGTTCTACTAAGTGAACATATGGAACTGTTTAAAGATGGTCATACCATGGATCATTTAGCTATTTGATTTGGAATTTTAGGACCTGCTTAAGTATATAAAATAATATATATATCATGGGGGCCAAACATATGTTGTTCCGACTGTGACGATTAGAACTAATCCAAAACAAAAATCGTGGATAGATGGCAGCATTCGCGCAAAACTGAAAATGGAACCACCGCATTTAACCACGGCAAGGTGACTGGGAACCTAGACGTGTACAAACAGACCATCTATGCGCTCCGTAAGGCATTCCGAGGCAAAACGACACTACAGGGACAAAGTGGAGTCTCAAATCAGACACAAGATTTATGTGGCAGGGACTCCAGACAATCACAGATTATAAAGGGAAAGCCAGCAATGTCGCGTACACCAACGTGGACAAGCTAAACACCTTCGCCCGATTCGAAGAAAATGTAGAGCCGCCGACGCAGGCCACCGCCACTCACAAGGACTGTGAGCCCTCGTTCTCCGTCGCCGACGTGAGTAAGACGTTTAAGCGTGTTAACCCTTGCAAGGCTGCCGGCCCAGACGGCATCCCAAGCCGCGTCCTCAGAGCATGTGCAGGCTGGCTGGTGTGGTTACATACATATTCAATCTCTTTCTATCCCAGTCTGTTGTCCCCACTTGCTTCAAGATGTACACCATTGTTCCTGTACCCAAGAAAGCGACAGTAATTTAGTTAAATTACTATCACCCTATAGCACTGCGTTCTTTCACCATGAAGTGCTTTGCGAGGCTAGTTAAGGATCATATCATCTCGACTTTATCTGACACCCACTACAATTTGTATACCCAACAGATCCACGGATGACGCAATTGCCATCGCACTGCCCTATCCCATCTGGACAAGAGGAATAACTATGTAAGAATGCTGGTCATAGACTGAGCTGTAGTCTTCAAGCTCATCACTAAGCTCGGGGCCCTGGGTCTGAACCCTGACCTGTGCAACTAGGTCCTGGAACTCCGGTGACAACAACCCCGCCATGCTGATAGTGTTCCCGGGGGCCCCACAAGGGTGCGTGCTCTACCCCCTCCTGGACTCCCTGTTCACTCATGAACATGACATGACGGTGGTAGGCCTGAACACAGACGGAAATGAGTCCGCCTACAGGGAGGTCAGAGACTTAGCAGTGTGGTGCCAGGACAACAACCTCTCCCTCAACGTTAGTAAGACCAAGATCTTCAAAAGGTTCTACAGCTGCACCATCGAGAGCATCTTGACTGGATGTATCACCGCTTGGTATGGCAAATGCACCGCCCTTGACCGCAGGGCTTTTATCGCCAGGCCATCAGACTGTTAAGTAGTCACCACTAGGCAGGCTCCGCCCTGTACCCTGCCCTGAACTTAGTCACTGTTACTTGCCAGCTACCACCCTGTACTCTACCCTGCACAGTAGACTGCTGCCCTATGTACATAGTCATTGAAGACTGGTCACTTTTTAATAATGTGTACATACTGTTTTACCCACTTAATATGTATTTACCGTATTCTAGTCAAGGCTCATCCTTTATAACTACTGCTGTACACACATTTTTATTCATATACTGTCTATACACATTATTATATATGTGGACACCCCTTCATATTAGTGGATTCAGCTATTTCAGCCATGCCTGTTGCTGACTGGTGTATAAAATCAAGAAACACAGACATGCAATCTCCATAGACAAACATTGGCAGTAGAATAGTCCGTACTGAAGAGCTCAGTAATTTTCAATGTGGCACCCTCATAAGATGCTACGTTTCCAAAAAGTAAGTTTGCCTAATTTCTGCGCTGCTATAGCTGCCCCGGTCAACTGTGAGTGCTGTAATTGTTAAGTGGAAACGGCTCAACCGTGAAGTGGTAGGCCACACAAGCTCACAGAATGGGACCGGCGAGTGCTAAAATGCGTAGTGTGTAAAAATGGTCTGTCCTTGGTTGCAACACTCACTACCGAGTTCCAAACTGCCTCTGGAAGCAACGTCAGCACAAGAAATGTTTGTTGGGAGAGTCATGAAATGGGTTTCCATGGCCGAGCAGCCGCACACAAGCCTAAGATCAGCATGCACAATGCCAAGCGTTGGCTGGAGTGGTGTCAAGCTTGACGCCATTGGACTCTGGAGCAGTGGCAACGCATTCCTCTGGAGTGATGAATCACGCTTTTACCATCTGGCAGTCCGACGGATAAATCTAGTTTTTGCGGATTCCAAGAGAACGCTACCTACCCTAATGCATAGTGCCAACTGTAAAGTTAGGTGGAGGAGGAATAATGGTCTGGGGCTGTTTTTCATGGTTCAAGCTAGGCCCATTAGTTCCACTGAAGGGAAATCTTAACACTACAGCATACAATGACATTCTAATCAATTCTGTGCTTCTAACTTTGTGGCAACAGTTTAAGAAAGGACCTTTTACTGTTTCAGCATGACAATGCCCCTGTGCACAAAGCAAGGTTCATACAGAAATGGTTTGGTGAGATCGGAGTGAAAGGACTTGACTGGCCTGCACAGAGCCCTGACCTCAACCCCATCAAATACCTCTGGGATGAGCCAGTCCTAATCGCCCAACATCAGTACCCAACCTCTTTGTTTTATTTTTTAGATACATTGTTAGGCCGTAATGTATGTCCTTCATTTCTACTGTTTCTCATATTTTTGAGTCTGTTTTAAGTTGTTTCTAAGCACAGTTCTCAAAAACACTTACGATAACCCCTGTTTGTTTTAGTGATAATGATATGAGTGTTGTTTTAGATATAGCTAGTAGCTAATCTGCTTTTATTTTAAGCACCAGACCTGAATTGAACTAATACTTGAGATATTGCTGCATTCCCTTCCAGTTTTTCCCTTGATGCTTTATTTTAATAATTTGTTTCCTGGAAAAATTGTATTCTAGAAAGCATCAGGTGCATTGTTTAGTGTATTATGCATTTATAAATGGTTAAAACCTTTTTTCTTATTTATCAATCAGTGACATGTCTCCATAATGACACTAAAAGCTGGAAATGCCAAATCTTTCATAGACTTGTCTTTCAGTTCTTTACAATTTGTAAGCAGTGCTGGGAGAGAATAAAAGCTGTGTTGCAGTGACCATGTCATATCTACAGTGGACACTGTGTGATGTCTTTAGCCTCCCTCTGTGCTGTGTTTCAGAACTGCGCTGCAGCCCTGGACAGTTTGCCTGCCGCAGTGGGAAGATGCAATGCATCCCCATGTCCTGGCAGTGTGACGGCTGGACGGCTTGTGAGGACAAGAGTGATGAGTTGGACTGCCCCCGTGAGTGAAACGTCTTTTAACCCTTTACCCAGACTACAACCTGAACTCTAGTTCCCTTTCCAATCAATCATGGCTGGGAATTGCCAGGGACCTCACGATACCATCATGATACTTTGGTGCCGATACAATATGTGTTGCGATTCTCACTGTTCGATATGTTTTGCAATCCGATGCTGCGATTTGAACCTTCAGAAGGTTTTTTTTATGAACTGCAGCCAGTAACCTCAGTACATTCCTTTTATTTAAATACTGCCTCCTCTGTACCCTCTCTCTCGCTCCCTCTCTCGCTCCCTCTCTCGCTCTCTGTTCCTCCCTTTCAGCCATGAAGGAGGAGACGTTTCACTTTGCCAATGGGTTTGGTAACGGGTTTGACCAAGTGGAAGATGTCATCGGTGTTGCCCAGCCTGTGCGCTTTAACAGTAAGACCCACATCTAACTCTCACTGCTCATCCCAAAAGATTAGCTACAAATATTTGTATTTGTTGTTGCTAAAAGAACCAATGGAAAGCTTTGTTACTGGACATAATTGTAGGAGCTCTAAAGCACCTTTCCCCTCCACAGAGAAGTGCCCTAGTGGGTGGCATCACTACGAGAAGACAGCCAGCTGCTACAAAGTGTACCTGAGGAATGAGAACTACTGGCAGGCTGTGGACACGTGTCAGAAAGTCAATGGCTCGTTGGCGACCTTCGTCACCAACGAGGAACTGCAGTTCATCCTAAAGATTGAGGTGGATTTCGACGAGGAAGTGTGTGAGCGCAGAGACCAGTGCAAGTGAGTGTGTTAAGAATGTGTTACATGAAGTAACAGTGTTTATGAATGCTTGAAAGGCCGAGGCAGATTCCTTACTGTACAGACTCATTTGTTATTATTTAATCCACTTTCTCTCTGTTTCAGGTTCTGGGTGGGTTACCAGTATGTCATCACCAATCAGAACCGTTCACTGGAGGGCCATTGGGAAGTGTCAAATAAAGGTGGGTGTTCATTTTATATAAAATTATATTGTGCTTGAATCCCAATGAAAATAAGCATTAGGGAGCAGATGCAAGTCATTGTCATGCTCGAACCACCATGATCAGTCAACGCATTAAACCTGTTTTTGCCTTATGATTCATCTTGTACCTTTCTCTCTCTCTGTTCCCTTACAGGGTCGATGCAGGTGTTCCTGCCGCCAGAGGGCCTGACTAACTTCGGAGAGGCATCTCCAACCCAGGACAACGTCTTCTGTGCCCAGCTGCAGCGCTTCCAGATCAAGAGTATGAACGAGCGCGGCCTTCACAGCTGGCATGCCGAGAACTGCTACAAGAAGTTCCCCTTCCTGTGCAAGAGGAGTACGTCTGCTCTTATCGAAACCCAATGACCTATGCAGCTTCACAAGCGATCAAAGTTGCTCATCTGAAACCTGGTTGTTTGAGTCACAAGATTTAATGAAATTCTGTATCAAAAGCCATGGGTGATGTAATGCAACGCGTAACCAAATCAGGGAATTCCAGCATCCTGTGTTGTGTTGGTGTAGGTATAGTTTGTTGTTGGTTCTGGTCTTAAACCTTTGATTGTCTTTAACAGGGCAGACTTGTGTGGACATAAAGGACCAGGTGGTGACCGAGGGGTATTATTTCACCCCTAAGGGGGAAGACCCGTGCCTTAGCTGCACGTGTCACGACGGCGAGCCAGAGATGTGTGTCGCTGCGCTGTGTAATCGTCCGGAGGGCTGCAAGAACTTCGGCAAGGACCCCAAGGAGTGCTGCAAGTTCACCTGCCTGGACCCAGGTACTATCTAACTACTCACACAATTCCCTAAACAAAAACGAGAAACTATGGGGGTTTGTGAATATTCAACAAAGCTTTCTTGTCCTGTCATGTTGCTCAACAAACACTTGAAATTTTATAAAAATGTGGACCCTGTCTTTTAGAAGGCAGCAGCCTGTTTGACACAATGGCCAGTGGGATGCGTCTGATCATCAGCTGTGTCTCCTCCTTCCTCATCCTCTCTCTGCTGCTCTTCATGGTGCACAGGCTCCGGCAGCGCAGACGCCAGCGCATCCAAACACTCATTGGAGGTAACCGTACGCATCATATAATCACACTCATACAAACGACAGATGGCACCAAGTTCACTGCCGTCCCTTGGGGAAAAGCCCTGTTTGGCCTTTAAATAAACACAGGGAACACCTCTCCTAACCAGCCTGTACTAGCCTATAGCCTGTCTCTGGTACTTCAGTGTATTCACATTTTTATGCATTTTACTTGAGTGTCAGTAGTAAAACTTAATCAACTGCATTGAATGATGATTGGTTGGTCTCACTCTGTCTTTCTCTTTGCGCTCTCTATCCTCAGTGCACCATTTTAATCTTGGGCGGCGAGTCCCAGGCTTTGACTATGGCCCGGACGCATTTGGTACTGGCCTCACTCCCCTGCACCTCTCTGATGATGGAGAGAGAGACGCATTTCATTTCCAGGAACCTCCACCTCCCTACGCTGCCTACAAATACCCTGACATCCAGCACCCAGACGACCCCCCTCCTCCCTACGAAGCCTCCATCAACCCCGACAGCATCCTCTATGTGGACCTCGGTAGGACCACCCTGTGCTGTTAATGTTAACGTGTTTTTCCTCACTTCCTGTGATAAACCAGTTGTGATTTTTACTAGACTCAGATACTAGGTTGAGTATCGTAACTGTTTCTGATCACTGTTCTCGTTGTTCTCCACAGCACGCCATGGCGTTCAGATGATCCCTAGTCAGATGAGGGATGTGGTGGATGCCATGACAGACGCCCCAGCGTCTCCTGTCTCCGAGACGGACCCTGTGCCAATGTCCTCCCAGGAGCGGGAGGACTCAATCGACAGCAGCACCCTCCTGGTGGGGCCCGACACCCCCACAGACAGTCACGCCCCTGACTTCATGCTAGACTGCAGCAGCAGCTCCTCCCTCAGCACTGTGGAATAGGACTGGGGGAGCGGTGGGGGGGGGGGGTCTGCTCCCGTCTGGACCTACCGATTGAGAGAGGAGGACAGTGGCAAACTGGTCCATCACATGGGGGTTCATTAATTAGAGGTGAGGGTGGGAAGAGACTGGAATGGGATGGCAATAGATCGAGTGTAGAGACGTTATCAGGGTAGACTGATGGACCAGTCCACTTCTTGAGGTGTGCAGAGATGAGGAGAATCGGAACTGGTGTGTTTCTTAAACAGGTGAACTGAAACCAATAGGGTGTCTGTCAGAAACGTAACCTCTACAGTTGAACTTGGGAGAAAAGCAGTGGATCAGACCGGTTTCTTATAGGTGAACACAGACGGACGAGTAAGACAATCAAAAGGATCTGGAAGACTGATGATTCTGTACAGAGAAGACGAACACTACACCAGGCTGAGCTTCGGCTTCTAGTTTTAATTTGTATTATTTGGTTTGTTTGAGCTTTATGCTCAAGATTGACCCCATTATAAATACTCCCTCAGGCATTACACCAGTTAATAATGAAAGGGGAGGTAGATGATCCACTTCAGCTTAAGTCCTTTGTATTTCTTAGTTTGCATCCTACTGCTTATATATATATAGATATTTTTTTTTTAAACCTTTATTTAACCAGGCAAGTCAGTTAAGAACAAATTCTTATTTACAATGACGGCCTACCTACAGGGACAGCCATAGTAGTACGGCGCCCCTGGAGAAAATTAGGGTTTAGTGCCTTGCTCAAGGACACATAGACAGGTTTTCACCTTGTCGGCTCGGGGATTCAATCCAGCAACCTTTGGGTTACTGGCCCAACACTCTGACCACTAGGCTACCTGCCGCCCGCTTATGTCCTGCAGGCTGAGGCAGAGCTTGGATTGGCAGTTGTTGACAATGACTCACATGACTCTCCTCCATTAATTAAATACATTATTACATTTCCATTTTAGTTATTTAGCAGACCCTCTTATCCAGAGCGACTAACAGTTAGTTAGTGCATACACGTTCATACTTAAAAAAATAAATACGTACTGGTCCCCCATGGGAATCAAACCCACAACCCTGGCATTGCAGGCACCACGTTCTACCACCGGAGCTACACGGGACCTATTATTTTCCTATCCCAAGCACCACCTCTGAACTTGGATTTCTGCAGTCTCCAATCAATCTGATATGCTAAGTCGTCTTCAAGAATGATAGCACAATGTTAAATCGACAAATGAGAGGTTCTGCTACAAGAGGTTTCTTAACCTTGGTTATGGTTGTTGTTAGCTCCAGCTAACACACTGCTATGTGTTCATGTATTTTGTGACGACGAGGTACAATAATCTTGCTACAATATTGCATTTTGTTCACGAGTTCTTGTTGAAGTAGATGTTCATTGGTTGAGTATTGTGTCCTTTTCTTGGGTAAGAAGTAGGCTGGGAATTGTTGGGATCAGAACATCGATGATGGGTCCCCCATGTTAGTCAATGAGTTCACCACATGAAAGAGAATGTCAATGGTGAGTGTGATTTAAGGTTAGATTTTCATGTGTAACTCGTAGCGATGGTTACTTACTGTTTTATACCCCATCATGACATTTGTAAAAGGTAACTTCTTTAGATAAAGGGTTCTCTTCATGAAATCATATTAACGGTTAATACTAAATTAATTCTGTTTTACCAATCTGTTACTTGACTGTGTGTATGTATGAGTGTATGTATGCACGTGTGTATATAAAAACACAATTTAAGTTTTTCAACATTTTGCACATCACCTGTTTGCCACGTAGCTCTGTGCATTTGCTTTCAATGTCATGAAAAAGTATTTTAAAACTGAATATATTTTGCATAAGAATCATCAACTGTGTCATTTTTGGAAGCTGTCATTGGATCCACTGTAATATGTTTTCTTATCAATCTACATTGTTGTCTGTGTATTTTAGATTCAGACTATAACTTGGCAAAGTTGATATGACATGGGAGGTTACTTCGTTGGGTTTTAACAGTAGCCAATATGGCATTGGGTGGCCATCCCCTTCTCCTGTTTCATGTTAATGACGGACAGTAAAATCTAATGCTGTAGTAAAAAAAAAAACGACTAGGAAAGCCACATAATTTGACCCCATTGTGACTCATAAGATGTATAGACCGTCATGTTTGTTCACCCGTAGAGTTGAAAGGCGAAAGGAGTTAGAAGGCTACAATGCTGGGCCTATGAAAACACAAAGACCCCTATGAGGGTTTTGGAACTATTTTGATCCAAGTCCTTACCAGCCAGGATCTATATAGCATGGTCATCTATTTGGCTTAAGTCTATCACCAGCAGCACTGAAATGGCTGAAAATCCGCCTTGAGAATCGCAGCTTTGTGTGTACTGTGTTTATATACAGATGTATGTACAGTGTGTGGCATTGCATATATTTTTTTTTTGTAATGTTCTTCGGTAGGTCTCAAGTTGTTTTGTATTTTTTTCATCATAGACCGTCCTTTTGTGGATTATCCAAGGAAATCATGTCATGAATTGTTAAAAAAATAAATCTTAAACTTTTGGTGTGCATGCGTGTATGGGGGATGGTGTTTGGGGATCAGATCTCTCTATCTTTGGTTTGAGTGTGTTTTCAGCTTGTAGGGACCAACAGAGCATGTTTTAGTCTAGGCATGATGAGAGAATGTCTTTCCCACCAATTTATAATTTTAAACATTTTCTGTTCATATTGGCCCAGGTTTAGCTCACAGATGCTTGCTTACAGGTTGATGTAGATGAATGCATTGGAACCGCTGTCCCCAACCCCAACTGTGGCATTTACACTAGTTTATTTGCTATCGATAGACAAAATGGTGGCGTGAAAATTGAACTTTCAATGTGTTATAAAAAAATGCAATAGCTGATACATTTAATTGTATTTTATTTCATAGATTTTAATAGATTCTATGTATTTTTCTGAAGTAATGTACATCTAATCAAATGCCAAATAAATTGTATCATGAAGAATAGCTGCCTGTTGTGTGTTAGGCCTGTAGTGGTAGCAGAGAACTTGATACCATAGGATGAATAGTCCTACCTACATCTGCCTAAGCTATACATGCTTCATCAGTCTTGGCATTTGTCAAGGGAATCCCTCAGCCGTTGTGCCCAAATGTCAGGGGATTAACATGAGATGTGGGAAATCCCTAAATCAGTGTTGCTGATGAAGGGGAGCCCTGGAAGTTGTTAATTAATCATATGTGACATTCATCATTAAAGACCACTGGCAATAACACACTCCACTGGCCAAACGGAGAAGGAAAAAAAGCTTGACATTCAATTTCATAGTCCTTTTTAAGCTTAGAATTTGCACAGAACCCTAAGCACTGATAAGGCCTGCCTCTTAGATTTTTATTTAGACTTTAATTAGACCTATTGAGTGCTTGTTTATTGGGAAATTATTTGGCCAACCATGTTTTTTTTACAGGTTTACACAATGGTGAATAACAGCTTTGTTCTAAATGTCCTTTATATTTTCCAAGGTGGGTAGCTGTTATTGCTATTTCTGCTCACATGCTGTTTAAGTATGTATTATATCACAGAGGATAAGAATATACCCCTGCACATTGACTCGGTACTGGCACTCCTTATATAGCCTTGTTATTGTGTTACTATTTCTTTTGGCAAATATTTCTTACTTTTTAACTTGGCACTGTTGGGAATGGGCTAGTAAGGTAGCATTTATAAAGTGTACACCTGTTGTATTCGGTGCATGTGACCAATAGAATTTGTATTAATGTCCTTTACTGACCATACCTTGATGCTATCGATAATATAAAGTGATTGATGTCATACTCAGTCGGAGTCCCTAGCGCAGACAGAAGGGTATTGTTTATCCAATGACAGTGTCTCCCCATTTCTGAATGTTGGTTTATTCATGTTGCTCATCATGGGTTAAGTTATGCATGTGTTCTCCATTGAGGTTTCCAACATGGAACCTTTATTTATCCAACATCCTGTGTCAGTTTTCGTGTTTACTGTACATAAAACTGGATCATCCAGTAATTGCTCTGTCCCAACACTGAAATGTAATGCATTCAATTTAGTTAAATTAACTAGAAATCATTTGAAAAAAAAAAAAATGCCTTTATTTTCCATTATTCTTTTTCATACATTTCCTGTGTAATAGACATGAGAAACAGGCTGGTGATTCCACCCTATTCCTATGCCATTTCTGCACCATAATGCTTCTTCCCCTTCTCCACACTGCAAACAAGTTTTCATAGAATTTACAACAGAAAATAAAAAAATAAAGCTTGACACAAGCTGAAAATACTGCCACCAGCTCCACATTCACCAGCTCTGTCTGACACAGATCTCTCCAAGTTGTATTTCTGTAGCAAATCCCCAGGAACAAAAAAATATATATATATTCACAGTTAAAGTATTTATATATTTTAAGATTACAAAGGAAATGGGCAGAGAAAATGAAGACGTTTCTACAAGAAACAATCTTTCAAAGGGAAGTGGAGATCTTATTTTCTGTACAAGATGCACCTTTGCTTTAAATAAACAATTCAACCCTTGTGAATATTTTTTTTTACAGATTCCTTTTTTTTTTTTTTACTGATCCCTGAAAATACCACATTAAATACTGTCTTTGTTAAAAAAAAAAAGAAAAGATGCATCATTAAGGATTCTCCATGTGACAAAAAAAAAAGCTTCAGGTCTTCTATACAAGTGATCCTGTACAATATAAACATGGTTGTTAAAACAATTTTTATAAGCTATCCAACTGAATGCGAAGCAATGAATGACTTGGTCTTCAGAGTTCTGATTGGCTAGGAGGGCGTAAGCGGAAGTGCAAGCCTCTAGTGCATTCACAAACATGAATGATTCATGAAACTGAATGACAAGAGACAATACCCACGTGACAAACATACACAAACAGAAGATTGAAGCTTGGGGTTCTTAGTGTGGTGATGATTAGATAGAGTGAGGTATGTTGGGATTGTTTTAGATTAGAATCAGTTCTGTATGGGGAGTAGAATACTGAGCTACCTGTACGGTGACGGCTGAAAAAGCACCATGAGGTGGACACTTAAACCAGTCATCAACACACCACCAGACAGTGAGGGAAAACAATTCGCGTACACATTCATGTCACACAATACAAACACATTCACACGGGTGAAAATAGACAGCATTTCATAAGTTCAAGCGCATTAACACAGTTGCAAGCGGCAGCTTCCAGAAACACTTTTGCCTTGTAGTCATGAAAACCCCAGAAGCATACACATAGATATGGCACTTATGATTCAACGTCAATTCATAAACATACTTCTTTTCTAGCCACATCCCATTCCCAGGCTTCTGCCAAGGTCATTATAATGTAAAAAGTTGCAGTCTGTGTGCTTTCATAGAGAACATTGGAGTTCCATTTAGCTAGGTTTCACCTATATTTACTATCATTGTCATGTTGTCAACTTTATAGAGCATTAAGTGAATACCTTTCTCAAGATAGAACACTGGAAACGCAGTGGCCATCGATTTGGTTTCCGGACAGCATTGGATGAGCTTTAGGAAGAAAAGCACGCAAAGCTAATAGTACTTGAGGACAGGCAGAGTCTTTTAAATGGTGAATCAGTTTTATAACCCTTCTACATGGGAACCTCGACAAGCTGTCCGTCGTGGATGGATGTCATGTTGGAGGTGAGAAGGCATCCTAAAGTCAAAGCATTTCAATACAATCTGTATACTTATATCAGCAGTCTCACTGTGCAGTGATAACTAAGATTGTAATGGAAGGAATTATGTGCCTATGGTCGCTCTTGGTAACACTATACTACATTACGGCGTAAAGGTTAAATTGTGTAAATACGTTTCTACGGTAGGCATCTTGCGTTCTTTTCCTCATTCACCATTTTTACAATATGGCCTACAGAGAGCAGCACATAGTGTTTTTGGGGAAGATGAGATGGTAGGAAAGGTGACAACAGAAATGATGGAAAAACCACTGGAATAAACCTTAATACCATTTTTAAATCTCTGAAAGCGTATTCCTTGATTTTGCATAAAGAAACAGACAGCAGCATACTCTATATTATTTGCTGGTATGAGCAGGTATGGATTCATCTCCAGTGATATCCACATGTTTGTGAATTGATGACAGAATTAACCATTCTGTTGCATTCTGTAGCTGCATTTACTATAACAACTAAGGGGTGTTAAGCAAGTAAAGGCATCCACACAGGCTTCTTCTTGGACAGCAAACCCATTTCTCAGGACCCCAAACCTACTTCCGGTCTGTGCCACTATGACCACCACATGGTGAAAATAGTGTTGTCTCCCGTGGGGGAGGCTGTGTCACTCCCACAGCGACAAGTGTTTTCATTGTGCGTGTCAACAGTATCAATGAGCAGCTTAAGGTGTGTGTGTGTGTGTGTAGGGGTAGAATGGGGGGCTACGTACCACATGTGGTCTCCATAAAGCTTATGAAACAAGTGGGAATAGGTCAAACTGTACAAGCTAAGACCAGAAAGGGGGGAACCATGCTGAATGGAAGAGGGAAGCCAGATGGTACAGCGTTGTGGAAATTCAAGGGTCACTGGGAGACTATTAGAAAACCCATGTTTAGTTCTGTTTTAAAGAGCACCTGGAATCGTAAACAATCTTGAGTTAATATCTGTGCGTATAAAAACAGTCCCAGACTGGTAGCTGCACTGTAGCCAGACGACGGGTTGGTTTTCATCTCTGGTTTTTCCACCCCTCCTCTTCTGTCCTTGTGTTTTTAGCATGGCGTCTCTATGTGTGCGTGTCCAGGAAATGGGGACAACGTTTGTTGGGACAGTGCTTGTTGTTTTCTGGGAGGTTTGCCCCTTGGCCAGGGGCTAACGTTAGTTCAACGTTCCCCTACAGTTCTCTGCCCCACACAAGCAGGGGATCTTCTCATCCTCGATGGGGAACTTGTAGTCGTAGGTGATCTCCTCGTTGACATTGATGGGTTGTCGGGAGTAGATGACAATCTTTTTCTGTGACTCCACTGTGATCACCTTAGCGTAGCAGTTGGGCTGAGAAGAACAACACAGTGGTGTTAGCATCCATGTTTTTGCTAGCCTAGCACTGTGGAACTGGGTCGATTCATTGACATTGACTTGATTAGGTTTTGCTCCAGCTCTTGAGAGGAGACACTTACATTGCAGCTGTGGTTGATGAAGCGGGCGAAGTTGCCACACTTGGTGGCGTCTATGATGGTGTCATGGTCCACACGGAACATGTAGCTGCTCCCGATGCCCTCGTCCTCGTAACGCTTCTCCCTCATGTCAGCAATCACCTGGACACAGGATTGGATGGGTTTATACTCAGCCTGCTTAACATTCACCTGTATAGCACGATGTTTTGCAGCCGGCACAAAGAACATGGTAGTAGTGTTGGATCATTTCTAGAAAGCTTCCCATCTGTACATAACCTCCCTCAGACTGAGAAGACAGTTGTGTTCTACTCACCTGTCTGATGTTCTGCCCCACGTACTCAATCACCATCTCATCAGCAGCAATTGGCTCCATTGCGAACAAGCCCCAGTCGTGGATGTGCGACTTACAGAACCGAATCTTCTTCTTACGGAACTGGGGAAGAGTGTAAATTTTTTTGTTGAAGTGACAGTATTGCATTGACAGACGTACAGTGTAAAATAACAGTAGTAGTGTGTGGGCTGTTTGGCCTTTGGTTACCTTCAGCTGGTTGAACTTGAGCAGGTCGCTGTCACAGCTGAAAGAGGACAGCAGGCGGCGCTGTTCAGACCGACGCTCAGAGCCAGCTCTGGTGGAGACTAGGGGCTGTGCGGGAATACTCATGCCCTGCAGAGAGAGAGGGATGGGGGAAGGGAGAGAAAGAGAGAAAGAGAGAGAGAGAGAGAAGGATGAATTTCTACTCCACAAGCTCAAGACACAAACAGATGAACAGAGACACCCTCGCTGATTTGAACTCAAGCCCACCAGCCCACTCTCTGCTAAAACCCACCTGCATGTCTAGAGGCCCCTCCTCCAGTAGGTGCTTGTTGCTGTTGAGGTATTTGATCTTGTCCTTCTTGTCGATCTTGTAGTAGCCCTCGCTACGGGCACAGCCAGTCATGTGATCCCTCATGCCATCGTCCCTCCTCTTCCTCTTCACCGCCGGGATGTTGGTAGGTACAGAGGTAGTCAAGGGAATAAATAGATAAGACCTTGGTTTGGTGGAACCCTGACCAAGCACTTCTAATTTCCTACTTTTTAAAATGCTTGATGACTGAGCAATACTAAAAGGGCAGTAACAAAGGGACAATGAAAAAACAGCAACTCTGCCAGTAGTAAAGGATATGAGGGTGCTGGACCCACAGCGTGTCGTTGAGCCAGTCGTTGCCGTTGTCCTGCTGCAGCATCTTGTCGTAGGTGACCTGCAGGTGCCGGATGTCCTCCTCATCGATGCCGTCGTTCCAGATGTCGTACAGGATGGTCATCTCCTCAAACTCTGAGCGCGGAACGTAGTGGGACCACGGCGGCGTGGTCACAGGGGAGTGGCTGGCCAGCAGCAGCTCTTGCCACCCTCGCCGCACCTTACGGGCAGGCTTCTGCGCGTGCTCCTCTTCTTCGTAGGGGAGGAACCGGCCGTCAGGGGGCAAAACAGTATGCAGCTCCGTCTCCCCTTCCCTGAAGTCCAGGCCCACTGTGGAGGAGTCTAGCCCAGCGCGCCTGGGGATGTCTGGAAGAGTGGCTGCAGCAGCCGTATCTGCAGAGAACTCTCTGAGCTGGGCATCATGAGGCAACGATGGGGGCATGGAGGTAGGAGTTATCAAGAGCTCCATAAACTCAGTCTTAGGAGAGGTCAGTGCTGCAGACTTTTTAGTCTTGGGTCGCCCAGGCTTCTTCTTAGGCGGGGTTGTGTCCGGGGGCACGGGGAGGACCGGGACAGCAGACAGGTCTTTTGGCACGCTGGTTAAGGCCTCTCCCTGGAGGGAGCCGGGGGGCAGGGTCTGATTGGCCAGGGTGCTGAGTGGAGGCTCCTTGAACAGCAGGCTTTCTGAAGAGGCTTTCCAGTGGATGGGCAGGCCAGCAGCCAGGGCTGTGTGGTCTGGGAAGACGGGGGTGAAGGTCAGATCTCTGCCGGGGGTTCGGGGGATACCTGCACTCAGGACGGGAGACTGGGCAGGGTAGGAGAAGGGGCTGCCGGATATGTGGGGGGAGCTGAGGCTGGCCAGGCTGCTGCCAGTCAGAGGGGCATCACTGCCAGGCGTGACGGGCACGTTCTCTGTGCTGTTCTGGGACTTACCCAGGCCCCTTGCCCGGTCCATCAGGTCCCTGCCAGGGGTGCGGGGCACATCCTCGTCTGTGGACAGCCTGGCCCTAAATGGGAGGGGAAGGTCCAGCAGGGGGCCAGGAGGTGGCAGCAGGAGGGAGTGGCCCTCCATGGCCGGGGTAGGGGGTAGGGGGAGATGCATAGATGGGACTACAAGAGATCTAGGGAGGGCTGTGTCAGGCTCCAGGTATGCAGGAGCTCCTCTACCTGGAGTACAGGGCAGATCCTCGTCCTCTGTGTGGGCCTTGGGTCGAGTGTCCTGGTCGCTGTCAGCCAGTGAGCCTGTTGGCGTGGGCGGCCGCAGGTTAGTAACATCGTCCTGCAGCTCCATCTTAAATACAGGGATGGCGACTCCCAGGTCAATGTCTGGCTCCTCAGCTGAAAGACAACACAACATGTCAAGACAAACTGTCAGTTAAAAGCAATATGCAGAGTGCAACATCTGAAACGGAAACTGAAACATGAAGCTTGTTTGGTTAGGTAATAGGAGAAGGTTAAGACCTGGGACTCCTTTGGGTGAAGGGGGCCGGAGGTCCTCCAGGCTGGTCCGGCCAGGCTCCGCTGCCTCCTCCCCCTCACTGAGGGCTCTGTGGTTGGGCTTAAGCTTCAGCCCATCCCTAGGCCTCTGGTCCTCCTCTAAACCAGCCAGCTCCAAGGGCTCGTCCTCTGGGGGAGGACCTAGGGGCGTGCTGGGGGCCTTAGGCTCCACCTCTTCCTCAGAAGAGGACGACGAAGAGGAGGAGGATGAAGAGGTCCGAACACGGTCCTCATCTTTATCCGGTAGACTCTCCACGTCTACCGCCTCCTCCTCCTCTTCCTCCTCCTCTGCCTCCTCCTCTGAACTGGATTCATATTCGGAGGAGTCCCCACTCGCAGAGGAGTCAGAGTGGACTTTAGAGGATGCTGAACTGGCAACGTCTGAAAGAGTGAGGAGAGAGAAACACAGACAGGACAATTACAGACGCAGCATTTACACACAGAGAACCAAATAACTATGGTCATTGACGTCAGCGTGTATTTACCCTCATCCGACGACTCAGAGGATTCGCCATCACTGGATGAGGCTGCCTCATCTTCGTCCTCATCCTCTCCACTCTCCTGAAAAGGTTCAGTTCCAGAGGTTAAAAGCTATTTAAAAAAAAAAAAAAAAAAAAAAATGGTTCTACAGTATGATGCCTCAGGTTGCCTTCTACCAATGAGCTGAAGCACCTGTTGAAGGTAGTTATGGTCAACACTCCCATTCTAGGCCATGTAGTAATTTGACTGACAGCTCACCTTGGCAGACGACAACCTGTCAGAGACCTCCGTCTCGTCAGGCTCCTCCTCCCTGTCGGACAGGGACTCCTCCTTTCCAGAGGTCTCTACCTTCTCCTCTCCCTCACTGTCCAGCTCCAGTGGCCGGGCATGTCGTCTCCGAGAAGCTGCGCTGTCCTCGTCCACCCTGGACCCATCTTCTGGGAGCTCTGATATGTCCTCCAGCTCATCATCCACCGGCGTGGAGGGCCGCGCTCGCTTAGTGTCCCCAGTGGAGGTAGTATCAGGAGGGTCCTTCCTCTTCACCTGAACACACACAAACACATGAATAATCTCTCCCACGGATTTGTATATTGCCAAATATAAAAAGTATACAAATATTTTCCAAAGTGCCAGAGACCTTTAGACATTTTCTTAGTCAATCCTAAAAGTGTCTGGAGGTACCTTGAAGGAGGGCAGGCGGATGGCTCCTCTGAGGCCAATGCCCAGGCCCATACCCTCGTAGCCTAGGCCCTCTCCCTTGTTCCAGTTCTCCAGTAGACTGGAGCCCATGGTCTCTTTGGGCTTGGGCTTCTCCTTCTCCTCCTCCTTCCCCTCGCCAGCCTTCACCGGGGTCAGGGACGCCTGGAGGATAAACAACAACATGGCACTCACATGAAAGCCTGTTAGCTATCTGGCCAGATAACACAGGAGAATCCTTGGCTAGAATAGCCATGCCATTACAATTAAATGCCAGCCAGAGTTGGTGAAATAGCAAAGTCAAAGTCTATCATTTGAACACATTCAAATAAATCTTCACTCATTACCTAGCTAATGTGCATTCAACTTCGCAAGAATTCAAGGTTAGCTGAGCTTTTCTGATTCAAAACATACCAGGAGTTTTAAATTAGTCTTTCCTCCAAAACATTATTTTGTATCCAAGCAGCCAAAAAAAACAAAGTTTACAGGCCCATTGAGAGCATCCTGTCGGGCTGTATCGCCGCCTGGTATGGAAAATACACCGCCCGCAACCATAGGGCTCTCCAGAGGGTGGTGCGGTCTGCCCAACGCATCACCGGGGACACACTGCCTGCCCTCCAGGACACCTACAGCACACGATGTCACAGGAAGGCCAAAAAGCCATGGCCTGTTCACCCCGCTATCATTCAGAAGGCAAGGTCAGTACAGGCGCATCAAAGCTGGGACAGAGAGACTGAATGTCATCCGACTGTTAAATAGCCATCACTAGCCGGCCTCCACCCAGTACCATGCCATAAACTTAGTCACTGTCACTAGCCGGATACCACCCAGTACTCAACCCTGCACATTAGAGGCTGCTGCCCTATGTACATAAACATGGAACACATCTCACTTTAATAATGTTTACATACTGTTTTTACCCATTTCATATGTATATAATGTATTCTAGTAAAGGCCATCCTATTCCTGTACATATACTATTCTATCCTACATATATACTAAATATTCTATCCATATACTGTCCATAATGTCTACACGCGCATACGTACATACACACACATGCCAAAACTATAGTTTATTAACATGAAATCTGTGGAGTGGTTGAAAAATGAGTTTTAATGACTGCAACCTAAGTGTATGTAAACTTCCGACTTCAACTGTACACACACACACACACACACACACACACAATATACACTGTATATAGATATAAATTGCCAAGAAACTAAAGATCTCGTACAACGCTGTGTACTACGCCCTTCACAGAACAGCGCAAACTGGCTCTAACCAGGTTATTCCATGTTGCCTATTTTCTGCCCATTAGCTGTGCAGGACAAAAACTCTACTATGACAAAACTGCTAGAGTGTTGTCACCGTTGGCAGCTCAGGATATGGTTGATTTCAGGGTCCGGATTCATGGGATAGAAAGGCTCCTGTCTTGGAGGATGTTGTGCCTCGGTCATATACAGTCAGGACAGGAGATAGGGCTGTGTATCGGCGCAATAGACAAAGCCTTTTGAGAACACAGGAGACGTTTGAGGACGCTGAACTGACATTGCTTGTTGATGAAATGTGTATGTTTGTAACAAATTAAAATAAAAGGTATTAAAAAAATTAAAAAGGAAGCTGTATTGACGTGGTTCTGAGTGATGGTTTACGACACCAGTGGTATATGTGTGGCAATGGCGGAATAACATTAAAAACTTGTTAACTATGATTGATGGTGATGGTCGTCTTTGCTCGCTGTAACCAACAAAGTTACGCTCACATGAGACTGAAGTGAGACTAGATAGGAGCTTGCTTTGGAGAAGGACTCACCTTGGCTGAGTTTTCTTTCTTCTCCCACCACTCGTCGAAGGCCCTGAAGGCCACCACCTCCACCATCTTACGGTTCAGGTCCCTCTTCATGATGGCCTTCAGCTCCTTCACGATGACCAGCAGCACCCCTTCCACGGTGGCCTTGTGAGGGTCCTCCTTAGCCTCGTAGCCCGGTGGAGGAACGGCAGGGTTGAACTTGGGCATGCTGGGGTGGGGCCAGGGTTGCTGCCTGTGGCCCCCTGTACTGGCTGCTGGGGTGCTACTCATGGACAAGGGTGGGTAGGGTCCCCCAAATTGCATGGCTGCTGACCCGGCTGCAGCCGCCCCTCCTGCGGTCATGAAGTGCGGGTAGGGGTAGGGCCCCCGGGTCTGGGCCATGCGACTCAGCATTTGGGTCTGCATCTGGAAGGACATGTGAACGCTGCCCCACTGAGGCAGGCAGCTCATCAACTCCATCTGCATCATGGGCACCATGCCATGTGGGTAAAGGTGAGGCAGCATGGGGTGTGGAACTCCAGGTGCCAGGTGTGGGCCCGGGACGGCAGAGAGGTGGTGTGGAAGACCGAAGCCTGCTTGAGGGGGTAGAGGGGGGAACCCGGGGGGTGGGAGGGGCATGGACTGCATGGGGGACACAGCAGAGTTGACCACAATCCCCTTGACACAGTCGCCACTGAGCGTGGGGGTGCCTGACATGTCGTCCTCGTCCGAGATCTCCATGTCTTCCCCAGAGGACTGATGGCTCTGTGTGGGAGGGAGAGGACAAGGTGTCAGGACATCTCTCTACAATACATGACCTGATAGCCATAAAGGAAGCATTCACATAATGAGCAAAGTTTCTATCTTCTCTACACATCCCTATTATGTCATAATAAATAGTAAACCCTGCCAGTCCCTTCAGTAAACTCCAAAATGCAGGCTGTCTAACACTAACCTTGATATTAGTGTCTAGAAAGGCACTAGTAGTATTTAGCAGCATGTGGTAAATTTCCTAATCCTTCAAATCATGAACAGCTAATTATTTGAAGGATTAGCCAAGTCTAAATATGTTCAGCCCAAGTGTTAGCACGAGTATTATCAAATATATACGTGACTTCTTGGCTACACAAAACACAACTGTTGATTTAATGTCCTTGAATAGCTGTTTGAAATAATAATATTGCATAGATTCAGTAACAATTCATTCTGAATGAACGCTTACAGGCGTGAATAATGACAAATTAATCCCAGAGCCTATTCATTTTAGCTTTCATTGATAAATCATATCTGGGTGGCAATGAAATCATGATTCATGAAACATACAAAACCACAAAGACTCAAAAAGCCTGGGGAGTGGTGTGTGTGTGCCAAACTGGCCATATTATTGAATTGTTTGCTTTTTGATAACATAAAACATACAGGGATGTGTGGCCAATCCTGATTGTCAGGCTCAACAGAACCAGGAAGTGGTCAGTTGAGTGTTGAATGGGGCTAACAGCCAGCTTGGCAACCCGTCTCATTAGTGTTAGAACGAGGAAGTGAAAGTGTTTTCTATCCCCCAACAGAAGAATGAGTCAGGTTTCCCAGTCACAGCACTGGGTGTGGGCCTACTATTACCAGGTCACAGGCTAGTTACAAACAGTGAGTACCAAACATGAGGAAAATAACTGTTTACACATCAAGAGAAGAGTTACTTCCTAAAGTATTTTTCTTTGACCATCAAATATGAGTTGAAACGATAGAGGTAGCCCGTTAGGCCCGAAAATTGTAACCTTTGCTTGATGTTTCTCTGAAGCATGTCTCCAGTTTGGTGTTTTGGATAAAATGTGTTATTGTGCCAGGTAGAGAATTAACTAGCAACTAGGAGCTTTGCATCTATTGCAAAAATGATTAATACATGGCTTGCAAACACAAAGCCATTCAAACAGAAACTAGTTCCGATGTCAGGGAAAAACAACTAAATTAGTTCTGATTTCAGGGGGAAAACAACACTCAAATGTTCTGTATCACTCACTGTATGTTGTTGATAACTTCACAGCACACCAAGTTTGGAACAGACCTATAAATAACGTCACTGTTTTGGTCACTGTTTGCTGTGAAACCAGAATGAACCATTTCCTCTAGTAGTATACAGATAGAAGAATGAAACAAAAGGGAAAGTGCAGGCTTGCTATCAGACACTGAAGCTTGTTTACTTCCTGTTTACTTCCAGTGCCCCCTCTGCATCTGCCAAATAGACCCGGCTACAAGTAGACATCTCCACAGCAATACTACTACTGTGGCCAATAACGTTATGTATGGAATGGAGTATCTGTTCCCCATTTCCATCTTCCACTTTCTAAACATTGCATCTACCTAAAATAAGGATGATACTGTTGGTTCTTACCTCCATTTTGTCTGTGGGTGTGTGGTTTCCAAGACGTCCATCCTTCAGGTCACTGGCGTTCTTCCCATGGAGATGGTCTGGAGAGCTGACACCCTTGAGGAGCGAGCCTGTTACAGGGATGGGCTCCTCATCATCTGAGTCAGGCAGGGGCGTGGGGCTGACGTCCTCCAGGCCCGTGCTAGAGGGCCGTGAGGTGTGGGTGCCCCCATAAGGAGGGATGGGGGACAGCTGAGAGGAAGAGGAGGAGATGGGGCTGCAGACCATACGCACATCAGTGTCTGATGAGTCGCCTCCAGGAAGGAAGGGAAGCTTCGTCCTTTTCTCCTTGAGCAGCATCTCAATACGTGAGTCCAGGCTATTTCGCTCTGACTCCAGGGTGGGGGTGCCGGGAGAGGGGGGGCAGTGCTTGGGTGTCAGGGCAGGTGGGGTGCTGGGATGGGCCTTGGGTTCAGGTGGCGGTTCTGGAATGGGTGGAGTAGCTGGCTTGTCCTTGACTGGCTTGAAGTCAGTGGCAGGGGCCATGGGGGGCCTCCGGTACTCTGCCTCCTGCTGGACGGGCTGGTGGAACGGAGGTTCTGAGGTGGGGAACGCAGGGGGCATCGGGGCCTGCTGGTAGGGGGAAAAGGCTGACTTAAAGCTGGCACTGGTAGGGGGAGGAGGTGTGTGGGCAAAGGATGAAGCAGAGGGAGGGGGTTCAGGTGGGGCAGGTTGGTGCTGCTTGAAGGCAGACTGTTCAGAGTTGCCTCGGTGGGAGGAGGATCCTGATCCCCCAGTGCCATGGACATAACGCCTCTCCGGTCTCCGGTTGTAAGCATCCTGGAACTTGCTCTCGTGTCTGCGAGACTTGTAGCCTCCAGAGCCTTCGGCCCGGCTAGACTGGTAGGCTGGGGTGGCCTGCCTGCTGGAATAGTTGGAGTCCTGAGAGAAGGGGGTACTGGTCTGGCGTGGGGTGTGCGGGGTGCCCTGGGACTGCGGAGTGTCTTGCCTTAGGCTAGAGTAGGCCGTGTCCTGGGATAGAGGGGTGGTGCTGGAGGCAGTGCTGCTGGGGGTCACTGTGCCTCCCATTGCAGCAGACGAGCTGCTCTCAGAGAGCCGGCGTAGGGGCTCACAGGCCTGGGGAGGGACACACCAAACTCTGCTTAGGAAACACACTCACAGATGGCACTTCATACTTTCAACTGCTGAAACCTATATAACATCCACCCGCATTGCCCATTTAATGTCACAATCAAGTTCAGGGTTTAAAGTGAAAATAATGCAACTTCATGCGTCTTGAGCACACAGCAACTGTTATGATTTCACTTAACAATAACTATATCTAAAGATGTAGGGTCAGATTTTTGTTTTTGCAACACTTCCCAATATGCATTAATTCAAACTGCTTAAGACAGCCGAGCATTGCTTGCAGGAGAAGCTGTGTAGTAGGGCTATGGCTCAAAGTACAGACAGGCTTACAACAGCTCTGCCCCTTTCCTCTGCAGACAGAGGTTCTGGACAACATTCCACCTGGGCCCCATTTTACCACCTGCTGCACTGATAAACTGGATTAGAGATAAGGGTGTCGCTTTAGATTGGCTGGGGGGGGGGGGGGGTCACAGGGACTCACTAGAGCACAGCGCAGTAACAATGATTCAGGCATGGGGCAACATTTTTCACCAAACAAACCTTTGAAGCTGGAAAAACTACTGTCTTCATCTGAAGTACCTTTCTGGTGACATACAATAAACTCTGGTCTGCAGTTGACTATGGGACACTTTATTTTTAATAATGCAAAGCTCCTTAAAGCTGAGAGACCCAGGCTTATGTGCAGAACTTTACAATATGTTCAAGGGACTAGGCCAGGGCCTTGCCTATCAGTTGGCACTGCAAAGAGACTAGTTATGCAAACATTATTTATTTATGAACAGTGGGTTAACTGCCTTGTTCAAGGGCAGAACGACAGATTGACCTTGTCAGCTCGGGGATTCAATCCAGCAACCTTTCGGTTACTGACCCAACGCCCTAACCACTAGGCTACCTGCCACCCCAACATAAAAAGGTAAAAATCAAATAGAATGTTAAGACATATTCAACATGCTTACCTTTCCTGTGAGCCTGTTTTGGAACACTTGCATATTGTCTCAAATACAACATAACATAGTGCTGCTAAACATCCAACATAAAAGTGGTGGTCTTACCAGAAGAGCCTCTGCCAGGCTACGAGGGGACACCTGTCTGACCTCCTCTCCTCCCACCGGAAGTGTCCGTGGGGTGAAGGTGCCATTCAACAGTAGCTGGAAGTACCTAAGGCGATTCTCACCTGGATGGATAAGGTTATGATATGGTTCAATAAGTGTTTGGTGGCACCTTAATGAAATAAAACATTATATTTCGCCATAGCCTTAGCAACCTGGACTCGGGTAGACGCAACATAGTAAATGAAAATCCGGGACACTAAAATGTGTATGATATGTAACGGTTGGTATGGTATGCATGAAATTTGTGGATGTCCATCATCAATTTCGTATGATACTGTATGTTACAAACATAGAGAATGATAGAGGTCTCTAGTGGCCAAAAGTCAGTATTAGCATGGGCAGCGCCATTGAGGGCTTCTACCATTTTAATGTAGTCATCTGCGTGGGAGTTCAAACTTCATTGGCTGATCCCTCTTGGTGACCCTGTTGGTGTCATGTCCAACTGGGTCATCAGGCAGGATCAGCTAAACTTGAAGAAGAAAATGTACTACTTCAAAATGGATATTGCCTCAATGGCACTGCCCATGCTGTCACAGACGCAATAATGGCACAGATACAAAGATGAGTCTTCTATCTCTACGTTTACGAATTACAATTCATATAATATGCTACAAATTACAATTCGTATGATGTTACAAATTACAATTCGTATGATGTTACAAATTACAATTCGTATGATGTTACAATTTGCAATTCGTACAATATGTTACGAATTTGCAATACGTATGATATGTTACAAATTCCAATTTGTTATGGCTAACGTTAGCTAGGTGGGTAACATGCTAAGTAGGTGAAAAGTAGTTGCAAAGTAGCTAATTAGCTCAAATGCTAATGCTGTCCGTGATGAGATTCAAACACACAACCTTTGGGTTGCTAGATATTCACATTTTATGCCCGACCAACCACCCTCGTTTCGTTTTTGCCTTAAGTAACCTTCTGTCTTATGTAACCATACCAAACATAAGATAACATAACATATTATACTAATTTGTTGTCCTTGATTTTCATTTACTGTGTTATGTTAAGTCTATGAGACCAGGCTGACCTTAGAGGTGTGTAAGAAGAATATAATTCACAGCAATAAATACACAATATTCAATTTATTTCTTAAAATAAAACTTGAAAATAGGATTTGAGGAGTTTCTGCATGGGGAGTTTTCCACTGGGCAAATGTTCTAATGATATTTAATTAAAGTTGTACATTTAAAATCCGTTATTCATTTTCTTGCCTCTCATTATATAGGCTACCAGTTTAAATTAAATGTGTCACTGAGCACTTTCCCTATGACCCAAAAGGAAGCACTGTCTCTTTAAGAGATTAAGAGAATAGTTGTGCTTCCAAGACAACTAGGAACTCATGAGGTTAGTGATCTTCAGGTCGGAAAATCAGAGCTCTAGAAAGATGCCCAAATGTCCAACTTGGAATTACGAGTTCGATGACCGTTCATAACGATTTTCCCCAGCGCGAGTTCCCAGTTGTTTTGAACGCACTGATGTCGGAGATTTCCGAATTCCCAGTTGTTTTTAACATGGTAAAATACAGCCAGTTTGAACAAGTAAAATATGGTTTGATGAAATCAAGAAAACAATATTTCGGCTATAAAGTTGGTTTAGAATTAGTCAAAACAAATCCTAAATAATTCTAGCATAATTGTATTATATGCGTTTATTATAGGCTTCTCTGTACACATAAATAATTAAACGGCTATAACTAATTCAATGATGACTGTCATAATTGGATATAAATCAAATAAACCAACCGAAACTACGTTTAATTTAATTTTTTATTCAAGTCGGAAAATACCGTTCTGCAGTTTGCACACGCTATTGATGCTCGTGGGCTGAATACCATGTAAATCTCACTGACATTCAGATGCAAGTGCCCTGGTTACCAAGCAACCACCGTAAACGTAGGCTACACACGTGACTAAATGTTGTCCTCCAAAAATGAAATTAGTGACGTCTTATAAATAAAGGATCAAGTTTTCACATATGAGTAAATTGTGTTTCTACAACTGAGAATTCATTGCACATTATTTATAAATACTCATATATATATATATATATATAATTGCTTACCTTTAGGATCCAGCTCCAGGTGGATGATGTTGCCCATAACTGACGTGTTGTGAAGAGTCTGAACAGCATCCTTGGCTGCTTTTACAGTTCCAAAAACAACTTTGGCTATTCCCAAATGCTTTTTGTTCTTCGGATTGTATAGAATTTCCACCTCTTCTATGTCGCCAAATTTCTTGCACATGTCAGTCAAAAATCCTTCTCTGATGTTATCGTTCAGTCTCGCGAACGTCACCTCCTTGGGAGGCACACGGCCGATGTAACATTCATCAATCTGGAGAAATAAAATAGCTACATTCAATGATTTTATTCAGACTACAGTATATTTATCCAGTAGCCATTGAAACCTGAATTACAGGCTGCATTGTGACAAACAAAAAGAAAATCAATAGCCTATGCCCGATTAAATATCATCCGTTTGGAAATTTGCATTTTAAGAAACCAAATAACCACGATAGAATGGTCTTGACATATAACATGCAAAATGTGTTTATTTTGTAAGGGACAATAGTTTAGCCTGTCTGGAGCACCAAATCCTAAATAAAAAGCATGACACTTCTATCAACAACGTCGAGGGGGTGTGTCAAGCTACTTAAAACTTCGGAACATTCGAAAAGGCTATAGCCCCAAAATATAAAAACCATGGCACATTTTGTCAAGATCTGATTGGGGGTGTGACTGATTACCCTACCTTAAACTTCGGAACTGGGAGATCCGTCTCCTTGTACTTCGTCCAAAGACGACCAATTCTCGGGTCTCGGACGATATCCACTGGTGGCATCCCAGGGTTCTGTAGAATTAATGATAACATGTAACCATTCCAGAAGTTCTGACAAGCAGGAATAATATAACGCGCCGATTACCGATATATCAAGACACCAGGCAACACTACATTCAAGGAAAAGGTTAGAGTTGTTTAGATAAACCTTTGACTGCGTTTGTAACGACGGGATAGTGACACTTCTGATGCACTGTGTCAGGTGCAGAAAGTAACGTGTCAAGCCCACTAACAATGTATCAATCGTTGAGGCAAACACTGCAACAATGTAGCTAAGTGTTTCTCTTTTCGAATACGGATGTAACACTTACGGGCATGTTAAAAGTCGTTCCATCATAGCGATACAATTTGTGCGACCCCTTTTTCAACGCTGGGTCAATAATCAACTTGTAACTTGTACAATGGTGACTTCGTTTCTCTCCCGAACTGCAAACGGGATGGTGGTTGTCCATGCCGTTTGCCAAACCTGTGTAGAAATGTCAAGAAGATGAGAGCAGCACAGACGCACACACAAACACTCGTTAGGTTACATTGTAGCGATAGCTTTGCAAATACTATGAGGAGGAAAACGGGGATTAGAAGCGTATCCCAGTTACAGAATCAGACATTACAGAGGAAGAGGAAAAAAAAAGAGCAAGCTTACTTGAACTCTGCTTTCTACCATGGTCTTCGTTTAGTCTGTTTCTTTCCCCCGGCTTGGACATGTTTTGTCCGATCGAACGTTATTTTAATAATCAAACGGCGAGATAGTTACGGATTACATTACATGATTCAAAGGATACTGCCTCCCTTTTTGCGAGCCAACACATATTGTGCCTCCAGTCTGGGGTTTCTGTCTCTCCCACAATAGTATTGAGCTTCGCTACCCCTCATACCATTCGCACTTTCGATTTGAGGTTCTTTAGATATGCGTACATTTTGTAATATTATTGGACAATTTTTAAAAACAAAAAAACATTAATAAATCAAGATATGTATTGCATTTAAATGTAAAAAATATAAGTTGTTGTACAGTGGCTCTTTAGCTCGCACATTGGGCATGAAATAAGTGTTGAATCTACCGCCTACTTTTACTCAAACAGCAAACACAAGATGGACATAGGTCGATGCAAGTTCTGTCTAAGAACAGATCTAGAGTCAGTAATTCCTAATTTAAAATGTTTGCCTTAGGATATTAAACCTGACCCTAGAGCTGTGCTTATGGGCAACTTCTCAGGAAAAATGTTGGGTCTGTTTACACTATATTACATAAATAAAACACATTTTGAGACTATAGACTAGGCCTACATTATAACCTATAACCTATTTTAACCGACATGTTTTGCATTATTAATCTATTTAACTGTCTTTTTGATATTTTGTGTGCCATCCATTGCTTAATATTTTGCAGTGCTTGGGCAATTGGCTGGTTAACAGTAGCAGTTCCACCGGCCAATCAGAGCGAAGCACCATTTTAGCTTCGGCTATTAGAGGCACGGCTGAGGAATCTTTCAACAGAGAGCGGGGGCTGGGCGCGCTCTCAGCAGCCATTTTCCTGAAATGGCCAATATGGGTTTCCTTTGTTTCAAAAGGGATCTTATACTTTATTTCCTCATCTCTTTCTGGACTATGATAAATAACAATGATTCCCCATTGACAGGATGGAGAAGAAGGAAGATAAAATACTGGATGTTATCCCTTTGACATTTTTAACCTTTTTCTCCTCTGCCTGGAATCCATCTTTGTCCTAACTAGGTCATGGCACACCCATAAAATTATTTTGGATTCTAAAGTAAAAAGAAAAAAGTATAGTGAATAAACAGCTTGTAGTTTGAAGTTGTTATGAAGAGAAGCACAGTAAATGTATAATGCAATGTTGTAATGGCATTTTGTTGACATTGCACTGTAAATGCCCATGTATGATTATAGCATGTGTAAGTTACATTATATTACCTTTTGTATATGTAAAAATATGTAGGAAATGTGCAGTTACTGTTATTAAAGTATCACTTCTGTTATTTTTATTGACTTCTATCATACATTGATCATTTAGGAGTAATGGTGTCAGTATAATTACCAACTCTCTTCAATACAATCATTTGCATACTGTCTTAACTATATCCATCAGAGGCTAAGTATATTTGCTCCTCTAATGTCAGCACATAAAGCAGGCCAGAGAGCAAATGGCCTTTAGCGAAAATGCTGAATCATTTATAACTGGAAATTGGCTGTTGGTACTCAACTAACCCCCTTTACTTGTTCTACATTAAAGAGAGTGGTTGCTTCTCATCTTTCACATGGTACACCATCTAGTTACACAACAGAGACGTTTAATACCACCAAGGTCAGTAAGTATTCTTCTTTCAAATGATGGCTCATGCACTAAATGTGTCAAATGATGCATGTTCTGTAATAGCTCATAGTAAGCAGTATACATTTTGGCATTAGACAGAACGAATGTGAGGGTAGAATGTACCTGACATTGCTTCATGGGCATATTTAAATGTCTGTAGAATTCCAGACACAATCCTACACTTCTTGGTATCCTCAAAGGCTCACCACATAGATATGGAATCCAACTGGAAGCAGATGAAAAATGAAACTCTAATGAAAATATTTACCTTAACATTGTGAGGAAATACATTTATCAGGCCTAAATGCAGGGGGAAATTGAACGTTTTCATTCCCATCTTCGGATCCTCTTATAGTGGTTTAAAGGATGGGTGGGGATGGAACTCCTAAAAAGGAAGAAAACAATTAGCCCAAAACTATCTATCTTGAAGGCTTTTGACTTGACCAACGAATAACAAATGCTGAAAATCTTCAAGCAGCATCAGTGAGAGCAGTATGCAAACCAGCTCCCCTCTCTCTTCCTGAAGACAGGATTGCAGTCAAATCCCTCACCCTCGAATTTGAAGATATCAAAAATAAACCTAAACGACATAACCTACTGCCATGGAAATCTTGTCAATTTAAAGGTAATGGATTTTGAGCTGTCTCAGTGCATTAGTTTTAAACAAAAGTAATGTTACATTTGATTGTTTTAGGACATGTTCACCAAGGAGGGATTTACCTAAATTGATCTTATTAACAATTATTATATTGTAAAATTAAACTGTACAAATTGTGAAATGTTGTTGGAATTAGATGCTAATAATAAACTTACAGTTAATTAAAACATGTAATCCAAGAGAAAGATGTCTTATTGGGAACAACACATGCTTTTTTGGGTAAAATTAATCTGGTAGACCTCTCATTGCTCCCCCTTGTCCAAAAACGACCTTTCATATGTACTTTCGTTTAATGGCTTCTGTCTCTGCTGTTCTGTTCTCAATTTCAAAATGGCTTCTTCACAGACAAAGGAGATCACTGTGTGCTGCTTAAATTGCTGCGCCATTGCTGGGCGAGGTAGTCATTCGCAAAAAAAGAGCTGCAGTCTCCCACACACAGGTCTCTGTTTGCACACTGAAAATGTATCAATGGTGCGCAAGAAATATGACTTCAACTGGTGTATGTGTGTAAAAGTGTAGGCTACAGCAGAAGCATTGAAGCGACAGAGCGGAGAAACATGCCACATTTATTTCAGTCGTCTAGTTGCAGGGCTGCAGTTGACAGACCTAACACGGGCTAGGCAAACATCAGTAATCTGAGGATCTGGCCGCTTGCCAATCGTATGAGAGAACTGCACCCACACAGCCATATAAGGTCAGAAGAAACGATTTCGAATATAGTGCTGTATTTCTTTCAGGATACTCAAAGGGGATTTCAGACTTCTTCGTACTCTGTCTCCCCTTCAAGATAATGATTCGATGTTGTATTTCGAGGTGTTGATCAGCTACTCAAGACGATTTTAGGAGATGTCATACAAGCAAGATGTAATCCATCCTATAGGTAAAGGAGAAAAACAGGAACAAACCTGTCTGTGTGTGTGCGCACTGTGTGTCTTTTCCTGAGTATTAAAGTGTCTCCAGTTGAACTCTTCTGGTTACAGTTGCTATGCATATGCCAAGGATTATGTTGCTCAATCTTAATCGCGTGATCAACACAGCGGCTAAACAACCTCATTGTTTCAGAAACAGAAATAGTCTACATGTCGGAAATGTTTTAGTCAACTGCAGAGGAGCTTGTTTTTCCAGGCAGGGTTCAATTCCTATTGCACAATTGCTGCGTAAATGGCCAAGGTTAAAAGGAGTGTCGAACCATAAGGTCACGAGGCTCCATGCAACGCCGTAAATCAGGTATCCAACAAAATGTTGTTTACATCATCTGAAAACAAAATAGACGCATTGGGCATGCCAGATACCATGTATAATGGGTCTTTATTGTGGAGAATAGAACCATGTATACTGGACTAGAACATGCAGGCCATTCCATCCGCTCCCTCAGTGCTGAAATGATTGAGTACCTTGTTTTTGCTAATATTGAAGCAGTTAGAGCGGAAGTAATGTAACAAATATATGTATGCGTGTTACCAAAATGTCTTATATTCTGTGACCGGCAGAGCACTGTTAAATCCGATTGAATCATAGTATAAATGCGTTTTGTCTGGCAAAGCCGACCAGCTGTTATTACGCAAGCAGAGAAGGCACACATATTAAAGCACACCCAGAAAAAATGGAATGGGCCTCTTGTGAAGAAGACCAACGACTGCTCGCAGCACAGTAGGGTATATTTATTTGCCTATACTCGGAACCTTGTATGTCAAGCTGTTCTATGCAGGCAAGCTATTTAGGCCTTACAAAAAAATTGTCATTTAAGATTATTCGTGTTTTCAATGACAGCATATATTTCTTTAGTTTTCAGTTAATTAACATAGAAAAATTTGAGGTTCTGCACATTTGATAGCCTACTCCAAATGTAGTCAATTTTAACCTTATTCAACCAACAATTAAAGCTTGTAACCTATAGACAAAATAATATGGACCTACAAATAAATCGTATTTTAGATATCTTTTTTTTTTAAGCACTGTTAAATGTTACAAAATCATTGGCCTACTAACATTTAAATCGGCAATTTCAACTGGTATTTTTATAATCGCATGCATTTTGGGCTTTATAATCAGTTTTTCAGTCCCACAGAAATAGAAAATATTTTATTTTTTATTATTAAAATAGTAGGAGTCCCGTTGATTTATGTTGAATGCACGACGGCATTTTAGCTCATGAATTGTGATTAAGTATGTTACATAAAGATCACATTTTAATATTTACATTTTGTTGCATAAACAATTGATTACCATCTCCAACACTATCCAAATCACAATGATCAATGGAATTAATGTTGTAATCGTTATGTGGAGGCTGTCAACATGTTTTCGAGTTTGGCCTCCACCGTTACAGCGTGACCAATCGCACACAGTCCGAAATGGACAGGAGAGAGAGAGGCCATACAGGCCTACTGGGATTTTAAACAATATTTTACTACAATTTATTGCGAGTATTGAAGGTTTATTGATATTGACGCAATAACAGAAAAGCGAACGCTATTATTCATATAGGATAACATTCCAATTCACATTAATCCCATTCATTGTTCCATGATTGATCTGTTATTTAGATTAGAAAAATATGCTGATAGAAATGTACATAGACCTATTGTGTGTATTTTGCTTTTATTTTCTCTGGTTCTGTATTTATTTTGCCACGAAATGTATATGCTATCTAAACTAAATTGATGTTTTATTTTGGGTTTTCTCTCCGTATTGCGTTTCACCTACATTTGCATGTCGGGAATCCTACATGACAGACCTACTTGACAAATTCCTTTTGGTGACATTCCTGTAGGTGGCAATGAAGCAATAGGTTGATTGTTACATACAATTATACGTTTACGTAGCACCTACCATTGTTTTTTTATTTCTCTTATTAAACGTGAATATAAATATCATTTTTATCCTGCTACCTTTTTAAAGAAATTGTCTTTCAAATGTACTTGCTCTTTTGAAATTTGCATTGCAATATAGTTTTGAACTGCAAATAAATATAAATAAATAAGATGTCTGTTATGTTTTCATTGAGTTTTTGACATTGATGGTTGTGATAAGGGGCGGCAGGTAGCCTAGCAGTTAGTGTTGGGCCAGTAACCGAAAGGTCACTGGTTCAAATACCCAGCCAACAAGGTGAAAAACCTGTCGGTGTCCTTGAGCAAGGCACTTAACCCTAATTTGCTACAGGGGCTGACCCTGTAGGTAGGCCGTCATTGTAAATGAATTTGTTCTTAACTGACTCGGCCAGTTAAATAAAGGTTAAATAAACATAACTAAATAACTGACAATTAAGAAGACTAAGAGATTATTATTTTAAAATACATTCTGGCTTTACTCTAAGAAAAAGTATTATGTAGTGCTAAACTGCCAACAATAATTTCAAGGGGCTCAGTGGAACCACAGTAGTCTGGGTACCATTTGGTTCAGCTATCATTTGCTCCTTGCAGCTCCTGTCATGCTACACTTTGGCATATAACATGGAATACAATTCATGGAATGTTAGCAAAACTGACTGGCAGCCAGGCTAGAACCACACAGGGTGGTATACTGTATGAATGAATCAACACAAAGAGGAGCCTTTTCTTCCATGGTGGTAAATGACATATCCCTAACTACACTGAACAAAAATATAAACGCAACGTGTAAAGTGTTTGTCCCATATTTCATGAGCTGAAATAAACTATGCCCAACATTTTCCATGCGCACAAAAAGCTTATTTCTCCAACATTTTGTGCACAAATTAGTTTACATTGGTATTAGTTTACATTGCCAAGATAATCCATCCACCTGACAGGTGTGTTATATCATGAAGCTTATTAAACAGCATGATCATTACACAGGTGCACCTTGTGCTGGGGACAAAAGGCCACTCTAAAATCTGCAGTTTTGTCACACAACACAATGCCACAGATGTCTCACAACCGCAGACCATGTGTAACCACGTTAGCCCAGGACCGGCTTCTTGCTCGTCCTCACCAGGGTCTTGACTGGACTGCAGTTCGGCGTTGTAACCGACTTCAGTGGGAAAATGGTGGCGGTGGGGTTATGGTATGGGCAAGCATAAGCTACGGACAACGAACACAATTGCATTTTATCGATGGCAATTTGAATGCACAGAGATACCGTGACGAGATCCTGAGGCCCATTGTCGTGTCATTCATCCGCCGCCAGCACCTCACTTTTTTAGCATGATAATTCACTGCCCAATGTCACAAAGATCTGTGACCAATAGATGCATATCTGTATTCCTAGTCTTGAAATCCATAGATTAGGGCCTAATGAATGTATTTCAATTGACTGATTTCCTTATATGAACTGTAACTCAGTAAAATCTTTGAAATTATTGCGCTTATATTTTTGTTCAGTATAAAATAAGAGCGCTCTCAAGGTATAGGCACAAGTTACTAGGGTCAAGTCAAATGTTACTAGGCCTGTGTGTGATCCTGATCCCAGCTAACCCCACTCTCTTCATCAGAGTCCACTCAATTAGAGCTCTCTATATCACAGTGCACAAATACTTCAGATACCGCTTATCATTATTGGTTTATGCTCTGAGAGGGCACAGAGCAGAGCGAACTACTCAACACACCGTTCTAAATAGAGGCAGTGCATCAGTGTGAGCCTCAGCCCCCGCCAAGTGATGTGCTGTTAGGGGACAGACCAGATGACTACAGAGCGGGAGGGAGAGAGATCAAGCAGCTGTAGACTGACTCTATTGCGCGACTGAGCGTTTACCACAGAGACGCTTCCGGTGAACACATTGATGAGTGTTCAGGGTCACTAGGAAATAAATGAAGTTGGAAAGGACCATTAAGTGGTGAACAGAGCGGAGTGAGACACCTTTTTAAGACAAGCCTGAGCTCGGTTTGTTCCTTTTGTTGACACTCATTCTTCCCACTTAGCCAGGCTCAGGTTCTCTTTATGAATTCATTGGGTAGAACTGACATGTGTTCAGACTCAGTTGGGAGGGACTGACTGTATCCTGACTTCTGTCTGACTGCGACCTGTTGGACTCTACAAAGGAGATATGACACAGAACGGTACTGTGACTAACAATGGCAAAGCTAAGAAGGGAGAAGAACTAAAAATTGTTATTGTGGGTGATGGGGGATGTGGGAAAACATCCCTTCTAATGGTGTATGCCAAAGGAGACTTTCCAGAGGTAAGGGCAGCATGGCATCTAGTGGCATCTCTTGAAATGTTATAAGGAAGTAAGTGTGTTCATGAACATAATTGTTTTAGATGAAGATATGAAGTCATTATTAATATGTGCCCTTTTGAGGGTGACATCACCAAGCCATACTGTCAGAAAAGTAGCCTAATTATTATCTCCACTCTATCATGAAATACATGTAAAAGTACATTGTTTATATCATTCATCTTACTAACAAGTTATTTTATTGCCAACTCCATTATTTAAAGTTTTGGTCAGCAGATGTATGCTTAGTTCATTTTTCAAGTTCAGACTGTAATACCAACACTGTCAGTTCCAGCATAAACAAACATATTCAAACATATTCCTTTTTCACTGCATTAACTCCTCCCAAACAAAGTCATGGTAAATTAACACAAATAAGTAACACTATTCTAAATATAGGCTTCCTATATTTCCTATAAGGAAAATGATTTGTAACATAATTATGGTATTCTCCTAGATGGAACATTACATGTATTCAAGATCTATGGCACTATATCCAGTTATGGTTGAATTACATTGTTTCAATGATGTGCATTTACAGTATCCCGTAGATGAAATGCAAAATGATTGAAATACTGAATTTCTTCCTCCCTTTGTTATTTCTATTTAACAGAAGTATGCTCCGTCTGTGTTTGAGAAATATGTCACCACAGTCACGTATGGAGGAAAAGAGATTAGGCTCAACCTCTATGACACAGCTGGTAAGGTCCCCTATCCAACATAATCATGATTAAGTATCTATAAATCAAGAAGAGGGTTCTGTTCCTGCACAATGGGAAGGTATGTAGGGTGTGGTTCGTTGTTCTGTGGATGTGGAGTCACCTCGCCTGTCATCCTTAAGCAGAGGTATTCTGGTAGCATATCTTTGATCAGCTAGGTGAAAGATATTTATTTATTTATTTAACCTTTCTTTAACTAGGCAAGTCAGTTAAGAACAAATTCTTATTTACAATGACGGCCTACATTATTCCACAGGGTCAGCCATAGTAGTTTGCGCCCCTGGAGTAAATTAGGGTTATATGCCTTGCTCAAGAGCACATCTACAGGTTTTTCACCTTGTCGACTCGGGTATTTGAACCAGCAACCTTTCGGTTACTGGCCCAACACTCTAACCGCTAGAATTGGATAGAATTGTATCAGAGGTCAATGCAATCCAAACATTGGGTTCAGAACAGAGATTCTGAAATGCTTTCCATCAGAAACTAATATAGCCATCAGTTGAAAATAATATTGTGACTTATTTATCAGTATGACACGACATCGCACTGAGTATTACACATTGCCCTCTCACAGCACTGATGCAATGACAAACAGCAGTGTTGCAGAAAGCTGCTGTGACAGAGGATGTGGTGGAGGCTCATCTATAGAAATAACATTTGTAGCTGTATTTGCATCTGAGTGGTTCTTTTATACTTTCAACTAGACATTGTCAACGAAACCTCAGATTATCAGCTCAAATGGATAGCTATTGAATTGAAAATCTTAATTGTGTCACTTACATGGCACTAGCTTCTAAATAATAACTTTATTCTGTTGAATTGTTTACTATTTGATCATTTTTTCAGCTCCTTGTTATGGATATTGTAAATCACAAATAGAGTACCACAGTATGAGTCATATTACCCATAAAACCTAGCGGTCAAACAAGGAAATGGTTCAATCGTTTTTCCACCATTCATTTTTCCCATAGAGGAATTTAGTAGCACTTAAAATAAGATCTGTGTTTCATGTAGGCTTACCCTGGAGTGACGTTTTCATAACCGTGTAAATCTCTTTTAGACAAGGTGACTTATCAATATATTCGCCCAATCGCCTGTATTTCCATACCAAAAATGAAATGCTAATTAGCTGCTAATGTGGCTATCATAAATAACTACAAATGCCATGATGATCTGGACGAGAAAAAGGTACGAATCTTTGGATTAACTAGCTAATGTTAGTTAAATGTAGTAATTAATACATTGGTTACATTTATTTAAATTGACAATTCTGTGAACATTCTTGTGCAAGTTTTACATTGACACAATACCTGTTAGTAAAGGTGTCAGCTAGAGATGACGTGCAGGAGCTTGCAGGGTTTTGTAGTTTTGCATGATGTCTACTTTGATGCTTATTAGCATTTTCAAATCTAAGATTACATAGATCCAAATGAATTGATAAAATTTACCTGGTTATCAGAATGTCACGCAAGAGTAAGCCTACCCAAAACCCTTATTTTAAGTTTTTCTAAAATCCCCTATGGGAAAAATGAATGTTGGAAAAATTATTGGAACCATTTCCCTGTTTAACTGCAAGGTTTTATGGGTATTATGACACCTCTACTGTGGCGTTCTATACCAGCGTACAATGAGTGTACAAAACAATAGGAACACCTGACTTTCCATGACATAGACTGACCAGGTGAAAGCTATGATCCCTTACTGATTTCACCTGTTAAATCCAGATCAATCAGTGTAGATGAAGGTGAGGAAACAGGTTAAATAAGGATTTCTAAGTCTTGAGACAATTGAGACATGGATTGTGTATGTGTACCATTCAGAGAGTGAGAGGGCAAGACAAAAAAGTGAAGTCTCCTTGAACGGGGTATGGTAGTAGGTGCCAGGCGCACCAGTTTGAGTCTGTCAAGAACTGCAACACTGCTTGGTTTTTCACACTCAACCCCATGTGTATCAAGAATGGTCCACCACCCAAAGGACATCCAGCCAACTTGTCACAACTGTGGGAAGCTTTCGACACCATTAGGCTTTTTCCTAATGTTTTGTACACTGTGTATTTTATGGTTTTATCCAGACTCGTGGAATACTTGGAAGGTAGTTTCAGAAATGACCTTATACTATGTTGCAGGCTGATTTAGGTGTTTCTAAGGGCAACCTGTCACATGTCAGAGTACAGTGTCTCTACTGTGAGTCACTGGCTTATCTTAGCCTAACTGCAGCAATAGCCACTTTATTTGACAGGAAAAGGAAGTTGAAGCTAGGATGTGGTTTTATAACTCACCCCCAGCATGGTTCAGTATCAACTCATTCCATACTAGAGGTTGTTAGGAGAAGAAGAAAAAAGTGTAATATTGTCTCTATTTTCTTTCTATAAGTTCAACAAACACTTTACATTGAGTGTGTATTTGTTTGTCCATTTTTTCAGGCCAAGATGATTACGATCGTTTGAGGCCACTTTCCTACCAGAATGCCAACCTGGTGTTAGTTTGTTATGATGTGACCAACCCCACCAGTTTTGAAAATGTCTTAATCAAGGTAAGCTCATTGATCATGATTCATCTACGATATGACATTATCCAGTGACAGCCAATGACATTCATATTCTGCCGAACAACGGCCAACGCTAAGTAAGCAGCTAACCACGGTGAATTTAAGGGCCTGCATGTTTTGCTAGGATCCCAGTACAATGCATAATAGATCTAGTGGGTATTGTCTGTACAAACAAGCCCAACATTAGTCACCACAGAGAGGTGAGAAAGGGATTGAGAGTTCACTGCTTATCAGTGGTTGGACGTCACGTCTAGACAGGTATTTAGGTTGATGAATGATTGTTGGAGATTGACTTTGATATGACTGTGTACATTCTTCTGATTTTGCTCGCTAATTGTGACTCAACCAGAGCACATGAACTTTGACCCCAGTGGCTTGGCCTGAAAAACAAACAGGACTGTGCTGGAAGCCTCCCTCAATGAGCAGGGGAATGTCAATACAGAGCCATGAATGCAAACCACGTGATAAAGTCATGTGATAAAGTCAAACCATGTGATGAAGTCAAGGGGAATGCAGTCAGTGAGACTTTGTAAACACAAAACAAAACACGCCTACTTGTAGAACTGATACCTGGGTGGATGTAGAGCCAAACCAAACAACCTGTCAATGTAGTATTTTTGTCTGCTATTTTATGAGTATATGTTTCCTCCGTTGGGTCATTGATAAACCTTATTGCTAGTTGTTTAAAGGTCCATTCAATGAAAACAGTGCACACACAGTATGCAAACACCATGCTCCCGAGTGTAATCCCAATGAGACAGTTTGAGCTCCTTCCTACTTTGACCTCTGACCTCTACATTCACTATTGTGTTCTGCTGTCCCATGCAGTGGTACCCGGAAGTGAACCACTTCTGTCGCGATGTTCCTGTCATTCTGATTGGCTGTAAGACTGACCTGAGGAAGGATAAGGAGCGTACCAGGAGACTCAAAGCCATGGACCAGGCTCCCATTACTTACACACAGGTAAGGATCAACCTGTCCTCCTGATGACAGGGTTTATACACATAACTTGAGGTGTGGTGCTTTGACTTTAACCATTTCATTTGAATTATGGATCATGGCCTTCAAATGCGTGATCCTAGAAAGCCTTCTCTGATTTGCCCTGTGTACCAGTCTCCAATTCTGATCCAGTACTCCCTGTCATCCAGTGAATGCTCTTTGTTTGGTTCCACAGGGTGAGGAGACCAGGCAGCATATGAGTGCTGAGCTTTATCTGGAGTGTTCAGCCAAATACCGGGAGAACGTGGAGGACATTTTCAGAGATGCCACAAAAAAAGCCCTGGCATCCAGCCGCAGAGCAAGACACCGTACGAAGAAGAGGCATTGTGTCGTACTGTGACCTTGTTCTAGTGAAACGACAGAGGCTTGAAGTCCATTGACACAACAGGGCACCCTGTCCTCTGGTCTCACATGTCAAAGCTACACAATCTGCTGCTTGTCTATTATAAACAACTGCTTGCCACATCCTGGGTCACCCTAATTCATTTTCAACAAGAGCCTGTTCCAACTCATGCCTTTGGGATCTGGACAATGATATTGAACACTGAACTACTGCAATGTCTGCTAAGATCTGCTAGGGTAGTGATGGAATTCGTGCTAGTTCTGTGGGCGCAAGGTTTATCCTGGGATTCTAGAGTGGTTTTGTAAATGGCTATCTCCACGTTAGACCAGGGTGCAAATTGCATATAAAAGCAGATTGTGATTGCGCTTCATATTCTTTAAAAAAAAAATCCTTTTATCAATTACTGAATTGCAATTTTAACTTTTATAAAGAATTTGATATGTCTATTGCTGGCATAACATCTTTCACTATCATTGAGTGGTTGATTGTAAAAACATGTTTGTAGCAGTTCAATTTCTAGGACGAGGCACTGACCTACTTACTGTACTATGTTACCTTGAATAGCTCTTCCCTGATACAATCACAGGGCTGGTCCACTGATCACTATCACCTGGCAATATTTAGTTCAGGAAGTCTTCAGTTAATTGATACCTGCTACACATGTTCATGTAAGTGGCTTAACCTTTCTGCAGAGGATGATAAGTACTAATCAGTGACCGTGCTTACTAAGCATGTGGTAAACAGTGCACCATCTTCTGAATACAATGTGTTGCTGCACCTTTTACATTGTCAGGACAATTTAGAATTTACTGCTACTGTGGTTGAAAGCTGATCGAAATGAACTCCTTTCAAAGCTGGAGTCTGGACAAATGTTTCTTGCAGTTCACTAAGTTAAATGACAGTGCCCACTAGTGGTGGTTTCTTTGAAAAAACAGACAAGTCATAAGTTGAAAATAATCAATAACAATCAGACCAATTAATTACTCAATCAACTGCCACAACTAAACGTGATGAAAAGACATTAGACAATCTTTGAATCCAATGTTTTATTTGTCTTACAGCCATGTATACAGTGTGAAAAAGCAGTGAGAGCATAAATGAAATTATATTTGTCCAGTGTCTCTTGTTACAGGTGTAAGTTCAGGCACAAGTTAGTCTTATGATGGGACAATCCATGACATGAACATTTAACCAAACTCACAATGAGGAAAATAGGATCTGTTGTGTATTGCATTGTGGCAGCTGTGACAGACTGAATTTAACATTTTGGTCTAATGGTTAATAACCAAAGCTTTAGCTTTTGCCCAAGTGTAACAAAAATAGTGGTTCCCTTCAAGAGTCCAATGCATTTATTTTTATGAAAACAAGACTAAATGTCCAAGACCTTACATTTTCTCAATAACATAACACGATTCCAAATGGAACAAAAACATATACACCACACAATTGTGACAGGCTACAGGGAGAGATAAGGCATTTAGAAAGCCCTGTCACTAACTACTAAAGTTGTTCAGACCAATCCATTTGTTCAAATGCACATCTAATAATAATAATAATAATAATAATACAGTTCAAAATTAAATAATGCTGAAAATGTGTACAAAAGCTCGAGTTTTGTACGTAGTTCAGAGTTGACGCTTTACTATACATACAATGTATGTCAGCAGAGTTATATACACTTGATCACTCCAGCACATTCATGCTCGAGACATTGGCAATCATTTGTTCACAGTACCAATGCTCGTAGCAGCAATTGTTTGTAGTGGACCTTAACAGCATACTGTGATCAAGGTGAACTCAAAACAACCAGCATCTTCTTGCACAACCGGAATTAGACAAGTATCTCAAATAATAATTTGTTGAAAGGGTTATCATTTTTAACCAGATTACAGGATTTTAAAAGATATGGACTTTTGTCTATATGCCGAATCCACTGCGTCTGAAAAGTTGCAAAACCAGGCACTCAGATGAACAAGGTGCAGACCATTACAGAAGGAAGAGGAACCCTTGTACACTCAAACTTGGTCAGTATCATTATTATATTCATTATTTAAAAATAGAACGTCTAATTTATGGTTGCCAAATCAACCCAAACAATGGAAGTAAACTGCTGCTGTTAAAATGTGTAAAATGTCTATGATCAGTTAAGTCCTGGCTGGTACCTTGCTGGTACCTAAGAAGCAGGCTTTACTTTATATAACACGGGCACGTAGACATGTCAATATCCAGAGATATACAAACAGGTTTACTTTCAAAAGCACACCGGGGAGAAATATACATATAGTTCAATGCATCTTTACTGAAAAAAAATATATCAAAAACGACAGACACAGTTACAAATAACAGTGAAAAAAATGGCTGTGCCCTGGACGTATTTGAATATGCCATACCGATAAAACAGCTGTATGAAGTAGTGACATGACCACACAGTACATATACTTTGTAGGTAAACTTACCTTTTCTCATGACCTAATGCAGGGTTTCCCTCCCTGGCTGCACATTTTTACCCTAGCACTACACAGCGGACTCAAATAATCAACTCGCCTTCAAGCTTTGATTCAGCTGTGTAGTGCTAGGGTAAAAACAAAAAAATGTACACCCGGGGGGCCCAGGACCGAGTTTGGGAAACCCTGACCTAATGCTACCTGTCTTTGTTGAGTTGCATATAGTTTGAAGAGTGGCTCTCTGTACATGTAGTTCATGCTCCGACCTAAAAACATCAACACAATAATTAAACAGTCTGTCCACTCACTCTAAATCTAAAAGGATCAAGCCTCAAACGGTCCAGGATCGCAGTGGTTCATCTGCCAGACCAAAGCTGCTCTGTGTTGTGATTGCATGTGTAGAAAGGACAATGACAAGTTATCGCAAACAAAAGCACATTCAGCCAAGATTATTGGTTAATGTCGCAGCTGTCATCTCTCTGCTCTGTCTTTTCCTGGCACAAACCCTCTGCAGTCCATCTTTCCATCGGTTTAGCGTGTCAGTGCCATTTTGCTTCATGGTTACTGGCCACTTGGAGGTCTGAGCTGTAGTCAGACTCATTTATTCCTGCTTTTGCACCTTTTCTGGGTTTTCCTGGATCTTTTGGTGAACAACTTTCAGTGTGGTGAGAAAATTCCCCAGGAATAGGACAAGAAATGTCAGTGCCAACATAAATACCTGAAAGATACAAACAAAGGCATTAGGAATGACGTGATTTCATTATATGAGATGTCATGAATACAAGGTTTAACTTCCAGCACCAGAAAATAGTCTTGTAACGAGCATAGGTTACAAGAAAATTCTAGACGAGCTTGCACAAGACAGGAGCTGGAAGTAGAGACACGTTGTACTGTATTGTATTTGAAAACAAGGGATTTTACAGATATTGTAGGGTAATATTTCTGTCTTTACCTGCCACTCTTTACAGTCTTCATGTCCTGCCAACCGAAACAGAGTCATAGCATTGTACAGCTGCCAGAACTGTGAAGGGGATTGGAGAGAGAGAGAAAAGCTCAGTCCAAGACATGAAACCTTATTCAAGCACATGAGCATGGTAGCTTGCCCTGCAGTGTGTACATGTAAATGTATAAATAGCAGAAATAACCATATTTTTCACTGGACTAAGGAACAAAATGAAAGCTTTGCAATCATGTTGGGCAAGACTTTATTTTACATCCAATTGACCGTCTCCCCACCCCACTCTCATCCCAGTCTGTGTGAAACACGCTGGGACACACCCAGACTAACCTGACCTCATCCCTGAATGACCATTTTATACAATTGTGTTAAAGTTCCTCCCTGTTGAGAAAATATATTAAGCCTGATACTCCAATATCTTGAGTTGAAAGTAGTAGAAAGATGGAATAAATGTAACACAACCTCTGAACTAAACTAAGCTGTGTGGTAGTCCTGTGTTTGACTTACATGGCCGAAAAAGAGAAATGGCAAGAGGAAGGTGAGCCCTCTCCACATCCATGACTGAAACCCTTCTGCAAAACAGACACACATTACTAACGGTGGGAAATTAACATTCAGTAAAGCACAAACTACAGAAAGATAGCATGTTTACATCCAGTTCAACTAGCTTTGTAGATAGGTTCATCACTATCTACAGTGGGGAGAACAAGTATTTGATACACTGCCGATTTTGCAGGTTTTCCTACTTACAAAGCATGTAGAGGTCTGTAATTTTTATCATAGGTACACTTCAACTGTGAGAGACGGAATCTAAAACAAAAATCCAGAAAATCACATTGTATGATTTTTAAATAATTAATTTGCATTTTATTGCATGACATAAGTATTGGATCACCTACCAACCAGTAAGAATTCCGGCTCTCACAGACCTGTTGGTTTTTCTTTAAGAAGCCCTCCTGTTCTCCACTCATTACCTGTATTAACTGCACCTGTTTGAACTCGTTACCTGTATAAAAGACACCTGTCCACACACTCAAACAGACTCCAACCTCTCCACAATGGCCAAGACCAGAGAGCTGTGTAAGGACATCAGGGATAAAATTGTAGACCTGCATAAGGCTGGGATGGGCTACAGGACAATAGGCAAGCAGCTTGGTGAGAAGGCAACAACTGTTGGCGCAATTATTAGAAAATGGAAGAAGTTCAAGATGATGGTCAATCTCCCTCGGTCTGGGGCACCATGCAAGATCTCACCTCGTGGGGCATCAATGATCATGAGGAAGGTGAGGGATCAGCCCAGAACTACACGGCAGGACCTGGTCAATGACCTGAAGAGAGCTGGGACCACAGTCTCAAAGAAAACCATTAGTAACACACTACGCCGTCATGGATAAAAATCCTGCAGCGCACGCAAGGTCCCCCTGCTCAAGCCAGCGCATGTCCAGGCCCGGCTGAAGTTTGCCAATGACCATCTGGATGATCCAGAGGAGGAATGGGAGAAGGTCATGTGGTCTGATGAGACAAAAATAGAGCTTTTTGGTCTAAACTCCACTCGCCGTGTTTGGAGGAAGAAGAAGGATGAGTACAACCCCAAGAACACCATCCCAACCGTGAAGCATGGAGGTGGAAACATCATTCTTTGGGGATGCTTTTCTGCAAAGGGGACAGGACAACTGCACCGTATTGAGGGGAGGATGGATGGGGCCATGTATCGCGAGATCTTGGCCAACAACCTCCTTCCCTCAGTAAGAGCATTGAAGATGGGTCGTGGCTGGGTCTTCCAGCATGATAACGACCCGAAACACACAGCCAGGGCAACTAAGGAGTGGCTCCGTAAGAAGCATCTCAAGGTCCTGGAGTGGCCTAGCCAGTCTCCAGACCTGAACCCAATAGAAAATCTTTGGAGGGAGCTGAAAGTCCGTATTGCCCAGCGACAGCCCCGAAACCTGAAGGATCTGGAGAAGGTCTGTATGGAGGAGTGGGCCAAAATCCCTGCTGCAATGTGTGCAAACCTTGTCAAGAACTACAGGAAACGTATGATCTCTGTAATTGCAAACAAAGGTTTCTGTACCAAATATTAAGTTCTGCTTTTCTGATGTATCAAATACTTATGTCATGCAATAAAATGCAAATGAATTACTTAAAAATCATACAATGTGATTTTCTGGATTTTTGTTTTAGATTACCTATGATAAAAATACAGACTCCTACATGCTTTGTAAGTGGGAAAACCTAGCAAAATCGGCAGTGTATCAAATACTTGTTCTCCCCACTGTACATCATGGTAAGGAGAGTACAGTAAGCTATACCAAAAACAACATTCTGTATGTCAGAACCAATACTCTGTTCAAGAGGCAGCTGCAAACTGATTGCGAGATGTTATCCATCAGCAAGAAATACATTTTTCTAGTGTATTTCTATCATAATTGCAATTTTGGGCAGTAGAAAGGGAAACTTGAGATTCAAAAAGAGTGTGACGTAATGCAAGGTATTCTGGGATTTCACTCAACATGGATGAGAAACAACTTGCTTAAGGGTAAAACTTCACCTTTGTCCCATTTCTGCAGTCATGGGGTTACTTGTGACCCACTTTATTTGTATTAACACACAAATGTCTTGTAAATGGTTCAAAAGCTCACAGGGGGTTTCCCAAGTCACAACCAATAAGCAAGCCTCAGAAACTGTACTAACGGAAAAGGAGCTCATCTTACCCACTGTGAGGTCCAACTGATTTCTCTCCCCCAAAGCTCGTAACCGGTATAAGCAGCCACTTTGGTAGTAATATTGAAGAAAATGCACAAAGCCTGAAAAACAAAGGATGAATTTAAAAAAAAATGTATCAAACACTTTTACAACCAGTAATGACATGCACTTACATAAATTTAGACTATATTGTGCGGCTTGTTGATTTTTTCCCCAACAATATATACTGAACAAAACTATAAACGCAACATGCAAAAAGTTACAGTTCATATAAGGAAATCAGTCAATTGAAATATATTCAGTAAGCTCTAATCTATGGATTTCACATGACTGGGCAGCGGCGCAGCCATGGGGGGGCCAGGCCCAGCAAAGCAGAATGATTTTTTCCCCCCACAAAAGGTCTTTATTACAGACAGAAATACTGTCAGTTTTATCAGCTGTTCGGGTGGCTGGTCTTAGGCGATTCCGCAGGTGAAGAAGCCAGATGTGGAGGTCCTGGGCTGACGTGGTTACACATGGTCTGCGGTTGTGAGGCCAGTTGGAGGTACTGCCAAATTCTCTAAAATTACGTTGGAGGCGGCTTATGGTAGAGAAAGGAACATTCAATTCTCTGGCAACAGCTCTGGTGGACATTCCTGCAGTCAGCATGCCAATTGTACACAAAAACATGAGACCTCTGTGTCATTGTGTTGTGTGACAAAACTGCACATTTTAGTACACCCTTTTATTGTCCCCAGCACAAGGTGCACCTGTTTAATCATCTTCTTGATATGCCACACCTGTCAGCTGGATGGATTATATTGGCTAAGGAGAAATGCTCACTAATAGAGATGTAAACAAATTTGTGCACAACATTTTTGAGAAATAAGCTTTTTGTGCGTATGGAAGATTTTGGGGATATTTTATTTCAGCTCATGAAACATGGTACCAACACTTTACATGTTGCATTTATATTTTTGTTCAGTGTAACAGAGAAAGTAGATGCTTACTCTGGTAAATGGAGAAGGCAAGGAACTGACTTCTGAACATCTGATACATGGACCCCTCTGGCCTTTGAGGAGAAACACACAGAGGAACCAATCAATACAGGTGATCGGATAACATTTATCAATCAAAATGCTTGTCAGAAAACCTCTCTGAGGGCAACTGCCTTTTGCTTTTGACCAACAACAATTAATGAAAGTGTTCAAAGTTGAAAATAAATAAAATCACTTACCAGGTAAGCATTACACCTGATAGGAATGTAGACACATAATGATGGGAGACCCACCACCCTTTGATCCTTAAAGGACACATGGAGTGGAATTAGAGTCAAGAAGCAGAACTAGGTAGTATTTTTAATGGTCACACAAAAAGCTTAGTAGCTCACCGGGACCCATTGCTCATGAGGATGCTTTCCCTTATGGTCAAAGTGCAGTAGTACCAAACCAGCAAGAAGTTGAAGATTTCATCTGTGACACTGTAACGACAAAACACATTTACAACTACTCTGATGAAACATTATTTACAAACTACTCTGACGAAACATTAAAATAATAATATAACCAACTCACCGGTAATTGAGCAAAAAGAGACAGGTTATGGCCCCGAACATCAAGATTATTGTCATAAAAAGCTTGAACTTCTCATATTCATCTTTATAGGCAAATCTGCTCCAGAGAATATAACAAACAAGGGGTCATGTGCAGAAACCATGCGGATGTGACTGAATACAGATATATTGTTAAAGCTGAAGCAACACACTTACTTTGCCTGGTTGCTGAGAAGTGTTACATTCACATTGCCAAGGACCAAATTTAAGTACAATCTGAAAAGAGACAGAAACATTTTACAATATGCTTTGACACCCTCATATGGTAATATATGTACCCCCCAAAAATAATTATTATGTCCTCAAATACACTGACCCATTTTTCTTTGGCAAATAGGCTTCCATATCAAAGAAGAAATTCTCTTTGTCTTTAATTAGCATTTGGATGTCTTTGATCAGTTCCGTTTCTTTCTCATCGCTTGTTTTTGTGCACCTGTAGAAGAAAATGAAACCATTAAATGCTCAGGTCCTATTTATGGGGACCTTTGGTACAGGAAAATAAGACTAAACCATTCAATGTCAACTGCCAGCACTAAGAGTAGGCTACTTACTTGCACAGACTCTGCCTGAGGTCTTTTAGACCCTTCCGCTGTTTACTAATGGCACTGCTGCATGTTGCCTGGAGGTTGGTGAGCTCATCAAGCTTCTGTCTGTACACTTTGTGAGTTTCCTAGAAATAAAATGGAAATAAGCAAAGATTGTTCACCAGTACTCAAATATGTTGATAGAAGATACTGTCAAATCTGCTATTATTTTCACCAAAGATAGAGTTTAGGCATGCAGTGATGGATAGGTTCAGGTCTAGGACAGATCCCCTCTTTCATTTCTAAGGAGAGTTTGAGGCAGATCCCTGATCTGTCAGAATATAACAGGTGGATGGAAGGCAGCATTGCATTTGCAATATCATTGAACTTATCCTGTCCTTTCAAGTGGTGTCAATAAGGAAATGAGAGGGAAGGAAGCCACTGCACCCTGGGTAAAGTAACCCTTATTTGCTACATACCTGCATTGGTTGACTGATTTAACTGCACAGAGGTTACAATTTGGGGGATTTCACTATAATAAAAACAACTTGCTTGCTGGTTATTAAGACTTCAACAGGCTATTCTCGCTAGTTAACTAGCTAACATTTGCCATTCATTGGCCAAATCTCCAGATATTAAATCTAGCTAGCTGCATCAATTCAAGTAAACCTGACTTGCATACTCCAGGATACTATACTGAACAAAAATATAAAAACGCAACATGCAACAATTTTAAAGATTTTACTCAGTTACAGTTCATAAGGAAATCATCAATTTGAAATAAATAAATTAGACCCTAATCTATGGATTGGGAATACAGATATGCATCCGTTGGTCACAGATATCTTTAGAAAAACAAAAGTAGGGGCGTGGATCAGAAAACCAGTCAGTATTTGGTGTGACTACCATTTGCCTCATACAGCGAGACATCTGCGCATAGAATTGATCAGGCTGTTGATTGTGGCCTGTGGAATGTTGTCCCACTCTTCAATGATTGTACGAAGTTGGTGGATATTGCGGGAACTGGAACACGCCGTCGTACACGTCGATCCAGAGCATCCCAAACATACTCAATGGGTGACATGTCTGGTGAGTATGCAGGCCATGGAAGAACTGGGACATTTTCAGAGGTCAGGAATTGTGTACAGATCATGGGGCCGTGCATTATCATGATGAAACATGGTGATGGCAGAGGATGGATGGCACAATGGGCCTCAGGATCTAATCATGGCCAATATCTCATGTGCATTCAAATTGCCATTGATAAAATGCAATTGTGTTCGGTGTCCGTAGCTTACGCCTGTCCATACCTTACCCCCACCGCCCCATGGGGCACTCGGTTCACAACATTGCCATCAACAAACCGATCGCCCACACAACGCCATACGCGTGGTCTGCAGTTGAGAGGCCGGCTGGACGTACTGCCAAATTCTCTCAAACAACGGAGGTGGCTTATGGTAGAGAAAGGAACATTTAATTTCTCTGGCAACAGCTCTGGTGGGCATTCTTGCAGTCAGTATGCCAATTGTACGCTCCCTCAAAACTTGAGATATCTGTGGCATTGTGTTGTGTGACAAAACTGCACATTTTAGAGTGGCCTTTTATTGTCCTCAGCACAAGGTGCACCTGTGTAATGATCATTCTGTTTAATCAGCTTCTTTATATGTCAAAACCTGTCAGGTGGATGGATTGTCTTGGCAAAGGAGAAATGCTCACTAACAGGGATGCAAACACATTTATGCACAAATTGAGAAAAATATTTTTCTGCATATGGAACATTTCTGGGATCTTTTATTTCAGCTCATGAAACATGGGCCCAACACTTTACATGTTGCGTTTATATTTTGTTCAGTATATTATATTGAAACGTTCCTAAATACAAAATATTGTGTACAATAATAAACGTTACCTGATATCATTTTGTCAAGTTAGTATTTTGGGTTAACTAAGCTAGCCATCTACCAGACTAGCTAGCAAGCTAACTAACTAACAGGCTAGCTAGCAAGCTACCAAACTGAGTTGACAATCGTAGCTATATCATCCTCCTCTCTTGCCGAACTGGCAGTAGTCCACGCACTAACGTTAGCTAGCTGTCAAACTGGCTTCACATAGGCCTACCTGTAATTGTTGATATTCTTGGTCAATTTCTTCCCAATCAGTTTGACACCTTTGTAGTGACATCGTGCCAGTTAGCGGTACGAGGTAGCTATTTATCTTCCTCCGACTCCCTGTACAGAACCTCCAGATAGCTACAATACAGCCGCAGACAGTTACCAGTATTTTTGGTAGCTACCACTGAGGTATAATAAGAATGGTAGCTACAGCTGTTCAAGATTATTTCCTCATTCCACGTTGTGCGCATGCGTCCGACGTCACCGTTCATACTACAATAAGTTTCACATTACTGTTTGAGAAATGTGGATAATGATTTTAAGAGCAATGTAATGACACATTTACAAGAACTGAGAAAGTTGTGTACATCTATGCAAGTTGGTTGCTATGAGGATATAACGCTTGGTCACTGACTGTTGCCACCATTCATTATAGGCAGGTTGGTTGTTAAGCAACAAAACCGACGCGTGCGCAAATATGGGGCAAAACAGACGGGGTTAGTGTCGATAAGGGGTATGCAACCCTGGTCATGGAGTAACCGAACTGTTGTGTTGAATTTACGCAATCATTGAACTGATCAATTAGCTCAGTTGGTCAGGTGTGGTGCCTAGTTGGAACAAAATTCTGCAGTACCTGCAGCACTCCAGGAAGAAGCAGAAGCGGAACAAGGAGAGCTCTCTGCGGAAGCGTACATTTGGGTGCACGAGGCTCGACTTCAAACAAGGGAGACAAATAGAATCCATCGTATTCTGTGCTGACCATATTCAGCAAGGGAAGATTCTGAAAATGAGAACTCTCATGGGGATGAAAATCAAAGTCATGTCCCTGGAGCTTCGGCTAAACTGAGGGTGGTCATTTCTGGGGTTCCACTATTTATGTCCATAGATGATATAAAATAAATTATAAACTGGTTGGTTCGAGCCCTGTATGCTGATTGGCTGACAAACGTGGTATATCAGACTGTATACCATAGGTATGACAAAACATTTATTTTTACTGCTCTAATTACGTTAGTAACCAGTTTATAATAGCAATAACGTACCTCGGGGGTGTGTGATTATACTCCTAATAATACTAATGATGGAATGTCTCAGTAGGATGATAATTAGAGTTGTGGTTTTTGTTATCCTTCAGTGGAATGCCAGAAGCCTTACTGCTAACGGTCAGGAGATTTAGAGATCAAACCTGATGTGATATGTGTTCAAGATACATGGCTTAGACCACATCTTGATATTATTATTCCTGGTTATTGTTCAATTACATCTGATAGATCAATTGGACAGGGTGGTGGTTGTGCTACGTTCATTAGAGAAGGTATTGTATATCGCAATATAACTGTCCCATCTGAATATCATTGTGTGATGGTGGAAATCTACAGTGCAGGTACTAATATTATGTTACACAATTTTTACAACCCTTGTCATCAACTATCTGTAGACGTTTAATGAGAGATATGGTGCGGCAAATTTAATGCTCATAATAGTTCATGGGGAAGAACACATACAGATGCTAATGGTACTATTGTGGAAGATATGATGAAAACGATGTCTTAACGATGGATGTGGTACAAGAGTTGATGTTGTTAGAGGGGTTACATCCTGCCCCGACCTCACAACAGCTTCTAACTTTATTGCATCTATGTGTGAATGGAATGTAATGAATGATTCTACTGTTGGAAGAGCGAACTTTGATGTTACTATTCCAGATAGGTTACCATTCAGAAGATGTTGCTTTCATAAAGCAGACTGGGAAAAGTTTGTTGATCATTGCTTAAAGTCTGTTGGACCGTTGTCTTTAGAGAGGCAGGTTGATGTGCTGCCTCTGTGATCTCTGATTTTTCGTGCTACAAATTTAGATGTACCAGTGAGTGAAGTGGGTGAGAAAAGGTAGGTGGTTCCTTGGTGGACTGAAGAGTGCACTGTGGCTATTGGAGAAAGAAATAGGGCTTACAGAGTGTTGCGTAGGAATATGACTCCTGAGAATCTAGTTGATTTCCAATGGAAGAGAGCTTTAGTACGTAGGGTCATTAAGTCTGTCAAGCGAAATGCATGGAGACAGTTCTGCTCTACAATAGGCAGGGGTACTGAGCTGGGGGACGTATGGTCTATGTTGAAGAAGAGGACTGGAAGAAGTCCACTCGAATTCCAGTTTTGGTTGTGGGTCAAAAAATTGCCGGAACTGATGAAGAAAAAGCTGACTTGTTGGAGAAGACATTTGCTAGGGTACATAGTGGGGTTGGATGAAGTATATAAGCAATGCAGGTGTGAGATTTTAAATGCTCATGTTAATGTCTATAAGAAAATGGATACTGTTGACTCTTCTTTGGATGCTGATTTTACCATACATTTTTCACCTTGTCGGCTCGGGTATTCAACCAGCGACCTTTCGATTACTGGCCCAACGTTCTAACCTCTAGGCTACCTACCGCCCTGAATGGGGTGCTGACAGACAATCGATGATGGATATTTATAGAGCTCTGAGCAGGACGATAATTGATTACGGGTGTATAGTTTATGGAACAGCTGTGAAGACTTGGCTTCAGAAGTGGACAGATATGTGTTGGTGCATTTAAATCAACATCTGTATGTGCCTTACTAGTGGAGGCAGGTGAGATGCCTTTGGATATACAGCGTAAATAATTGTCATTAGCTTATTGGGTTAGGTTGAAAAGCTGTGAGGTTGAGCATCCCACTGCTACTGTTCTAGATGACAGGAACATACTAGTAGACAAGGCAGTGGTTTTGGTTGGACAGTTGGAAAGCTTGCTGATGAGAGTGGTTTGAAGGAGTTAAGAGGTTGGCCCTTCTGTGGTCATAGGGGATGTTCCTCCATGGTTACTCCCAGATCCTGTTGTTGATCTAAGGAAAAGGAAAGATTGAAGTCGGTGATATAGGGGAAACTGGATGACAATTACATTTGTAGAAGTTATGGTTTTTGTTTTACCGCTTTTCACAGATGGATCCAAGGACCCAGATAGTGGGCGCACAGGAGTAGGCATTTACATTCCTGAATTTGATGTGCAGATATGTAGAAGACTAACAGATGAACTGTCAGTATACTCAGTTGAACTGTTGGCAATAGTAGACGTACAACCTGTTAGAATTATAGTATGCTCAGATTCTCTGTCTGTATTGAATAGTTTATCATCTGGTAATTCTAATAGGACTGATCTACTATTGGAGGTATTAATGTTATAATGGAGAATTGAGAGAATGTGTGTAGTAGTGAGATTCTGCTGGGTCCCAGCACATTCGGGTGTGGAAGGGAATTAAATTGTAGACCAGTTAGCTAAAATAGCTTTGAAACTAGATATATTAATGTTCCACTGGGTAGAGGTGAGGCCAAATGTAAGATCAGAGACATTTTGATAGATGTGTGGCAGAAGAGATGGGACTGAGCACAAGGGCCGCCATTTATATGCCCTCCGAAGAAAGGTCGGTGGACCAAGATTCAAAGTTCAGATTAGGAAGGAAGAGGTGGTGTTTGCTCGATTGCGCTTAGGACATTGTACATTGAACTCGTCATTACATCTGGTTGGCAAGCATGTGATTGGTTTGTGTCTGGAGTGTATGGTCGATGAATCAGTGGATTGTTATATTGTTGTAAGTATGTTGAAGAGAAGGAAAGATTGTAGTGTAAGGTCATTGAAGTTGGACAGGGTTGGAAGGGATTTTGGGGATGGGGGAGGGTCTTTTTTATTTTCTCAGAAATACTGAGTTCGGTAAGATCATTTTGAAGTGTTGTAAACTGTGATTGACCCCACACTCCAGCACAGTAGGTGGCGGCATGCACCTTTAACGTTGGTTTGCGGACCGCCATTATATCATAGAAGAAGAAGCAGCAGCACTCCAGGAACAGGGTTACCTACCCCTGGTTTAGGTTGTTGACAACATGTAAACTATATTTAGTCTCCAATGTTTATTGAGAACATAAATACATTTACACAATGAGCACTTGTTATCTCTCAAATACATTGTTACAGTTGTTGGTTAGCTAGCTAGCAAATATTTGCCATAACATGAAATCAGTAAAAACACCTCAAAACAAGTCATGGTATCAAGAATAAGATTAATCTAGCTGAAATGAGTAACTTGCTTACGATCCCCACATGGCGGTTTGTTGTCATTGTTGGTAGCTTTCTGGCCATCCAGAATCACAACAACTCAGACTTCTGCCCCATTTAAGCGTGCACATCGTTTTCGTGATGTCAGCGAATCCATCTATACCTCAGTGGTTGCCACTCATCATGATTAATGTCTATTTTTACCACTTAGGTAGCAATCTTGACCTAATGTCAAATTGTACTTCGCTTTGAAAGTTAAAAAGACAAGCTAAAATGAGTCGCTCGCTTGGACACATGAGGTACAATTTGTGTTAATAAATGTTTTTTTAGCTGTAAAAGTAATGTATAATATAAACCGGTCATTAACTAACTAGCTAGCTAGCTAACGTTAACTAGCAAATTGGCACATGAATCAGCTATTTTCTTCTTATTTTGTTTATGTTTTGATTGTTTGTTTACGATGACTGCTCAAATGACAATGTAGCTATAGCTTCAATATATATATATATATATATATATACTGCTGCTACAGCTCAGTCTGTATATCCTGTTGCCTAGTCACTTTACCCCTACCTATATGTACATAGCTACCTCAATTACCTCATACCCCTGAACATCGATTCGGTATTGGTACTCCCTGTATATAGCCATGTTATTTTTTTACTCTTTATTAATGATTTATTCATATTGGTTTATTCGGATCCCAATTAGCATTTGCCAAAGCAGCAGCTATTCTTTCTGGGGTCCACAAAAAAAACACAAAACATGACAAGTAACATAACACAGATAGACAAGGACAGTCACACATTTAAAATACAACAATATACAAACAATACAAAAAAATAAATGTGTGAATTTGTTTTGGACTTGAAGAGACCCCTGATGGCATGTCTTGTGGGGTATGTATGGGTGTCTGAGCTGAATGTTATTTGATTACGCAGACAATCTGGAATTTTCATTACAGTAATACATCGGCCGTGCATAATTGTGGATGATATGGCCTCAGCAGAAGTCAGTGCATTAATACTTATTGCGCTTCACGGAAGAGTGCAGAGCTGTTGTGAAGGAAGTTGTCAAGGAAGTGAGTTTGTGTTTACATTAGACCTCCCGGCCCCACCTACCACCAACCAATCACGTCAATGCGGAGCTATACGGAGCCCTCTGCATTGTTACAACATTTCCGCACGCACGGCGATGCGGCACAGAGTTCAATGTGGACACTGCATGCTACCAGAGGCTCGGCGATTGCGTCACACCATCCATACCGCGCCTCCGCCAACATTTTCAGATCAAGCATAAGTTGGCTTTTACTGCGTCACTATTTAGACCAATGGGCCGTGACTTGGTTCTCTCCATTTTTTTCTTAATCTTTCAACAGGTACTAAGAATGTAGCTATACTATAAGCTACACTTTTTCCTTTACCACTATACTGTATATAAGAGGGAGAATGGCTGAAGGATTAACATCACGGACAGGGCATGTTTCGTCTAGGTAGGGGCATATTACTTTACATGGAAGACTATCTCATTACTGTCACCACGGGTGCGTTCAAGACAAGAAAGTTGATACAATTAGATTTGATTGATTTGATCCATAGCTGACATGTAGTGGTTACTACATTTCCAAAGCAACACCCAAACCAAGAGGTGGGGCTGCATTTGGGCTGTAACACAAAATCAGGATTGTGATTTTAAGGATGTGAACTTTTTCAAACACGTTTTGCTTTCAGCCATGCCTCATCTGAAAACTCAAAGTGGAGCCCCTGGCAAAATTATGGGACAGAAACAGTACACTGTTTATACAGTCAATGGAGATGTTGGACAGCAAGAAGCATGATACTACTGTTGCACACATCATTTATCTTGAGGTATTAGGCCTAGGCTTAAACGCGCTACATGGTCAAACCGACTTCTGCATCGGCCGTGCATAATTGTGGATGATATGGCCTCCGCAGAAGTCAGTGCATTAATACGTATTGCGCTTCACGGAAGAGTGCAGAGCTGTTGTGAAGGAAGTTGTCAAGGAAGTGAGTTTGTGTTTACATTAGACCTCCCGGCCCCACCTACCACCAACCAATCACGTCAATGCGGAGCTATACGGAGCCCTCTGCATTGTGTAAGTGGATGGGTGAGGTAGGTGACGTAATTGTAGCTTACATTTGCATGGATCTTCATTAGTGTATATGAGCTGTCTCCAACTTTTACAATATGGCTGTAATTCAATGAAACACAAATAAATAATTATTGCACAAAAGTCTTACTACTGTGGCAACAGCGATTAGTTAAAAAAACATGTATTTCGTGAATCAAAGTTAATTCATTCAGTTTGGATTTGCATGCAAAAAACTGTACGAAGGCAACGAAGTATGGGAAGAATGGACATGGAAAGTTATTTTAACTGGACAAAGGTCAGCTTTATGAGGGCTTCTGGGTGGACGGAGTGGCCAAATGTAGAACGGTGTCGGACTTTGGAAGAGAAGAGAACAACGACGACAATATATACACAACTCCTAAGGTACATGCTTTGTCTTTTGAAGCATTTAAATACGTTTGTCTTTACTGTGTGTTGCAGGTGTTGTGCTGAGCCCTCTGAATGTCTGTGTGAATAGCAGACGGGTTCAAATACTATTTCAAATATCTCAATTACTTTCACATACATTTCAAAGTATTCAGATATTTACTTGAAAATACAAGTAGTTAAATATTGGAATGTATTTGGAAAGTATTGGCAGGTATTTGAAAAATACTCAAATACACTTCCATGCATTTAACCTAGGTATTTGAATATAGTATTTGAAAATACTTTCAAAAGGTAGGCTTTTTAAAAATTATTTAGAATGTTTTTATTTAACCTTTATTTAACTAAGCAAGTCAGTTAAGAACATCCTTATTTACAATGACGGCCTAAACCGGCCAAACTCGGACGACGCTAGGCCAATTGTGCGCAGCCCTATGGGACTTTTCTATGTTACAAAATAAGTAATTGCTTCGGGCCACATTCTTTAAAAACACACAAATTCACCGAAAATAAGTATTTAAAGAAAAAATAATAAAATACACATGTATTTTAACCCAGGTCTGGTGATGATCATTTCACTGTATAGTGAGGTGTCCCACTTTTCTCTGCTTAAGGAACATATGTTGGATGTGAGATCAGTTTTAATGGAAACAGTCAACGTACCACAGTGAATAGGACATACCAAAGGACAACAGGAGGACCACCCTAAAGTGCTCCATCTCTGTTGATCTCTTAACACCATGAGGTGAAATGCAATCATTTAACAAAAAAAGAGCACATCACGAGTAACGACCTTTGTAACTTTACTTCTCTGAAACATTACCACTGAACATGATCAGACTTGTAATGAGGTCACAGCGCCATCTGTCTATCATTCCCCAGTGGCAACTTGAGGTATTACAAAAACGAATACTATAAGCAAAACAAAAAGCAAAGGGTTACATGTTTTTAATTGTATTTATTTAACTAGGCAAGTCAGTTAAGGACAAATTCTTATTTACAATGACGGCCTACACCGGCCAAACTCGGACGACGCTGGGCCAATTCTGCGCCGCCCTATGGGACTCCCAATTACCATGACCCACCAACTCAGTGTACAAACAAGTCACAGAGGGTGCACTGACAGGAAATGAAAGCAACATTTTTGAGAAAGTATGTGTGAAGTTCATCTCTGTATTCACTGTTTAAGCAGCAGTGAAAATAACTTCAGCATGTTTAAGCTTTTCTATGGTCACAATAACATTGTTCAAACAATCATGGTACAAAATGTTTATTTCAATACCACAGTTTACTACTAAACTATGTGTAGAGTTTATGCAGTAACATTTGAAGCAGGCTGATTACATCTAATATCACTAACATTAACTATACAAAGTAAACATCTGAGCATTAGGTTGAATACAGAACATTTCCACCTCTTACAGAAGTCATGCGTTAAAGACAACTCGGAACTCAAACTGACATTTACGGCTTGGAAACTCGTTGTAGAAAAATGATATGAAGCTCTATGCAAAATTTAACTCGGAGGTTCAGCGTTTCCGAGCTGTCTTGAAAGCACCATAAGACATTCAGTGGCGCTCATAACAATAAGGCAAACCACCTTCTCACAATACAGATATGATGTTAATGAGAGCCCTATTTAGCCCCATGCACCATTACCTGCAAGGTAAATTGAATTAAAAAAAAAACTGTCCACAATATAATACTCAAAGTGCCAGTTAGGACAGTGTTTTTTTCTGTTGAAAATGTGTACATGCGTTAAGTGCCGATTTTACAGTTATGTAAGTAACACTGACTTGATTCCTTCTTTTAAAAATCATCTAGAAATGTGAAGATTTGAAACAGTGAGTAGCACAACACTTTCATACAAATTATGAGCAGATTATGTACAGTGTTTTAATAGAAATGTCAAGGTAATGGCAAAAGTATTGGCGCGGTAGAGATATCTATGTTGTCAGAGTGGTCAGTCTTTAGGGGAATTGAGAGCTGGGGGATTGCATGAGGGACTCCCCTCTGCCATCCATCTCATTCTGCAGCCTGGTCAGGTTAGATAGCTCCTCCAGCTCCTGGAACTGCCTGTCTGTCTTGTGGCTGACAAGGGAACGGTAGAAATGTACAGCAAAGACTATAAATATCAGGCCAAAAGGCACCATGATGGAGGTGGAGGTGATGGCAGCAGCCACACCTGCAGATATGGTCCCATTGTTGGGGTTGTGGTTCTTGGGCCTAATGGGTAGAAATTTGACCCAGCAGAGGAGTACAACCTCAGCCAGGAAGAGCAGGGTGCCAATGACTGTAGAGAAGGCCCAGGCCAGCTCTATGTGGTGGTGCATTCTCTCATGTGGAGACTCCTTCACTGAGTTGAGGTTGTGAACGTTGCTGACTGCCTCGATGTTAGGCAGGATGCAAGTACTAACCATCAGGGCAAAAAGGTGAACGGCCACCAACACAGTGGTGCAGGCACTGAAGGCAATGAGGAGACCAGGTGGATAAGGATAGGTTGTGTCCAACTGAACCTCCACCATTGCTACCTGGAGAGGAGAAAGGGATAATAACATTATTAAATGTAAGACGAAATTAGCATACAACTAGAACTAACGATCTATAAAGGGGGAAAAACGTGCTGTAATAATTCCATCCATACATGATCTTCCCAAATGAAGCAACACTGCAATGCAAAACTTTGGGTGCAAAGAATCAAATACAACATGAGATTAATACAAAAAATATTATGCTTTTGGATGATGCCTAGCCGTCATCCTGCTTTGGACATCAAAGACTTCTGCTGCCTCTGCTGCAATGCATATTTGGGCGAGTTTATTCCTTACCATAGCGAACCCAGACAGTAGAGCAGACGTTCGACTGGAAGCCTTCAGTTTTGCTCGACTCAAGTAAAGCTTCCTCCAAGACAGTGCTTGCAATGAATGTTCGTTTAGACTCATTGTGCCGCAGAAATGTTATAGACTGAACAGGCGTCGTTTGATTCGTATGTGGCTGTTTAATAATAACGTAACGATAGGCGTTAGCTAGCCAGATATAACATCCTCGGTGTCCAAATAAATTGATGTAGAAATTGGCAGCAGTTCAGATACTTTCCATCGATTGGCGGTAGCGCTATATTGACATTAAATAATGAAAATAAACTACTGTAAGCATAACGCTGTATAAACTTTATACCGTCTACTTCATGCGCACCTCTGAACCGAACGCATAGACTCTGCCGTTGCAGTTTCGCTCGAGCTGGCTGCACCCATAAGCCATTGCGGCAAAGCTAAATAAACTACGAACAAGTCTGCCTAGCCATAATAATAAGTGAGTTGGATCCAGGTTGGATCGTACAAAAAAAAATCACTTTTAACTTTCACATGGTAACTAGTTACCCAGAAACGATAGATATAGTGCATACAATAATTTGATTACTGTCATTAGTCAGTCATGCAGGGCCACTCGTGGAAAATGGAACCTGGCTATCTGAAACGTATGCCGGTGAAGAATGCGAACCAAACAGTGGCAGTTATACTTGGAAAGTTTTTATAATAATTTGGATGATTATAACGAAGCGATTCGCATGACACGTTGATACAAATATCTAGGTACTAACAAATTGCAATAATCAATTTTATTATTTTAGACAACGTCCCCACTGCCCATTGTGCCCAATAGCGTACATGCATGCAATATATCCATATTGAGTGATCTAAACTAGAGCTCGCATGCATGCGGACTCCAAGCAGCTTTTGTTGTGCATGAAATTGCAGGTCTATGACAGACCGTGAAATAGTCGGAGAAAGAAATGTAATAGTATTTGTTTGTTATACAGAACTATTTTCATAGTTGACGTGAAGAATAAGTAGTGTGGGAGATGACGCATGACGTTGTCCAACAATGTTTTGATTCTCTCGGTGACGTTATCCAGCACAAAACAAATATGGTTACCACTTAGTTGAGTCGAAACGCAGTAATAATGAGTTTAAATGTGATTATAATAATTTTTAAATGAAGGGCTAAACAGATACACTAGGCACGGGCTCAGATCATGGATGCGGGTGCAGATTCTGGACGCAAGCTGGTGTGTAGCATTATTACCCTATTATAGCATAGCTAGCCTAGCTTTTAACTGGACTAGCTAGCTAGGTTAGCTGAGATATCAGATGATAGCCTAGCTTGTCAGCATTTCAGTGACCCTCAGATCAGAAGACGTCCTATGTTTCGTTAAAATGTAGACAAACGTCGGCTTTATGTAATTACTTAAGCTATTTTTTTACTTGGTAAATAATATGTCATTATTCACAAACCCACTCAAGACTCTGCGCAACGTTGATGTTATTGTTGTGCATCTTAGCACGTTATGTTATTTTTTATCCTGGACATAGAGATTAATTGAGGTTATTAACTAGCATTGTTTAATAATCTGTAAAGGTGTTTGCAGCTGAAGGCCGATCTACAACCAAAAATACAACATAGCCACGTGCACCACTGTTTTACGTGATCTCTCTAGAGCCTACATAAGAATGTATTGCCTGGCCTACGCTTTTTCTCATTTGAAACGACCGCCCTTATTCAAAGCTATACTTGCATGTTCATTATATACTCTAGTATTTTGAGAACGTTATTGGTAAGATGTGATAAATATTATTTTGGCTGATACTTTTATAACATGTATTTTCATTCCTCTACTAGCGCTCCATCTGCCGGACAATGTACGACGAAAATGAGGACTTCTCTGACGTTGAAGAAATTTCAAATGTCAGGGGTTTTAATCTGGAGGAGAAACTTGTTAGCAATTCGTACAACACACATTTCGTTCAGTTGATGGACGGCAAAGGTAAAACAAATACATAATAATGTTACCCTACCACACTCATCACTGTTGTGCATAGTGCACACTGAGTGGACACTGTACACACTTAAAGGCACAGTGCAGTCAAAAACGTATATATATATATATATATATATAAAACACAGGAAAATCACTGAGGTTGGAATAATACTGTGAACATAATGATAATGTCCATTTAGTGTAAGAGCTGTTTGAAAAACACCTTGTGCAGGATGTCCTCACAAATCTATGGCTGTGGTCTTTTGATCAATCACAACAGCACTTTTCACATCAGATTTATTTCAGCACTGATTTAATTAGTCAAAAGACCAATTAGTGATTTTTTTTTTTGCTGCCTGTCTAAACGCAACCATTGAGACGCACACAAATTGCACTCTGCTGTAGCACGTGTAGTATTGAAGTTATAATGGCCCATTGAACACCTACACTTTTTTCTTCTCAGATTTCACTTATGAGTATGTTCAGAGAGAGGCACTTCAGACCCCTCTTATTTTCAAAGCCAAAGATGGACTGGGGCTCAGGTGAGAGATGAGTACAATATGAAGATGTGTGAACAGTACAATCCTATTTAGCCTATTAAATGTTCTTGTGTGCCTTGGTTTAATATTAGGCTTAGTGGAATGGTTTGAGGTAAATATGCTTATCTTGACTTTATTCTTAAAAAAATACAGAATGCCAGACCCGGAGTTCACCGTCAGTGAGATTAAAGGTTTGGTTGGTAAGTCTATCTTTGAAATAGTAGGCATGCTACATTTTCCTTTCACTGCATAAATACATCTCTTAGACTCATAATTTAGTTTGGACAGCAGTGCCCACACTGTACTCAACATTTGTTGATGAATGAAAAGCATTCTACTGGAAAAGGTGTGAAGTCAAAAAGCCTGTAATGCAGGGTTCTTTCACTTATGGAACAAACATTAGATGCCTCACTTTACCAAGATAAATTCCAGACATTTGCAGTGAAGACACAATACATATAAGCCTATTAATCTAGATTATAGAAAGTCAGACTGACATCAGTTACAGTTAAATGCAAGATCTCATGTCACATGGTAGTGTTCAGGTTTATCATAAGACTGCCGTGTTTGTGTTTGCAGGTAGCCGTCGTGCCGTTGATGTGATGGACGTGAGCACTCAGAAAGGCTCTGAGATGAGCATGGCCCAGTTTGTCCGTTACTACGAGACGCCTGAGGAGGAGCGGGACAAACTATTTAATGTTATCAGCCTGGAGTTCAGCCACACCAAACTGGAGAACCTCGTCAAGAGGCCCACTGTGGTGAGATGGCGGCGACAGTTTTTAATTATTTATCCGTTATGAACGAGGGCAAATTTGATAGTGAATGCCAACTGTCAACTCTCTTATAGGTAGATCTAGTGGACTGGGTGGACAACATGTGGCCCCTTAAACTGAAACAAAGACAAACTGAAGCCACCAATGTCATCTCAGAGATGAAGTACCCCAAAGTACAGAAGTAAGTAATTTGTCTTTTAGAAATTCTGTTAGTTATTGCATGGTATTTCCCATGCAATGTCAACGTTTCTTTAGATTTTTTTTATCTAGTGTTTCATTTTATGTGTTGACCTGTTACCAAAATGTAGTTGATTGTACATAACAGGAAAACGCTGAAGCACAGGCCACATTTTATTTTAAAAAGCTGTCAGAAAATTGCTGCTTTGCTGGGAGGAAATATTACCCTACTCCTCCTTTTTCCAAAGTCCCTTAGCCCTCCCTCTTTTAGCCTGCTGCGGTTCCCTTCCTCTGATGGTTCTAGATGGTTGCTAGGCAACAGGGCTCTTTCATGGTGGAGGGCGGTTCTTCACAGGATGCAGAAGTGACTGCATGGCTCCTCCTCAGCCAATCAGCTGCCAGCATTATGACATGGGGGCACTCCAGAGCCAATTGTGCCCTCCCTTTCACCCTCACTCTTCTCCTCTCTATCTTGCTTTCTCTTTCTAGCGCTCTCTTTCACTCTAATGTTCTCTCTCTCCTTCTCCCAGTCTCCCACTCCTCTCTCTTTTTTACTAAATGGTGAAGGGCAGAAATAACAGCCGGAGCAGTTCTCTTCTGTCCGGTTGGTGACCAGCGCATGGGGGGTGGGGTGGGGAGGGGTGGTCCTGAGCTAACCGGCTCAGAGAGAGAGGAATAGCTATCGGGTACGTCTGTCTTTTATTGGGAAAAGCTGTTCAGATTGAGAGATGTCGGAAGTACTCTACCATGTCACTTGACTTTGATTTATTTACCCCCTTTTTAGTGGAGACGCTTAAGGGCTGGTGTGATTGATCGTGAGTGGTGTTTTGTAGTGGGATGTTGGGCTTCTATAGCCCAGGATTTGCTCACTCTCTGTCCAGAGGAGAGCTCCATAGGATAAACTGCTGTGCAATAGGCTGGGGATCTGTGTGTGTGATTATGTGAGTGGCTCACAGGTTCAGCAGATGGGCCCTCAGTGAAGTCTGTAAGCCATACCACATTATGTGTCTCGACATGTTCTTTTGAGTGTAGGTGATATTTGTGTCTACATGGATGAGGTGACCTCCCTCTGAGTGGGAGCATTTATAATGTGCTTACACTGGCAGTTTCCACCATTACCTCAGTCAAGGTCATACTCCGGTCGCCAGCCCATGTGAACCCTCTCCTCCGGTGTCTCTGTGGGAAGGTACAGATCCACTGCTGTGGGATGGATGACAAGCCTGTATCTATCTGACTGGCCTCATACAGTAAGAGCCAGCCTGGGCTGGAGAACTATAACGTAGCCATAGACTTATGTAACTAGACCAAATTGAATGATATGTATGGACAAAATTAGCCGCATTGACAGGATGGGAAGTGGTCTGTATTTTATGAGCTCCTGCGACTGACTGTATCAGAGGAGGCAAACAAGCTTGTATTGATCAGCTGCCTGGTGTTATTGAGGCTTCCTGACAGACTCATGTGGCCAAGAGAGGTTATTTCCCCTTCAACAGGACCAGGGTTTGTGTTGATCAGTGTCTGGTATAGAATTAGTATATGGTTTATTAATCACTCATGCGTTGGATGAGTGGAATTTCTACCCTGTCATATCCACAGTAGAAGGCTTTGGATTACAAGTATCACAGTATTTTTACTAGGGCTGTGACGATACCAGTATCACTATTTTTTTCCATGACAAAAATTAAAACACGATGACAACATAATGTTTGTTTCCAACATTACGGCTGTTTTCCTAAAGAAGATAAATTTGCTTAGTGTTTTGTTTCCTTGCCACGATATTAACGAGTATCGTTTTACTGGTCCCGGCCCTACTTTTTATTTGGCCTTTTTATCTATCAAACACTCAGTGTATGGTATGCACTTATTAGCTGATTTCAATCTGAGAAACCTTGAGAGTAGACTAACTGTGCTGGCTGCAAAATGATACCAGGAGAACAGAAGCACCATTTTACAGTAGCCTATGTCCAAATCAAACCACCTAACAAAAATCATGACTGTGGCTCTAACAATAATGTGCCTTGTAATGATCGTATGGTTTGGACGATACTAGTTTGTGGCATGGAAACAAAACACGAGGTGGATTTAACTTCTTTAGGAAAACAGCCCTAATGTTGAAAACAAAAATCATTATGTTGTCGTCCAGAGCCACATTTATTTATTTTCCAAGCTACAGCACAATATTTTACATACAGATGGTTTTTAAATGACCAGAGTTTTGTTTGCTTCGTGTTTTCATTTTTGTCATTGAAGAAAATATTGCAGTACTGGTATCGTCCCGGTCCTAAAGGATAGTGTTTTCCATTTTCTCCACTGAAGCCCTGGCGTCATCGCCTCAGTCATAGCCTCGCAAGCCGCCTGATTTCGCGAGCTTACATTAATGTTTTACTGTTGCGCAGTGGTAATCTGTCTGGTTAATATGAGGCTACTGGAGTCAGTGGTCTGGTCCTGTTCTATTAATAGACCTGTTCTCATTCTCATCTCACTGAATTACTGAATGATTTATGTCCCACGGAACCCTAATCATTCCACAATTAATTTCCTGAGGAGAGGCCATTGTGAGCGATTCTCTTAGCTTATTTCTGGTTACTATTTAATTTTTATTTTTGTGTGTTGGAATAGGGTACTGGCAGTTGTAGTAGAGAGTAGCGGATTTCAAACATATTTTGGTTGAACTGCTTGTTTCTTAGGAATACATCCCAAAGACATTTTCGCCGCAAATAGCTTCCATATTCCGTTGTACAATGCACAGCTGGAATGTTGAAATGGTACATTTACTGTATAGTTTCTGGGGTAAGAACAATGAACAGAAAACAAGCTCACGGAACATTTCTAACACACGGTCTTGATATAATTGGTGACCATACTTGGTGGTTTATGATGTTCATTCAGCTCAGCTCCTGACCCACAGTCTTCTTACAGGTACATTTGAGTCATTTAGCAGACGCTCTTATCCCGACTTGCGGGAGCAATTAGGGTTAAGTGCCTTGCTTAAGGGCACATCAATATATTTTTTGCCTAGTCGGCTAAGGGATTCGAACCAGCGACCTTTTTGTTACTGGCCCAAAGCTCTTAACGGCTAGGCTAACAAACAAAGAAAATATGGTCCCCCAGGTTCGTCATAACTATTCAGATGCAGTGGGTCATCATCCATCCCTTTCATCTCCCTCTAGGTACTGTTTGATGAGCGTGAAGGGCTGCTATACTGACTTCCACATTGATTTCGGGGGCACGTCTGTGTGGTATCACGTTTTCAAGGGAGGAAAGGTAAGTTGCCATGTTTGTTTGTTTTCCAGACATCTTATGATACACTGGGGGCCAAAGGTTTGGAATATTACTCATTCAAGGGTTTTTCTTTATTTGCACTAAAAAAAAAATTCATTGTAGAATAAAAGTGAAGACATCAAAACTATGACATAACACATATGGAATCATGTAGTAACCAAAAAAGTGTTAAACAAATCAAAATATATTTTATATTTGAGATTCTTCTAATAGCCACCTTTGCCTTGATGACAGCTTTGCACACTCATGGCATTCTCTCAGCCAGCTTCGTGAGGACCGCCACAGGAATGGAAGACCCAGAAATACCTAAATAAGTTGATTAGAGTTACCAGCCTCAGATTGCAGCCCAAATAGATGCTTCACAGAGTTCAAGTAACAGACACATCTCAACATCAACTGTTCAAAGGAGACAGTGTGAATCAGGCCTTCATGGTCGAATTGCTGCAAAGAAACCACTACTAAAGGACACCAATAAGAAGAAGAGACCTGCTTGGGCCAAGAAACACAAGCAATGGACAGAGTCCAAATTTGAGATTTTTGGTTCCAACCTCAACCAAATTTAGAGGGTTTGGGATGAGGCGGACCGCAGTGAAGGAAAAGCAGCCAACAAGTGCTCAGCATATGTGGCAACTCCTTCAAGACTGATGGAAAAGCATTCCAGGTGAAGCTGGTTGAGAGAATGCCAAGAGTGTGTAAAGCTGTCATCAAGGCAAAGGGTGGCTATTTGAAGAATTTTAAGAATATATTTTGATTTGTTTAACACTTGTTTTTGGTTACTACATGATTCCATATGTGTTATGTCAAAGTTTTGATGTCTTCACTTTTATTCTACAATGTAAAAAATTGTGCAAATAAAGAAAAACCCTTGAATGAGTAATATTCCAAACTTTTGGCCCCCAGTGTATGTGGCAAACAACAGTGCATCCTGAGGCTCTCTGGTGTACCCTCCCCCAATCCTGGTACTGTACATGTATCCGATTTCTGTAGAGGCGCTACAAATGAACCTGTTCCCTGTTTGTCTCAGCGATGGCTGCAGAGTCAGCGGAAATCAGAGGATTGTTGCTAGGGTGTCCGTATGCACACCTTTTGAGGGATCGCATTCTAAAAACTTACAAAGGTCAAGCTAGAGCAAGAAGAGGGGGAAGAACATAATGTGAAAGGATGAGCAACTCTACAAAATCTGCTGACTTCTCTAATATAAGCTGTAAACTTGAGTGTTGTTAACATATAGAAGTATATCTTCCATGTTTTTTTAGATGACAACCAATGCCACACCCCCAACTTTTATCTCCCTGTCCTGTCCCAAGGTGTTCTGGCTGGTGCCTCCGACGCCTCATAACCTTGCCCTGTATGAGGACTGGGTTCTGTCAGGCAAGCAGAGTGACATCTTCCTGGGAGACCGTGCAGATGGCTGCCAGAAGGTGGAGCTAAAACAGGGCTACACCTTCTTCATCCCCTCAGGTGTGCTGCCTAGTATTGTTTTTGTTTTGATCCATTCCTGTCATAATATCATTGTAACAAACCTTACAGTACACGCACTGCTTTATTCAGGCTTGTGTTTGAGAACATGTTTGGGCATAACATGTCTGTCTGCCTGAGCATGTGTGAGCATGGGTCCGCTGGTTCTCATGATGTTTGGCTGGCTGTCCCGTTGCAGGCTGGATTCATGCAGTCTACACCCCCGAGGACACACTGGTGTTCGGAGGCAACATTCTGCACAGCTTTAACATTCCCATGCAACTCTCCATCTATGAGATAGAGAACAGGACTAAGGTAGGCTGTCTCATACAGGTGTCCCAGTACTGACGCTTCACTCCACCTCTGACCTGCTCCATTAGTGAAACCATTGATACTAAACTCTGTCTCTATAATGAAGATGGATGGGGAAACCGCTTCACCTCATACAAACAAGTTTAGGTCACTTAGTTTTACAGGTCTGAACTGGATAGGTGAAATCCAAAATGTATATGAAAGCAGAAGTTGGGAAACTAGGGATTGAAATGGAACAAGGCAGGAATGTGACACAGAAAAGCACAAGTGCTGAAAGTGCAGTAATTTTCATTTGCATAAACAGACTGATGTGCTAATGATAGGGTGGATGAGGTCTGTGCCACCCGCGGGTGTGCTTTTATAAAAAATGACCATATTAATGTGGAAATAAGTCTGTGACAGCGGGCTTCATGTTTAATCAGTATACAGTGTTACAAGGGCTGAAATGAATCGTGGAGTTTGTTGTTTCATATTCATGTTTCGTGGACAGATTCTGCACTGATTATGTGGACGTATCAGGATTGGGCGAAGGCGGTGCTTAAGCAATTTTAAATCCTTGGGATGATAAACACAGGTGAAATTAGAGGAGTGGAGGGGGTTTTGGCTGAGAGTTTATTTTTGTGAGGGTGGAGACCAGGGCTCCCAATTTCTAATACATATGGACATACACAGCTGGCCAAATTACGCAAGATTTGAGTTCTGGATTAACCGAGATTACATACTGGCATCCTGAGACTGAAAGACTTCAAGGAAAGAGTGTTTGTCTCTTGTTTTTACACAAACTCCCAGGGGCTTCTTATGTTGATGAAATATAGTGTATATGAGGCTATTGCTTTTGTGTGTAGGCATGTGTTTGTACTGTATGTGATCTAAAATAGAGGAATGTCTAGAAGGATTTCACCCTTTTAAAAAATGTTTTATTCCGGTATTCTTTCCAATAATAAGATCAGAGTAGTTACTGTAATGATATGGATGCAAGTCCTGCAGGCTTTGAGATTTATATGGATACTTGGCTAAATGATCTGATTGACATTTGGGGAAGTCCGCTTTGCAGAAAGTACAGAACTATTTTTGCTTCTGCTGGAAAAGAGGCATGAGAGAAACGGAGAGTTTCATATGCTCCCCAGGGCTCGGCACGTTGCGTTCACTCTATCTTTACACCTTGACACAGGAAATGGAGCTAGAGAACGAAAGGATTATCACAGAAGAAAGTGTTGATCTGTGTGAAATCATCTCAGCGAGATAAATATAGCTGTGTTTCTAAAAGGAGAGTGGGAATCAGATCATGCTGCTGTGTCTATGAGAGGGCAAGCTCTCCCTGGAGAGATGGGAATGAATAGAAAAGCTTGGCCTTGAATAGGGCCTCTGGTTTGCCCGTGTGTGTTTTGCATTTGTGTCATTTAACTTAACCGTAGTCTCTATCATTTATGTTTTTTAGTTTAATTGTTCAACTAGTTTCTTACATTACATGACCAAAAGTATGTGGACACCTGCTCGTCGAACATCTCATTCCTAAATCACGGGCGTTAATATGGAGTTGGTCCCTCCTTTACAGCCTCCACTCTTCTGGGAAGACTTTCTACTAGATGTTGGAACATTGCTGTGGGGACCTGCTTCCATTCAGCCACGAGCATTAGTGAGGTCGGGCACTGATGTAGGGCGATTAGGCCTGGCTCGCAGTCGGACTTCCTATTCATGCCAAAGGTGTTCTTGAGATCAGGGCTCTGTGCTGGCCAGTCAAGTTCTTCCACACCTATCTTGACAAACCATTTCTGTATGGACCTCGCTTTGTGCACGAGGGCATTGTCATGCTGAAACAGGAAAGGGCCTTCCCCAAATGTCATTGTATGCTGTAGCGTTAATATTTCCCTTCACTGGAACTAAGAGGCCCAGCCCGAACCATGCTCGGCCATGGTAACCCATTTCATGAAGCTCCCAACCAACAGTTATTGTGCTGACGTTGCTTCCAGAGGCAGTTTGGAACTCTGTAGTGAGTGTTGCAACCGAGGACAGATGATTTTTATGCGCTTTCAGCACTCGGCAGTGTGGCCTACCACTTTGTGGCTGAGCCGTTGTTTTTCGTAGACATTTCCACTATGACGTTGCCATGTTGAAAGTCACTGAGCTCTTCAGTAAGGTCATTCTACTGTCAATGTTTGTCTATGGAGATTGCTTGGCTGTGTGCTCGATTACTTATATATTTTTTTACATCTGTCAGCAAAGGGTATGGCTGAAATAGCCGAATCTACACATTTGAAGGGGTGTCCACATACTTTTGTGTGTATATGTATATATGGTGTATTTCAATGCAATCAGAGCCAAGAGTTTTGTTTTTAGCCTTGAGAAAATGTCACTTTTAAGACGCAGACATTAGGCTTACTGCTTGAGTATTAACACAGAAGGAAGTAAATAAAGCAGCGGACCCACAGTGAAGATTAGGCATTAACTCTTGTTAATCATTACAAAATGGTAGCAGACTTAACATGGGAATGACTACCCTCATTGTCTTTTTGGAGCCTTTTGTTCTCTTAGATAGTGAAGTTTTATCTCCGAACTCCTTTCAGGTTAATTCCAAGTTCCGCTACCCGTTCTACAATGAAATGTGTTGGTATGTCCTGGAGAGGTACGTGCACTGCCTGACCAATCGCTCCCATCTCGCTCCGGAGTTCCACAGAGAGCCTCTGCTAATCGGTGAGTGAGCCCAGCTAATGGAGCTGTTTAACCAATGCCCTGGGTGTGTCCATGAATGCTGCTTCAATCCCTCTTCTATCCCGAGAGCTCTTGCCTTGCACTCTTTTTGTAATTACCAGTCACAAGTGGGTAACACTCTAATCCTTTGCTAAGAGGCAATGTTATGACACCTCTGGCCTCTATTTAATCAGTGAGACTGCGTTATCACAGAAATGATAGCTAGCATGATCAAACTGACTGAAATTATAATCTGACCGGAATGGTTACACATGGAGCACTGCAGACTGGCCCTTTAGTCTTCTCTCATCCTCCTCCTGCTCTTCTTCAGACTTGGAGACGAAGCTGAGCACTGAGAGCCCCTCGTCTGACTCACAGAGCCAGGACATGGACGAGGAGGACTCCTGCGAGATGCAACAGGGACGAGATGAACGGACTGACAGGTCAGCATTTGATGACCCCTGCTCTCCTGATAACAGGAAGGGTAAACCCAGTGGCCCCCAGCCCCTCAAAGCTGCCTTGGAGGATAGCTGCATCCCCACATCTACCCAGCCTCCAGAGTTCCCCAAAAGCCCCTCTGGCTCGCCAGGCTCAGAGTCTCAGAGTAAATGGACTCATCTGACTGAGTTTGAACTGAAGGGGCTTAAGGCCCTGGTGGAGAAGCTGGAAGCACTCCCCGAAAATAAGAAGTGTGTCCCAGATGGCATCGAGGACCCCCAGGCCCTGCTGGATGACATGAAGGTATGCGCCTCATCCATCTCATCCAGCTCAGGTCTAATGTATTTTCTGTCTCTGTGTAAATATCTGGATGTACCATTGCAAAACGAACACAGGAATTGACTTGACTCTTTTTCTCGTTCCCCAGGTTGTATTGAAGGAACATGAAGACGATGATCCCAAGATGGCTGCCACTGGAGTACCTGTGGTGTGCTGGCCTAAGAAGTCTGCCAAGGTGAGATTGCGGTGTTTGTAGCCTCAGTATTGTCATTCATCTGAACTCCTGCCCGTATTCATTCTCTGTCTTGGCCCAGTAGAGCAGGGTGCAAGTCATGATTTTGGTATACGTGTCTCTCTCTCTCTCTCTCAAACTAGAGCAGAGGTACTTATTTGCATAATTTTGATTTAGTGGGCTGCAGAATTGCCTAACGAGTGAGATAGAGATTTTCTGTATTTCTTGCTCCCCTAATCGCTTCCATGTCACAGCTGGTTCTCATCTACAGTGTTTGCCATTGTTGGATAATTAACATTGTTCTGAGTGATCTTGTTTACCAAGTGAGGGCTTTGGGTTTACTGATACAAGGTTAACTAAAACTATGCTCCTTATGGGTGATCTAGGCCAACTGATCAGCTTGACAAGTCATTTGCAAATAAGTCTAATTTATTCTTTTGAATCAAAGTCCAAAAAGGATTAATTGTTGTCACTGCATCTCATTAGACATCACTTCTACTGTTGCATTGACTAAGACAGAATGAGGGGAGGAGTGGCAACATAATAGAACATGGCTTGTGTGAAAAGCCCCTTTTGATCTTCTCTAACTTCCTGTACTGCGTTAAAAGCTCCAAGCAACTACAGTACAGCTGGACATAAAGTCAAAGCCAGATTCACTGATGCAGCGGGCAGGAAGGAAAGCAACAGACTAGATCAATCCTTCACAAAACAGTGTGATGTGGACACAGTAGCACACAGCTGCATTGTGTTGGATTTTGAGAATAGTAATCTGGTCTGCTGCTCCCCATACCTGTTGTCGGTCAATTTAAAAGCCAGCTGTTGATTCTGTGGGCTCTTTGTGTGTTCCTTTTGGAATAAAACACCATCTGTCTCTCTCTATTGGCTGGACTGGTCGTCTTCCTTCCCAGTGATCCTGCTCATGTAGGAGTATCCCCGAACTGGTTCTGCATTCTCCTTCCTGACTGGAAGGAGGGGCGCTCCACTGCACATATTCAAATACCTTATCTGGATATGGTCTCCCCATTGGCTGCACTGTCTCCCTGTACTCCTCCCTCCCAGAGACCTAAGCCATTCCCTATTCATGAGCTAGCCTGCGCTGCTCTGCTGTGTGTCTTGCCTTTGCTGGTGATTGTGGAGCAGGAGGGAGGGCTGTGCGGTAGACGGCAGCAGCAGCTGGATGAGGAGGAGGAGGAGGCTCAGGCTGGGGCGGGCTGCAGCCATGTCAGTTTGCTGTGAGTTGGTCAGGTTATGAAAAGCAGCCATGGCCATGTCGCTGAGCACTGACGATGAGGATTACGACTCCGAGGCTGAGCAGGTTGGTTAGCGCACTGAAACCCCTCGGGACATGGCAGAGTCGAGGAATGTGTCTGTGTGTGAGGCACAGTTAATTGAGCTGAGCAGCGGTTGGTTGTTGTATGGAAAGGGAGCCACTTGAAGAGAAATGCTTTCGTTTTTGTGCTTCCTCCTTTCTCATGTTCTTTATTTTCTTCCCTGTGGTTGTAGGTTGATTTACAGGTTTTGTGTGTGTGTGTGTGTGTGTGTGTACCTGGTAAATGCAGTATGGAAGTGAGAAGGCACAGACCGTTCAGACGGCAGCATCAGTCCTCAGGGCAGCTGCTGGTTGTTCCAGAACAGGGACGAGAAACGAGATGGACAACATCGAGAATGTGTGTGTTGAGAGATCAGGCAGAAAGATGTAGAATAGAGATGCATATTTAATAGGTTAGTTTGAGTGTGTGTAAGCATGTAGGAACAGGGAAGAATACATCTGATGTATCTATTAGATTTATTGCGCCTGCAATTGTGTATGGTCATGGAAATATAGTTGACGTGTACCGTATGAATTGGCTTTGGCACATAAATGAGCCTAGAGATTGTGCATGTGAACGGTGAGGAAGATTGTGTTTGTGTATAGACTCCTCTGCCACAGCCATAGCACTGCATTCCACGCCCCCTTCCAATTTATACATTGAGTGTGTTGATATCATTGGATACAGTTGAATTCTTTTCAATCCTGTCACAGATGATCTTTTTATTTCCTTGTTTCTGTTGTTGATAGCAACACAGCCTTTGTACGTGGTGTTCCAGTTCGACAGGGATGTGCACGTTTTTCAGTGCTCATTATCAGATTAAAACATATCACCTCCATCTCAACGGTCTGGTTGCAGATAAATTGTTTTACAGTGCCTATGAGATAATGATCGAGATTGATTGAGATAAATGTCTTTGAGATTTTGTTATATCAAGAGCAAGTTCAATAGGCTTGTAAATCCCCCAGAATCCCACAATAACAGTGTCAGTGTAGTCAATGTTTGGACAACAGTTTGGCTACAAACCTTTTGGCTACAAACCTTTTTGATCGCCATACATACATTTTCACAAAGTAGCCTAAAATAAATCATGATTCATCATTTTTTTAAAGTATCTCTAGGCGCTCACATTGCTTCAGCCTTGCGTCTATTATTCCTCACTCGCTTTTTCCTCTTGAGGTTTACCAGCGGCGTTGTTTTATCTAAGATCACACATTGCGTGTATTTTGTACTGTATGACTGTGATTGGGTGTGTGCCTGTGTGGATATGGGCTATTCAAATTGTTCCACTGTGGCGCAGTAGGTTTATTACACCGTGGCACATGCTCCTAGTCCTCTGCTGAACCTCAGCTTTACTGAGCTAAGGAATAGCATGCTGATTATAGAGCAACGCTCATCATCATACCTTATAGCTAGGGTCCTGTGTTTTGGTTAATCATTTCACATTACCTGGATTTTCATTATTTTAGCCTTTTTCAGAAATTAGAATTAGACCAAAAATGAAAGTCATTGTCTGAGGATGGTTCTGGGCCATAGCATGTCATGTGATATGATTAAACAAAACACAGGGCCCTACTACCTAGCTACATGTGTGGCCTGGGAATGCATTACATAGTTCACAGATAACAAACTTATCCAACTACTAGGCATGGAAGGCTTTGACAATGGTGAGATGGAGAAGCTACATTGCTGATGTCATTGCACGTCCTTGCAAGGAGATATCATGCTACCTGTACAGTCTCCATTTGGGATATGATGAGGAACATCTTATGTCACTCAGTGACCCCAGCTTCCTGATACTGACTGATGGGTCAGTTCAGGTTCTGTAAAGTTAGTCTCACTTCCTCTATGTAGAGGAAGTGAGGATTCCCAATCCTATTGTGTTTGCTGAGAGACGAGGATTTTAGGACAGTGTGGAGGGCTGTCTGGAAAAGTTTTTCTCATGTAAGGCCCGTGGTCCTTTGGGATCAGGTCCAATCTGACAGCGATAGATCTACTCTTTGAGGCAGGTTAACTTGAAGATCACTAAATGCTGTCAGGTAATCTGTTGGGTAAGGACATCCGAAATGGGAAAATGGATCCTCTGTCCTTGTCTATGGTTGCTTGTGACATGGATATGTCAAGCAGGTGACAGGACAGATCTTAGCTAGATCATAGAACACTGTATGTTAGAGCTGGGAATTGCCAGGGATCTCACGATACAATATTGTCACGATACTTAGGTGACGATACGATATGTATTATGATTCTCACTATACAGTGCATTCGGAAAGTATTCAGACCATTGACTTTTTCCACATTTCGTTATGTTACAGCCTTATTCTAAAATGGATTAAATCAATGTTTTTACTCATTAATCTACACACAATAACCCATAATGACAAAGTGAAAATAGGTATTTTGAAATCTTTGCAAAAACAATAAATAAAAAGAACACCTTATTTCCAGACCCTTTGCTATGAGACTCGAAATTGAGCTAATCCGGTTTCCATTGATCATCTTTGAGATGTTTCTACAACTTGGAGTCCACCTGTGGTAAATTCAATTGATTGGACATGTTTTGGAAAGGCACACACCTGTCTATATATGGTTCCATAGTTGACCGTGCATGTCAGAGCAAAAACCAATCCATGAGGTAGAAGGAATTGTCTGTAGAGCCCCGAGACAGGGTTGTTGTGAGGCACAGACCTAGGGAAGGGTACCAACACATTTCTGCAGCATTGAAGGTCCCCGAGAACACGGTGGCCTCCAGCATTCTTAAATGGAAGAAGTTTGGAACCACCAAGACTCTTTCTAGAGCTGGCCGCCCGGCCAAACTGAGCAATCAGGGGAGAAGGGCCTTGGTCAGGGAAGTGACCAAGAACCCGATGGTCACTCTGACAAAGCTCCAGAGTTCCTCTGTGGTAGAGTGGCCAGATGGAAGCCACTCCTCAGTAAAAGGCACATGACAGCCTGCTTGGAGTTTGCCAAAAGGCACCTAAAGGACTCTCAGACCATGAGAAACAAGATTCTCTGGTCTAATGAAACCAAGATTGAACTCTTTGGCCTGATAGCCAAGCGTCACATCTAGAGGAAACCTGGCACCATCCCTACGGTGAAGCATGGTGGTGGCAGCATCGTGCTGTGAAGATGTTTTTCAGTGGAAGGGACTGGGAGACTAGTCAGGATCGATGGAGAAAGATGAACGGGGCAAAGGACAGAGAGATCCTTGATGAAAACCTGCTCCAGAGGGCTCAGGACATCAGACTGGGGCGAAGGTTAATCTTCTAACAGGACAACAACCCTAAGCACACAGCCAAGACAGCGCAGGAGTGGCTTCGGGACAAGTCTCAATGTCCTTGAGTGGCCGAGCCATAGCCTGATCTAACATCTCTGTAGAGACCTGAAAATAGCTGTGTAGCAACGCTCCCCATCCAATCTGACAGAGCTTGAGAGGATATGCAGAAAAGAATGGGAGAAATTCCCCACATACAGCTGTGCCAAGCTTGTAGAGTCATACCAAAGAAGACTCAAGGCTGTAATCGCTGCCAAAGGTGCGTCAACAAAGTACTACGTAAAGGGTCTGAATACTTAAGAAATTAGCAAAAATGTCAACCTGTTTTTGCTTTGTCATTATTGGGTATTGTGTGTAGATTGAGGGGGAAAAAATATTTAATCAATTTTAGAATAAGGCTGTAACGTAACAAAATGTGGAAAAAGTCAAGGGGTCTCAATACTTTCCTAATGCACTGTATGTCCGCTGCTGAGAGACGAGAGAGAGCATGAGAAAACAAGTCTTTAGTTATCTGCACTTCCTCTCTGGCCCAGAGTCTGTAATCCAAACATAGATCCTTGGATTCCACCACAGATTGCAGATGGCCCCAATATCCAAAATAATCCTGTCTTTTGCATAGATCTCTGATCACCCCAGCCTTGCCACTCTGCTTGGTGCCTACTTGTTTTAGGTTAAGTCTAGAACAAGGCAAGGTTTTAGCCTCCGCTGATTGGTTATTTGTGTTTTCTCTGTCCGGTGGTAGCAGCACTTGGTTGGTTACCAGTCTCTCTCTGTATGTCACAGGAATAGTAGGACGTTTGTTGTTGCTATGCTGATCCTAGGAAAATGTGCACTGCTGATGTTGCTATAGAAATCTGATACACCTGATTGCCTGTGGCTGTTTTTGTTACATTCCTTGCTGTAATTGTGATCACTGATTTTTCATCTCTTCCTGCTGCTCTCACTAGGCTAGGTGGAGAATGTTATGATGACATAACCATTCCATTGAATTCAAAACACCTCATTACATCATACAAATTCTTTCCAAAGTGGTTTGTGGTTTTATTCTTGCAAAACCTTTTAGTCCCGCTGGTTGGGCATTGAGTGAGGATTGGGAGGAGGTGGAGTGTGCACGGCTTAGTAAAATTAGTACGAGGATAAAAAGGATTAGTGAATTAGCATTTTCGATATTGTTATTATTCTTACTCACGTGTTGTGTTTGACTAATGCTCTTCAGATAGAAATATAAAGTAGTAAACACACCCAGTGTTCCTGGTGCAGCTCTGAGCAGCCAGTCAGCATTCACCTGCATTTACACCTATTCAACTGAATAATGACAAGATGGGCGGAAAGTAACACATGTACTGTACCGTGGGTTGCTGTGGAAACTAATGCCTGTTGGATACCTGCCATTTGAATTCACAGTAACCGCATTTCCTCTGGTACAGCTCATGCCCGTCACCATATACGGTACATAGCCAGGTTATACACTGAACAAAAGTATAAATGCAACATGTAAAGTGTTGGTTCCATGTTTCATGAGCTGAAATAAAATACAAAGCCAGTATGAGGGTTAGTGCTCAGGCTAGAATGAAAGGCGGCCGGTGTGTGTGAGAGAAAATGTCTTTAGATTTCAAAAAGTACTCTCACTCAAAACCATGAAGAGGAATAACCCAAGGAGGCCGAGATGCAAAAATAAAGTAATTAATTTAATCCATGCTCAAAAGAATACAACAAGTGAAAGTACAAGGTGCTATATAAAAATTTAATAAAAAAGCTACGTAGCATACGTTTCGGCCTTATTCAGTGCTGTACAAACAAATTAAGAAGACACATACTTAAGAAGACACACCTGCTGCCTGTAACAGGCGCAACAGGTGCAAGCAGATAGTTAATTAGAGACTGGCGAATGGGGAATCTACGCATATTAACAAGGAATATATATATATATAAAGTATCAAAAATGGACAATTCATTTGTCAGATATAATTGGAAAGAGACAACAATCTGGGCTATATAGCAATATCAGAAGCAATAGATATCAAATACTTGAGTAGGCTAAAAAGCTCAGAGATCCCATACGTACAAAAAGCTTATTTCTCTCAAATTTTGTACACATTTGTTTACATCCCTGTTAGTGAGCGTTTCTCCTTTGCCAAGATAATCCATCCACCTAACAGGTGTGGCATATCAAGAAGCTGATTAAACAGCATGATCATTACACAGGTCCACCTTGTGCGGGGGACAGTAAAAGGCCACTCAAATGTGTCGTTTTGTCAAACACCCCAATGCTACAGATGTCAGTCCCACATTAAGAACCATGAAAAAAGACCCCAGACTATTATTCCTCCTCCACCAAACTTTACAGTTGGCACTATGCATTTGGGCAGGTAGCATTCTCCTGGCATCTACCAAACCCAGATTCATCCGTCAGACTGCCAGATGGTGAAGTGTGATTCATCACTCCAGAGGACGCGTTTCTACTGCTCCAGAGTCCAAAGCGACAAGCTTTACACCACTCCAACCGACGCTTGGCATTGCGCATGGTGATCTTAGGCTTGTGCGGCTGCTCGGCCATGGAAATCCTTTTCACGAAGCTCCCGAAACAGTTCTGTGGCTGATGTTGCTTCCAGAGGCAGTTTCGAACTCTGTAGTGAGTGTTGCAATCGAGGACAGACTATTTTTACCTGCTACGCGCTTCAGCACTCAGCGGTCCCATTCTGTGAGCTAGTGTCACCTACCATTTCACAGCTGATCCATTGTTGCTTCTAGGCGTTTCCACTTCACAATAACAGCACTTACAGGTAGATCAGGGATATTGCCTCTGCATATCAAAACAGGTCGGTATTGTGGTGAAATGGAAGAGGAAAGACTAACTATTGTGACCTCGAAGAAATAGAGAATTGAAACATGGGACCAACACTTTACATGTTGCGTTTATATTTTTGTTCAGTATAGAAACAAACCTCCAGTAGTCTGTCTAATATAGATGAAACATCAGGGGATGTTTCAAATGTATTTGTCAGTGAAATGCTTAACTTGCAAGCCCTACTCTACAGTGCAGTATTCAATGTCAAAATAGTATAACAAATCAAAATGGATGAATATGAATATTAGTGTGATTTGAATATGATTAAAATGTGTGTTTGTTTACAGTAGCTAATATCCTCTGGGTCTTCTCTTTTAGTGACCAGGCATAGCCTGTCTGATCTTGTTGTTTGCGTACTGTACTTCTATATAAGGGATTGTTCTGTATAGAAAATGCTTGGGCGGCCCGCCTAAGTGTTTATCGGCCCGCCTAAGTTGACATTTTGAAATATGTAGAAAAATATGTATATATACAGCGGGTGAAATAAGTATTGAACACGTCACCATGTTTCTCAGTAAATATATTTCCAAAGGTGCTATTGACATGAAGGTTTCACCAGATGTTGGTAACAACCCAAGTAATCCATACATACAAAGAAACCAAAACAAATAAGTTCAGAAATTAAGTTATGTGTAATAATGTGAAATGACACAGGGAAAAAGTATTGAACACAGGGAGGTTAAAAAATGCATGGAAAGCCAAGACAACAGCTGAAAACTATCAAAATTGAACTGTTTGGATGTCATAATACACACTATGTATGGCACTGCACATCACCCTAAAAACACCATACCAACAGTGAAGTTTGGAGGTGGGAACATCATGGTGTGGGGCTGCTTTTCAGCAAATGGTACTGGCAAACTTCACATAATTGAAGGAAGGATGAATGGGCAAGTTTACGAGGAGCACCTGGTCGAGGCAAATTTATGGTGAAATGATTGCCTTTCCACTTCCGTATTATGGCCCAAACAGTGCTCACTGGAACATTCAGAAGCTTAGAAATGCGCCTATAACCAATGCCATCATTATGTTTTGCAACAATTAGGTTGCGAATGTCTTGAGACAGCTCTTTGCTTTTACCCATCATGAGATGTGTCTTGTGTGACACCTTGGCAATGAGACCTTTTTGTAGGCCATCAGTTGAGACTGAACCAGCTGATATTAATATGCACTGACAGGGGGCTGGATTGCTTTTTAATTGCTGATAGTTTTCAGCTGTTGTCTTGGCTTTCCATGCCTTTTTGAACCTCCCTTTCTTTATGTGTTCAATACTTTTTCCCTGTGTCATTTCACATTATTACACAACTTAATTTCTGAACTTATTTGTTTTGGTTTCTTTGTATGTATGGATTACTTGGGTTGTTACCAACATCTGGTGAAAATGTCATGTCAATAGCACCTTTGGAAATATATTTACTGAGAAAAATGGTGACCTGTTCAATATTTATTTCTCCCGCTGTGTGTGTGTGTGTGTGTGTGTGTGTGTGTATGTATGTATGTATATGTGTGTATATATATATATATATATATATATATATATATATATATATATATATATATATATATATATATATATATATATATATATATATATATATATATATATATATATACACACACACACATACAGTGGGGAGAACAAGTATTTGATACACTGCCGATTTTGCAGGTTTTCCCACTTACAAAGCATGTAGAAGCCTGTAATTTTTATCATAGGTACTCTTCAACTGTGAGTGACGGAATCTAAAACAAAAATCCAGAAAATCACATTGTATGATTTTTAAGTAATTCATTTGCATTTTATTGCATGACATAAGTATTTGATACATCAGAAAAGCAGAAGTTAATATTTGGTACAGAAACCTTTGTTTGCAATTACAGAGATCATACGTTTCCTGTAGTTCTTGACCAGGTTTGCACACACTGCAGCAGGGATTTTGGCCCACTCCTCCATACAGACCTTCTCCAGATCCTTCAGGTTTCGGGGCTGTCGCTGGGCAATACGGACTTTCAGCTCCCTCCAAAGATTTTCTATTGGGTTCAGGTCTGGAGACTGGCTAGGCCACTCCAGGACCTTGAGATGCTTCTTACGGAGCCACTCCTTAGTTGCCCTGGCTGTGTGTTTCGGGTCGTTGTCATGCTGGAAGACCCAGCCACGACCCATCTTCAATGCTCTTACTGAGGGAAGGAGGTTGTTGGCCAAGATCTCGCGATACATGGCCCCATCCATCCTCCCCTCAATACGGTGCAGTCGTCCTGTCCCCTTTGCAGAAAAGCATCCCCAAAGAATGATGTTTCCACCTCCATGCTTCACGGTTGGGATGGTGTTCTTGGGGTTGTACTCATCCTTCTTCTTCCTCCAAACACGGTGAGTGGAGTTTAGACCAAAAAGCTATATTTTTGTCTCATCAGACCACATGACCTTCTCCCATTCCTCCTCTGGATCATCCAGATGGTCATTGGCAAACTTCAGACGGGCCTGGACATGCGCTGGCTTGAGCAGGGGGACTTTGTGTGCGCTGCAGGATTTTAATCCATGACGGCGTAGTGTGTTACTAATGGTTTTCTTTGAGACTGTGGTCCCAGCTCTCTTCAGGTCATTGACCAGGTCCTGCCGTGTAGTTCTGGGCTGATCCCTCACCTTCCTCATGATCATTGATGCCCCACGAGGTGAGATCTTGCATGGTGCCCCAGACCGAGGGAGATTGACCGTCATCTTGAACTTCTTCCATTTTCTAATAATTGCGCCATCAGTTGTTGCCTTCTCACCAAGCTGCTTGCCTTTTGTCCTGTAGCCCATCCCAACCTTGTGCAGGTCTACAATTTTATCCCTGATGTCCTTACACAGCTCTTTGGTCTTGGCCATTGTGGAGAGGTTGGAGTCTGTTTGATTGAGTGTGTGGACAGGTGTCTTTTATACAGGTAACGAGTTCAAACAGGTGCAGTTAATACAGGTAATGAGTGGAGAACAGGAGGGTTTCTTAAAGAAAAACTAACAGGTCTGTGAGAGCCGGAATTCTTACTGGTTGGTAGGTGATCAAATACTTATGTCATGCAATAAAATGCAAATTAATTATTTAAAAATCATACAATGTGATTTTCAGGATTTTTGTTTTAGATTCCGTCTCTCACAGTTGAAGTGTACCTATGATAAAAATTACAGACCTCTACATGCTTTGTAAGTAGGAAAACCTGCAAAATCGGCAGTGTATCAAATACTTGTTCTCCCCACTGTATATATTTCAAAAAATATATATTTTTAGAATATCATCTTTGAGATCTAACTCAGTCAGGGAGAATAAAAAAATAAAAAAAGATGAATTCAGGAGTATTTATTTTACTGTAATGTTTGAGCATAACACAGCATTAGCCATGGCAAAATGCATAGAATTGCAGGAAATTTGCTTTAAAACTGCAACATTTTCTCAGCTCCATGGCAGAATGTTAAATTGCAGGAAATTAACTTTAAACCTGCAAACCTTTTGTCTCAGCTCCATGGAGAAATGTGTAGAATTGCAGGAAATTTGCTTAAAATGGAGGGAAAAAATCTACACGCTATGATTGGGGGCCTCTAAAATGTTCTTGCCCATGGACCGGACTGAATTCAGCTGCGCCGATGGGCCGACCATGCCTATTGCCACGCCCCCCTGCCATACCCACCACCTAAGCCCCTTTTTGATCCAGGAAAAAAATGATGCAACCTGTGTGCATGTGCGTTGCGTGCGTGTGTTTTATGAGCAGCACATACAACGTTGTCTCAGCGTTGGCTCAGGGCCAGAAATAACAGAGGGAAAATAAACTCTGTCAGGAAGAAATAGACTCTATAATGGAAAATGCTCCACATCAAAGCAGCCCCCCTCCCCATCTCTCACTGCCTTCAATTGAATTTTACAGCACATTTAAACTTATGCCCTCTCTCTGTTACGTAAACTGTTAAAGTGGTTCATGTTTTGGCATAAAATGTTGCTAGGGAAACATGGAAAGACTTTCAAACCAAGCTTTTAAGATGTTTGAGTGCAGATGAATTGCATGTTCTCACTTGAGTGCGGTCAGATGTTGATGACTTCTTCCATGTTTCTGTGTTTTCCGTAGTAGATGGTTAGACCAGCGAACTGGGTATCACTGATCATAATAAAGGCTCTGCTTCTTGTGGCTCAGAACATAATTTGTCAACTGCAATTGATTAGATGAGTCAATTCACCTGGTATCCCTAATCAGCTGCCAATTCAGGGGTCAATATTACTGCAATTACTGCAACACCCTGCAGACCGAATCCCGTATTCACAAAGCCTCTCAGTGTAGGAGTGCTGATCTAGGGTCAGTCTTTTAGATCATAATGAGTAAGAGTATATGGACAGATTGGGACCTGGGGCCGGATTCACAAAACATTACTTATGAAAAAAAGTAAAAAAAATAATGTTAATAAGATCGTTCTTAAGTTTAATTCCTCAAAATGTTCTTAGGAATTTATCGTTTTCTTAGGAACTTCGTAAATATCTTCTTATGTGGCATTGATATTAGTGACGTGCTTGAAACCAATAAATAATCCTATGTGACAGGGATGTGGCCCACTATAGTAAAGTGTTGCTATTTCAATTTTATCACATTTATTTTTTTGCTTTATGTCTCGAGAATACGTTTTTTTTTGTTGGCTCGTGAACCATTTATACACACACACACCAAGGAAAGCGCAATAAAAACTTCAGCAAACAAGAGCTTGAAGTGATGGTGGAGGAAATAGCAGCCAGGAAAAGGTTGCTGTTGGGGAGACTCGATAACTGCGGGGTCACTGCAGAGACCAAAAAGAGAGAATGGGCAAGAGTGTCCGAGTCCGTCTCTGCTGTCGGGGGTATGGCAAGGGACAGTGACGCCGTAAAAAAGAAGTGGTCCGACATCATCAAGTCTAAGTATGCTAAGAAGGGAGTTTTGTGAATCCGGCCCCAGGATGCCACATCCCAATGTACCTGACATTCCACCAGCTGTACCTGACCAGGATGAGGATGTGCCTGGGGGAGGTCACAGCCCTATACAGGGTGCAGGAGGAGCTGCTAAAGGTGTAAGGCGAGACATTATCCCAGGAGAAGGAGAAGTTTGCCATGGAGAAGCAAAGAAGACTTTAAGATTAATATTCTAAAATAAATCTGTTTCGATATCATACAAACCTTATTTTTTATCATGTGAATCTCCTCCTTATGAGGTAATTTCTTGCTTGTAGGCCAGCATTGCATCTACCAGAGGCATTGTGGTCAGCGGCAACATCCGGGTCAGGTTCAGCTGGTGGAATGTCAGGTATATTGGGATGTGGCATCCTGTTTTGCCTAGATCAGCACTCCTACTTTAATTTTTTTTTAACTAGGCAAGTCAGTTAACCCTTTCACACGTACCAACACACGGGTGTGATCATTCTACAGTGGTCCCTGTAGCGTACGATCAAACCGCTGTGATTAGAATGCTTATTTAGAACGTCCAGTTTCGAATTACCAAAAAACGCAACAATCAGCATTTGAGCTGGTCACACTGTTTTTTCAGAAACATTTTGCACAAACACAGTCCAAAGTTATGTCCAGAATGTGAGCAGTTTATTTTTGGATGCAATGTTCATACATTCACAGAAGTAGCTACAGCATAACACAATCATCAAAACAGGAAAAATGTAGGCTACATTTATCCTAGCGCTAACCGAGGAAAGATTGACGTATTTTTATAACTCTCGGCTGACAGAAACTACAATATGAATTAGCTATTAGCAATTACTATGTATAATTAATCACATCATGTGTGAACTCACCATTGATCGAAATAATTGAGTAAAACACTTTCTAGAAATCGAAAGTAATCCGACGATGGGTAGTTTGTGCTCGCTATGTTTGTTTTTCGCCTCAACCGAAGATAATAAGAGGAGACAAGGTGAGTTTGGTCTGTTTGCAGTATGCATGTTGAAGGGGGTGTGTCGTCTACGATCATTAATTTCCGGAAGTTTACCCGAAATTCCTTCACCTCATTATATCATCTTTGGTCTGACAGACATTTACGTGACACCCATAATGCATTATATAATGTCAACAAACATGGCGCCACACATAGCTGGCAAATAGCTTAGCTCATCATAAGCAATACAGCCTTCAAAAAGGTATTTTACACACATTATAGGTGTCCATTACAATCTATGCAATAATCGGAATGCATTATGTCACCAGTACTTGAAAACGTGAATAAACTGTAAATACATCATGCTCCATACATACAATATCTATGCTACAGTAGAAACGACAACACAACATACAGAAAATAAGGTACTTTGAAAGCAACGTACACATGTCCAAAGTTATTATTTGTAAGGAAAACAACAAGGAAGGCGCAAATGTCTGCACACTTGATCTGCGGGAAACAGGGGGGACGTGCTTGGGCTCTCCTCCTGTTAAAGAGAGAAAAAATTGTCCAGCTCAGTAAAGCCTCAAACATAAATTGTCCGCAACAGTGAAATGGGCTACTTCTATCTGAATTAGAAAATAACATTTGTTAGGAAATAATTTGAAATTGACAAATTCAAACACAGCCTATAGATAATTAGTAGACAGCGAGTGTTAACTGTCCTGTTGCGTAACAATCACAGTTTGGAACAGTGAGTGCATTCTGACATCACGCGCATAAAATAACTCATGCTGGGGAGACCGTTAGAGATATTTGGAACTCACGTATGAAAAGGTTAAGAACAAATTCTTATTTACAATGACGGCCTACCAAAAGGCAAAAAGACCTCCTGCGGGGACAGGAGCTGGGATAATTTTTATAAAAAAAAAAAAAAACATAAATATAGGACAGAACATACATCACGACAAGAGAGACAACACAACACTACCAAAAGAGAGACCTATGGCAACAACACATGACAATATATCACGCAAAGCAGCCACAACTGTCAGTAAGAGGGTCCATGATTGAGTCTTTGAATGAAGAGATTGAGATAAAACTGGCCAGAGGGGGTGAGGCCTAAGAGGGTTTTATAAATAAGCATCAACCAGTGGGTCTTGCGACGGGTATACAGAGATGACCAGTTTACAGAGGAGTATAGAGTGCAGTGATGTGTCCTATAAGGAGCATTGGTGGCAAATCTGATGGCCGAATGGTAAAGAACATCTAGCCGCTCGAGAACACCCTTACCTGCCGATCTATAAATGATGCCTCCGTAATCTGTCATAGATAGGATGGTCATCTGAATCATGGTTAGTTTGGCAGCTGGGGTGAAAGAGGAGCGATTACGATAGAGGAAACCAAGTCTAGATTTAACTTTAGCCTACAGCTTTGATATGTGCTGAGAGAAAGACAGTGTACCGTCTAGCCATACTCCCAAGTACTTGTAAGAGGTAACTACCTCAAGCTCTAAACCCTCAGAGGTAGTAATCACACCTATGGGGAGAGCGGTATTCTTCTTACCAAACCACATGACCTTTGTTTTGGAGGTATTCAAAACAAGGTTAAGGGTAGAGAAAGCTTGTTGGACACTAAGAAAGCTTTGTTGTAGAGCATTTAACACACAATCCATGGAGGGGCCAGCTGAGTATAAGACTGTATCATCTGCATATAAATGGATGAGAGAGCTTCCTGCTGCCTGAGCTATGTTGTTGATGTAAATTGAGAGGAGCGTGGGGCCTAGGATTGAGCCTTGGGGTACTCCTTTGGTGACAGGCAGTGGCTGAGACAGCTGATTATCTGACTTTATACACTGCACTCTTTGAGAGAGGTGGTTAGCAAACCAGGCCAAAGACCCCTCAGAGACACCAATACTCCTTAGTCGGCCCACAAGAATGGAATGGTCTATCATATCAAAAGCTTTGGCCAAGTCATTAAAAATAGCAGCACAACATTGCTTAGAATCAAGGTCAATGGTGACATCATAGAGGACCTTTTAAGGTTGCAGTGGCACAACCATAACCTGAGGGGAAACCAGATTGCATACCAGAGAGAATACTATAGACGTCAAGAAAGCCAGTCAGTTGATTAATGACAAGTTTTTCAAACACTTTTGACAAACATGGCCTATAACAGTTAGGATCAGCTTGATCTCCCCCTTTTTAAATTAAGGACGGACCGTGGCTGCCTTCCAAGCAATTGGAACCTCCCCAGAAAGGAGAAACAAGCTTGGCGATGATAGGGGCAGAAACCTTAAAGAAGAAAGGGTCTAAACCATCTGACCCAGATGGGTTTTTGGGGTCAAGTTTCAGGAGCTCCTTTAGTACCTCGGACTCCGTAACGGCCTCCAGGGAATAACTTTGTAGCGGGGGAAAAAGAGGGCAGTACATCGGAAATAGTTGCATTAGAAGGGGTAGTAGATCAGGAAATGTTGGACTGGCAAGGGGGCATGGCTGAGTCAAATAGGAATTTCTTTGGGTTAGACACACAGAGAGAGAACTGCTCCTTAAAGTAACTAACTATGGCCTTCCGGATAGCCTGAGTGAACTTATTTCTCATGTGCCTGAACGAGAGCCAGTCAGCCTGAGTATGCGTGTGTCGGGCCTTTCGCCAAATGCAATTCTTGAGGTGGAGTAACCCTGTTTTTAATTCAAATTTTCTTTATGGTGGCGTGTTTGTTAACAATACCACTGAAAATATCAAAAAAGAAGGTCCAAGCGTCTTCGACAGAGCTGATTCTATTCCATTTTACAAAAGCCAGTTCATGAAGGAAGGCTTGCTCATTAAAGTTTTTTAGCAAGCGTCTATGACAAATCAGGACAGGTTGTTTCACTGAGCAGCCATTATGAACACAGGCTGTAAAACAGTGATCACTAAGGTCATTACAGAAAACACCAGACTGATACCTATCAGGATTATTTGTGAGAATAACATCAAGAAGAGTAGCCTTCTGGGTGTTTGGAGTCATACCATGTGGGATTGCTAACAATCTGAGAAAGATTTAGGGAGTCCCATTGCTTTAGGACTTGGTCGGGGGGTTTAAGCATGTCACAGTTTAGGTCACTTAGCAGGACAAATTCAGACTTAGTGTTAGGGGCCAGGAGAGAGTTTAGGGCAGGTAGGGTACAGGCCGGTGCTGATGGTGGACGATAGCACCCAGCAACAGTCAACAAAGAGGTATTTGAACGTTTAATACTTAAAACCAGCAAATCAAAATGTTTGGGGACAGACTTGGTGGAGACAAACGAGCACTGACGGTGATCCTTGGTAAAAATTGCCACTCCCCCACCTTTGGAAGATCTGTCTTGCCGAAAAAGGTTATTACCAGAAAGGTTAACATCAGTATTCAAAACACTCTTCCTTAACCAGGTCTCAGTAATGACCAACACATCTGTATTGGAGCTGTGAACCCACACTTTCAATTGATACATTTTAGTATTAACGTGCAGAAAACCCAGGCCTTTACGAGAGCAGAAATCAGGCTAACAACAGTAGATGGGCCAGGGTGTACATGCACGTTACCAGATATCATCAACAGTAATACAATCAAGGCACGGCATAGGACAGCAAGAGCTATGCAGTGCTGATGTATGACATCTGATTGTACATCAGGTGGCAACAAGATCATATTATTCAGCAATTTCGGTTGAGCCAGGCCGTGTGTGTGACGACGATGTCCCCCTGTGCGCACCTGAGGAAGACGCTTTGTGAATATAGGCCCAGATCCATCTCTCTGTACCAGACCTTGCTTTCATGTTTTGTATTGTTGTACTATAAAGATACCTGACTCTCCTACCTCTCCCTCTTCTCCTTTCAGCAGCAGAGACCTCCCAATAGGCCCAAACCCAAAATGGCGGCCTCGTCTCCTGCGGCTGCGGTAAAGCTGTCGGCCAGCCGGAGCACGTCTGGCGCCCGGAGGAGGAGGACGCGCTGTCGGAAGTGTGAGGCGTGCCTGAGGACAGAGTGTGGAGAATGCCACTTCTGTAAAGACATGAAGAAGTTTGGAGGACCGGGTCGTATGAAACAGTCCTGCATCATGAGGCAGTGTATTGCGGTAGGCCTCCTACTAATCCTACCTACTAAACTAAAACTAACCTGCAGAGTATTTGGACATTCTTTGTATATGTGTGGGCATTTTATCTGGTGACTATGTACAGAGAGTGAGTTTCTAATATGCTAATTTTGTGTTTGTCTCCAGCCTGTCCTGCCCCACACAGCGGTGTGTCTGGTGTGTGGGGAGGCAGGGAAGGAGGACACGGTGGAGGAAGAGGAGGACAAGTTTAACCTCATGCTCATGGAGTGCTCCATCTGCAATGAGATAGTCCATCCACTCTGCCTCAAGGTAAACCGCTCAATACAGTATGCTGTTACTGAGCATCTTATATCTGTCTGATTCTATTGATTCAGTGTGAGCACTTGCATTACTGCAGTGATTTGTTTATGGTTGCCCTTCCTCTTATAGAGCAGGGTTTGGTAACAGATGACCGAGAGAGGTTTGGTTTTGTCCCCACCCCAAAAAGTTTGTAATAAAGTCACCGGGAATTCAGCAAAGAATGTGTTTAATTTAAGAAATCTGTTCCCGAGTATTGGGACAAAAAAATAGACCTACGCGATTGTCTTAATGTATGAAATTATTGTTATTAGGGGTTCACAGCAAAGCTGTTGTTATTCTAAGATTATATATATATTTCATGACATGGTCAAATTATTTGAGCATAGATTAGTAACTTTTCTTTCTCGTTTGGCAGACAGGAACAAGAGGCCCTGAGTAGAATGGCACCAATTGGGTGGCACAGTTATAAGCGGTCTCTCTTAAACCCCCATATACGCTGCTCTGTTTGACCTAGAGATTTGAACCTGTGTGCAGTGCATTCAGAAAGTATTCAGACCCCTTGACTTTTTCCACATTTTGTTACGTTACAGCCTTATTCTAAAACTGATTAAATGTTTGCTTTTTCCTCAATCTTAAGACAATACCCCATAACGACAATGCAAAAACAGGTTTTTAGAAATGTTAGCAAATCTATAAAAAATATAATGAAAAACTGATATTACATTTACATAAGTATTCAGAACCTTTACTCAGTAATTTGTTGAAGCACCTTTTGCAGTGATTACAGCCTTGAGTCTTCTTGAGTATGATGCTACAAGCTTGGCACAGTTGTATTTGGGGAGTTTCTCCCATTCTTCACTGCAGATCTTCTCAAGCTCTGTCAGGTTGGATGGGGAGCATTGCTGCACAGCTATTTTCAGGTCTGTTGAGACATGTTTGATCGGGTTCAAGTCCGGGCTCTGGCTGGGCCAAGATATTCAGAGAGCCACTTCTGCATTGTCTTGGCTGTGTGCTTAGAGTCGTTGTCCTGTTGGGAAGTGAACCTTCGCCCCAGTCTGATGTCCTGAGCCCTCTGGAGCAGGTTTTCATCAAGGATCTCTCTGTCCTTTGCCCCGTTCATCTTTCCCTCGATCCTGACGAGTCTCCCAGTACCTGCCGCTGAACAACATCCCCACAGCATGATGCTGCCACCACCATGCTTCACCGTAGGGATGGTTCCAGGTTTCCTCCAGACGTGATGCTTGGCTTTCAGGCCAAAGAGTTCAATCTTGGTTTCATCAGACCAGAGAATCTTGTTTTTCATGGTCTGAGAGTCCTTTAGGTGCCTTTTGGCAAACTCCAAGCAGGCTGTCATGTGCCTTTTACTGAGGATTGGCTTCCGTCTGGCCACTCTACCATAAAGGCCTGATTGGTGGAGTTCTGCAGAGATGGTTGTCCATCTTCACAGAGGAACTCTGGAGCTCTGTCAGAGTGACCATTGGGTTCTTGGTCACCTCCCTGACCAAGGCCCTTCTCCCCCAATTGCTCAGTCTGTGCCTCGACACAGTTCTGTTTCGGAGCTCTACGGACAATTCCTTCAACCTCATGGCTTGGTTTTCGCTCTGACATGCACTGTCAACTGTAGGACCTTTATATAGACCGATGTGTGAAAAAATTTCAAAAAAGCTGTTTTTCGCTTTGGCATTATGGGGTATTGTGTGTAGATTGATGAGGAAAATATTACATTTAAGCCATTTTGCAATACGGCTGTAACGTAACAGAATGTGGAAAAAGTCAGGGGGTCTGAATATTTTCCGAATGCACTGTATGTGTCTTTCCTCATGCTGAACAAATTTGCCTCAAGGACCCATAAGGTCCATCAATATATATTTTCCTCAATCTTGACATTTTGGAAAACCTTTTTGAAAAACTTATTCTCATGAACCATAAGTCGGCATGTAGGCCCATGGTACATATCTTAACTTAGTTTGATAAAAGCTAATGGATTAGTTAAGAGATGTCTGCGTTACTGATAGATCAGCAAATCAGATTTTATGTGTCAATTTAAATCCTTTGCAAATCCACTTTGTAAATCCAGTGTAATGTCATCAAAGACATTACATTGATGAACCATGTGAAGTTTGGCATTAATATCTTAACAAATAAGGAAACTATTAACAATTTACTTTTTTGACTATAACGCTAATGCTTAAAATAATCATAAAAAATCTTCTCATGGACTAAGTCGGATTCACTCCAAATGTGGTTGTTGGACTCATCAAAATCGTCCCTAAAGAGTTTAAGAAAATAACCTTGATGCAATAAATGTTGGCCAGTAGATCCATATTAGCACATATGTTAAAATATGCCTATATACATATACATATACATATACACATACAGTTGAAGTCGGAGGTTTACATACACTTAGGTTGAAGTCATTAAAACTCATTTTTCAACCACTCCACAGATTTCATGTTAACAAACTATAGTTTTGGCAAGTCGGTTAGGACATCTACTTTGTGTATGACACAAGTAATTCTTCCAGCAATTGTTTACAGACAGATTATTTCACTTATAATTCACTATATCACAAACACAGTGGGTCAGAAGTTTACATACACTAAGTTGACTGTGCCTTTAAACAGCTGGGAAAATTCCAGAAAATTATGTCATGGCTTTAGAAGCTTCTGATAGGCTAATTGACATCATTTGAGTCAATTGGAGGTGTACCTGTGGATGTATTTCAAGGTCTACCTTCAAACTCAGTACCTCTTTGCTTGACATCATGGGAAAATCAAAAGAAATCAGCCAAGACCCCAGAAAAATAATTGTAGACCTCCACAAGTCTGGTTCATCCTTGGGAGCAATTTCCAAACGCCTGAAGGTACCACGTTCCATCCAACCTGACGGAGCTTGAGAAGATCTGCAGTGAACAGTAGTACGCAAGTATAAACACCATGGGACCACCCAGCTGTCATACCGCTCAGGAAGGAGACACGTTCTGTCTCCTAGAGATTAATGTACTTTGGTGCGAAAAGTGCAAATCAATCCCAGAACAACAGCAAAGGACCTTGTGAAAATGCTGGAGGAAACGGGTACAAAAGTATCTATATCCACAGTAAAAACAAGTCCTATATCGACACAACCTGAAAGGCTGCTCAGCAAGGAAGAAGCCACTGCTCCAAAACGCCATAAAAAAGCCAGACTACATTTGCAACTGCACTTGGGGACAAAGATCGAACTTTTTGGAGAAATGTCCTTTGGTCTGATGAAACAAAAATAGAACTGTTTGGCCATAATGGCCATCGTTATGTTTGGAGGAAAAAGGGGGAGGCTTGCAAGCCAAAGAACACCATCCCAACCGTGAAGCACGGGGGTGGCAGCATCATGTTGTGGGGGTGCTTTGCTGCAGGAGGGACTGGTGCACTTCACAAAATAGATTGCGTCATGAGGAAGGAAAATGATGTGGATATATTGAAGCAACATCTCAAGACATCAGTCAGGAAGTTAAAGCTTGGTCTCAAATGGTCTTCCAAATGTAAAATGACCCCAAGCATACTTCCAAAGTTGTGGCAAAATGGCTTAAGGACAACAAAGTCAAGGTATTGGAATGGCCATCACAAAGCCCTGACCTCAATCCTATAGAAAATTAGTGGGCAAAAGTGTGTGTGTGTGTGTGTGTGTGTGTGTGTGTGTGTGTGTGTGTGTGTGTGTGTGTGTGTGTGTGTGTGTGTGTGTGTGAGCAAGGAGGCCTACAAACCTGACTCAGTTACACAAGCTCTGTCAGGAGGAATGGGACAAAATTCACCCAACTTATTGTGGGAAGCTTGTGGAAGGCTACCTGAAACGATGACCCAAGTTAAACAATTTAAAGGCAATGCTACCAAATACTAATTGAGAGTATGTTAACTTCTGACCCACTGGGAATGTGATGAAGGAAATAAAAGCTGAAATAAATAATTCTGACTTTTAACATTCTTAAAATAGTATACCTAAGACAGGGAATTTTTTACTAGGATTAAATGTCAGGAATTGTGAAAAACTGAGTTTAAATGTATTTGGCTAAGGTGTATGTAAACCTCCGACTTCAACTGTATACAAATATATATACTTTGTGTGTGTGTGTGTGTATGTATGTATATCTCTCTCATTTGGTCCTATGGTTCATGAGAATAAGAGATAGATAGATACATACATACATACATGCACACACACACACACACACACACACACACACACACACACACACACATTTGGTCCTGATTCGTCAATAGATGAGTTATTGATAAATCAAAAATCAGATTTTAAGTGTTAATTTAACCCATTGCAAATCCACATTTCACAGTGGCCTATCGACTTGAAACTTGTCATTGTTATCATGGACGTCCCTAAGATGAACCACACTGAATTTGGTATTGATATCTATGAAAAACAAGACGAATATTAACAACTCATTCTTTGCATATGTAACGCTAATTATTTAGACTCATGATTGTACATAAAGGAAGATACAGTAGTTCCTGCATGATAGTGCTTGCTTTGTTATCCAACTGATCTTGTGTTACTTTTGTAATCCTTTGAACCCTGTTCATTGCTGCTCGCAGCTATATTTTTGTGGTCAATTTGCAGTGTACAAATTCTTATAGTTATGTTCCGGTCCTCCGACCATCTGCTCCGACAAAAATGTGTCCGTAGATGAATCTAGTTGCCTACCCCTGCTATAAAGGACATATGCTGCAAATTATAAATGATAGCTTTGCTTCATACTGTATCACTTTTGCTTGTGCTTCCGATCACCCACTCACCCACTACTTGTGCTCACATGTTCAGGTGAAAAATTCAGGTGGAGTTGTAAATGAAGAGTTGCCAAACTGCTGGGAGTGTCCAAAATGCAACCATGCAGGGAAGACCGGGAAAGTAAGCATCTACGTGGGTGTGGAAATTAATGTTCTTGGCAGAATATCTAGGCTCTGCACTGTTCCATAAATCACATTTATTGTAATACTTTTGAATTAAGTGTCCGGAAACAAATAGACAAAAGGTATAAAGTTGTCTTCCCTTGTTTCTTCCCTGTTGGCTGTCAAGCAAAAAAGAGGACCAGGGTTCAAGTACGCATCCAACCTTCCCGGGTCGCTACTGAAGGACTCGCGATTGAACCGTGACATCAAGGAAGAGTCCGACCCGCTCAGTGTGCCAACATCACCCACTGCAGTGAAGAGGAAGGCAGAGCGTGATGACACCCCCAAGAGGAAAGCAGAGGTATCTCCTCCTCTGAAGAAACGTTCTCCCATGTTGTCTATGGGCGGGCTACTCCATCCCCGACCCAGGCCTGAGGACAACCCTCTGAGGAAGAAGAGGAAGCTGTTCGACATCAAAGATGAGGACGAGCCCCCTGTTGTCAAGAAAAAGGTAATTCATCCAACTTGCTTTAGGCTGGCCATGGATAATTCAGTTTATATTGAAGTGTCTGTCTGTACTGAGCATTCCCCTTGATTTGATAAGGCCCAGAGTTTATTTTGTCAAGATTCTATTACCAAACAATAACCCTTTTTATTTGAGAATTGTAGTCCACTTGCTTGTCAACACTATTTGGAAAAAAAATATGATAAATAAGGTCTTTATAAAAATGCAAATTCAAACTGTAAAGATGATTTGTAGAATTGAATGTCGGAGTAATTGATATGCTCCCCATGTACCCTTACAGAAGAAGCCCCCAAAAGCTGATGACACCTTCACCCCCAAGCTGTTACGGCCCATCAAGCAAGAGAGAGTTGATGAGGACGAAGACCATGAAGAGGAGGACAGATGCACAGGGGACAGAGTTGCAGCAAAAGGGAAAAGAGAGGAAGAGGATGAAGATAAGGAGGAGGAGGAAGAAGAGAAGGAGAAAGATGGTGTTGTAGAGGACAGTAAAGTAAAGAGTATGCTGAGTCCACTGCTACGGACGTCTGCAGCCAGAGAGAGTGACCAGTCCTGCTCCAGCTCTCCCCGGGCAGGGCCCAGCAGTGAGGGGGGTGATGCCCCAGAGAAGATACTTGGCCAGCTGAAGGCACACCAGCGCCGCCGCCTCCCCAACAAAGAGCTGAGCAAGGAGCTGAGCAAAGAGCTCAACCTGGAGATCCAGAAGACAGAGGACTGCCTGGCCAATCAGAACCGCAAACCACTGAAGAGGGAGAACAGCCCAATCAATAACAATCGTCGACCACTGAAGACTGAGGACTCCTCGATCAATCAGAACCGCAGACCACTAAAAACAGAAGACTCCCCCGCCAATCATAACCGCAGGCCAATTAAGACCGAGGATGGCCTATCCAATCACAACCGTCGACCATTGAAGACCGAGGACAGCGTGGCCAATCAGAACCACAGGCCAATGAAGACAGAACCTGAGAGTGACGGGGAGGAGCCTAAGCCCAAGCGGCCACTCGACAACGGCAGCAGTGACCTCGGAGACTGGCTCCACCCCAGGGGGCGAGAGGTGAACGGGACGCCCTGCCAGCTCTCGCCCCTGGGATGGAACCGCAGCCCTCCGATCACGCCCATTTGCCCACGCCCCCCTCCCTGCCGCTCACCACCCAAGTGCATACAGATGGAGCGTCACGTGATCCGGCCACCTCCCATCAGCCCCCCGCCAGACAGACTTCCCCTGGATGACGGACAGGCCCACGTGATGCGCAGGGAGGTGTGGATGGTCGTGTTCGGCCACCTCGCACACAGAGACCTGTGTGTCTGCATGCGTGTCTGCAAGACCTGGAACAGATGGTGAGCTGTAGCTATCGGAGGTCGTGTCTACACTTGACGCTTATGTGCGACTTCTGCTATCGGTATACGAAGATCGCATTGAAAAGACGGCTCTAGACGTACAAAAGTCATTTTGTGGTCTGATTGTGTTCAGATCTTTCTGACCACTTCAGGAGGTGGTCAGGGATGCGTTGTGTGTGGATTTCCCCTCAGTCTGGACGCAATCAGGCTACCAAAAGCGCATACAGTGGATGACGTCGTCAGCACTCCTCCCACCAGTCTCTAGAAAACTTGTGTTTCGGGACCAAGAGGCACCTTTTCATTATAACATTGGAGGAGATACGTTCCTAGCGTCTGGGGATCGTGTTTGCTGGCCTCAAATGCTTTTGTTTGGCTAGAGTTATGCAGTCACCTCAGCATTGCTTGCTGGCTACAGAGGTTAACTGGCTACTTAGCTACAGTAGCTAGCTACTGTCATCAGTTGTTGTTGTTGTTATAATCATATTTTGCCTATTCCACTGTTTGTAGAATGCGTACTGGCGTTTGATTATAGTGCGAGGACGGACACAATGTGGACATGGTGGACACATTTAAATGTAAACTCATGACGTGTTCGGAATTCCATGATCCGAACTCCATTATCAGAAAACTAAAGCTGCATGAATTGTCAAGTCTAGACACGGCCTGATAGACCAAAGGTCTGATACCAAGTTGGACAAGTCAGCCTTGTGAATAAAACCAACCCACATAAGTGGTCCTTGTTCATTGGAAAGACAGTATGAACACTAAGCTGTAAGGCTCATATGTGATCATGTAGTTACCTTCGTCCCTGCCTTCCCCAGGTGCTGTGATAAGAGACTGTGGACGCAGATCGATTTGAACCGCTGTAAGTCCATCACTCCCCTCATGCTGAGTGGCATCATCCGCAGACAGCCTGTGGCTCTGGACCTCAGCTGGACCAACATCTCCAAGAAGCAGCTCAGCTGGCTCATCAACAGACTTCCAGGTAAATACCAGCCAGCAGTGTTGGAACTGAGGCAATGTGCATATCCGCCTATAGATTGGTCTGAACTTTATAGGTATGTACAGTATACACCAAGCCATTATACGGTATCTCTGTCCATGGCTCTGGGTACACACCGCAAACCTGATGTCACCAGCTGCAGCCTGTTCAGAGAGCGTTGATAAGAACGTATTTAATGTGACTAGTTTGGGGATAATGAAACAATAATGTAATGTTTGGGGATAATGTAACGCTGTCTTTGTTTCCTTGGTTCGGTGAGCTGGAGGTTTCCGAGAATGCTGCCATATGTCTGCGACTTTGCTCCATAATAATTGTGTCCCCAGCGGTTCCTGAGTGTTTCTGAGGATTTGCTTTGCGGCGACTGTAATTACATTTGCATAGTGACGGTTTTTGTTTGCTTGTTATTGCACCCTCAGGTTAATGAACCGTTGGGAGACTATTACGATTGTTTCCCCACCAAAGGATTGAAAGGGGCAGCAGATAATGTTCGTTCTTACTTTTGAGTTACCTAGTCCGAGGGAGACAGCCTAAATTCTGTAATATTATTATGGCGTTTGGTTTCTGTCATTTTGACAGTGCTAGGGTGTGTTTAGTAGGAATTGAGAGAGTGAGTTCGTTGATTTTTGACCCTTTTTAACCCCTGATTGTCCCTGCAGGTCTGAGGATGCTGCTGCTCTCAGGCTGCTCCTGGGTGGCTGTGTCTGCCCTCTGCACCGCCAGCTGCCCGTTGCTGCGGACCCTGGACGTCCAGTGGGTAGAGGGGCTCAAAGACGCCCAGATGAGGGACCTGCTCTCACCCCCCACAGACAACAGACCAGGTAGGTTCTTTCCATCCTTTCCAACGCTCTAACCACTCGGCTACCTGTCGCCCTTTATAGGCCAAAAAGCTGGAAACGCTTGCATTCGATTCTGCTCCCTAGTAGAAGTAAGTAAGGAAGGTTTAAAAAATTATAATTATTTGACATGCATTCAATCTTTGTCTCTCTCTCTCCCTCCCTAGGTCAGCTGGACAACAGGAGCAAGCTGCGGAACGTGGTGGAGCTGCGTCTGGCTGGGCTGGACATCACGGACACCTCCCTCCGCCTCATCATCCTCTACATGCCCCAGCTGACCAGACTGGACCTGAGCTACTGCAACCACGTCACTGACCAGTCAGTCAACATCCTGACCGCTGCAGGGACCACCACCAGAGACTCCCTCACTGACATCAACCTCTCCGGTAGGAGGATACAAGGCCTTGTCACAATGCCTCCTATCACTATAGACATTAGCCATGTCAGAATGTCTCTACTAAAAGTATTCACTGCTAACAGTACTATTCACTATTTAGAACATACTGGTGAGAATACGGACACGGCCACTGACTGCTCATTGCAACGTTCGTTCATTGCTTCATAGGTCTTATTGAATGACAAATGTTCCCTACTGAGACGAATGCACACGTCATATTACGACCCCATGGATGCCAGTATAAAGTATAATTAGCTTTAATTGTGTCTATTACACTGTTGGAGCCGTGGGATGTAGTAAAACTAGGGTCCACTCCAAACACCATAACTGAAGTACCCCCATGGTTCTCCTGTCCCTGAGTAGTGCTGTTAAAGGTTGGGTCAATGTGGGACAGACAGGGGGGACTGTGTGGCAGTCAGACTAATGAGCTCTCTGGTACCACTGATGCCTTTTATTATCCACTGTCAGTCACACACTGATGGAACCCAATGAAAGTTAGTTAATGGGGGAAGCCGTCACCCGTTGACTGCACTCGATATGCTCATGACTATGGTGAGGTTTTGGTTGGAGCATTTATCCTAGAAAACAAATGACTGGTATGACCAAGTATATAGGAGGTGTCTATCTGTCTGTGTATTAACTGAAGATGATGAATGGTCCTGTATCTTCCTCCCTCTTCCCTGATCTCTGCAGTGTGCAACAGAGTCACGGACCAGTCGCTGACCTACTTCAAGCGCTGTGGAAGCATCTGTCATATTGATTTGCGTTACTGCAAGCAGGTGACCAAAGAGGGCTGCGAGCAGTTCATTGCTGAGATGTCAGTGAGTGTACAGTTTGGACTAGTAGAGGAGAAACTACTGCAGAAACTCAGCTAGTGGACAAACATCAGGTGGGGCGAAGACTGCACTGGCTAGCTAGGCCACTCGTTAGAATAACTGGCAAGGGTGGTGTCATCGCCATGAAGAAAGTGTTGTATTTCACGCATCTCTGTGCAAAAAAAACCAACCCACATTGGAAATGGCATAAGACATTTTAAGAGTGACTGTTGCCCTGATACTCATTGAATGGCTCTAGTGCTGCTGAAGCAAGATAGTTTTCCAAAACAGGATATTCAACATGTAAGGCAGGACAACTGGCTTTACTGGAAATTTGACAACGCATGTTTTTTTCCCCCATTTTGTATTTTATTTTGTCTTTCTGCAAATGAACAGGCAGTCTATGTACACCAGGGGTGGGTCAAGGATCCGGAGAGGTTTGAGTAAAAATAATATATATACTCTGAGTGAACAAAACATTAGGAAAAATTATTGCAACCCTTTTGCCCTCCGATCAGCCTCAATTCGTTGAGGCATGGACTCTACAAGGTGTCAAGCGTTCCACAGAGATGCTGGCCCATGTTGACTCCAATGCTTGCTACAGTTCTCTCAAGTTGGCTGGATGTCCTTTGGGTGGTGGACCATTCTTGATACACAGCGGAAACTGTTGAGCGTGAAAACCCGGCAGCGTTTTTGACACACTCAGGCGCACCGACTACCATACCCCGTTCAAAGGCACTTAAATCTTTTGTCTTGCCAATTCATCCTCTGAATGGCACACATACACAACCTATGTCTCAATTGTCGCAAGGCTTAGAAATCCTTCTTTAACCTGTCTCCTCCCCTTCATCTCCACCGATTTTAAGTGGATTTAACAGGTGACATCAATAAGGGACCATAGCTTTCACCTGGACTCACCTGGTCAGTCTGTCATGGAAGGTGCAGGTGTGGAATTATTATTTTCAGTTTAAAAACACTCCAGGCTACTCTTGAACATCTAAAACTGGATATAAAGTATGTAGAAATTATAATGGACCTATATATTTTAAAATAACTGCCTTTTTTTCGGGCCTGCATATTGCTTTTGAAAAACAAATTGGTCCGAAAATAAATCTGTGCGGCCCAACGTTGAATTTTGAAACGCTGATGTGGCCCTCAAGCCAAAATGATTGGCCACCCCTTATGTACACCATGGTCATGTTTTACTAATTTTGTTCATTATGTACTTTTGTTGCAATGCACCGTTGATGCATTATACAGAACCATTTATTTTATTTTTTATCAGAAAGTGTTTCATACTTTTGTTCAGTATTGAATGCACTGATTTTACATGTACCATTTTGACACTATTCAATCTGCCTCAGTGTTTTTTTTTTGTTTTTTTTTTACACTCAAACCTTCTCTGAAGATTTATGCCAATAGAGCAGTAGCTTGTTTTCTGTGCAGGTGTTTTATATTTTATTTATTTAAGTGCTGCTGTTCCATTTTGATATTTGTACACAGGTACTTTCTCCTTTCCGTAGAACAGTTGTTTTACTCCACTTCAATTTCTAAATATATATATAGAAAAATCGATTTCCACTGTTTGACAACATTTTTATATTACTGTACTTTCTAAGGTTTATCAAGCCAGTTGGCACCAGTGACCGTTTGCTAGAGGAAGCATCATGAGACTGATTTAGTCTACTATTGCACACCAAGAACTTGTCAATCAGTCTCCATATACTAGGCTGGTGACATTACCATACTGTTTTTATTTTTATTAAAGTATTATAATATTTTTTTTACAAGGGATTCTCACACCTATAGATGCAGGTTTTAAAGACATGCTCCGGAACTTTGGCGACTAAGTCTTTTTTTTTTATTTTTAACTTCTCACTTTCGGCTGGATGTGTCAATGCCGTTCATACATGCATAATCTATGAACATAATTACTGTTAGCCACGAAATCGCTAGTTTGAAAGCGACTGTTTACTGGAAGCTGTAGGCTCCGACATTTCCCCCCCACGTGGGCCAGCCCCCTAGCAATTAGAGTTGCAGCCAATGAGCTTCAGCCCCTCGCCACCAAAATTGTATATCACGTGCGCCGAATACAATGGGTGTAGACTTAACCGTGAAATCCTTGAGTGACAGCTAGCAAGATGCACACACAGTATAGCAAGAGAAGGAGCAATGAAGTGGTATTTTCACATATGTGATGTAGTATGCAAGTTTCAGAGACCAGTTTTGGCTCATGAGCACTACTTTCAGGACTACTGGCTAAAAAGTGTACAAAAGTACTGGAGAATCTCTTTAACCAGGCACTTCATTATATTCAACGAAAACAGTACAGTATGTATATGGTCTAATAATAACCTGCATACACAAGTAAAGCCACTACTTACTACCAGTGTAATATAAGGAATGTAGTTAGATACCCGTCAGAGACACTGACCGCACAGTTCCCCAGTTTGTATTTAACTCAAGTGTTAATTGCAGGAAATTACAAAAGTATGGCTACGGGGGGTCCTAATGTATATAAATATACTTTTTTGTATGAGGACAGGCCTAACTACCAACCATGTCTTCCCTGTGCAGTTGGGAAATATTTTAGTACTAGTATCTCATTGGTTCAACTGTATATACTGTATAGAGAACTGTTTGAGTTACTTAAAACTCATCCTAAATACTGAGCTCTCTATTTTTGGTCATATGTTTCCACGATTGTCTTAATTTATCTTTTTGGTCATGTTTATAAGCATTCTGTGCAATATGTAAACACAACATTTGTGAAATATGTTTAAAGTATGTCATACGTTGGAATATCTAACAGTTTTTACATTCTGAAATAAAGACCTTAAACATCAACTTTTGGAATGGTTTGCCATTTTGTCAACATTGCATTCATTAAACCGGGGATAAACAATTGATTGAGGGAAACCGGTCGGATACAGCAGTGTTAAAAAAAATAACAGGATCTCTGCTTATTTTATGGTACAGTATTTTATTAAATCTATTAAATAATTGTAATTACTAAAATAAAAAGTTCAACATTCCAAAATACAAAGATCCAGGATTCCATTGAGGTGCCCATAGTTACAACTCATTCTACTTTGACATCATATAGCTGCCTACAAGTGACATCTTTGAGATATGGCAGCATTATAATAAACATACATGTAAACACAGTGACAGTGTTTGCTACAGTGTGTAATGTACAAATATTCATAAGGTTTTGAATCTCCTAGCAGGTAACAAGAAATGTTCCAAAATAAAATTTAACTACTTTGATAGTGAAATGTCATGATTAGTGAGCTCTCTGTTTTTGATTGGTGGAGTCATATTCATCTGATCAAATGAAGGTCATTTACATTCGTAAAAAAAATAAATTCAACCTCAATATCAATAAATTATATTAAGACATCCAAAGCAAATGGGAAAATATATTTATCAATAGCTTACCTATCAGTAAACAACTATTAGCTATCATATGCAATTCATTTGACATCAATAAGCTTTTCCTCTATAACGATCTACAGGCATTAGTAGATACTTTTTGTTTTTTTAAATAGACATTTGAATAAATAGAATTTTATAAAAGAGAACAGAAGTTATTTGAATAAACAAATACATTTAAAACAGACAGTTTATGCATCCTTTTCTTATTAAAAAACACCCAAAACATGATAAAAGACATGTTTAAATATAAGCTCAGAACAGAGGAATTAGCACCTGTTACCTTCTTCTCAAGAGGTGAACACCGAGCCAATGGACAACAAGCGGACAAAACGCCTAGGAAGAGTAATGGAATGATATTGCTTAATTAAGCTAAGTAGCAGAGACACATTGCCAGTCATGCCAGACTTTAATAAAAGATATGCAGACAAAGAGCATAGGAACGTAAAGCACGGGATGACCCAGCCACAGTGTATGGTATGTTAGGAGCCTTATCTAATCCAAACAAGATCATCAACATAGTAGACATTGATAATAATGTGATATCACTTGTGACTGATTAAACATGCAAGGAGAACATGGGTCGGACGGCCTTGAACTGAAGCCCCTACTAACCCATAGCATGTGGCTCAAGAGCTTCTCTACAATCCAACCAACCAATCACTGAGCTTGATGGTTTACACACGGTTTGATTCTTTCATGTTTGAGTTGGATACTGCTCCAATCTACAATGCATGGTCTGAAGTGAGGAGTGACACTTGGCATAGAAACAGCAATCAGACATCAGTAATGTAGTTGTGGTATGAAGTTTGGCACCTAAAACAACCTCCCCTGTGTGTTTGTGTGTGTGTGTGTGTGTGTGTAGAATGGAACAGCACAGAGACATGCAGCCTGGTTGAGTTTCTCAGACTGGTTTATAGACAAAGACAGTTCCTCACTCACACATAGAAGTCTCTTTTTTAATATTGCACATACTAAAGAACATTGAAGTATAGCCTGATGTGCTATGAGTGTGTAAACCATATTGACTCTAACCCTGGGATATCATAATGATCTCCACCTTGGTCACCTCACAACTACTCACCATGAAACATCATATATAATCCAATTCAAGTATCCATGGGACCCAGGGCCAGACTCCATGGGACTCCATGGGACTCCCCCCCACAACCACCCCACAAAAAAATTGCAGTTTTTAAATGGTCTTCTACACATTGTATCATGAGGCTAAGAGAAAATGTTGCAGTTTTAAAGCTAATTTCCTGCAATTTTATACTTTTTTGCCATCGGTCAGCGATAAACATGCTGTTTTAGATCTCATCTCATACTATTGTTCACATTTTGTCTTGAGGCTGACCAAAGAAATTCTGTTTTAAAGCAGATTTACTGCAATTCTACACATATTGCTATCCGGGGAGTCCACCGACCTCCAGGGGACCCACAACCTCCAAAAATGAAATAATTCAAATTTGGTTGGGGAAGGAAAGGGCCACCTGGTCACGTGCCCTGCGTCCCCATTCGGTAAACCAGCCCTGATGGGACCAATTCCGCTCCATGGTTTATAAAAAAAAAATCATAAATGCTCCAAATTTAAATTAAGCACTGTAAAATAAGTTATTTTTGAAACAGTTCAGTATGGATCACACTGAAGACAGAAGGTCAATCAGTGTCCCGGAGCCAGTGGAGGTCCAGACCAGACAGAGCAGTTTCCTGTCATGAATCGGTGGGGCTCTTGTAGTTCTAGTAGCAGAAGTTAGGTCGTGTGAAAGTGTCTGCTCTGCATGTCATTTGGATTGTGCACGTCTGCTGCAGCATTAAGTCCTTGGAAACTTGCAAAACCATTCACACTCCCTCAGGTTTTCAAGCACATGCACACTCTCCGCCACAGCTTCAATGTCTTCGGCTGACATGCACGCTCACGGCAGAGTTAAGACTTAAAGACGTGCACGGCCCGCACCACGTACTGCCTGCAGATGGGGCACTCGCTCATCCTCATCCCACATTTCGTACAGGTGACCATGTGACCGCACTCCAGCAGCACACAGTCGATTACAGCGTCCATGCAGATGCGACACAGGTGGTCATCAGAGGCCAGCTGAGCCTTCACACCGTCTTTGGAGAAAAACAATGCATGAAAAAACAGTATTACTCTACACAGCTCGCAGCCTCAGGGTGGCTGTCTTCTCTAGGCTCATTCACATACTGTTCATGATGTTGTGCCCAAATAGCCAGTTAAAACAGCAGGATGAGGTGGTCTCTCTCGGAACAGCCCATAGCGTATTAGTCAGGAAGGGATAATACCATCCTTAAGACCTTTATATTATTAGGAAGGGTGTCTCAAAGACCTTTACTGATACATGTAATTCAACCTGAAATAAAAGGATGGGTCGTAAAGAGGTAAATAGGGATCACGTTAACGACAGGATGAACGACAAGCCTTCAGTACCAATGATAAAATCAAAAAATAAAGCAATGTGACCATGCAGGGAAAAATGTTATGGTCGAGATCGAACAGTCAATTAAGACTTCAGCATGCATCAATATGGAGAGTTGTATTTCAAGACCGTGATGGTTCTGCAGGTGGGATAATGGCGGAGTTAGACATGCCTTTACACATGCAGTGCTTTACCTTCCACTGCACCATTGCAGATAGGCGGAGGATATGACACCACTTTATTTACAGAAGGAAACGGGCAGTGAGTGACAAAACAGCCATTAGTGATTCCAATAGGACACAAGCTGTTACTCCAATACTTCCACCTCACATGAGAACAATTCCTGTACACAGTAATTTCCTGTACACAATTCCTGTAACTAGTCATTTCCTGTACACAATTCAAATATATGTACATCATGTAAAATACAATACAATCCAACAAAAGAGTATTGAATGCGCTCACCTGGGCTCATTTTGATGTTGCTGACATTTTCCACTGGAAGAAAATACAGAATACATCTTTAATACTGTGTATCTGGAAGTGTGAATAGTACCAAATCAATAATTTGGACAGTTTCTCTATTGTTCAAACTAGGTTTGAACTGGAGCGTGGTAAACTATGGAGGTCGTTATCAACAGGATCAGTAGTATTCTAGTTAAGGATAGGTTGGTTGGTATAGGGGGGCTAAAATGATTCAACGTGGTGCTTACTGGACTTCCTGTTCTGCTCGTTCTCCCTGTAGAGCCGATGCACCCGCTCTATCAGCTCCCACTTCTCACAGCAGCCAGAGTAGTTGACAAAGTTACGGGCCAGAATCTCTTTGAGCTGCCGGACAGACAGGCTCTCAATGTCCCCTTCATTGTCCAGGTCAGATAGAGAGGCACGCATCCTCCTCTGTGTCACTGGACTGACCTACAGAGAGAAAAGAAGAGGCACTTCAGAAAACAATGTTCAATACAAAGAGTTCAATTATAACTAGGTTTGGTCACACCATGGTCATTGAGGCAATACAACTGACCAAGTGAATACTCTCACAAGAGTGGGTCAGTGATTTCTCTTCAGTTAAATACATGAGGTGGAGCCTGAAAGGACAGAGGCAGGTCGAGGTAAAGGGCTGGTCGTCTCACCTCTATGACAGGTTCACTGGCAGGTTCCAGGTGAAGGAGGGGGGTGGTCGGAGCTTCCCCATGCTCCTGGGAAAAAAAAACAAACACACAAGAGGACTGGAACAGATATGACAATTTTGTTGCCTGATGCTCCTAACCCTTTCTCCCACAAATCAGAACTTCTATAAAACACCACCGGAGGTGCTGTAATCACTAGGCGTGATTTTGATTCATACATCCATCAGAGGGTAATAAAAAGAATAGTACAGTTTGCTGTAAGATACAAAAATCTCATTCGTATTTGAGGTCTCTCTTAAAATGTCTGATACCGAAATGAGACATGTAGGCGTATCCTCTAAAAAGGTACCATGTTACGTTCAGCACTCAGCGCCATTTGCTTCTCCTAGTCTTAACTGAATGGTTAATTATTCCCTTTGAATAATGATAAACTATATTAGGAGTTCGCATGCAACCAGAATCCAATGGTCTTGGCGGGGACACAGCAAAAACACTGAGTGAGTCTGATGGGAGCATGTTAGCCTTACTCCTCCCCGCCTCTTTGTCTCCACCGGACCGCCGCACAAAAAAGCAATTAGCTAATGGTGCAGGGGCAAGGTATTAACTTCCGGTGTGACATCACGATGAGGGATGGGGGCTGGGTCGGGGAGGCTGATGTTCCTGGGTGTACTTGCACACACACACACACACACACACACACACACACACACACACACACACACACACGTGCTCAATGCGTCACATTCCACAGGACCAATCAGACGCAGGCTGCCAGCACGCACCTGTGTTAATAATGCATCAGCAGGCCTGTTTGTGGGGTGCTAGCATCCCCAGCCCAGCTCTAACAACTGACAACACCACAACCGAACAACTGCACTACCACCAGGCACCAGCTATGCTCACAACCAGCCTAGAGCCACTCATTTGATCCTTTAGCCTTTGTATTGCAATAGGAGTGGAGGATTTTCATGTGATCCCACGGACAGAGACGTGGGCAATATTGTTGTCTTGCTCCCTCTTTCAATTACAGCTGTGGCGTTGAGAGGAATCAGAAGCCATCCTGAGCGTTGTTACATAACCGACGGCATAACAGACCTAAAAAAAAAAGCGAAGGGATTAAGCCCTGGCTGTTGATGACTGGCTGCAGCTCCCAGGTCTGCACTGTAAGAGCAGCTGTTTACAGCCGTCAGCCACATGGACGTCAGATCACAGGAAAGAGTGAAATTGTGAAGTATGAAATATGAATGGATCAGATGATCGGTGTGAGTGAAGCCCTTCATTCATGTCAAACACACAAAGCACCAGACTGTATCAGACTGTCTGCAAAGAACAGGGCCTGACTGCGATGAACTATGCTTGTACGCTTTGAATGCTCCTATATTTAGCCTCAATGGTTATCGAAGGGGTTACTTTCAGCAGGGCTGTGGACAATCAGAAACCATTTACGTCCCAGCACCAGAGATGGTAACGAAGGGGGCAGATGTACTAGGAATGGGACAAAGTTGTGCGTGTGTGTGTGTGTGTGTGTAGTCATACCTGGCTCTGAGTGGTCCCTGAGCTGTCACTCCGGCTGAGAGGAGTGTCTCCCTGAGAGGCGTAGAGAGATAACTGCTCCGAGGCCGAGCGTCGTGTGGCTGAGGGGGGCGAGGAGTGGGGAAGCGAGTGCAGGCTGTCCGTGTCTGCATCCTCCTCCTCTTCTTCTTCTTCCTCCTCCTCCTCCTCCTCTTCTTCTTCTTCTTCCTCCTCTTCTTCTTCATCATCCTCCTCCTCCTCCTCCTCCCCTTCACCTCCTTGCGTCAAGGTGTTTTCCCCAGCTTCCTGGTGGCAGAGCACCAGGTCAACCAGGTCCTCCTTCTCCCTGCAGGTGTCTGTAGGGATGTTGCGCAGCAGCAGGTACTGTCGCAGGTCTTTAACACGCAGCGCCATGAGCTGTGGTCTCTGGAAGGCCGTGCCGCGCAGGAGGTGGCAGGTGGTGCAGCAGCGGAGGTTCTCTTGCAGCACTGAGCACAGGGTGCAGAAACTTTTCTTACAGTCCGAGCATATGTGCTGAGAGAACGAGAGAGAAAGAGAGAGTGACAGAGAGATAGAGACACACACATTTAGAAGAGAGGCGATCCCATCTGCCAGTCATGTCCATTCCTCCTGATCAATTCATTACTAGATTTAATTAATTATGGCATCAGTCAATTAACTCTCCTGTTTTTAGAACAACTAATGAGAAGGATTTGCCAAATCTACCAGACAACAACTTCCCAAAACAAGGACTCATTCCCACTGATGTCACCATGTCCTAGGAAAGAAGATGACTTTATCCCATTTGGCACAGACAAGCTAGATAATACTATATGGAATATTGTCCAGCTATTCCTGACATTTACAAGCTTATCTCGGTCTACTGAGGAAAATCAGATGAATCATCTGACAGGCAGTCTGAATGGAGACAGAAAAGGTGGGATATGGGCCAAAATTATTACCATATCATTGGTGTGCATTGCAAATGACCAGAAAGAGTACATTCACAGACAGATCCATTCGTCAATAATCTCTGTTAGTCCCCTAGAACATCGCCTTTCTTGACACAGATGTCGAGCTGAGCCAAACACGTGTGGGTATAATATATCCTGGGATTGAACCTGCCATTGGCATGGCAACAGGTATGAGTGGGCTGATAGAGCAGTCTGAGCCTGAAAGCTGGGAGAACGCTGAACCCTCCAGGGGCTTTCATCGCTGTCCCAGCATGCCACACTGTCAGTCAAAGCCTAGATACACTCTGCCATTTACCTGTATGCAGTCTAAGCTGGTGCGGCCAGTATGATTGAGTATTTCATATGGAAGTTAGAGTTGTATTAGTTTATTTATAAAAGGGTCACAGTGTTCATCCTCCTCCTCATCATCTTCATCATCATCTTTTTACACACTATCGTCATCACCACCTACCATGCGCCTGAAGACGGAGAAGGCCAGTCCACAGGCCTTGCAGAGCTGGCCTGCACTCCCTGAGCTGGTGGGGGGGTATGTGGAGTACCCAGCGCTGGGGGCAAAGCGGAAGGGCCCCGCCCCGGCCCCGAACCCTGGCTGCTGCCCGCGCACCGTCCCTGTGCCCATCACCTCGTTCAGCAGCCCGCAGCATGACGCCCACATGGACGATGCCCCTGCCTACGACACAAACACACAGCATGCACGTCTGTTCTTTTAAAATTAATGTCTCTAAGTTTGAATGCATAGTTTAGAGTCCTAGGTTCCATCCCAGTAGGTTCATAAACAATATGCCTTTGGCAGTACTGAAATCATATTAGCCTACAATGCAATCAATACAGTGCCCCAATTTCACCTCGAACACTAGACTAGAGAAAAGTACAACTTTTGATGCAGGTCGCATCACTAAGGGAATGGTGCCTCAGACTTCTCACGTCATTCGTAATTTGTTGCTGAATCCCACAATGCCCCATTGTGATCTTCAGCTGCTCAACCACCTCCCCCTTCTGATGAACTACATGCCTTTGTAGCGCCTGAGTTCATCTACAAAAGGCATTGAAGTATTATAAGACAGTCTCTGGGGTGCTAACGGCAGCTGGCGTATTCAGAACAGAGGCCTGTGAACAGTGTGTGGCGATGCAGAGGTGGATGTTTTACAGCCTATAGAGCTTCAGAGGAAGGAACTTAATAGATGCAAAAGGAACAGAGTGAATGTGGAATGCAAATCAGGGATGTGCAGAGAAAAAAGGGCACCCATCTGATAGTTATCTAACTCTATATATTTTAATGATTGTGATTTATATTCAATGCTCTTAAATAATAACTTAATATTCATAAACTTCTAACTCATTGATTAATGCTGGCTGGCTTGTGGATATTTTAAAATATGGTGGTTAGCTAGAGTCTGGTAGACTACCCGTGTTGCTGCTGCTACAGGCTTAGTTTTTTCCATTTATATTTCGAGATTGGACGTTAGCATGTGGGGCGTGCCGATTGGTGTCACCTCGTTACTCAGTATGTGTTACACCTGCGCTGGTTTGTCATCTCGTTAGTGGGAAGGTGTTTCACCTGTGCTGTCCCAGGTGCTATTTAAGAGTGGCAGGTCCAGTGTTCCAGTTGTCTTGAGAGATGTGGTGGGTTAACACTTTCAGTTGACCCACCCCATTTGTGGTCTAGACAAACAATCCTTTATCTGATCTTCTGTTTTGCGCCACTGTTTCCTTGTGTTCTCTTTCCTTGGTTTTTGTCACGTTACCCAGCAAGAAAAATTGTCACTCAAATGGAGAAGGGGAACGAACAGAGTCAACAACCAAAACAAAACAGGTGGAGTTTTAGGAGGGGTTCCAAAAGACACTCATGGGGGTGTCCACTGAAAGTTGACTAGCAACAACTAGGACCTAAAAGGGCGCCAACTAAATTTGTCCAGGAGACAAACAAAAGAAAAACCCACACCAAACCGATAGGAAGCAAAACAAAAAGTTGGAGGAAAATGGAAAAACAGGCAAGACAAAATTATTGTCTTGAAAATCAAAAAGGGGCAGTCAAATGTGTTAACCCTCCATGTTTTTGTTCCCCTCTAATCAGGGACTGATTTAGACCCGGGACACCAGGTGTGTGCAATTCATTATCAGGTAGAACAGAAAACCAGCAGGCTTCAGACCTCATAGGGTAAGAGTTTAATACCCCTGTAATAGTTGGCTTACATTTACTTTGTTTAAAAGCAGCTCGTATGTTGGGTTCTGATTGGCGTACCACAGTTGAACTAAGCTCATGAGGCATTTAAGTCATTTTTTTTCAAGAATCAATGCGTCCAAAAATGGATGTAGCAACTGCAGATTGCCACTTTACGTTTCTGTCCATTATCTAATGAATAACAACACTGAAGTAGGAATGCCTGGTCTCTCACACACACACACACACACACGCGCTACAGACATAAAACCCCCTGATGAGAGTATGCTATGGCTCTCATTGAAAACATCCTCTCTGTTAAGACATGTATGTTTACTGTGGGAGCAGTGGGGTAATTTCTCAGATATGGCAGCCTTATGACCTAGTAGAGTAGGTGCACTTAGCGATATTAATGTGGTCCATAAGAGGACCATACAATGGATGTGACATGTTTGCCTGATCAATGTTTACTGACTGCAAGACCACTCCAGAGCCTGAGACCCAAGATGGCGTGATCCCTGATGCAGCTCCTTGGAGCATACTGATGAGCGGATGGGGGAGGGGAGGAGGAGGGCAGGGAGAGAATATGTCTTCTGTTACAGGGTCTGGGGAATCAATAGTTGACATGAGCATACATTGTATGGCTGTCTGAGCTCAGTAGAGAAGACGGAGTGTAGGCTATATTTTACGAGATGAGGCCACCACTGTCCACAAATAAAGTTCTGCTCAGCCGTGACCTGCCACAACACACAGCCCTGCCCTGCGCTCTGTGATCTCACCTCTCTTTGCCTGCCTGCTAAGCCAGCCTGCAGTTACATAATCCAGGAGCTAAGTGCTATATGTGGAACTAATTGCACTGAGATGGAGATTGTCTTCCCAGAAATAAAGTACAGCAATAAGCTGGTTGTGAAACAACATGATACCATTTGAAAACAACATCCTGGCACTTTTTTGAATGAAGGTAAAATGTCACAGTAGCTGATGCTTTTCTCAATACATTGTAGTCAATGGGAAGATATGGAGTGTCGCAGGGTTGAGTTTCTCAATACATTGTAGTCAATGGGAAGATATGGAGTGTCGCAGGGTTGAGTTTCTCAATACATTGCAGTCAATAAGAAAAGAGGAGTGCCCTACTCGTACATCCGACCTTTAGGCGGGCAAAGGGGCATAGACCAGACACACAGAAAGTGGTAAAAGATCTACCACGACTCAGATGCTCCCCCTCCCTTTGGACAGTTACTCAGTGGGCCATTACTACACCCTTCCTACTCTCTTCTGCTAGATTTAGCAGGCGAAGGCACAGTGGTCTGGCCATGAAATCACTCATATCTGGCGCAGAGCCAGAGGAAGAGCTTTCCCCCGTCACCTCAATTAGCACCCAGTAAGCTCTGCAGGAAGGGACTGACAAAGCATAATGTAAATGCAAACGAGATACAGGAAAAATGCACTACTCTGTTACCAATATATACACTTCTTTGCACTCATGAATATCTCATCTACATGAAGATTAAATATGAAGTCTTGCTATAACATGCCTGGTTGTGGGTTTTATCTGATAGGGGGTTTAAGGCCCCCGACTTGCACTTATCTGACATTTTGACAGTGAAGCAAACGGTCAATCTGCTGATGCGCTGGACCTGCTGAGGAGCACTGTGCTTTTTTTAGATGCTTCTGACCTTTGACTTCTATCATCCTTTTTGACAGACTCTATGACAGTGTAAAGCCTCGTTTGTACCTGGCGCCAACATGCGTTCTTTGTCATGATCCTGTCTACATTCTAATTTTCAGAAATGTCTCTACACATGGCATTAAAATGTGTCTCATATCCATCCACTATGTCCACATTGTGAGCAGATTTCCTGGTCCCTCACCGTATGCCAATTATTTAACGACTATACTTTCAAAATCATATTAATTTATTTTAAGAGATATTGATGCCATAAATCAATGGTGCCACCTGTCAATGAATGAAGTAGGCAGGATAATTATGATTTAAATATATTCACTGTCCAGATCCGTCTACACAATGCCTGCCTGACTACCTCCTTTGTTTAAAAAAAAAAATATTTGTTTGTTATTATTGATAGTTTAAATTATTTAAATACATTTTGTTTTTTAAATTATAATTTTTTTGCTTTTTATTTAAAAATCGGCAAAACACCAGTCTGAAAATGTGAGCACAATCAATAAGTGGACAAGATCAGGACAATTGATTAATGTTAGAACCAAGTATAAACAGGACTTAAGACATTCCCTAAAGAACAAAGACCAGACAACGTAGACAAACTGATAATAATTACAGATATTATTGTTGACACACCACATGTTTATTTTTTTTATAGAAATTGCCATTTAGCAGACACTCTTATCCAGAGGGAATTACAAGCCCAATTAGGGTTAAAAGCCTTGCTAAAGGGCACACCAGACTTTCACCTAGTCGGCTAGGGGATTCGAACCAGCGACCTTTTGGTTACTGACCCAATGCTCTTGGGCCCAACGTTTTTAACTAGCTAGCCTACCTGCCGCCACCAAAACAACAGACCCTGTCCCAGTGTCCCTAGCCCTCACTCCAAAACAACAAACCCTGTCCCAGTGTCCCTAGACCTCACTCACTCCAAAACAACAGACCCTGTCCCAGTGTCCCTAGCCCTCACTCCAAAACAACAGACCCTGTCCCAGTGTCCCTAGCCCTCACTCCAAAACAAGCCAAGCCTTCACTCTTCCAGCCCCTTATCTGCGCACGACTCCAACACCATCATTAAGTTTGACGACGACACGATTGTGGTAGGCCTGATCACCGACAACATTGAGACTGCCTATAGGAAGGAGGTCAGAGACCTGGCAGTGTAGTGCCAGGACAACAACCTTTCCAACAACGTCAGCAAGACAAAGGAGCTGATCGTGGACTACAGGAAGCGGAGGGCCGAGCAGGCCCCCCATTCACATCGTCTGGGCTGTAGTGGAGCGGGTCTAGAGCTTCAAGTTCCTTGGTTTCCACATTCCACAAGGATCTATCATGGTCCAAACACAAACACAGTTGTGAAGAGTGCACGACAACTCCTCTTCCCCCTCAGGAAACTCAAAAGATTTGGCATGGGCCCTCAGATCCTCAAAAAGTTCTACAGCTGCACCATTGAGAGCATCTTAACTGGCTGCATCACCACTTGGTATGGAAACTGATTGGCATCCAACAGTAAGGTGCAACAGAGGGTACAAGCATTTTGCTACACCCGCAATAACATCTACTTACTGCGTGTATGTGACCAATACATTTTGATTTGATTTGGGTAGTGCGTACTGCCCAGTACATCACTGGGGCCAAGCTCTCTGCCATCCAGGACCTCTACACCAGGCGGTGCCAGAGGAAGGCCCTACAACTTGTCAAAGACTCCAGCCACCCTAGTCATAGACTGTTCTCTCTTCTACCGCATGGCAAGCGGTACTGGAGCACCAAGTCTGGGACCAAAAGGCTCCTGAACAGCTTCTACCCCAAAGCCATAAGACTGCTGAACAGTTAATCAAATGGCTACCCACACATGTATATTGACGCCACACACACACTAACACATATACACACTCTTCACATACACTGCTGCTACAGTTTTTTTAAATCTATCCTGATAGCCTAGTCACTTTGACCCCTACCTACATGACATGTACATATTACCTCAACTATCTCGTACCCCTGCACATTGACTCGGCACCGGTACTCCTTGTATACAGCCTTGTTATTTTTGTGTTACTATTTCCTTACTTTTTAACTCTGCGTTGCATTTCACAGTAAAGTCTGCACCTGCATGTGATTTGATGATCAATTTAGTTGGATTATCCTCTCCCCCCCTCCCGCTCTTCTCTTTCTCTGTCTCCATCCCATCGTTTCCTCACTGGAGAGTATTGCTTCAGTGGCGTCAGGGGGAGAGGCCATTCACATAGTGGAGCATGCAGTCAGCTGCCAGACTGCACTAGACTTCATCTCCATTGAGATCAGGAAGTAAGACTGACAGAAAAATCTAGCTGATTCAATCAATCCCTTGCTGCTTTTGTCAGGGAAGTCAAAGTAAATCACAATGTATGAATATGTGAAGTTCAAAAAAGACTGCATTCAAACATGTCAATGATAACAGATGGAGCTTAGAAATGTCCTGTGCATCATACATTTGTACCTTTAAAGCCTTACCTTTGGGGTGAAGGAGGACAGCTCCTACTAATAATAAAAAAAAAGCAATTTGGATTTTGGGTTGCAGGCAATAAAACCAAAACATTTTGTCTGCTCAGGAGATAATCCTGATATTAAAATATGACTGGCATATTTAATAAGGACTGCCAGGGAAACTGCTACCTTTCTGAGTCTGTATCACATTTAATTTCAACAGACCATAGCTCCTAATATCAGAGTTCCAAATCCATTTTAGAACTGGGTCATGCCAGTCAACCTATCCTGAGTGAATTCTCTCGCACAACCAAACAATATGCCCCAATGAGCAACAGACGTGTCTCTAACAACTCCCCATGACAATTCAGAGGAACTCAAGAGAAGTCATGTCGAAAAACAGGATCCTTATGACAATGCAGTATCAATTAATTAGATTAAAAACATGATACACTGAATGCAACAAAAATGTGTTTCAAAAAGTATTACAGCTATCATCCTCCATTTCTCATGAGCTGAAAAGCTGCTTTTCAATATAAACCAGATTTGTCAATAAAAACGTCATAGCCATCTCTCTGGGGCAGATGATGGTTTGTCATGATAAGACCAGATTACCTTTCACCTGCACTGATACAACAAACTGATTTAGCCCCCTAAAACACATCACTATTCAAAAGACAAGTGAAGCAGATAAATGAAAAGATGGAGTACTTGAAAATATATATGTTTTACAAACATGCAACAATAATTAATGTCTGTTTATGATAGACCTCTGAACCATCATAGGCAACTTACAGTGCATTCAGAAAGTACTAAAAACCCTAGCAAAGGGTCTGAATACTTACGTACATACTTCTGTTTTTTATTTGTAATAAATTAGCTAGAAAAAAATATTCAAAAAAGGTTTTTGCTTTGTCATTATGGGGCGGCAGGTAGCCTAGCGGTTAGAGCGTTGGGCCTTGACACTTCTTGAGCAAGACACTTAACCCTCATTTGCTCCACGGGCTGACCCTAGGTAGGCCGTCATTGTAAATAAGAATTTTAACTGACTCGCCTAGTTAAATAAAAAAATAAATGTAGATTGAAATGTAGGAAGACATTTAATGTAAAACATTTTAGAATAAAGCTGTAACATAACAAAATGTGGAAAAAGTGAAGGGGTCTGAATATTTTCCGAATGCACTGTATGTATTCACAATTATCTGATATCAATTTGTTCCTTCAATGCAAAATCAAGGAAGATACGTCTTCACTGCAAAGTATTTAGCTCTCTACACTGGGCGGGGAGAGACTCCTTATGTTGACTTTGCATGGAACCTTGTGATACTATAGCAATTTGAAAGACTACTGCCTGCTGTACAACATAACACTGACATGCTGGATCGGAGCCAAACATTGCCAGTGGAAATAATTGCTCAATTTAGAAGATCTTATCTATTGCCTACTGTAAACACTATTGTACTCTCTGATACTCATTACTAGTGTTGCAAGAAACAGGATTTAAGGGGTTAGGCTTTGTTAATTAAAATTAGGTAAACAACTTTCCCATACTTTGGATACTCACACTGAAAAAATGCAAGGGTGTTATTTATCATAATCATCCATCCTCCTCTTCATCATCATCATCACCTCCACCATGGTTGTTCTCGCATGTTCTAGCACTCCTGGTCAGTGATTAGTGAGTCCAAATACTAAGGACGGGTGATTATCAATAGAGCAGACATCTCAAAATATTCCATCACTCATTGACTGCAGTATACTGATCTCATTAGGGCAGATTAACGACAGGGAAATTAATGGACATTGCACTGTAGTATACAGTTCACTGCGAGGGAGATGCAAACTCTAGTGTCAGACTGAGGGTCAGCAAGAGCTCGTGACCATCATCATTTAATGTATCCATGTCAAAATAAATATTTCAGCCCTGAGAAAATATTCCATCCGGTAAAAACACTACTGTCACTCACCTTATACATGTATCCGTAAAATCAGAGTTTGCAACCCTTTAAAGCAAACATACAAACAACACAATTATTGTATTGCAATTTTATAACAATGAATAGGTTTGACTGGATGCCAAATTGACATTTTGTTACTATTTGTCGACGCACCGGATTTAAAAGTTGTAATATAGATCGAATGCAAGCCGGCTGTGCAAAATATCACAACATAGATACATTGAGATTGCAATAGGCCTACCATACCTTCATTCTGACTCCCGGTTGTAGAATTTGTCGTGTAATATTAGAACGATGCCCATTGCAAGGACACAAGGAATCACACCATTACGTCTTCCTTTTCAGAAGCTCCCTGTGTATTTGTAGAATAGGCATAACGTAATGTACAAGTCACCCTCGACCAATCACGAAATAACCTGAGGTACCTTTATCTTTCTCAGCCAATCGCCTTTTCAATTGCCGCATAGTGGGCGTTCTGAGCTATCCGTAGGCACGCGCATGTCTTGATACGGGCAACCCGCCGTGCACTATCGATATTTAATTTAGACATTGTATATTCAAGAAATACTGCTGCAGCTTTTTTATTAAGATGTTGACTTGATTTTGTTGTGACATGTTTTGGGGTGAACGTTAAATTACTGCATAGTGCACAGGTGAGTTGCAGCCCAGTAGGCTATGATGTAATCTTAGTTGAACAAGCCACCGAACACACATGTGACTTCATATCTGCCCATCCATCACTTCACTGCACTATAACTAATTATAGAGCCTAGCTACCTCTGACTGTTCATTTGATTAGCCTATGATTATTCGTAATACACAAAAACATACTTCTTATGGAAACAAATACAGTATCTACTATATTTTGCATGATTTTCATCTGATGGCTTGAATAATTATTTCACAAAATGCAGAATCAGAACACCTAATCTCTGAGATCAATTTGAACTGCAAATGGCCCCTAGGCCTGCAGATGCTGAGAGAGAGCGAGATTACAGGAGTTTACACAACCAGGACCCACTCTAACCCCAGGGGCACAGCACTGTTCACCTGTCACACTGTCCCCTCAGCATCACAGTGACCAATGCATAACATTGAGCTAGGCCTACACAAAAGAGAACAAGAAGATACACTGAGTGTACAAACACCTTTCTAATATTGAGTTCCCCCTTTTGCCCTCAGAACAGCCTCAATTCGTTGGGGCATGGACTCTACAAGGTGTTGAAAGTGTTCCATAGGGATGCTGGCCCATGTTGACTCCAATGCTTCCCAGTTGTGTCAAGTTAGTTGGATGTCATTTGGGTGGTGGATCATGCTTGATACACACAGGAAACTGTTGAGTGTGGAAAAACCCAGCAGCATTGCAGTTCTTGACATAATCAAACCGGTACTCCTGGCACCTACTACCATACCCCGTTCAAAGGCATTTATATATTTTGTCTTGCCCATTCACCCTTAATGGCACACATACACAATCCATGTCTCAATTGTCTCAAGGCTTAAAATTCCTTCTTTAACATGTCGCCTCCACTTCATGTACACTGATTGAAGTGGATTTAACAAGTGACATCAATAAGGGATCATAGCTTTCACCTGGATTCACCTGGTCAATCTATGTCATGGAAAGAGCAAATGTTTTGTATACTCTGTGTATAACAGACTATGGGGACAACACTAACCATACACATAATACTACATACACAGAACAGTGCATATGTACAGTATAACCCACAACCTGTTTTACATATACTTCAGTAGAGGCTAAATAGTTAGCCTCAAGGGTAAATAGTTAGTCTTTCCAAATCAATCTCTAGCCTGTCCCAAATATTAGGGACATTTACATTTTAGTCATTTAGCAGACGCTCTTATCCAGAGCGACTTATAAATTTGTGCATTCAATTTAGGATAGCCAGTGGGACAACCACATCTCCATCACAGTAAGTACATTTCTTTAATCAAGCAGCTGTGAGCAAAGTCAGTGTTATTAGGGAAATAAGTCAGGTGTTAAAGTAAAAAATATATTATTTTTTAAATGGGGAGGGGTAGAAGGATTACTGTTATACTATTCCAGGTATTCCTTAAAGAGGTAGGCTTTCATGTGTCTCCAGAAGGTGGTGACTCCGCTGTCCTGGCGTCATGTGGGAACTTGTTCCACCATTGGGGTGCCAAAGCAGCGAATAGCTTTGACTGGGATGAGCCCGAACTGTGCTTCTGTAGAGGTAGGGTGGCTAGCAGGCCAGATGTGGATGAACGTAGTGTCCTCGTTTGGGTGTAGGGTCTGATCAGAGCCTGGAGGTAAGGAGTTGCCGTGCCCCTCACAGCTCCTTAGGCAAGCGCCATGGTTTTGTAGTAGATGCGAGCTTCAACTGGAAGCCAGTGGAGTGTGGTGACATGAGAGAACTTGGGAAGGTTGAACACCAGACGGGCTGCAGCGTTCTGGATAGGTTATAGGGGTTTAATGGCGCAGGCAGGGAGCCAAGCCAACAGCGAGTTGCAGTAATCCAGACGGGAGATGACAAGTGCCTGGATTAGGACCTGTGCCGCTTTTTGTGTAAGGTAGGGTCGTACTCTGCGAATGTTGTAGAGCATGAACCTGCAGGATCGGGTCATCGCTTTGATGTTAGCAGAGAATGACAGGGTGTTGTCCAGGGTCACACAAAGGTTCTTGGCACTCTGGGAGGAGAACTCAATGGAGTTGTCAACCGTGATGGCGAGATCATGGAGCGGGCAGTCCTTCCCCGGGTGGAAGAGCAGCTCCGTCTTGCCGAGGTTCAGCTTGAGGTGGTGATCCGACATCCAAACTTATATGTCTGCCAGGCACGCAGAGTTGTGAATCGCCACCTGGTTATTAGAAGGGAGAAAGGAGAAAATTAATTGAGTGTCGTCTGCGTAGCAATGATAGGAGAGACCATGTGATGATATGACAGAGCCAAGTGACTTGGTGTATAGAGAGAATAGGAGAGGGCCTAGAACTGAGGGACACCAGTGGGACACCAGTGGGACACCAGTGGTGAGAGCACGTGGTGCGGAGACAGATTCTCGCCACGCCACCTGATAGGAGTGCAGTGCCGGAGATGCCCAACTCGGAGATGGTGGAGAGGAGGATCTGATGGTTACAGTATCAAAGGCAGCAGGTAGGTCTAGAAGGATAAGAGCAGAGGAGAGAGAGAGTTAGATTTGGCAGTACGGAGAGCTTCCGTGACACAGAGAAGAGCAGTCTCAGTCTTGAAACCTGGTTAAGATCAAGAAGGTTATTCTGAGAGAGATGGCAGGAGAGTTGGTTAGAGTCAGCACGCTCAAGAGTTTGAGAGAAGAAAAAAGGGATACTGGTCTGTAGTTGTTGACGTCGGAAGGATCGAGTGTAGGTTTTTTGAGGAGTGCAACTCTCGCCCTCTTGAAGACTGAAGGGCAAGGTGAGGTAAGGGAGAAGGTCTCCGGAAATGGTCTGGAGAAGAGAGGAGGGGATAGGGTCAAGCGGGCAGGTTGTTGGGCGGCCGGCCGTCACAAGTCACAAGATTTTATCTGGAGAGAGGGGAGAAAGAAGTCAAAGTGTAGGGTAGGGCATTGTGAGCAGGACCAGTGGTGGCAATAGGCTTAGTAAATGAGAGGGAGGAGGGAGGGGGAGGAGGAGAAGGATTCAGCAGAGAGGAGAGCTTCCTAGGGTTAGAGGCTGAGGCTTGAAATTTAGAATGGCAAAATAAGTGGCTTTAGCAGCAGAAACAGAGGAAGACAAAGCAGAGAGAAGAGAGTGAAAAGATGACCGGTCCACAGGGAGTTTAGTTTTCCTCCATTTCCGCTCGGCTGCCCGGAGCCTTGTTCTGTGAGCACGCAATGAGTCGTCTAGCCACGGAGCAGGAGGGGAGGGCCGAGCTGACATAGAGTCAAAAGATGCAGAGCGGGAGGTCAAAAGAGGAAAGGAGTGGAAAGAAGGAGGCAGAGAGAAATGAGTCAAAGGCAGACGTCAGGAGGTTAAAGACACCCAGAACTGTGAGGGGTGAGCCATCATCAGGAAATGAACTTATCAAGGCATCAAGCTCATTGATGAACTCTCCAAGGGAACCTGGAGGGCGATAAATGACAAGGATGTTTGGCTTGAATGGGCTAGTGACTGACAGCACAGAATTCAAATGAAGAGATAGACAGATGGGTCAGGGGGAAAAGAGAATGTCCACTTGGGAGAGATTAGAATTCCTGTGCCACCGCCACGCTGACCAGATGCTCTCGGGGTATGCGAGAACACATGATCAGATGAGGAAAGAGCAGTAGGAGAAGCAGTGTCATGTTTCTGTCAGCACCAAGAAGTCAAGGGACTGGAGGGCAGCGTAGGCTGTGATGAACTCTGCCCTGTTGGCCACAGAACGGCAGTTCCAAAGGCTGCCGAAGACCTGGAACTCCACGTGGGTCGTGTGCGCAGGGACCACCAGATTAGAGTGGTTGCAGCCACATGGTGTGAAGCATTTGTATGGCCTGTACAGAGAGGAGAGAACAGGGATAGACAGACATGTAGTTGACAGGCTACAGAAAAGGCTACAATAATTCAAAAGAGATCGGATTAAAATGAACTAAACATATGGGCAAGCAAGAGAGCGGGGCCTCCCTCATTAACCTTCCTCGACCAACTCCTGCAGAACATCTCGGCAGAACTGTCTTTGTTTCAGGGACGTCTGCCGCAAACAGCTGCCGGAGGCTGCGCTAATAACACTAAGCTAAGAGAACAAAAGAAGTGGATGGACCTGCACCCACTTTGAATGGGTAGCAATCACTAACACTTCTTAAGCAAATTAGCAGTTCATACAGACTAGGTAGCTTACATTTCCTTACAAAAAAAGCTATTTATAGTTTGTATACATTACCATCACAGTATTACATAATAATAGGCCTACAGTACATCACACAGCCACCATCAGCGCAGCGAAGCGTTGCCTGCAGTCTATTGCCTTTTGCTTATCAGTGCTTCCAGAGATATTTATTCCCACCTAATCACATTAAGTGATGGCAGTCGTGGTGAACAACGTGGCCTGTAAATGTTGCAGAAACCGCTTTCGGAGCGGCAAACGGTTGATTACAGGCTTGTAGATGATGAGGTGAGTGGGATCAAATTACATTCAATACTGCAGTGTTTCCAGTGGTTGGGGGTGGAAAAATAAATAGAATAGGCAAGCCCCCAACTCACACACACACACACACACACACACACACACACACACACACACACACACACACACACACACAGATAACACAACCCTAACCCTACACTCAGTGAATGGGAATGCTGAAGAAAAGAGCCATGTAAGATTCAGTATGTCTCACAATACACTCTAATGGCCATAAGGTGGCACTGTATGCATGGTAAATGTTGTGAGAATTTCTTTGGCGCTTAATAAAGTATACTGAAAACACGTGTGAGTAGTAGTTTGTTGAGTGTGGGATCCTATTGGCCAAAGGTTTGACCAATGGTAAATAAATACTCTACTACTCTCCCTCATTGCCTCCCAAGTCCACCGCTCTGACCTCCTGAGGGGTCTGTAAAGAGTATAGAAACACTGTAGTAAGCCAAATCGTCTGCTAGCAAACACAAGTCAAAATTGAGAGTACTGTATGTTTTTTAAGTTCCTGACCCTCTTTGAGGTTTACCATGAATCGAGAAACAAATCCCACTACAGTTTCCGGAAAAGTGGATCCTGCTATCCATACTTAGTATAAACAACATGGATGCAGCAATGTAGATTGCCCCTTTAAATTCTGAACCAGAACCCTCCCACACACATAGGGTTTCACAGAGTTTACTGGAAAAACACTGTTTCCAGGAAATAATACAGTGTTCATCACTCAAAAATCTCCAAAGTTTTGAAATCCTTTAAGCTGGAATGGGAAATGAAATAATTGCTGATTCATTCATTTAATGGATTGGATTTGATCATGTCTTGGAAATTTCCCAATCCTTTTCATCTGTGTTTTTTGGCCTGTTAGTTTAACAAGTCACCCATTGATGGTGTCCAGATGAGGGACTTTCTTCTCCCCCGATGTGAGCCAAATCGTCTTTATTCAAACAGCATTCTGAAGCTGTGGAGGGAGACCCTGGGGAACAAACCCATCATCCATCTCTCTTGCAAGAACCCGGAAATCTCTAACTTAAATCATATCCACATCCCATGTTATCCTTATCCTTATCCACAACCACAACCCCAGATGATAATATATTGTGCATTTACAGCAGAAACCCCAATCCCAACTCTTACACTTACACTTAATTGGCTCCTTAACAGCTTCTACCTCCAAGCCATAAGACTGCTGAACAATTAATCAAATGGCCACCTGGACTATTTGCATTACCTCATTACCTCAACTAACCTGTACCCCAGCATATTGACTTGGTACCGGTACCCCTTGTATATAGCCTCATTATTGTTCTTTTATTGTGTTACTTTTTAAAAACTTTAGTTTATTTAGTAAATATTTTCTAAACTCTATTTTATTAGAACTGCATTGTTGGTTAAGGGCTTGTAAGTAAGTATTTTACGGTAAGGTCTACACCTGTTGTATTCGGCGCATTGACAATTAAAATTTGATTTGATTTGATTTAATACATTGCATTTACAGCAGAAACCCTAATCCTAACCTTAACCCTAGATTGGTAGTACATTGCACCATAACCCTAATCCTAAACTCAGATATTACACTCAGTGAATGGGAATCCTGAGGAAAAGAGACATGTAAAATACAATATGTAAGTTATGCTCACAATACAATACACTCCAACGGCCATAATGTTGTGAGAATGCCTTTGGCACTCGTATGAGTAGCGTTTTAGTAGCAGTCTGTTGAGTGTTTGTTGAGTGTGGGTTCCTTTGGGGCTGTTTTGGACCAAAACGTTAAAATCTCAGCCAAAAGTCAGACCCCCTGCAAATAAATACTCTACTACTCTCCCTCATTGCCTCCCAAGTCCACCGCTCTGACCTCCTGAGGGGTCTGTAAAGAGTATAGAAACACTGTAGTAAGCCAAATCGCAATCCTTTTCAGCCTGTTGGTTTAACAACAAGTCACCCATTGATGGGGTCCAGGTGAGGGACTTTCTTCTCCCCTGATGTGAGCCAAATCGTCTTTATTCAAACAGCATTCTGAAGCTGTGGAGGGAGACCCTGGGGAACAAACCCATCATCCATCTCTCTTGCAAGAACCCGGAAATCTCTAGCTTAAATCATATCCACATCCCATGTTATCCTTATCGTTATCCACAAATCAAACTTGATAGTATGTTTCTTCTGTTCCTGACCCTCTTTGAGGTTTACTGTGAAGCAAGAAACAAATCCCACAACAGTTTCTGGGAAAGCAGATCCTGTTATCAATGCTCAGAACAAACAACTGTCCAGGAGACTTTAAGCTGCAATCAGCAGTTGAAGCAATGAAAAAGCGATTCCCTGCCCCTGTTTTGGTAAAACGCTAAGGGATGGGCTGGAAAATGTAACCACTCTCAAATTCAGAGACAGAGCTATGGATGCAAGGAGTGACCATCCATGATATAAAAATGCTAGTTTTAACTATGTTTTGAGGCTATATAGTGTTTGTGTGCGTTTGTGTATAGTGTAGTGTACTTCGTTTACTAACATTGAAGTAGAACAACCTTGTATTTTGGGTTCTGATGGGGTAAGACAGTTGCACTAAGCTCACAAGGTATTTATACTATATGATATATTCTTCAAGAATCAATGGGTGAATGTCATTCAATTATACAGTGGGGAGAACAAGTATTTGATACACTGCCGATTTTGCAGGTTTTCCCACTTACAAAGCATGTACAAAAATCCAGAAAATCACATTGTATGATTTTTAAGTAATTCATTTGCATTTTATTGCATGACATAAGTATTTGATACATCAGAAAAGCAGAACTTAATATTTGGTACAGAAACCTTTGTTTGCAATTACAGAGATCATACGTTTCCTGTAGTTCTTGACCAGGTTTGCACACACTGCAGCAGGGATTTTGGCCCACTCCTCCATCCAGATCCTTCAGGTTTCGGGGCTGTCGCTGGGCAATAAGGACTTTCAGCTCCCTCCAAAGATTTTCTATTGGGTTCAGGTCTGGAGACTGGCTAGGCCACTCCAGGACCTTGAGATGCTGCTTACGGAGCCACTCCTTAGTTGCCCTGGCTGTGTGTTTTGGGTCGTGTCATGCTGGAAGACCCAGCCACGACCCATCTTCAATGCTCTTACTGAGGGAAGGAGGTTGTTGGCCAAGATCTCGCGATACATGGCCCCATCCATCCTCCCCTCAATACGGTGCAGTCGTCCTGTCCCCTTTGCAGAAAAGCATCCCCAAAGAATGATGTTTCCACCTCCATGCTTCACGGTTGGGATGGTGTTCTTGGGGTTGTACTCATCCTTCTTCTTCCTCCAAATACGGCGAGTGGAGTTTAGACCAAAAAGCTCTATTTTTGTCTCATCAGACCACATGACCTTCTCCCATTCCTCCTCTGGATCATCCAGATGGTCATTGGCAAACTTCAGATGGGCCTGGACATGCGCTGGCTTGAGCAGGGGGACCTTGCGTGCGCTGCAGGATTTTAATCCATGACGGCGTAGTGTATTACTAATGGTTTTCTTTGAGACTGTGGTCCCAGATCTCTTCAGGTCATTGACCAGGTCCTGCCGTGTAGTTCTGGGCTGATCCCTCACCTTCCTCATGATCATTGATGCCCCACGAGGTGAGATCTTGCATGGTGCCCCAGACCGAGGGAGATTGACCGTCATCTTGAACTTCTTCCATTTTCTAATAATTGCGCCAACAGTTGTTGCCTTCTCACCAAGCTGCTTGCCTATTGTCCTGTAGCCCATCCCAGCCTTGTGCAGGTCTACAATTTTATCCCTGATGTCCTCAGCTCTCTGGTCTTGGCCATTGTGGAGAGGTTGGAGTCTGTTTGATTGAGTGTGTGGACAGGTGTCTTTTATACAGGTAACGAGTTCAAACAGGTGCAGTTAATACAGGTAATGAGTGGAGAACAGGAGGGCTTCTTAAAGAAAAACTAACAGGTCTGTGAGAGCCGGAATTCTTACTGGTTGGTAGGTGATCAAATACTTATGTCATGCAATAAAATGCAAATTAATTATTTAAAAATCATACAATGTGATTTTCTGGATTTTTGTTACCTATGATAAAAATTACAGACCTCTACATGCTTTGTAAGTAGTATCAAATACTTGTTCTCCCCACTGTATATACATTTTTCAACCATTTTCCATCCCCAAACATTTTTATAATAAGCAAAGGCTTTGATTTCTGGACAAACAGATGGAAAACGGATCTTAGAAACGTCTACCAGAAATAGTATTAAACGGTATTATAAATATATCAAAACCCAATAATGTTGAAGTAAAGACCCCCTGCCAACTAATATCAACACATAGTTCGTTTTGGAGAAATGTCAAAGTTTAAGAAACATTGCCTTGTGCTGTGAAATTCTGTACCAAAAACCCACATATCTTTGAGATATCTTCTAATGTCTCTCCCTCATGAGGAGGGAGCATAATTAACGTTGACAGAAGTAACAAGTAAAGGTATACCTATAATTAGTTATACTGTTTTTAACAGTGGTTTAAAATACTTAAGTATAAATACTTTAAAGTACTACTTATGTGGTTTTTTGGGGTATCTGTACTTTACTTTACTATTTTCATTTTTGAAAACATTTACTTCACTACATTCCTAAAGAAAATTATGTACTTTATAATCCATACATTTTCCCTGACACCCAAAAGTACTCGTTACATTTTGAATGCTTAGCAGGACAGAAAAATGGTCCAAATGGACTCACTAAACACAAATGCTTTGTTTGTAAATTATGACTGAGTGTTGGAGTGTTCTCCTGGCTATCAGTAAATTAAAAAACAAGGAATTTTTTATGATTTATACTTTTACTTTTACTTTTGATGCTTAAGTATATTTAAAACCAACTATTCTTAGACTTTTACTCCAGTATAATTTTACTGTGTGACTTTCACTTTTACTTAAGTCATTTTCTAATAAGGTACCTTTACTTTTACTCAACTATGACAATTGGGTACTTTTCCACCACTGGTTTTTATTGATATCAATTCGGTATCAGTAAATCAATCGTTAATGGAATTTCAGAAAAATCGGTAATGGATTTTCTGCAATTGAGTTTGCTACAATGGGTAGTCACAAACCACAGTTGGGTTCACATTTACATTTGAGTCATTTAGCAGATGCTCTTATTCAGAGCGACTTAACAGAGACATTAGGGTTAAGTGCCTTGCACATCAACAGATTTTAACCTAGTCGGCTCGGGTATTCGAACCAATGACCTGTTGGTTACTGGCCCAGTTCTCTTAATCGCTAGGCTACCTGTGGCCCCACAAGTTTGCACAGCACAGTATAAAGTACAATACAGCACAGTGAAGTAGAGTAGAGTATGTTTCAGTACAGTACTGTACAGTAGAGTTCAGTACAGTACTGTACAGTACAGTAGAGTTCAGTACAGTAAAGAAAAGTTTTATTTTTATTTATTTAACCTTTATTTAACTAGGTGTCTTGTTCAAGGACACATCGACAGGTGTCTCACCTTATCGGCTTGGGTATCCGAACCAGTGACCTTGCGGTTACTGGCCCAACGCTCAGTACAGTACTGTACAGTAGAGTTCAGCACTGTACAGTATAGTAGAGTTCAGTACTGTACTGTACTGTACTGTACTGTGTAGAGTTCAGTTTGGTATTTTATTAGGATCCCCATTAGCTGTTGCGAAAGCAGCAGCTACTCTTCCTGGGGTCCACACAAAACATGAAACATGACATAATACAGAACATTAATAGACAAGAACAGCTCAAGGACAAAAATACATCAATTTAAAAATGGCACACGTAGCCTACAGTACATATCAATACATACACACAAACTATCTACGTCAAATAGCTGGAGAGGCTTTGTAAGGTGTTGCTTTACTGTTTTTTGAAACCAGGTTTGCTTGGTTAATTTGAGCAAAATGGGATGGAAGGGAGTTCCATGCAATAATGGCTCTATATAGTACTGTACGCTTTATTTGAATTTGTTCTGGATTTGTGGGCTATGAAAAGACCCCTGGTGGCATGTCTGCGGGGCTAAGTGTGTGTGTCAAAGCATGGGAAACACATGGCGAAAATTAGGAAGTAGGCCTACAAAGGAAAATCTATGCGTAAAGGAGCTTAGCTGAGGCCGAAATTCAGCCCTACTGAGTGGACAGCACAGCCACATAGTAGAAATACATGGTTTAAACCATGACAGAAGCTTTTATTTCATTGGAAGCTTTTATTCTCATAATTAACACTGTAAAACATATTTACCACTTCATTTTAAACAAATAGGAGAATAATGTTAGTTATATTACTATTACTTAGCATTTAGGGGAACGAACTGAGCCCGCCCTGGTTCCCCGTAATCCGCACCATGTTTATACCTTTTGTGTACTTATTTAGGATACATCACCATGAAGAGAATGACATTTATATACATAATTATCAGGGACCCATGATGAAATTCCGTTACCGCAATTCCGTTACCGGGTGTAAATCCACATAATTTAGCGTAGTTCAATAACCATAACTGACACCTGATTCTTTCAGCAGACATCGTTGAATCTTAATTGAACAGATACAGTATTTAACGTTTTTGGAAAGGAAAGCGTGGACACAAAAAACTGAGGGAGATTTTACCGTAATTCTGTTACCAAACTTTGTATCTGCACAGTTCTTCCAGTAAATGTGTTTTTGTAAAATGTTCAATGTAAATGATTAAAAGTAGTCATTGTCCATAGAGTTGTTGTAGAGAAAGTTGTTTGCTCAACTTTGAAATCAATGTTTGGCATGTATTTTCAGCGCAATTCCGTTACCGTGGAATTACCCAGTAACTTCCTTATTGTATGATATATGACACAGCTTATTCTTTCTCCCCTCTCTCTCTCAGGTTGGCGTTCGGTCTGTGTTGGTGGGGGCCGGGCCGGGCGGGGCCAGTGACGTGTTTCTTCTGCAGTAAGCGTGTGTACGTGATGGAGAGACTCAGCGCTGAGGGACTGTTCTTTCACCGGAGCTGCTTCCAGTGTGACCACTGCAGCTCCACCCTCCGCCTGGCCTCCTACGCCTATGACCGGCCTAACGGTGAGCCCCTGGGAGAGGAGGGTTGAGAGTGACACCAGGTCTGAGGATGGAGATAGGGGGAGACCTGGGGTGGGGGTGAGGGGATGAGGGCAGGGAGAGGGTGTCACTGAGCACCATAGAGGAAGAGAGTAATGTAAAAAGTGGGTAATGCCAATGAATGACAAGGGCTGCCCTACCACACACACTGAAAATACCACTACCAGCCCAGCATGGTTTTGGCACTGGAACACTACCACAACTTTTGATATGCTTTACCACAACTTGTTGTGTGCTCTTGAATGCAGCTCTGACCTGCAGTTTGTGAGGGTCAGTGACACTCAATCACTCTGATTTTACAATGACTACTCCAATCTGCACTCAGTGTTGATGTTACACCGCATGATCATTTTGCATGGCTTTGATGTTGTCAGCAGACCAGAGACCAAGTCTGTATAACACGTTATGAATACAAACTCAGTGTGTTGCTTGCTGCACCGTTAGGGCCTGGAGCTCCCTGAACTGACTGTGTGGTTGTTGTTCTTTGATTGGGGATTTGTGTGTGTGTGTGTGTGTGTGTATATTTTGTTTTTTAGGGGGGGATTACTACAAGTTTACCTATCTAAACTTGTAGTAATCAAGGCCAAATACCCAATGTGCATGCATGACCTCCAGGGGGCCCCATTGATTTTGTTAGTCACTCTCACTCAGATATCATTAACATGGCATAAATCATGTAAAAATGTGTATAATCCACCCCATGGCAACATGGTTAGAATTGCATATTTTATACAGGTAACGAGTTCAAACAGGTACAGTTAATACAGGTAATGAGTGGAGAACAGGAGGGCTTCTTAAAGAAAAACGAACAGGTCTGTGAGAGCCGGAATTCTTACTGGTTGGTAGGTGATCAAATACTTATGTCATGCAATAAAATGCAAATTAATTATTTAAAAATCATACAATGTGATTTTCTGGATTTTTGTTTTAGATTCCGTCTCTCACAGTTGAAGTGTACCTATGATCAAATTTACAGACCTCTACATGCTTTGTAAGTAGGAAAACCTGCAAAATCGGCAGTGTATCACTGTAAGTCCCAAAATGTATGTATCAACTGCAGATTGTCCCTTTAAGATGTCATTGGGATGTTTCTGTGTTTTTATCCTTCCCCAATATGGAAAACTCTTGGATTTCAACATCTTGAAGACGGGAAAAAAGTCTGCTGAGCAGGATCACCACCTCACATTTGAACCTGAAGTTTACTGGAAAAACACTGTTACCAGGAAATGATTTAGGGGTTATCACTAAACCATCTCCAAATTTTTGGAAATCCTTGAAGGGAAAACAAAATCAAAACAGAGATTAAATAATTTGATAGGGTCTTGGAATTTTCTGGGGCCCAGATTAGGCTTTCTTCTACCCCAATTTGAACCAGATCGGCTTCAATCAAACAGCGTTCTGACATGAAACTCTGCTACACGACCTGAGCCCAACGGCCCCGGCATTATACATCAGGTTAGGGGCCGGGTAGGGCTTGTTTTTCATCAATCACTAGGGTACAGGCAGGGCTTGGGTATCACTAAATGAATCACTAACATTTTGAAGCTGAGCCATTTGCTTGTACTCTGCTGCGGAGTACAGTCATAGCTGACTAAGATCGTAAGATTATTTCACAGAAAATGTTAATGTTCCTTGAGTTTTGTTTAGAGTGACAAAAAGTGGAGCCATTGCTATGGATACTCAGACTCAGAGCCATCATGAGCAGAGCGAGGGAGTGAGTGACAGACAGAGAGGAGCAGCTAAAGGATTTACTAACGGAGGAAGTTATTTCTGGTTTCTGGCAGGGCCGGGACTTAAAATTGGCAGAAGACCTTGAAAGTTGCGGGCATGGATAGGGCTTGGGCTTAAAATTCATGCCCGTGCTGGGCTCTATTTTGAAGCTGTCTCTCTTGTTCATGTCAGCATTGTTAAGCTGGAGCCATGGGAAAACTGAGATTGAGTAAACATTACACTCTCACATACACAGACGTAAATACACATAAACACATACATACAGGTACTGCAAGATCCACAGATGATGCAATCTCTATTGCACTCCACACTGCCCTTTCCCACCTGGACAAAAGGGACACCTACGTCAGTATTCTATTAATTAACTACAGTTCAGCGTTCAACACCATATTGCCCTCAAAGCTCATCACTAAGCTAAGGACCCTGGGACTAAACACCTCCCTCTGCAACTGGGTCCTGGACTTCCTGACAGGCCACCCCCAGGTGGTAAGGGTAGGTAACAACATCACATATGCCACGCTGATCCTCAACACGGGCGCCCCTCAGGGGTGCGTGCTCAGTCCCCTCCTTTACTCCCTGTTCACACATGACTGCATGTCCAGGCACGACTCCAACACCATCACTAAGTTTGCAGACGACACAACAGTGGTAGGCCTGATCACCGACAGTGAGACAGCCTATAAGGAGGAGTTCAGAGACCTGGCTGTGTGGTGCCAGGATAACAACCTCTCCCTCGGCCACCGACCGCAAGGCAAGACAGACAGTAGTGTGTATGGCCCAGTACATCACTGGGGCCAAGCTTCCAGCCATTCAGGACCTCTATAGCAGGCAGTGTCAGGGGAAGGCTGCTCAACAGGTCCAAAAGGCTTCTCAACAGCTTCTACCCCAAAGCCATAAGACTCATGAACAGGTAATCAAATGGCTGATTTTATGTGTATATTATGCATACATCCCATAAATAAATGTGTTTGTGTTTATGAGATTCCAAAAAAATATTGAAATCAACGGACATTTCCTGTATTTTTAATAGTGAACCAGTCCTGTCTCTCTGGAGATCAGGCTTGTGAGGAGTTATACTTTAGCGATGGTTTCTGGCCGTGGTCCATATGAGCTGCCATGGGAACAATACCACCACAAGGTGGAGTATGGATTCTGTGAAAAAGCTACAGTAATAGCGCTTGAATGTTTTTAATACATGAGAATAAGAAAATGAAAAAAATCCCCAGAAAACGAAACAAGAGTCACAATGATGACATTATATTGTAACATCAGACCAAACATAACACAAACACACAGGAAGAATGTAAGACAAGACAATATTTAATTTATACCACCAGACATTGATAAAGTCAAATCAAATCATATTGTATTGGTCACATACACGTGTTTAGCAGATGTTAATGCGGGTGTAGCGAAATGCTTGTGCTTCTAGCTCCGACAGTGCAGTAATATATAAGTAATATCTAGCCATTAGACAACGCATACCCAATACACACAAATCTAAGTAAGGAATGAATTAAGACTTTACAATTTCTAGGTTGAGAGCACGCTGGCGTGATTTTGTCTGCCGCTTCTCCTCCCGTGGATTTTCAATACTGAATGTTCATGATTGTCTGAAATTGGCATTGGTCTGCTGACGTTAACTAACGTCTGCTAAACCTTCGTCCGGAATTCGTTTGTCTGCTGCGGTGTTCTCTACCTGGTGGGTCTGTTTACTATCGGCTCGACGGATTCGTGCACACTGTACATTTCCGAAGCAGCGCATCTACGCTACCGCCAGTGAAGCGTGGATACTACTCAACATGTTTTAACTCAGGCCCTGGACTTCTGCCTATTGACATTTCCACCATGATGATTGATATGTTCCTATGGTTCCCCACTCTGGTCGCGGAGTTAACCACAATCTGCTTCGCCCAGTTACCAAGGGAATGTCGTGCACTGGTTTTAGTGACTTTTAAATTGGCACTTTTTAACGTTAGATCTCTTACTAATAAAGGTCTTCTGATTAATGAGTTCATTAGCGATAAAAAACCTGGACATAATGTGCCTCACAGAAACCTGGCAACAGCCGAATGACTTTTTACATCTAAATCAGGCAATCCCCGCTGGTTATTCGTACACCAGACAACCTCGCTCTAGTGGCGAGGGGTTGGGGTTGCAGTATTGTATCGTGACACTATCAAAGTTAAACCTGTCTGTATACCACATTACTCTTCCTTTGAATGCTTGGCTGTAAAACTCCCTGGATTTCAACCATTGACAATTATTACAATGTATAGACCACCGAAGCCATCAGAAGTTTTATCTGAATTGTCCTCTTTAATTATTTCAATTTCGGCTTCTTCTCCCAATGTACTACTTGTAGGTGATTTTAATATACATATTGATGCCACTGCTAGCTGTAGTTTTGCTGCTGATTTTTATCTCACTACTTGATGGCCTTGACATAATTCAAAATGTCTCCTTTCCCACTCATAACAAAGGTCACACTTTAGATTGAGTGTGTTCTTCTGGAATTGTTCCCTGCAATGTAACTGTGACTGATCTACCCATCTCTGATCACAAAGCGTACTTATTTGATGTCTCTGCCCCAGTCTCTAAGCAAAATAACCCTTGCATCATCACCTACTGATCTCATGGGCTTGATAAACACATACCCTATCACTGACTCCCAGCTCCCAGTCCCCCTTTACAATGACTGCCTTTCCTCTTCCCTGGACGAGAAAATGCACTTTCCGTTGCCAGAACATTGTATTTTTCTGATATGATCAATTCTGGCAAAAAACAACTCTAAGCTTCTCTTTTCCACAGTAAACCGTTTACTTCTTCCTCCTGACAACTTCCCCTTCAGACCCCTCCCCCGAATTGTGCAACAAGTTTTTGAACTTTTTTATTCTCAACATTTACCAGCACATATTAAATCACAGTACTCCAGTCCATAACCTTTCCTACACAACCACCCTACAGGGATCGGCTTGAACTTCTTACATTTCAGACTTCACCCTGGCTACAGCGAACATCATTACAGAGCTTATCAAAAAATCCAAAACATCCACTTCCCAATTAGACCCCATGCCCACCAGTCTCATCAAAGCCTGCCTGCCTTTCATCTCTCCCTTAATCACTACTATAGTTAACTCGTCCCTCTCCACTGGCATTGTACCATCCACTCTCAAGATTGCTGCAATCACCCCCATACCGAAAAAGCCAAATTGTGATCTTGACGACCTCAGTAACATCCGTCTCATCTCAAACCTTCCATTTGTTGCCAAAATACTGGAGCGGGTGGTGGATAATCAACTTCAACAACATCTTGACTGCAATAATCTATATGAACAATTCTAGTTTGGTTTCCGCACTAAACACAGCACTGAAACAGCATTGGTCAAAATCATCAATGACCTGCTCCGTGCTGCTGACTCAGGTCTCATCTTCAGGCTCAGACTCTCTCTGTCACATGCCAGTACTGAAACACTCATAAATGCTCTCGTCACTTCCCGGCTTGACTACTGCAACACTCTAAAAAAAACTCACCAACAGACTACAACTGGTTCACTGCGGCCAGAATCCTCACTGGTACAAAATCATCTGAACACATTACACCCATCCTCATTAGTCTTCATTGACTTCCTGTATCTTACCGAATTGATTTCAAGACCCTCCTCCTCACCTACAAAGCCCTCCATAATCTTGCCCCTACTTACCTTTCCGACCTTTTGTCTGACTATGTCCCCTCCCCCTCCCTCCGCTCTGCCTCTGCTGGCCTACTTGTCATCCCCCCTTTCTGCCTTTCAACTATGGGTGCGAGGGCTTTTTCCTGCTCAGCACCTAGGCTCTGGAACATGCTTCCCCCACACATTCAACATGCAGACAGTTATTTCTTTTTTTTAAATTACTGAAGACCCACCTTTTCCAGAAAGCTTTTAACTTAGTTTATTATTTTAATGTTACCCCACTGGACTACAACTGATTTCCTCTATGTCTGTGTAAGATGTCCTTGAGTGTCTAGAAAGGCGTCCGCCAAATAAAATGTATTATTATTATTATTATTAAGACTATATAAATATATGGACGAGAAAAAGTGCTAATTACATTGAGATTACCCCTTGACAATACAAGCTAGATCCCTTTGTATATCCACAGTTAACTCTGAGTGTAATTGCATTGTATTGAAGTGCTTCCTAGACTGCTTCCTAGAATTCCATGAACTGCTAGTTCCAGTAAGTCTTCCTTGACAGGGAGAATACCCCTGTTATACTATGTCCACTGGTAATTGAGGGAGTATGGGTACAATCAGTGTGAGGTTGACCTGTCAAAAGCTGGTACACTCTGTCCTGTACAGCTTATTCTGTTAACTAACCTCTGATCTCTAATGGCTTTTTTAAAATAGGATTTACCCAGCCTTTTTTCTACAAAATACTTTTCTGTGTCCATCTACGTGGGCCGGCACCTGTGTCTCCCTGGGCCATAGCTCCGGCGGAGAGGTTCTCACTTGGGGCCAAAGCCAGGCAACTGGTACTTTTCAGCTGGAATTTACATTTTAAAATATTTTGCTGCCTCATAACAATGGTTACCTGTGAACTTTTAACACCTTCTCACAAGACAACTGTTTTGATAACGATGAGGTTGTGGATTCTGCTTTCACAAGTCCTCACTGCAAGCCCTAGCTATGGAAACACAATTTCCCTAGTATAACAATGGTGTATACACTGGTGTTACAGTTGAAAAGCAGCATCTGTACACATCCCAGGGCTGGGGAATGGGGATTAATTAATGAACTGGTCTGTGGAAGCTTGACTGACCACAAACAATGCAAGTCGTGTCCTCTCAGAATCAATATAAAGGCTCACATAGGACATTTTAAAACGGTCATTGGGCTGAATTGTGTGAAAAATGAAAACATCTTAGTGTTTAATGTCAACAGACCAACGTAGGACATGGGAAAGTGGTGAGCTACTGTACCCTGCAGCAGAGTTTTTGTCATAAGACCATATCGCATTAACTCTTTGTCTTGGAGATGCTATTAGAAGGAATGCTAACCGTGTGGTTTACTTTACACTAGTCTGCCTGGGTCAACGCCAGCTACACATTGGCCCAGAATGAACTCCCAATCACGTCCGGTTGTGATACAGCCTGAATTCAAACCAGGGTGTCTGTAGTAAGGCCTCTAGCACTTACAGTGCCTTAGACCACTGCGCCACTTGGGAGCACAAAAAAGCTATGACAACGGTACTACCCCCTATGAACAGGGAAAGTGACTACCAAGCAGAGCAGTCAAGTTTCATGGTAATATTACTCTCACACAGGCAGGTTGATACAGGGCTGGGTTTCACTTCCATTTCATTTACCCAGAACACTAAACCTGGCAAGAAAATCCAGATGTATTGGAAAGCTATGACACTAGAGGGGGATATCCTCGATTTGAAATAATATAATGAATGTCCTATGGGCTTGTCTTGGGGGAATTGACATCAGTTTATACTGTTAAAAAACAAATAACAAAAATGACCACAGATTTGTAAAATGTATTTATTTTGTTACAGTAAGCAAGAACAGTCATATTAAACAGTATTCTATAATTTTCATAGAAAACCATGATTGTTACTGTAGAGTAAACTGAGGTGGGAAACAGAGATACGGTACACTGGAAGTCATATTGTAATGACTATGGTGGTTTGGATGAAGATTGATACATTCTAGTGGATAGTCAATGAGATATTTGTGACTGGATAGAGCCAGCCTAGACAGGCATTAACTTGTTCTTACATTTAAAGTGCAAATGAGTAAACAATGAGTTTCTAGAGGACACCAGGTATGTCCAGAGCACTTACAAACACACACAGCCACACACCTGGGCACACAGAAACACATACACAACCACATGAGTGCACAAACAAGTGCACACACAAAAACATATTTCATCATAAATAATTCCTTTAAAATGTCATCTGCAGACTATTGTTGAGCTGCAGTAAACAGTCATGTCACATTAAAAAACAATACAAAATAATGCTCAAGTTGAACACTGAACAAAACATCTAAAAATACAACTGTGACATGCTCCCTTTGACCCTCTCAGTTTCATATTATGTGCAAACAGCAGAACAGAGGAAAGCATTTAAAAAAAAGATTATAATTCGTTATCCATCATCTCAATATTTTTGCCATTCATTTGAAAGTGCGGGTACATTTTATTTCTTTATGGTACAATTCACAAATAGTCTCATGTTTGAAGATGCAATCGAGATAAGTCTGTTTTGCTATGATTTTTTTTTTCTCTCCCCACCATTTGTGTCTGCCTGGTTATCTCTTACACAACCTGACAGAGGCAGCAATCAGTTCATCAGCTGCCGACACACACATTCCCTCCCAGACAGACAGACTGGGTGTCCTCTCCCAAGCTCTCTCCTCCCAGACAGACAGACTGGGTGTCCTTTCCCCAGCACCCAGCCCAGGGCAGCCTGACCCAGAACCCGCCGGCTGAGGCTCACTCAGAGGTACACAGCCTAGTCGGGGCTGCTCTACTTGGAAAATAAAAACTCTTCTTGGATAAATGGGAATCTGGTGGATATCATCTGTTCTGAAATCAGCGTTTAGTAAATGTTGTGTGTTGTGCAATAAAACACAGCAGCATATTTATAGAAACAAACCCTCCCACTACGTCATCCAAATCAAATCAAATTTTATTGGCCACATACACGTGTTTAGCAGATGGTAATGCGGGTGTAGCGAAATGCTTGTGCTTCTAGTTCCGACAGTGCAGTAATATCTAACAAGTAATATCTAACAGTTACACAACATATATCCAATACACACAAATCTAAGTAAGGAATGAATTAGGCCTGTATACATAAAGACGAGTGGCATGGACTAAGATACAGTAGAAGAGCATAGAATACAGTATATACACAAATGAGATGGGGAATGCAAGATATGTAAACATTATTAAATGACAGATATCAAAGGATAGTATTGAATACAGTATATACATATGAGATGAGTGATGCCAGATATGTAAACATTATCAACATTATTAAAGTGACTAGTGTTCCACACCTTAAAGTGACCAGTGATTTCTAGTCTGTGCCTTTAGGCAGCAGCCTCTAATGTGCTAGTGGTGGCTGATTAGCTGTCTGATGACCTTGAGATAGAAGCTGTTTTTCAGTCTCTCGGTCCCAGCTTTGATGCACCTGTACTGACCTCGCCTTCTGGATGACAGCGTGGTGAACAGGCAGTGGCTCGGGTGGTTGTTGTCCTTGATGATCTTTTTGGCCTTCCTGTGACATTGGGTGGGACATCGGGTGCTGTAGGTGTCCTGGAGAGCGGGTAGTTTGCCCCCGGTCTGCATGTTCTACATGGAAGTACCTTATTACATTAGAAAAAAAGTCCTTCACATTTGAAAGCCAAAACAGTCAGGTGAAATCTAATCGGTCTTGTTCCCGTTGAGTAGGAATGCTTTGCTCATAAAGAATGACATCCACAGGAGGACACAGTAACAATATCACTGCAGTGCCTAGAATACCAATGTCTTTACCAACAAAAGAACTGTGGTTTTTCTCAACTGTACGTTTTCTGGCGAAACTGTCTTGAGCTCTCACTGCAATCGGAACATATAAAGGGACAACACGAAACAGGGTTTTCTCCTAGCGGGTGGTTTATAGATTTGGTGACCCCAAGCTTCTCCTACGATGATGACGCATGCTGAAACGGGAGGCAGGGCTCAGGCCAAGGTGAGGGTACAGTAGGGTACAAAGGGTTGTCAAATCCCAACGCTGGCTCTGACTCATCACCTCTCACAGTAGTGAAGAGCCACATTCGTGGATACACACTTCTCCCCAAGCTTCTCCGCAAGCTTCTCCCCAATGCCCCAAGCCTCTAGCTCCAGCTGATCCTCCTCCTCTTCCCCCTCTCCCTCCTCCCCCTCTCCCTCCTCCTCCTCCTCCTCCTCCTCATACCGGCTGGGTTCTTCAATAGAGGTCTCCAGGGTATAACTACTATAGACCTGCACCTTGCTGTACTCGTAGATGGTGGGCAGGCTGCTCCGTAGGCTGAAGCGTCTGCGCAGGGCCACTAGGAGGGGCTGTGGCACGGTGAAGATGTCCACGTTGTTGCCCAGGTCCACCCATGCAAGACTGGCGAACTGCAGGGGGTTCTTCACCACCTCCGTCAGGTCCTTCAGCACGCCCACCGTCAGACGGTTGCCGTTGATGCCCAGGGTGGTGAGTTTGGGCATGGAGCCCAGGTAGGGCAGCAGTAGACGCAGGCTCTCGTCCTGCAGCTTGGTGAAGCTGAGGTCCACTGCCGACACAGAGTTGCCGTTACTCTGGAGGTAGTAGGCCACCCGGTGGACGTCTCGGCCAGACAGAGGGATACCAGACAGGTTGACCACGTCGTTGGTCAGCTTCTTCTTTAGTGTGGTTTTAAGACTGTGAAAGGAAAGACCAGATACTGTTAAAACCTACACAGAGAATATAATTGAAAATTCAATCTTCTTTGCAAGTTTTGTTTTGGTTCTCTAGACTCTAGAGCACAGAATAGCCATTTAGTGTAGATGATAACCAAGATGGGACCAAGCATACTATATTGGCAGTTAGGTATCCTCTAGCACCCTCAAACTCAACTCTGGACTTTGAAGCCAGTTCCACAGTATTTTTTAAACATTTTTGCCCTCTAAACAGGGACTGATTTAAACCTGGGACACCAGGTGGGTGCAATTAATGATCAAGTAGAACAGAAAACCAGCAGGCGCTGGACCTCATAGGGTAAGAGTATAATATCCCTGCAGCTAGCGTATGAAGACAAATTATCTTAACTTAAAGGAATAATCCACTCAAAACCACAAATTATTTTGATTTACATTGTTAAATAACGCAAATATGTGAGAACAATATATGTTGTGATTTTTGGGGGCATTTCGTCGTTATAATAAATTAGGAAGCAACGTGAAAATTGATGTGGAAATCTGAAGAGCTCAAGTTGACTACGAAACCCACAATGCAATGCTCTCTCTAGAAAGGCTGGCTGGCTAGCTGGCTAGCTAGCTATAAAACAATAACTACCACAGGAGGTATTTGGGGAGGATGGGCTCATGTTAGTTGCTGGAGCGGAATGAGTGGAATGGTTTCCATGTGTTTGATGCCATTCCATTTACTCTGTTCCAGACATTAGTATGAGCTGTCCTCCCCTCAGCAGCCTCCACTGGTAGCTATACCAAAGTCAATATCAGCATGTGAAGTAGTTAGCTAGTTGTAAAAGTTCACTATCAATTTAGGAGGTACAATCTCACCACAGGGGCAGCGCAATTGGAATGGCATCAAACACCTGGAATGTTTGACGTATTTGATACCATTCCACTGATTCTGCTCCAGTCATTAGAATGAGCCCGTTCTCCCCAATTAGGGTGCCACCAACCTCCTGTGAATCTCACCATGTTGAACCTGGTACAGATCGTGTATCTAGCTCAAAGCTGTGTGTCAGGTTGCTATGGCAACGTTCAAGGGCCCCTGCAGGCCTGCAAGAAGGGAGATGAGAGCAAAAAACTGCTTTGCACCATGGTAGTTGAAGGAAGAAAGGTTATTAATCTGACTGTGCACTGAGGAAATTTGAACAAAATATATACTTTGCTGTGAAGATATAGACAGATGGATGTGTATGCCCGTACCATCTATTGGCTTATATGACGATCTGGAGTGCAGGTAATTGTTTCAAAAACATTAAGAAATTGGATTATTATGCTGCGTTCGGTTGTTAGGATACTCTGAAATATCCGACTTGCTAACTTGTTGAACGTGGCACATGTATAACAACCAGTTAGCATGTCGGAAATGTCAGTTTCCTAGTTCCGACTAGCAGTGACGAGAACCTTATCATGATCACGTATCACGTCCATTTACATTTCTAGACTGGATTATCCCTTTAATGAGACTGTGTTTATCGAGCTACGGAGTCCTGTTATGGGGTCTATGGATGTCGTTTAACACGACAGAGGACTAGAGGTCCCTCTGCAGCCAGGAATAAAAACAGAAAGTAGACAACTAGGAGAATTGCTTTGCATCTAACTGCCACTCCCGAACATGTGTTTTACTCAACCCTATCTCAGCATACAAGATACATCTGTTTTAAAAGAGGATGGAATCTGTGGTAATGGCAAATCAAGGATATGGCATTTAATGATCATATCGATCTTCAGATGACTGGACGAGTAATATAAAAGTGTATGGAGAGTGGTGCTACTGGACCTCTGACACAGTCATTGCGTACCATCACACACCTCACTGGCTCTGAGAATAAACAAAAACCGTCTCTCTGCCACAGGCTGATTAAATATTAATTTGAAAGCTATGAGGTACCTGTGCCGTGCGGAAGTGACACTGGAGTGCAGGACGCTAGCTAGATATGTCATGGAAGTATATGTTATGGTTTTGTGGCATGGGTTGAGCTCCCTCCTCTAGCCTCCAACTGGACATTACAGCAGGAGGAAGTCAGTAAAACAAATGATAATGACAAAGTGGGCATGGAGAGATTTACATTGGCCTGAGCTCCCTCCCTCTCCTCTTAATCGCAGTCCTGTTTGCCTGGGGGTTTGAACCCCCTCTCCTCTCCCCTTCTGCTCCCAGGTTGTGTGGCTGCGGGCGCCTCATAGTATAAATGGTCTTCCTTTGGTCCTCACATCTGTCGGCCTCTCTGCTCCGGAGCAGCCAGGGAAAGGCCCCGCAGCAGCAGCTAACTGGAGCTCAGATTTGTGAGTTTATTGATTCATTGAGTGGGCTGTAACTCAACTCTACTCTCGACCCCCCCCCCCTTCCCTCATTCACCATCCATCCCGCTCTCCTTTCCTCTGCATTCAGCATGTGCAGCTTTATTGTTATTTCGCTCTGTATGTTTTAAGGTCTGTTTTTGTCTTGTTACCGTTTTCTCTCTAATAACCCCTAAGGATTAGAACGGCAAGCTGATTTCCCCACAGGAATATAAGGTGTACTCTGCCACTCCTCTATATGGTGATAAACCTCACTGGCATCGACTTGTCGTTTGTTCCCTCTCCCCTCTAAATGCCAGGGAGCTCCGTCTGTCTCTCCTTAGCTCCCCTCAGCAGAGTGGCTCTGGGGCTTTTGTGTTGTGCAAGATCTGCAAGATGTAGGCTAGACCTCCTAAGCCAACGGAGCCATGCATCAACTTTTGTTTTGTGTTGCTCTGTCTTTTGGCAGCTAGAGGGCTCAGAGGATGTGAGTATTTCCCAGTTCCTGCTGGAGCAGTCTGCTTTCTCACCTCACTATGTGGGCGGAGAGAGACAGAGGAGAGAGAGAGGGGAGAAGAGTTAGACTGAGACGGGTGTGTGGGTGGCATAGGGGATATTGTCTGTAATATTATTTTAATGAGGCTGTGCAGCAGAAATGGTCTCGGGATGCCGTCGAAATCCACTGCATCCCATGAAAGATGGGCAGAATTCCACCCACAGGCATACAGGTCTGGTTGGTTCAGACTCACGGGCACAACCAACCTTTCTCACACAACGACCTCTGCCACAGCTCATTACCATCCAAAATAAAACAGAAACAAACAAAAAGTTTTCTGTCTTGTTCTAATTTAATGTGCCCGCTTTGCTTGTAGCCAGCAGTATCCTTCTACTTGGACCGGCAGTTTCTAAAACACAAACAAAACAAAGACCTTCCAAAGCAGCCAGATTCTGTCTGCATAATAATCAAGATGCATCTCAAGAACACTGAGCTTGTCCTGTATTAGGTCTCATTTAACAGCAAATGAGAGGGAAATCCATCAGGAGGGAATTGATACAGTAGCACAGGAACCAAATGAGATTGGACTCCCCTGTGTAAAGCGAATGGCTGGTCTAATGTAGGTTTAGCTGCTCAGGCTGATTGCTTTCCATAGCTAGCCTTTCCTGTAGCCCTTTCCTGCAGTCTAATGACCAAAGCGCCCTCTAGTTGTCTCATGGTTTGAATATTTTGGATAATTAAAAAACATAAAAACTATTAAATGCCAAAAATGCTAACTCAAAATGTTATACATTTTAATGATATATCTGACATGGTACAAGTGTATTTTTTTGTTTCAAATTAGATTTGTTTAAGACACCCTGATTTAGCCCACTGCAGTAATTAAAGGGTTAACAAAAAATGTATAATAATAATTTAGCCCACTGCAGTAAAAGGTTGTTTAATATGGATGACTATGGACCCTCGTTCTCATTATATTACCATCTCTGTTATCTATTGAGGAAAAGGGCTGTAAAGTATGTGGTAAGAGATCCTCAAAATCAAACACTGGAGTGTAAAACTGAGATGGTACTGTAGGTCAGAACTAAAGACACAACTAAAGATTTCAGACACAACCTATGATTTAGTGTCAGTTTAAAACAGTTCTGGGTTGAGACAAGTGGAGGCTGCTGAGGAAAGGCCGGCTCATAATAATAGCTGCAATGGAGTTGAATTAAGTGAATGGAATAAAAACATGAAAAACTGTTTTTTTTTATACCAATCCATTTACTCAGTTCCAGCCATTATTATGAGCCATTCCCTCAGCAGCCTCCACTGGTTGAGATCATACATGCCAAGTTATGGTAACATCCATTTCAAGACCTGCCACAAATCCAGAGATTTACAGGGCGAGACAGCCTCTGTCTCTACGGTCACGACAGCACAGAAACTTATGTGTCAGCTCGTCTCAGCCAGAGGAGCTCTGTTCATGCAACCTCACAGAGGACTAAAAATATACAGCATCCCATATTCCCTATTTCAGTGCAAATCAGCATTAATGTGGATTTGTATTCAGGATATTGGTTAATGTGTATTTGTGTAAGTGTTTCTTTTCAATTCTATTAAAGGGACATTTCAAAATTGTTCCAACTTCATTTTTATAATCTCCAGCACCACCCCAACAGCAACATACTGTATGTGAAAATGGAGTCTTTCTATGTTTTGTAGCTAATGGCTATGCTCAGTCTAGCCGCTCTCCTGGTGGACAGAAGGTAAGTGGCCATCAGCATTGGCCTCCTTTGTCCCTCCCTATTCTTTCCCCTCAAGTCTCCTCAGGAAAACTTGGGCACAACTTAAGTCTCTGAAGAAATGGGAAAGTGTGGGATGAACATTTCTGTTCCCACAAAATAACTTTTTCAAGACCCTTTTCACATAACACATAAAGCGTCTGGGGGTGGGTGGTGAGTGAGAAAAGCAAATGGCGGGAGAATCTTGTCATCTGTCCACCAACATAGAATACACATTTTAATCAGTAATACATAGAGCAGGGCTCTCCAACCCTGTTCCTGGAGCGCTACCATCCTGTAGGTTTTCGCTCCAACCCTAATTTAGCACACCTAGATGATCAGCTGAATCAGGTTAGTTAGAGTGGTGTGCATTCATGGATGCCAAGGGAAGTCAGACTTCCCAAAAAAATGGACCTCTCTGTGCGTCATCATTTTCTTTCAATTCGAAAGAGGCTGAATGTACAGTATCTCACCGGAGAAAGTATCAGAGCGAGCGAAACAGCGCCCCTCTGTATCTGTATGTGTATTCCATCTATCTGATGCTGTCTGGTCAAAAAGAGTATGACATTGTTGCCACCCGTAGCATTGAATACAAAGGAAGCCAGTGAGCATTTGGCCCTTGATAAAAAAATAGAAATAATAATAGCCAATTAGTGTTGAGCTAAACTGAGTGAGCTCAACAGTGAATGGTCCTGGCACACCAAAAAAAGTGTCAAGGGCAGCCAAACGTAATTTACATAATTTCTTTAAATTGTTGCATCTCGTTGTGTTGGCCCTTTCCTAAATTAGCCATGAATGGAGATAGGGATTTGGACTTGTGGTTTTACTTAATTCCCCGTACTGGCCAATGATTATAACGTTGATTCTGATCCAACCATAAATTCATACATTGTGCCTGAGAGGATGGAAGTTCAACAGGTACTAGATGTAGTAATCTAATGTTAACTAGCTGGCTAATCGTTGCCCATGAAAGGAAGTTAGGCTAGAGAGCAAGTATTTTAGCCAGGTAGCCTAGGACAACAAAAAATAAAAGTGTGTAGTGTATGACAGAGTGATAGACCGTTTCGTCAGCATGAAAGAGAGGAGGATGGCATTGGCATTTCTCTACAAGTAGGATGAGTAAAAAAATATTAATATATACTTGCACGCACGCACACACACACACACACACACATCAGTACCCCATGGACAGCCACATCAAATTATCTTAGTGTTTTAGTGTGTTCAGTGGATATAAACTGATTTCTACTGACCCATGCACTTAAATATCCAAATCTACTCTAAATGGTAGGATGACCCAGTCTCATTATGATAAATGTAAGGAGTTGTAATGATGGATGTGGAAAATGGATGCTTAGCCATAGTCATTTACTATATAGTAGTAGGACACTTCAGCAATATACTCGAAAAGGTGCTTGAGCATAAATAATATGCAATATGTGAGTCTCTCAGGGAACTGGGAAGAGGGCCTAGCTAGGCAATACAAATGTAAATGTTCTTCAGTCGGCTACACTTCAGCTGAGCATGCAAAGACACACTTGACTCATTTCAGCCGAATGAAATAAAGGCACTTGAGAAACATTGGATGTGATCTAAGAGGCCCAGGGGATCCGGCCAGATTAATGCCTACTTCATCAACACTTTGGTCCTGAGTTGTTTATTCATGATATCAATCCAGGCTGTTTTGCCTCTGGGCATCTGTATTATACATGGTGGATGAACTGGGTTGGCTGAGCCTTGTTAGAACTAGCGGGTTCTGCTAACCAAACCGGCAGTGGAATTCTCTCATTGTGCTGTAATTGTTTCTTTCTTTCAGTCTGGGTCACGTCCATTGGCTAGCCCGGGGCCACTGACGAGATAGGGCACAGATTCATTGGCATGGGTGGTTTTAAAAGGGGACACCACAGAGAAGCTTTTCAGAGTCAAAATATTTTACTACATTTTAGTACTTCTTCTGCACAAATGGATGTGAATGCTATGATCCAACAACAAGTTTGGTTCAAGCCAAGCTACCATTCCGATTGGGCACGCATACGCTCAAACACTGGCTTTCACCCATAAACCTACCCATCCACTAGTAAGTAAGCCTCATCTAACAGCCTCTGAAGGAGCCTTCTTCTCCCACCAACCCCTCCTGGTCCAGCTCTATGGGACCTCTCCATGCTTCTCCAGAGCTGCGTACCAGGGTGCTTTAATTAGCCCAGAGAAGGGCACTGTGGGAAAGGAGAGGAGAGGAGAGGGAGGGAGGGGTGGAGAGGAGAGGAGCAGACTGTAACAGTGCCAACCAACACCTCCTTCCCTATTCTGATCCTCCTGACACCAGCTGGCCACAGGGTTTCCCTAACACAGGCTGGAATGGGAGCTCAGTGCAGTGTGCAGCAACACACACCGCAACGTGAGGGGCCCTCTCTATCTCCTGCCTCATAGCACCTACTGTATTTGTACAAAGTTCACAATGGGGAATTTCTATCTAACACTTCTTCAGTTTCTCACTCAGCATTTGCAGCTACATGTGTTGAGAAATATATTTGGGTGTGTGCATGTGCAGTACTCTCTGAAAAAAACTAACAATTCTGTTCCTAAAATAAATTAATGACAAATCCAATCCAAAATCAAATCAAATGTTATTTGTCACATGCTTCGCAAACAGGTGTAGACTAACAGTAAAATGCTTACGGGCCCTTCCCAACAATGGAGAAACACAAGGAGTAAATACACAGTGAATAACAATAAAGGAGTAAAAAATAACAGGGCTATATACAGGGAGTACCGGTACCAAGTCGATGTGCAGGGGTACAAGGTAACGGAGTTAGCTACAGTATGCACATATAGCGAGGTAGGGGTAAAATGACTAGGCAACAGGATAGATAATGTTCATTAATCGTCATGTTTCCAACGAATGCTGCAGTTTGTCCACACTAATTCTTAACAGGCTTGAAGAAGCAGCTAGCATCACGCAGTGCGCTGCTAGCTACGAGAGGCTGTTGTGAATGCGTGTGACAACGATGTGAGGTAGCGTGTGCAAACGGAGGACATGGTGCATCATTTTAGTAGGTACGTGTGTGTGTGTGTGCTTTGTGTTTTAAGTAATGGGTATAATGTATTGTTTGAGAATGCTAATGTTGCTGTGCTGGTGTTGTTGCAGAGATTGGCCTATGTTACTGTTTTAAAGTACTGACTGATTCTGATCTATTCTGTAAACAATCCAGACCCTTTATAGTATTTGTAATTCTGATATTTTGTATAGGCTACAATAAACTATTTTTGTATAAAGTGATTACTGGTCTGTGCCTCTGTAAAGGAGGGAGAACCTTAGTATGCTCTGTGGATGTTCCATAAATACTATAACGTTTTTGTCTTCTGTAAAAATAACTTGTTAATAGGTATATATTTAAAATAAGGTTCTGTTCCATAAACTTGGTACTGATGACAGCTTAACGATATTTTCATGAACCTACCATTTTGGGGTCTTTGCTATTATATTCCAATATCATTATGCCTCAATTAGCTAGTTATAGATTAAGAGTTGTTGTTTCAGTTGTACAGATAGCTTTCTGCTGTGTATAATAATTTGTTGTTAAAATAACAGTCTGTTTAACTGTGAACTTCCCTAGGAGCACTGTTGAATTATTTTGGAGGTGGAGCCACCTGCCTCAAGTACCAGTGATGCAGCAGGTGAGTTTTCAACAATCCCAGATCAATATATTTATATAGATAAATCATGCCTTTTGTGAGATCTTTTTTTATTTTTGACAGACAGTTGCATTACCTTCTAATATGACTTCTAACATGGCTAGCTTTTATTATTATAATAATAATTATTATAGTAATAATTATTATATGCGAGGAGCACGTATCAGCACCTGCATCCACTGATCCTACTGTTCCTTCCATGTCTGTTTCAACCTCAGCAGATGTGGCAGGTAAGTTAATAGCACAGCAGAGATAAAGGAACACTTCTTGGGATTTCTCATAGCTCCTGAATCTACTGGTCTAGGCTTGTCCATACTAATTCTTAACAGGCTGGAAGAATTGAATGTCGAAATATTATGCCATAATATTGGATCGCACTCCAGATGTTAGTCACCAAGAACAGATTGTTGTGCACACTGTAAGTCTTAGCAAAACACCAGAGATAAAGGAACACTTCTTGAGATTTATCATAGCTCCTGAATATACTGGTCTAGGCTTGTCCACACAAATTCTTAACAGGCTTGAAGAATTGAACGTCCCTTTCCAGGACTGTAGGGGACAATCGTATGACAATGGTGCAAACATGAAGGGCAAAAATAAAGGTGTGCAGGCTAGGCTGTTAGCAAAAATCCACATGCTTTTTATGTGCCTTGTGGAGCACATACCTTAAATCTAATGATTTCAGATGCTGCTAAAGCGTCCAGGGATGCCACTTGTTTTTTTGGAAATGTGGAAAAACTTTACAGACTCTTCTCAGGTTCTCCATCTTGCAGAAGAATGTGGAAGTCACACTCAAGTCCTGGAGTGAAACGCGATGGGAGAGCCGGGTTAACAGTAATGAACCGCTTTCAAGCAGGCAAGGTGAGAGAAGCTTTGTTAGAAGTCAGGGAACATGCTAATGACTCCACAGTGAAAGTTGAGGCCCACTCTCTTGCTGAAGAAATTGAATCATTTAGATTTCAAATTTGCTGTGTGGTCTGGTATGACATTCTCTCCAGAATTAACACCACAAGCAAGCTCCTTCAATCAACCAACATGCAGCTTGATGTCGCAGTGGGCCTCATTAAGAAAAACTCAAAGAAAATTTAGTCAGTTATAGGACAACTGGTTTTAAGGATGCGCAGGTCTCAGCAAAAGAAATGTGTGAACAAATGGACACTGAGGCAGTGCTGAAGGAGAAGAGGCTGCGGTCCACCAAAAGGCACTTTGCCTACGAGGCAGCGGATGAGCCACTAGATGATGCAATGAAGAGACAGGAAGTATCATTTTTTTATGCTGTGGTAGACTGTAGCATCCAGTCTTTGGAGGACCACTTTCAGTCTCTGGGGGAAGTTAGAGACAACTTTGGAGTGCTTCTCAGCTTTAGCCAGCTTGATGCACAGACACGGAGGGACCAGTGTAAGCTTCTTGGAGACAAACTCACCTGTGGTGAAGAGGCTGATGTTGACAGGAGTGGACTTGCTACAGAGATGGAGAGCCTTCCAGAACTCCCCCAAGCAAAGATGACCACATTTGAGCTTCTCACTTACCTCTCTCAAAATGAGATCTGTGATTTGTACCCACATTTTTGGGTAGCTCTCCGGATAGCCTGCACTCTCCCTGTGACTGTTGCGTCTGCAGAGCGGAGCTTTTCTAAACTCAAATTGATCAAAAACTACTTGAGGTCTTCCATGGCTCAAGACAGACTGAGTGGACTTGCACTAATTAGTATCAATAACAAAATTGGCCGTCAGATCTCTTATAGTGATGTCATAAACGACTTTGCCTCCAGAAAAGCCCGGAAACACAAATTCTAAGGAAAAAGTGCAATATTTATATATGTTTATTTTGTAATTGTTTGTTGCATTCTTTTCCTAACCTTTTGCACATCTGTAAATAGTTTTATTCTTTAACCATTATTGTTATCTTGTTACAGGTTCCTATTTTCAATTCATGCCATTAAGTATCTTTTGCAGATACTGTTTATCTTAGGTTATTTTATTTGTAGTTGATTGTTCTGCACTTTTGCATGTTGCTAATTAGTTTTAACCAAAAGCAAATAAACTGGTTAACTTGTTTACAGTAAATGCATCTGGCTTATTTTGCTACTTTTTAGTACACCACATTAACTATGCCACTTAGTACTGTAAGACTGAATATTTAAAGTACAAATGTATCACCTGACTACTCTTGTGGGTTTGCTACTGTTAAAACTAAAAACCGCAGAAGGGTAAAAACATGCCAGGCAGACATTGGTAGGATGTGAGCAACACAGCTACAACTAATAAAACTGCTAATTGGTTTGTTAGATTTATAGTGTGCGACTAATCAAGCATTGACAATAATCAATCGTATTGGCGGCACCGAGGGGCCCCCAAATCAATTCTGCTTAGGGCCCCATAAAGGCTTGGGCCGGCCCTGCCTGGAAACCATGTGTTTGATACCATTCCACCGATTCCGCTACAGTCAACAGAACGAGCCTGTCCTCCCCAATTAAGGTGCCACCAACCTCCTGTGATATATTATGTATGCATACAACCGAGTGTGTGTCTGCATGTGTAAGCATGCATGTATAGACTGTATGTGCTTCAAATGCATGAAATCAGCAATGATTTTATTCGATACGACAAAGTGGATTCTTGTGAGAAAAGAATCGTGCTGCAGAACGTATGGAAAAGGGTTTGTATCATGGTATGTCAAGATACGGTTATGAAACCAACATTAAAATGCAGCATTCCAAACGGAGACAGTGTCAGATCAGGCAGCAACAGAAATGCTCTTTTGATTAATTATGGATAAGGATCCTGGATGGGTCCTTAAATCTCTTTACAAGGTGGAGGTCAGAAAGAAGAGAGATGGACTGGATTAAGTAAAGTTAGGGTTAAAAGCTACCGGTAATTTACCGGAATCGATAACAGAAAATATATGCCAATCGATCGTAACTTTGGTAATTTATACTTGAAAATGTTTTATTCATATATAGCAGGGGTATTCAACTCTTACCCTATGAGGTTCGGAGCCTGCTGGTTTTTTGTTCTTCCTGATAATTAATTGCACCCACCTGGTGTCCCTGGTCTAAATCAGTCCCTGATTAGAGGGCAACAATGAAATAATGCAGTGGAGCTGGCTTTGCGGTCCAGAGTTGAGATTGAGGGATATATAGGATTCATTTACTATATCTTTGTCCATATTGTCCTTGAGTTTCTAGTAAATAGACCACATGGTTCAAGAGAAAATAGCCTAATTAATGCAAAAAAGCATCTAATCAACAATGGCATAATTTTGTATTAACTCTGCAACTATTCCAACTTTTGACTGTGTTCACAACTAACCACCAGTTTGACGCCAAAACACTGACAACAAATACATATTTACATAGTAAAATAAAAACAAATAATAAGGACAATTAATGCTGAAACCCACACATTAAACACCAATAGTGTTCACTAAGTTGATGGCTTATATTTAGGATAATGTCTCACAGCTTTGTCATAATATTTTTATTTATTTTATATATTTTATACACACAGAAGGCCAGAAATGATTACAGACACCTGTGATAATCTGAAGTACTCAAAAGGGCCACTAGATGTATTGTGATAGATTACATAAAATCCTTGAAAGATACCAAAATGATTTAAAAGTTTAAAGTTTCCAGTAATATACCCTCCCTTTGCAACCCTTAGTAAAGTACACAAAAAGCCAAAAGACTACTTGTACTTAATATATGAGAGGAGGCAATGTTCACAGATAAGGTACTTACAATGACATATCACTCTGTGACCTCCTTTGAGATTTCCTTAAATCAGCTCTACTCTCTACTTTAATTTCATGTTCGTATTCTACTGTATTCTGAGTTAGCATTTCACTCTGCTCTAAAAGTTCTGTGCCAAAAGGAACTCTCTATTTAGATTTCTATCTTCCTCCCATGTGTTGTTCACTCATTTCAGCTTCTTTCCCTCACCTTGAGCCTGTCTCTCAGGTTATTAAAGGGTCAGGAGAGATGAGTCAGAGCTGTCGTGAACTTTCTGTTAAAAGAACCTCAGGGTAAAGGGGATACCTGCATTCAACTGAAATGTGTCTTCCGCATTTAACCCAACCCCTCTGAATCAGAGAAGTGCAGGGGACTGCTTTAATCAACATCCACGTTGTCTGCGCCCTGGGAACAGTGGGTTAACTGCTTTGCTCAGGGGCAGAATGACAAATTTTTACCTTGTTAGCTTAGGGATTCGAACCAGCAATCATTCGGTTACTGGCCCAACGCTCCTACCCACCAGGCTACCTGCTGCCCCACATGCCTGCCGAGTCTCTCTGGAAATAGATCAAACAAATTCAAACAGCTGACAAATAAATGAAAGAAGGACAAGTGCTTCAGTGTCATTAACCACTGGTGTAGAGTCATAAAGTCTATTGGAGTCACTGAACAATGGTAGTGATACAACAGATAGTGGTCGTGATAACATGACAGAACACTGTTGTGCTCTTGAGCTGGGTAGCTAATTAATCTGAACTGCCTTAGTAAACCAATGTCAAGTTGAATACAATACTGCTTGCTTATTGAAAAATAACATATGTTTTATTGTCACATTCAACAGATAGGTGCAGCAAAATGTGTTGTTTTACAGGGTCAGCCATACTGGTATGGCGCCCCTGAAGCAAATTAGGGTTAAGTGCCTTGCTGAAGGACACATCAACAGATTTTTCACCTTGTCGGCTCGGTTATACCATCAGGCAACTTTTCAGTTAATGGCCCAATGCTCTAAGCGCTAGGCTACCTGCCACCCTAATAAACTTGGCGGTATCTGTTTCACACCTTTGGATCAGTGTGAAATTGCCAGTCAATCAAACAGGGCCTGACAAGTGCTGAGTTGACTGAAAGCCTACCTGCTCCATCTGCCTAGGATAAACATTTTACCATGTCAAAGCCAGTGTGTAGATGTGTAGGTGTGTGTGTCTGTAGCTGTGTGTGTGTGTACTGAAAGGGTGCCAGTGATAAACAAATGCATGATTAGTACTACAGTACTAGTCAAAAGTTTGGACACACCTACTCATTCAAGGGTTTTTCTTTATTTTTACTATTTTCTACATTGTAGAATAATAGTGAAGACATCAAATCTATGAAATAATACATGGAATCATGTAGTAACCAAATATTTTATATTTTACCTTTATTTAACTTGGCAAGGCAGTTGAGAAAAAAATCTTATTTACAATGACAGCCTACCTACAGGGTCAGCCCCTGTAGCAAATTAGGGTTAAGTGCCTTGCTCAAGGACACATCAACAGGTTTTTCACCTTGTCGGCATGGGTATTCGAACCAGCGATCTTTCGGTTATTGGCCCAACGCTCTAACCGCTAGTCTACCTGTCGCCCTATAATTAACTTATATAATACATTTTAGATTCTTCAAAGTAGCCACCCTTTGCCTTGATGACAGCTTTATAACCTAATCGTCTCACCCTGTAGCCACAGACTGGAATAAGAATACTAGAATGCACATGAACCTTCTTATGATGGGATAAAGGTCAGCCATTTTGGTCAGGGAGTTGGTCAACCATGGTTTGGAAATTGCGGTACGCCACTGTCTGTAGCCCACTAGCCTGCATCTGGTCTGGGTAAGATATCAGTGCCCCAGGCGGACAGCTTCACGTGTAGCAGACAGATGGAGTCAGAGTGGGTATATTATATTAAATAAAATCAGATTAAATTTAATTTGTCACATGCTTCGTAAACAATAGGTCTAGACTAACTGTGAAATATTACTTACGGGCCCTTCACAACAATGCACACCCACACCCACACCTATAGCTGCTAAGACCTGTGCTAACAGCCCAACAGCCATAAAGCACACAAAGCTAATATCTTACTCTTTTCACCATTCACCTCAAGCTGATAATGCTTTCTATTGGGCTGCTCGGACAACCAGTGACCCTCGCCGCTGAGTGTAGTACCATTTAAAGTGATAAAAGGTATAGCCACAAAGTTATATAACTTTATGTGACCAATTGAGTTGGAACCATGCATTTATTGACTGTGCATGCACACACAGTAAAGAGAATTTAACTCACATCCATTGACATTTCTAACTTTAAAACCCTCATCAGCTACAGAGGTTGGATCTTAATTTGAGCCAGTTTGCTACAGTAGGAAAATAATCCTGCAGCAACAGGAAATGTGGATTATGTGGATTATAATTAATGGACATTTTTGTAGGGGTTAATAAAATGTCAAATGCACTACAAGTTTACAAATGATCAGCAACAAAATAGTAATCAATTACTGTGCAATGCAAGAGTGGATTTAATTAAGTAAGATAGTCTAGCTAGCTACATTTTCAGATATTACACGTTTCACATTTTGACAGAAAGTGGTTTCATTTCAAGCTAAAGTGTACTGTTACCTAGCTAGCTAACATTAGCTGGCTTGCTTCCCAGCTAACGTTATGTGTATGACGTTATTATTCATTGTTGTTTAACTAGCTAACGTTAGCTGGCTGGCTCGTTAGCTAACGTTATGTGACGTGTGTGATCTTACACGTTGTTTACCTAGCTAGGTTCATTGTATTAAGCTAAAGTGCACTGTTAGCTAGCTAGCTAACGTTACGTGTATGACGTTATTATTCCTATCCCAGATCAGTTTGCTTTGTTAGTTAGAGCCTAATGTTAGCTAGCTAACATTGAACCTGGTTGGTTAGCTCCCAGCAGATTCATGCAGGGTAGTAACGACATGATTAGCCACTGTTCATTGTTGGGAGCATTGAAATGCATTTTCTTAAAAGTGAGTTTACAAGTTTATCAACTTTCAAAGCAGAATTACATTCCCACTGTTCCTCAAAAATGCAGTGTATGATATACCATTTTGTAGCTCTGAGTCTCTACTTTTATCCAATGTAAAAAACAGCATTTCAAATGTTGCTACATTAGACCAAATCCAGGTGGTGAGTCACATATCATTGAGCTAAATAACATGCTATTGTAGACACAAATGAAATAGACTGTGATCTCTCCTGGGACACGATTCAGAAACAATATAGGACAAAATGGCTCTGCACCTTAGTTCTAGGACTGAGCTGACAAGTAATAAAGCAAAAGCAAGGTATGGGTTTCATTTATGCATGAGCTCTGAAATGAACACAATGGATTACATTCTATTTCTTCCTTGAAAATAATTACACTTTCTGTCACTGGAAAGCATGCTATTGTACAAGTAATACGCCTTTTCTTTCCTATAAATGAGAGAACAGGCTTTATAGCTGTAACCTATTTACTGTAAGACTAGGCGAGAGGATTAATAAAACACAGGGCTTCTAATGGGTAGCCCTGCAGTGCGCAGCCCCCACCCCCACACTTTCCCTCCTTCTCTCTTTCTTTCCCTCCCTCTCTCTTCCCTCCCTCCCTCCCTCTTTCTCGTTCTCTCTCTCTCTCTCTCTCATATGACAGTGGGTTTACCCTAGAGCGCCAGCTCAGACCGCAGAACTGCTCTGTGCTCTCTCTGAGGCAACTGTTGAACAAATTGGACACTTAAAGGAAAGAAAAGAAAATCCTCTGGGAGAAGCAAGAGAACAAAATCAATGTGAGAAAAAGGATTTTAAAATAGGACCAACCTGAGAGGGAGCGAGAGAGAGGGAGCGTGAGAGAAACACAGAGAGCGAGAGAGAGAGAGAACCAGAGATGATAGAAGGGGAATATTACTCTATAGCATAAAGATATCAATTGAGGAAAAGCATCACTTTATGTAAATTATACCCATTATCAAACGTAACCCATTATCAAGCATGATCAAATACCCATTATCAGTGAAACAGTTAAACCATTATGAATTGTGCCCTAAATGCTACTAGTATTCACAGCACAAACTCTTCCAAAGTCTTCTGCACTTTTTCAGTAAGCCGTGAAATTTACTTCAATAGAAATGGTGTTGATAGGGTTCCAGCGCAGTATGGCTGCCTGGCTGGGTAGTTAGTATGGAGGCTGTGAGAAGTGAGGCTTTCTGCCTGGTTAGTTAATGTGGCACACTGCGAGAAGAGAGGCTGCCTGGCTGGGTAGTTAGGGTGAAGGCTGTGAGAAGATGGATGATTTACAGTGAGGAGCCTGCTGCCAGAGCAGAGCCTGCTAATGAACACAGTGGGAGAGCCAGCCGTGTTATTGCTGACACTTACTCTGAGACATTGCAACAAGGAGAGAGGCTTGACGGTTCGACTGAGGCTGTCAAACATCTCACAAACTAGGTTAATTGCTCAGGGAGAAGGAAAAACATGAAGATCATTAGAATGTTTTCTCCCTAATATGCAGTGTTTTCTTCCCCTCAAATGCATCTGCTTGGCAATTACAGCTGGAGAGCATTTCCTGTTCTGTTTATACAGCGTTTCAGGACGGGACACATTTTTTTTAGCATCCTGAGGTTGAAGAGTTGCTGTTGTGCCTTCTTCGCTACTGATTCCGTGTGGTTAGACTATTTCAGCTTCTCTGAGATGTGTACGCCGAAGAATTTGAAGTTATTGACCCTCTCACGGTGGCCCCGTTGATGGGGGGGGGTTTGGGGGAAGTCCAGCCTGGTTCCTCCTGAAGTCCACAATCAGCTCCTTTGTTTTGCTAAAAGGAGGAGACCCAGGGCTGTGAGCTTTGTAATGAGCTTATAGGGCACTATGGTATTGAAGGCTGAGCTGTAGTCGATGAACAGCATCCTCACATATGCATTCCTTTTGTCCAGGTGGGTAACGGCAATGTGCAGCGCAATGGCAATTGCGTCGCCTGTGGATGTGTCAGGGCGGTAGGTGAATTGGAGAGGGTCTAGTGTGTTGGGGAGGGAGGAGGTGATATGGTCTTTCACTAGCGTCTTTAACAAGCATTTCGCTACACCTGCAATAACATCTGCTAAACACATGTATGTGAACAATAACATTTGATTTGATTTGAAGCACTTCTTGATGACGTAAGTGTGTGCTACTGGTCGGCAGTCATTCAGTTCAGTGACTTTCCTTTTCTTGGGCTGATAGTGGACATCTTGTAGCAGATGGGTATAGCGGCCTGAGCTAGAGAGAGATTAAAAATGTCAGAGAACACAACAGCCAGCTGGTCTGCCCATGCTCTGAGGGCACGGCTAGGGATTCCATCTGGACCGGCAGCCTTGCAAGGGTTAACACGTTTGAATGACTTACATACGTCCTCAGTGGAGACTGTGTGTAGCCCACGTTGTCATTGGGGGTTCTCATCAGCAGCTCAGGGTCACTGTGCTCGAATCGTGAGAAAAAGGTGTTTAGCTTGTCCGGTAGGGTGGTGTTGGTGACCGTGATGTGGCTGGCTTTCTTTTAGTAATCCGTGATCGTTAGGAACACCTGCCACATACGCCTCGTGTCCGACCCGCTGAATTGCTCCTCCACTTTGTTTCGCCATCTTTATGTTTCTGCGTGAGTCATATTTGTACTGTTTAAAAGCAGCTTTTCTCTCTTTCAGTTTTCCTACAAGGCTGCTATCAAACCACCGTTTTTGAAGTGGGTTAGTTTTGAAAAATACTATCAGTATCACGTCATCTATGCATTTTTTTAATGAATCCGGTGACTGAGCCGGTATATTCATTGAAGGAACATATTCCAGTCCATGTAATCAAAACAGTCTTGGAGTGTGAATTCTGATTGGTCGGACCAATGCTGTACAGACCTGACCACCGGAAATTTCCTCTTGAGTCTTTGTTTGTAGGCGGGGAGAAGTAAGATAGAGTCATGGTCGGATTTTCCGAAAGGAGGACGGGAGAGGGCTGTAGCAGTGGTCGAGTGGAATTTCCGTTCTACTCTTGACCACTGCTAGACATTCGATGTGTAAGTAATAATTTGGGAGCACGGTTCTCAAATTACTTTTGTTAAAATCCCCGCAACAATGAATACTGCCTCCGTGAATGCGATCATCAGGGTCCAATGAAGATCTTTGAGAGCCTTTTTGGTGTCGGCTTGGGACGGGATGTACACAGCCATGGCGATAATCCCTGAGAACTCTATCGGAAGGTAAAAAGGGCGACATTTGATGACCAAGTATTCCATGTCGGGGGAGCAGAAACTTGCAAGTTCCTGTACGTTTCCCCTGTCGCACCATGTGTTGTTGGTCATAAAGCAGAGCCCACCACCTTTGCTCTTGACATCCACTCAGAAAACTGTAAAACCCGCTGGTTGTATATAATCGGTATGTTGCAGGATCTGATGTCCCTCTGTCGCTCTTTTTGTTTGTTCATTAATGATTGAACATTGGTGAGTAGTATGCTCGGTAATGCCATGTCTGCCTCTCCGTCTGCATTTTCGCTTCCTACACTCCGGTAGGACTCCCAAGCAGCTAGGCGCCTCGCCGAAGAGGTCGGGTGGATGGTGAGTACCCAGCGATTCGTATTCCAATAGTTCTACCCGGGTGTATGCAGTAATGCACAAAACAAACTGAAAAAAAAACAGAAACGCGCAATGTTTTATCAGCGCTCGAGGCGAGCTGGATCTGTCCATTGTTTTTCTCATTAAAACCGATCTCTTTCTGTTATTTATTAGCATTGACAGTTGTCGAGCTGTGCAGTGGAGCGTGAAACAACTACACTACAGTACACTCCCTTAGAAACGTATTCTGCACCAAGTAAACATGATATACTTCCCTACACAATAGGATACTACACAGGTCTATATTATAGGACCCCAAGACTAGGATTTCAAAGGAAGGGTATATCACTGGAAACTTTCAGATGATCACAGATGTCTGTAATCATCTCTGGCCTTCTGTGTGGCCTTATCACAATTAAAATATATTAAATAAGATCATTTTAAAAGAAACATTTGAATGACAAAGCTGTAAAACATTATCCTAAACACAAACCATCAACTTAGTGAATACCGTTGATGTTTAATATGAGGGTTTCGGTATGAATGATCCATTCTAAATATAGTATATATTTGTTTTCAAAGTTTTGGCATCAAACTAGTGGCAGTTGTGAACATAGTCAATGATTGGAAGAGTTGAAGAGTTAATTGAAAATAATGCCATTGTTGATTAGATGCTTTTTTCATGAATTAGGCCATTTTCTCTTGAACCATGTGGTCTATTTACTAGAAACACATGGATAATATGGACACAGATATAATAAATGAATACTATATATGAATAAAAAATAAAAAAGTAATTTTCTGTTAATTACCAAGATTGCAGTAACTTTGGTAAATTACCAGTAGCTTTGCAACCCTACCCAAGACAATAACAAAGTAGACTTGGTGGAAGCTGGTGCTGCAGTGTAATTATCTAACACATTAAATCCTTGCTGGTGTTGTACAGTAAAGCGCCCAATATCAGGAGTGACTAATCACTAACACACACTCACTGAACACGAGACTGTTCTGTTTCAGAGATGTTAGTGGGCTGCGTACTGTATCACTGATCTGATGTCAGTTTTCTGTTAGCTGTTTATTTGTTTGCGGTGGTGTTATGGCAGTAGCTGTCCCGGTTAGTGGATGTGCCAGCGACAGATGGGCAGACGGGAGGACTCACCAGGCCTGCGACTTTTTCCTGGGCAGGCTCTGTCTCATCCACTTGGAGTGAGGGGTCAGGTGGAATATCAGCTGTCTGCAGATCTTGTCGGACGACTTCAGGATGTCTGTCTCCTGTAATACACACATACACAAAAACAAAGGGATTCAAGTGTCTGGCTTTCAAATAGAGGAACAATTCAACTGGCTGCTCTAGTTGACTCTCTGAACTGAATAAAAGTAATGAAAATAGGCCCATTTTCCTTTCTGACATCCTGAACAATAAGATTTGACCCCTGCGTTTTGCATCATACGATGCAAAATGCATCATACGGGGATGATATCTGTATTTTGAAAGTTACATATCTTGAAAACATGATTGCTGACAAGCAAAACATTGTAGGACTATGTCAACAATGCACTAATTAAACAAATGCCAAAATATAGTTTTTGGGTGGAATTTTTAACCACATTTAGCACAACAGGTAACCTTGTGAAGAATTAATTGAAACATTTTAGAAGCCCTTGGACACACATATTTCAATGGACCACTGTTGCATGTATGGCCTTGCAACCCCGATTATGCCACATTGAGCTGTGTAGTGATGGGGCTGCCCCCCACCCCCCCCACCTCCCTCTGTCAAATACTTTAAACGGATTGGGTTGAGCAGAGCAGGGTAAATCTAATTAATGGTAGAACACAACAACAAGAAAGAGGCAATGCAGCGAAATAGAAAAAAGACAGGTGCAATTTACCTCAGGCTATTAACCATTCCCATTCCTCCCACTCTGTGTGGCACAAACACGCCTTATACACTTCAAACCTTCCAGTGTTTCGTATCAGGCAATGGGATGTCAGTAAGAACACTATTACAGTCTTTGTTATGTTTCATCTTTGTGGGAAACGGGTTCACTGAATGGAAGTATTCTTAGAAAAGGCCTTGACTATAATCTGGAAATAACATGTTTTTCTCTTTGATGTGAATTGGGGCATTGTCAACATGGAATCAAATTCAAACACGATTCAGAATATGCATAGGCTGTAGCCACCACAGGGCTCTTGTGATATAGATACACAGTACTATGATATAGATACACAGTACTATGATATAGATACGCAGTACTATGGTTGGTTGGTAGGTAGGTAGGTAGATACTTTATTGATCCCCGAGGGAAAATTACTTTGTCAAGCAGCTAGGAAAAACACAGGGCAGGAGCAAAATGCCAGAACGAAATACTCAAAAGACAGATACACGATACATAGTGCGGCAGTATGAAAAAGTATAAAAATACAAGAAGTCTGGAGTGCAAAAAGCTATTAAAGGCATTGCATAGTATGAGTGAATGGCTGAATATGTACACCATACATTGTTACAGAGTGTTAGGTGTAAAAAATTATACAAATATTGCAAGTTGATATAAATAAATAAACAATTGTGCATGGTTAACTAATATGCAGTCTGGTTAAATGCACAGGTAAGTGAATATTTGCATGGTTAAATTAACTGTACAAGTAAATAACAGGAAGAGATACTTAATAGCTAAATGTGCGTATGATATAAGTGAGGGTAATAATAGTTTACTTAATATACAGTCTGGTTAAATGTACAGGTAAGTGAATATTTGCATGGTTAAATTAACTGTACAGGTATATGACAGGAAGAGATACTTAAATAGCTAAATGTGCGTATGATATAATGTAGGGTAATAATAATAATTCCTATAATAATAAGTCCTTAGTACAGGGTTTAATTACAGATAAATGCACGTATTGCACATTCAATATACTAAATGCAATGAAAAAAGATTCAACTGACAGGATACTAATATGCAGTCCTGAGTGAATGACTACGTAAATTCAGTCCAAGAATTACTTACAATATTGCACGTGATATGATATAACAACTGTACATGAATATGTATACACAGTCTTGAATGAATGAGTGCTGAATGAATAAGTCCTGAGTGAATGAGTGATTACAGACCAGAGAGTTACTCACGGATGGATGGATGCCTAATTTTTAAACTAGGTCCTAACACCCCAACAGTTCCAGGTCTATGCTGCCGACGGCACGGCACCCCGGTGAGGCATTAAATAGTCTAATAGACTCCGGCAGGAAGGACCTCCTGTAGCGCTCTCTGGCACACCGTGGTGGGATCAGTCTGTAACCATGGTATGCAGAGGGTGGGTGACGTTGTCTATGATGGCCAGCAGTTTGGCCAGGATCCTTCTTTCCGCCACCTCCTCTAGTGTCAAGGTTAATCCCCAGAACAGAGCTGGCCTTCCTGATCAGCTTATTTACCTGAGAAGCATCACCAGCCTTTATGTTGGCGCCCCACCACACCACTGCAAAAAAGATGGCACTGGCCACAATAAAAGTAATGTGTTGTGATGCATTTTGAAGCAGTGAAACTAGTTCTTCACATTTGATGAGTTGTTGTTGACATTGGATTGTCAGTCCCAGACATTGGATTGCACTTTTGACGGTTGAAAACATCACATCACACTGTGACTGACCTACTTCTGGTCATTAGTTATAAATAGGTGCCCCATGTCTCCAGCACCCCAGGAGTGAACAAGTTTGCACACACACACATCATTCAGAGCCTAATCATAACAACTGTATGGCTGATGGCAGCAGTTGGAAGGCTGGAACCAAACCAAATGGCCTATCAGTCATATTTCTAAGAGACCATCTTCTATTTGCTCTTGAATTGACCCTTGCAGCCGTGAATTCCTAAACGTTCTATTTTCTGTGCCTGATCTCATTTGATGTTCCCTGACAACAGCACGGCTGTGGTGGTTGAGACAAACAGACAGATGGACAAACAGTCAGACATTACGATGGGCTTACCCTCTTTGGACACTGCATGTCTTTGGCCAGGCTGAGCAAGAGCTCATGGGAGATTGGATCCACCAGGTTGAGAAAGGCTGCGTTCTTATAGAGGATATCATTGAGGGATGTTCCCTGGAGTCCCAAGTCCTGTGGGAACACAGAGCAGGAGAGAAGAGTCTACCGTTGGTGTTTCAATAATTACAAGATCCAACAAGGGGTGATTTTCAAACTTTTTAAAGTGCAAGTCATGCATCATTAAGTATTCAAGTGACATGATGGTAACAGATTGTAAATGTATTTAGATAATCCTTTCATCATCCACTTTCCTTATGATGTTCATTTATCAAGCTGAGAGGATTTTACAGTAAGAGTGCCACATGGGACAAGGCACAGGATAGGCTGGGGTGTGGGATGACAACTAAAGTGATGTGCTGTGCCCTTATTCACCCCTAACAGTAAAATGACCTTCTATTGCAATACATGCACTCTAGGGACAGTGACTTTGCAGACCCCATGCAGAGCACAGCAGTAATGTGCCTTAGGGCACTTCCAGCCCTAAAAGCTCTGGGTCTTTACACACACCACACTGAACACACTCCAGAGCTTTCCAAGAAAGACCTCTAAAAACGGTTCAGGTCTACAGCACTCTCGCTCCCCACCGTCTTCTCTGGAATTCAAATGGCAGGCGTGTGTGATGTGCAGACGGGTTTAATAAAAACGAGGGATGAAAAAAACATCCCCAGAGGTTGTTACTAGTATCATCTGCAGGGCGGCTGCTTTTAGCAGTGACAGTGTAAATAGATTGAGGTAAAGGAAGCTGCAACTTCAGGTAATGCTCTGAGGGCTCCTGCTTCTGGTGAGGAGGGATTGAGCCCGAGTTTGTGATGTAACGCTTTGACACACACCAAAAGGCCTTCGACGCAGTCCTCAACAACCCCCCCCCCCCCCCCATATCGAGGAAGATGACGTGAACCAAACACACACATCAATCCCTGAAACAAATGAGCTGAAAACGCAGGCAAGATGTGACAGTAAGGCTGGAAAACAAAACATCCGCCACAATGAAAGGTTCAGGCAGAGAAGAGCAAAGGAGGACAAAACAAAATTCTGGAAAACATTTCTCCTCCTCTTATAACTCATAACTGGGTTTACTAATGTGTTCTAAGTCAAATATGATATCAAGGTAAATCATACAAAATATAATTTTCTCCATGTCTATTCTTCACTACGAGCAAAGCTGCTGTAAGTCTGTATACTTGCTCTACTCCATGCAATGTGAAGGTAGTAGGCGAGGGCTTAGTGCTATACATGAAAGCTGGTGTAAAGATGCTGTATAGGAGGAGGCTGAGGACTCCTATGTTAAGCAGACCATACAGTCTGACAGGCTGAGCACTATCGCCTACAGTGAAAGCTCTGAGAAACTCTCATCAGCACTTTTTCCTCCTCCTCTAGCTTTCTGGCTTATGTATTACACTAGAGCTCTCTGGGATTCCTTGACTCCGGCCCATTCTCCAGCTCTCCCTTTATGACAGGGAAACATAACCCAACAGAATACAGTAAACAAGTCTCAAACAACAGCATAGAGAGAGGCCTAGATTGTGGATCATTTTCTGATTAGTATGTAAAACAATTGGTAAATCATCAAATAGTTTAACTATGACCAATTTTGTATAATATTGCATACTGTATTTTTTAAGTTATATATCTTGAAAACTTGAAGGAACTATATCAACATTGAACTAATGAAACAATTACCAAAAGATAGTTTTTGGATGCAATTTTCATTCCAAAGGTAATTTTAGCCTATTATAACCTCCAAGGCACTTTTAGTATTTGCTTTCACGCATCACTAAACATATTCAGTGTTTATGCTTTTAAGCTTAATGCTTGCTTGCTGATTCCTTGTTTACTGACGAACATAGAGAAGAATCCAAAGTAATTAACGTTAATAGCCCAGAAGGGAGATTGGTCTCATTGCTTCCTCTGTGCATCTCCTCTGTGTAATAACTTCCTGTGTGTTGTGCTATGAAGGATGCATCAGGCATGCCCCACCACCATCCACCATCTCAAGGAGATTAACTCCAAATCCAGCCTTCCCCGAAAGAAAAAGCAGCTTTTCCACTCACTGAGGAAAAACAGGAGAGCTACAAGTACTACCTTATTAAAGCAGCTTACTGTAACTGTGCACTCTTAGAAAAAAGGATTCCAAAAGAGTTCTTCGGCTGTCCCTATAGGATAACCCTTTTTGGTTCCAGGTAGAACCCTTTTTGGTTCCAGCTAGAACCCTTTTGGGTTCCAGCTAGAACCCTTTTGGGTTCTACATGGAACTCTAAAGGGTTCTACTTGGAACCAAAAATAGTTCTTCAAAGGGTTATCCTATGGGGATAGCCGAAGGACCCTTTTAGGTTCTAGATAGCACCTTTTTTTCTGAGAGTGTGTGTGAGTCGATATAGTCTTCACCCCCACCTAACCGGAACAATGGTAATGCTCTGTGTTTACCGTTTTTTTTTTAATCTAGTGGGGGGTTTTCTTATCGAGGTACATTGATGTGTTCATCAAAATGATCTATCATCTGATCAAAAATGTAATGGGTCAACAGAGGGTGGGAAGAGACTAACTGTCCATCTATATCGTACAGAACAGATGTGTGCGGCTGCAGACTGCGTAGTCGCCTTCAGATTAGGGAGATATACCGTACGGCAATACATCTCTAGTTAATCTTCTCTGTGGTATGTTAATCATGGGAGGGAGTCTTCTCAACAGTCCTACTAATCAGGCAGGTGTTTCTCTGAACTTCAAGAGGCATTCCTGATCAATATAAGTAGCTACCCAAGGGCACTAAACCCCACAGCAAGGCCCAGCTTAATTCATTACAGACACAGACTTTTCATTCCTGCTGTTAGTTTAGTGAATCTGTGAAAAGTAAGGACTTGACAAGAGCGGTGCTTTTGCCATACCAAGCGGTGATGAAGCCAAGATACTCTTGATGGTGCAACTAGAATGTTTGGGGGATCCAAGGGCCCATGCCAAATCTTTTCAGCCTCCTGAGGGGGAAGAGGCGCTGCCGTGCCCTCTTCACGACTGTGTGGGTGTGTGTGGACCATATTAAGTCCTCTCGACCCACTCCACAACAGCCCCGTCAATGTGGATGGGGGCGCGCTCGCCCCTCTTTCTCCTATAGTCCACGAGCAGCTCCTTGGCCTTACTGACATTGAGGGAGATGTTGTTGTCCTGGTACCACACTGACCTTCTTCCTGTAGGCTGACCGATCGCCATTGGTGATCAGGCCTACCAACGTCATGTCACCAGCAAACTTGATGATGGTGTTGGAGTCGTGCATGGCCACGCACACACCCCTGAGAGGCCCCGAGGGTCAGCGGAGGCGTTGTTGCCTACTCTCACTACCTGTGGCCGGCCCGTCAGGAAGTCCATGATCTAGTTTCAGAGGGAGGGGTTCAGTCCCAGGGTCCCTACCTTGGTGATGAGCTTGGAGGGGATTATGGTGTTGAACGCTGAGCTGTAGTCTATGAACAGCATTCTCACATAGTTATTTCCCCTCTTGTCCAGGTGAGAGAGGGCAGTGCGAAGTTTGTCCTTATATCCTATATTGTCCTTTTGCATGTTTGATGTCTTGTCGAAGGCAGTAGTGGGCTTTCTTTTATGCATCCATGTATTTTATGCATCCAAGCGGTAGCTCTAGCCTTTAGCCCGGCGCGGATATTGCCTGTGATCTATTGTTTTTGGTTTGGATATGTTCTTATAGTCACTGTGGGGACGACATAGTCTATGCACTTACTGATGAAGCCTGTGACTGTTGTGGTAAACTCCCCAATGCTATCGGATGAATCCTGGGACATACCCCAGTCTGTACTAGCAAAACATTTTTGTAGCCTCGCATCTGCTTCATCCGACAATGTACTTCCGTATTGAGCGCATCACTGGTTTTGCTGAAGGGATTTGCTGAAGGGAGGACGAGGGAGGGCCTTGTATGCATTTTTGTGGACAGAATAAAAGTGGTCTAGAGTTTTAGCACCCCTACTGGCGCAGGAGATGGTAGAAGTGAGGTATGACGGTTTTAAGTCTCCCAGCGTTAACGTCCCAGCCCACCAGAAACTCTGCCTCTGGGTGAGCGGTTTCTTGTTTTTTGTTGAGTGCCAGAGTGGTGTTGGCTTGGGGAGAGATGTAGACTGCCATGATGATTATGGATCAAAGTCAAATAAAAATTGTATTGGTCACATAGACATATTTAGCAGATGTTATATGTTCCTAGCTCCAACATTGCTGTAGTATCTAACAATTCACAACAATACACAAACATCTAAAAGTAAAGGAAGGGAATTAAGAAATATAGAAAATTAGTCCGAAGTATAAATATACACTACCGTTCAAAAGTTTGGGGTCACTTAGAAATGTCCTTGTTTTTTAAAGAAAAGCTAATTTTTTGTCCATTAAAATAACATAAAATTGATCAGAAATACAGTGTAGAGATTGTTAATGTTGTAAATGACTATTGTAGCTGGAAACGGCTGATTTTTTATGTAATATCTACATAGGAGTACAGAGGCCCATTATCAGCAACCATCACTCCTGTGTTCCAATGGCATGTTGTGTTAGCTAATCCAAGTTTAAAAGGCTAATTGATCGTTAGAAAAACCTTGTAATTATGTTAGTACAGCTAAAAAAACAACATATATGTATGTGTGTGTATGTATGTGAGTGTATGCATGTGTGTGTGTTTATTTTTTTTTGATTGTTATTTATTGCTAAAAATGTGGGGCTCAAAACAGGTGGGGCTCTGACAATTACATTTAAAAAAAAAACTTTTAAAAGTCTGTGGCATATAGTAAATTATTTTAAAGGGGAACCCCAAAATATGAAGAAACCCAGCCTAATTTACAAACAAACCTACAGTACCGTACACATGCATAATAATCTAATATGAATAATAGATGCAGAACCTTTACCAGTACATTTGTAATGATTGATCAGGCTGACTTGAGTGACAACCTGTGGATACTTCTGATCAAACAACATCAAATTATGCAGGTGCACCAGGTAACTTACAGACAGACACATCTTATGAAGTTGAGGAGAAGTAAACTATTATTCAATGTTAAACATGATCCTTTACCTTTCGTAGCAATTTGAGCACCTCGACTGCTTGTTCTTGTTTCTGTTCTCGAAGAAGCTTCTGTATTTCCCGGATCCATGCCACCCGTCTCACATAGGGGCTGTGGTTGCTTTTCCGCAGCATCCCTGGGAGCTTGTCTGACTTCAGCATCAGGGATGTAAATAAGAATTCCCCGCCTCCCCTGACTCCACTCCGCTCATCTTCTCTGGAGCAGTCATGCCGCTGGCGTCTCCTCTTGGGAAATGTGGTTTCTATTTGGTCCAGACTACTTTGCCTGGTCAATTTAGAACCCATTACTTCACAGAATTATGTTTCAGTTGAACAACGGCTCCTTGACACTATGTACATAACAGTTACACAGTAGCCTAAACTTGGATAATGACTAACGCACGCATGTATTTTTCTCTTAACAGTATGAAAAGAAAGGGAGAAAATATGAGCAGAGGTTGATAAATTACTATATTCTCTATTAGATTAAATGTAGAGCATTACACCAGCAGTATTGCATAGCTTTCTATTCGTATTCAAATAATTTCCACCGTCTTGCCCTTATAACAATGCACTAACCAACAGAGCTCGTGCAGTCCGTGCAGCCTACTACAACATCACGTGGTGCTAGTGGTCTATGCGTCCAATAAGAATCCGCGCTGCCTGGATCAGAGTCGTGCGTTTACTCTCTCTTGATGTATAGTACCAGTCAAAAGTTTGGACACACCTACTTATTCTAGGGTTTTTCTTTATTTGTACTATTGTAGAATATTAGTGACGACATCAATACTATGAAATAACACATATGGAATCATGAAGTAACCAAAAAAGTTTTAAACAAATCAAAATATATTTTAGATTCTTCAAAGTAGCCACCCTTTGCCTTGATGACAGCTTTGCACACTTGACTTTCTCTCAACCAGCTTCACTTGGAATGCTTTTTCAACAGTCTTGAAGGAGTTCCCACATATGCTGAGCACTTGTTGGTCAAATAGCCCTTACACAGCCTGGAAGTGTGTTGGGTCATTGTCCTTTTGAAAACCAAATGATAGTCCCACCAACCAGATGGGATGGCCTATCGCTACAGAATGCTGTGGTAGCCATGCTGTTTAAGTGTGCCTTGAATTCTAAATAAATCACAGACAGTGTCACCAGCAAAGCACCCCCCTCTGTGAAGCATTTATTTGGGCTGCAATTTCTGAGGCGGTAACTCTAATGAGCGTATCCTCTGCAGCAAAGGTAACTCTGGGTCCTCCTTTCCTGTGGCGGTCCTCAGTTTCATCATAGCGCTTGATGGTTTTTGCGACTGCACTTGAAGAAACTTTAAAAGTTCTTGACATTTTCCGGATTGACTGACCTTCTGTCTTAAAGTAATGATGGACTGTCATTTCTCTTTGCTTATTTGAGCTGTTCTTGCCATAATATGGACTTGGTATTTTACCAAATAGGGCTATCTTCTGTATACCACCCATAACTTGTCACAACACAACTGATTGATTGGCTCAAACACATTAAGAAGGAAAGAAATTCCACAAATTAACTTTTATCAAGGCACACCTGTTAATTGAAATGCATTCCAGGTGACTACCTCATGAAGCTGGTTGAGAGAATGCCACGAGTGTGCAAATCTTTCATCAAGGAAAGGGTGGCTACTTTGAAGAATCGCAAATATACATTTATTTTGATTTGTTTAACACTTTTTTGGTTGCTACATGATTCCATATGTGTTATTTCATAGTTGTTATGTCTTCACCATTATTCTACAATGTAGAAATTGTAAAAATTACGAAAAACCCTTGAATTACAGGAGCAGTTAGGGTTAATTAAGTGCCTTGCTGAAGGTCACAGCAACAGATTTTTCACCTAGTCGACTTTTCAGTTACTGGCCCAACACTCTTAACCGCTAGGCTACCTATTTCTTTTCCTATATGCTTTTTCCAGAGTAACACCAATCAGGTGCCTTTTTTTATCCTTTATTTAACTAGGCAAGACAGTTAAGAACAAATTCTTATTTACAATGACGGCCCACATCGGCCGAACTCAACACTGGGCCAATTGTGCACTGCCCTATGGGGCTCCCAATCACATCACGGCCAGTTGTGATACAGCCTGGAATTGAACCAGGGTGTCTGTAGTGACACCTCTAGCACTGAGATGCAGTGCCTTAGACCGCTGCGCCACTTGGGTAGGTTAAAGTTGAATGTCATTGTAATAGTTACAAATTGAGGGCTATTGCCTACATGGTGCTATGTACTGCTCAACTTGCTCAGAGGACCATGACAATCCCACTGTCAACCAGTCAGTTCCAGAGGCCTGAGAGACACCAAGGTAAGAGGAGTATCTGATATTTTACTAGTTAGGTGATGGATAGCTAAATAAATGTTATGCTATAAAGTGTGAGGGCAGAATAATTCAATCTGAATGGTTTGTGTATCAACTGCACCTGTGCTGCGTAAGCTAAATTAAGTGTCCAGAAATATTACATGCATTGAAGGCTGTTGCTTTGACAGGCTGAGGAATTTGCATGGCATAGCACTGAAGGGAGGAAGTATTATCTGTGTGAGAAATTCTAGTCTTTTGTGTTGCTGGTTTAATTTGGTTGGCCACAGGTAGGACAAGCTTCACAGAGCAAGGTTAGCGTTTTTTGCAGTGGTGTAAAGTATTTAAGTAAAAATACTTTTAAGTACTACTTAAGTCATTTTTTGGGGTATTTGTACTTTACTATTTATATTTTTTACAACTTTTACTTTTACTAGAAAATAATGTACTTTTTACTCCATACATTTTCCCTGACACCTAAAAGTAACATTTAGAATGCTCAAGCAGGACAGAATTATGGCACCTATCAATATAACGCTTTGCCATCCCTACTACCTCTGATCTGGCGGACGCAGACATTATTCACAAACACAAATACTGTGTTTGTAAATAATGTCTGAGAATCGGAGTGTGCCCATGTCTGTCCGTATTTAAAAATAATATACGAAAATCATGAAAATCAGTGGTCTAAGACACTGCATCTCAGTGCTAGAGGTGTCACTATAGACAACCTGGTTTGAATCCCGACTGTATCACAACTGGCTGTGATTGGGAGCCTCATAGGGCGGTGCACAATTGGCCCAGCATTGCCTACACCGGTCAAACTAAGAATGTAAATAAGAATTTGTTCTTAACTGCCTTGCCTAGTTAAATAAAGGATAAATACAAATTAATCCTAACTTTATCCACACTGCTAACCCTAATGCCTAATGCTAACCTTAAATTAAGACCAGGAAGGGGAAATCACTCACTGCTGCCTCCAGAACAAGACTCATGACAAGAAATGTCAACCTGCTTCACAGAGAGGGATGTGCTACATTAGAGTTGTATGTTTTATGCTTACTGTTCTGATATCGTGCATTCTGTATGATGTCTATGTGAACTCTATGTGATTCTGTTTGTATCTTCTATTGCTGGCAGCTCACTAGGGCAAATTCTGGGTATGTGTAAATGTACTTGCCAAATAAAGGTGATTCTGATGTAGCCAAACGTAGCTGCTGCTCATTCCGTTAGCTCATAAATTGATAAATGGTTTTTAAAAAGTAAGGCCCGCGCTTGATCTCCCCCCCAAAATTTTCACTATACCAGGAGGGGAAATGGCGGGGTACTGAGGTGGTTGCTGGGGGGGGCTCCGGTTCCGGCCTCGGGCGTGACGCAGGCAGTGACAGCTGCTCTCCTCCTACCTCCCTGTTGCACACCCGGTCCGGTCCGGACCCCGGCGCGATGGTTCCCCCCTCAGTACTCCCGCGATTCACCAAGTCCTGTCTGGACCCTGGTGTGGGAGCCCTCGACCCTGGAGAGGGGCTGATGTCCTTCCCCGGCTCGGGCACCGGTGGAGCGGACTGCTCCGGCACTGGAGCGACGCAGACGACCGGCCCCGGACTGGGCACCGGTGGAGCGGACTGCTCCGGCACTGGAGCGACGCAGACGACCGGCCCCGGACTGGGCACCGGTGGAGCGGACTGCTCCGGCACTGGAGCGAAGCAGACGGCTGGACCCGGATTGGGCTCCGGGCTGCTGACCTTCACTGGAGGCCTCGGGCTGCTGACCTTCACTGGAGGCCTCGGGCTGCTGACCTTCACTGGAGGTCTCGGGCTGCTGACCTTCACTGGAGGTCTCGGGCTGCTGACCTTCACTGGAGGTCTCGGGCTGCTGACCTTCACTGGAGGTCTCGGGCTGCTGACCTTCACTGGAGGTCTCGGGCTGCTGACCTTCACTGGAGGCTCAGGGTTGCTGACCTTCACTGGAGGCTCAGGGTTGCTGACCTTCACTGGAGGTCGGGTGCGAGGAGCCGGCACTGGGCGTACCGGACTGGGCAGACGCACCGTTTGGCTGGTGCGCTGAGCTGGCACGGGTCGCACCGGGCTTTTGTTGCGCACCGATGTTTGGGTGCGCTGAGTCGTTCTCATCCTCCTCCGACTCTGGACCGGCGCTGAAGGCACCGGGCTGGGAACTGGCACTGGATTAAGACTGTTGCTGTCGTTGTCTCTCCAGCGCCAATCCCCATCCTGTGAGGGTTCCTCCGGGAACCCCCACGAGTGAGGGAACAGAAGCACATCGTCGTCGTCTTCCTCCGACTCCTCTCTGTACTTCCGCTCCCATGGCTGTAGAGGCTCCTCCGGGAACCCCCACGAGTGCAGTGGTCGGGGCTCTTCTCCGTCGATCCCCGACCACCCCCATAGCCCCCCCCCAAAATCCGTTTGGGGGTTTTTCTGGGCTCCAGGCTGGTCCCTTGCTTTTTTGGCCCGCTGACTCTTTCCCCGACGTCGGCGCCGCTGCTCCGGACCCCAGCCTTCCTCCACCGCACGATAATGGGAGTATTCCTCCTTGGTAATTTTCCCCATACCGAGGAGGATATCTCCCAATGTCAGGCTCCGTTGCGTCCCTGGTTGGTGGATCATTCTGTCACGATGCTGAGTAGTGAAGGGACGGTAAACGGAGCGCTCGTGGAGTGTCATCCTTTTATTTTATGAGATAGAATCACAAAGCATAAAATAACAAAGGAGAGTATGAATACACTAATAACAAGAAAGCAAAGTGACTTACGGTCTAGCGCAACATGCAGACAGACACGAACAAACAATGATCCACACACAGGTGGATTTGGAGGGCTGCTAAATACTCTCCCCAATCAGAGACAATACTAGACAGCTGTCTCTGATTGGGGATCATTAATCCTCCCTCACTGAAGTGAGGACTGGGTTGTGGCTCAATCCACTCCCCCAGATGGGAGTAGCGGCTTCACCACTACCCAGCCCTCACACCAGCAGTACTACACCTGCACCTGTCGACGACACAAGTTGTTCTGCTTCCACGAGCACATCCAATGTTAGCATCAGTAATTCTACATTTTTTGCTAGCCCAGCTAGCGTGGACACTGACAGTTGTGAATCTGATGCAGCCGAAGAGCTACTGCCCCCTTACCCGGGAAAGCACTGAACAACAGACAGAGACGTTGGACCATCAAAGTGGCGCAAATATGATGAGAACTACATTGATTTGGGGTTAACTTATATTGGGAGTAGTGCCTTTCCTCAGCCACAGTGTGTTATATGTGCAAAAGTACTATCTCACAACTTGATGAAACTTTCACTCTTGCGCAGACATTTAGAAACGAAACATGACAGTTTGAAAAATATGCCTCAGGAGTTTACTGAGCGAGAATAAAGACGACTTTTGAGTAGTAAGACATGTATAAAAGCAACAGGTACCATTAATAAGAAGGGGCTAGAAGCGTCTTATATGGTGAGCTACCGAGTGCTAGGACAGGCTAGCCCCATACTATTGTGGAGGACTTAATTCTTCCTGCTGCCGCGGATATGCGTGGGACAATGCTGGGGAAAAAGGCCCAAAAAACTATACAGACCATGCCTTCATCAAACAACACTGTTTCACGACGCATCAGTGACATGGCAGGAGATGTTTCGAAACAATTACTGCTTCACATACAGCTCCTGGTATGTCCGTTACGTTTATGGGGGGTCAATTAAGGAAGACATCCTCTTCTGCAAACGACTGGAAACCAGGACAACAGGAGAGGATATTTTTAAAGTACTGGACAGCTTTGTGACATCAAATGGACTTTGGTGGTCAAGATGTGTTGGTATCTGTACTAATGGCGCAAAAGCCATGACAGGGAGACATAGTGGAGTGGTAACACGCATGCAAGCAGTTGCTCCCGGGTAATGTTTTTTCTCATCTGAATGATCTGAATCTGGGATTACAGGGACTCTCTGCAACTATATTCAATGTGCGGGACAAAAAGTTGGAGCTATTCTCTGTCTGCATTAACAAGGACAACAAACAGGTTTATTTTATTTAACCTTTATTTTACTAGGCAAGTCAGTTAAGAACAAATTCTTAATTACAATGATGGCCTAGGAACAGTGGGTTAACTGTCTTGTTCAAGGGCAGAACGACAGATTTCTACCTTGTCAGCTCAGGGATTCGATTCTGCAACCTATCAGTTACAGGCCCAACACTCTAACCACTCAGCTACCTGCCACCCCAATTACCCAGGTCTTTCCATCATTGTATGATTTTTTGTGTGCAAATGAGCTCAAGCTTACAGACCATGTCAAATGTGATATAGCGAAGCACCTGAGTGAGCTGGGTGCGCAGGTACTTTACCGAAACGGACAACATTATACCTTTCATGCCCTGCCTCCAGTCCACTTACCGATATCTGAACAAGAGAGCCTCATCGAACTTGCAACAAGCGGTTCTGTGAAAATGTAATTTAATCAGAAGCCACTGACAGATTTCTGGATAGGGCTTGGCTCAGAGTATCCTGCCTTGGCATATCGTGCTGTTAAGACACTGATGCCCTTTACAACCACGTACCTATGTCAGAGTGGATTCTCGGCCCTCACTAGCTTGAAAACTAAATACAGGTACTGACTGTGTGTGGGAAATATTTAAGACTGAGACTCTCTCCAATACAACCCAACATTGCAGAGTTATGTGCATCCTTTCAAGCACACCCTTCTCATTAACCTGTGGTGAGTTATTCACAATTTTTGATGAACAAATAAGGTTTTATATGTAAGATGGCTAAATAAAGAGCAACATGATTGATTATTATTACAAGAGCTCTTTGTCACTTCCCATGAGCCGGTTGTGACAAAAACTCACACTTATTCTTATGTTTAATAAATGTATAGCGTGTGTATAGCGTGTGTGTGGTAGGCTAACAATGGTGGCAAAAACAGAGGGAACATATACAGTGGGGAGAACAAGTATTTGATACACTGCCGATTCTGCAGGTTTTCCTACTTACAAAGCATGTAGAGGTCTGTCATTTTTATCATAGGTACACTTCAACTGTCAGAGACAAAAATCCAGAAAATCACATTGTATGATTTTTTAATAAATAATTTGCATTTTATTGCATGACATAAGTATTTGATCACCTACAAACCAGTAAGATTTCCGGCTCTCACAGACCTGTTAGTTTTTCTTTAAGAAGCCCTCCTGTTCTCCACTTATTACCTGTATTAACTGCACCTGTTTGAACTCGTTACCTGTATAAAAGACACCTGTCCACACACTCAATCAAACAGACTCCAACCTCTCCACAATGGCCAAGATCAGAGAGCTGTGTAAGGACATCAGGGATAACATTGTAGACCTGCACAAGGCTGGGATGGGCTACAGGACAATAGGCAAGCAGCTTGGTGAGAAGGCAACAACTGTTGGCGCAATTATTAGAAAATGGAAGAAGTTCAAGATGACGGTCAATCTCCCTCGGTCTGGGGCACCATGCAAGATCTCACCTCGTGGGGCATCAATGATCATGAGGAAGGTGAGGGATCAGCCTAGAACTACACGGCAGGACCTGGTCAATGACCTGAAGAGAGCTGGGACCACAGTCTCAAAGAAAACCATTAGTAACACATTACGCCGTCATGGATTAAAATCCTGCAGCGCACGCAAGGTCCCCCTGCTCAAACCAGCGCATGTCCAGGCCCGTCTGAAGTTTGCCAATGACCATCTGGATGATCCAGAGGAGGAATGGGAAAAGGTCATGTGGTCTGATGAGACAAAAATAGAGCTTTTTGGTCTAAACTCCACTCGCCGTGTTTGGAGGAAGAAGAAGGATGAGTACAACCCCAAGAACACCATCCCAACTGTGAAGCATGGAGGTAGAAACATCATTCTTTGGGGATGCTTTTCTGCAAAGGGGACAGGACGACTGCACCGTATTGAGGGGAGGATGGATGGGGCCATGTTTCGCGAGATCTTGGCCAACAACCTCCATCCCTCAGTAAGAACATGGAAGATGGGTCGTGGCTGGGTCTTCCAGCATGACAACGACCCGAAACACACAGCCAGGGCAACTAAGGAGTGGCTCCGTAAGAAGCATCTCAAGGTCCTGGAGTGGCCTAGCCAGTCTCCAGACCTGAACCCAATAGAAAATCTTTGGAGGGAGCTGAAAGTCCGTATTGCCCAGCGACAACACCGAAACCTGAAGGATCTGGACAAGGTCTGTATGGAGGAGTGGGCCAAAATCCCTGCTGCAGTGTGTGCAAACCTGGTCAAGAACTACAGGAAACGTATGATCTCTGTAATTGCAAACAAAGGTTTCTGTACCAAATATTAAGTTCTGCTTTTCTGATGTATCAAATACTTATGTCATGCAATAAAATGCTAATTAATTACTTAAAAATCATACAATGTGATTTTCTGGATTTTTGTTTTAGATTCCGCCACTCACAGTTGAAGAGTACCTATGATAACAATTACAGACTTCTACATGCTTTGTAAGTGGGAAAACCTGCAAAATCCGCAGTGTATCAAATACTTGTTCTCCCCACTGTATGTCATCCAATAAAATGCAAATTAATTACTTAAAACTCATACAATGTGATTTTCTGGATTTTTGTTTTAGATTCCTTCACTCACAGTTGAAGAGTACCTATGATAACAATTACAGACTTCTACATGCTTTGTAAGTGGGAAAACCTGCAAAATCCGCAGTGTATCAAATACTTGTTCTCCCCACTGTATGTCATGCAATAAAATGCTAATTAATTACTTAAAAATCATACAATGTGATTTTCTGGATTTTTGTTTTAGATTCCTTCACTCACAGTTGAAGAGTACCTATGATAAAAATTACAGACTTCTACATGCTTTGTAAGTGGGAAAACCTGCAGAATCGGCAGTTTATCAAATACTTGTTCTCCCCACTGTAGAATGAAGTAATTGGGGGGAATGTGAACCAGGTGTGCGTAATGACAAGACAAGACAAATTGATAATGAAGGAGGGAGCGGCAGTGGCTAGAAAGCCAGTGACGAAGATCGCCGAAGCATGCCCGAACAAGGGGATGAGGCAACCTCGGATGGAGTCGTGACAGTGCCTAATAATGTTTGTACCCTGTTTTGTGCTGCTGCCATGTGGTGTTGCTGCCATGTTGTGTTGCTACCATGTTGTTGTCATGTTGTGTTGCTACCATGCTGTGTTGTCATGTTGTGTTGCTGCCATGCTGTGTTGTCATGTTGTGTTGCTACCATGTTGTTGTCATGTTGTGTTGCTACCATGCTGTGTTGTCATGTTGTGTTGCTGCCATGCTATGTTGTTGTCTTAGGTCTCTATTTATGTAGTGTTGTTTTGTCTCTCTTGTCGTGATATGTGTTTTGTCCTATATTTTTATTTAATTTATTTATATTTTTAATCCCAGCCCCCATCCCTGCAGAAGGTATTTTGCCTTTTGGTAGGCTGTCATTGTAAATAAGAATTTGTTCTTAACTGACTTTTCATGTACATCTGGACCTAGAATATCTACAACTATATCCGGTTAAGAATGGCCAACTTCCATCTTCTCTGTATCGAGATCTCACATTGTATTACTCATAGGCCTACACATATCTCTAATATCTCATAGGCCTACACATATCTCTAAGATTTTGACTTATGGAATAAGTGGATTCAACTTCAAGAAGTTGTTGCAGCTCTATACAACCGGCAATATCTGTACAGTACACTCTTAAAAAAACAGTGTGCTATCTAGAACCTAAAGAGTTCTTTGGCTGTCTCCATAGGAGAACCCTTCGAAGAACCCTTTTTGCTTCCAGTTAGAACCCTTTTGTTCCAGGTAGAACCCTTTTGGGTTCCATGTAGAACCCTTCCACAGAGGGGTTCTACATGGAACCCAAAAGTGTTCTACATGGAACCCAAAAGTGTTCTACATGGAACCCAAAAGTGTTCTACCTGGAACTAAAAAGGGGCAGTCGAAGAACCCTTTTGGAACCTTTTTTTGTAAGAGTTGTACAGTGCAAGCTGTGGAACATTCTCATTAAGGACATCAAAAGGCTCTTATCTGAATTTATATATATGTATATATAATTACAAAAAAAAGTAACCTTTATTTAACTAGGCAAGTCAGTTAAATTGTTTCCTTCTGTGAATATGTGTCTTTACCTATTGCAAACCATGTGAAGGGATGGCGTGAGTAATGGGGAACCAATCACTTGTCTCCACAGTGTCTGTGCGTCAGTCACCTCCTCCTAGGAGGAGATTGTTCTCTCCCCTAGTTCAAGGTGGAAACTAAGTAACAATAAATGTCCTAAGTTCTTAGTACTGAACAAACAACAAGTTATTTGTATTTGGGGCCTAAGGTCTGGCACAGGATGTATGGGGTTAGTGTTTGGAACCATTGTACGTCATCTCTGAGGTTGCACCTATCCTGAGATAGTATAGAACCCAGAGGCTAACTCCACTCAGTGGCTTCTTACTATATCCACCTTGTGTGGGTATGGCAACCAGCTCCCTTGTCGATAAGTTATTTGGAAAATATTTAGTTTAAGTATAACTCAGACTTGTGTCATAAGTTTGTCTCTCCTCATTTGATAGTATTTAAACTATCCACCACATAAGTTAGTAGGAAAGTGTATCTTATTGGGTTGATATACCAAACGGATTACTATCGAGATTACTCTCTAGATAAGGTTAGGAGGACACACTGTTGAGTAAGGTGAGTTGTAACGGCATGGTTTTATACTGTATGTGAAAAGAATAATTGTATATGCATGTTTCGTCTTTGCTCATGTGTTTTTGTATTTTGAGAGTACATATGTGTGGGGGTGTTTCTGTGTTTCCCTGACAGAAAGATGGTCCAAAAGTCCATAGTGGTGGGTCTAGTGGTGCTGCTGGTGGCAGCGGTGAGCACTTTTGTGGGAGTGTTCTTTTGTCTGGGGAGCAGGTCGTCCTCGAATGGCCATTCCTACTCAAGGGCTGCCGTCGCAGCCGATGCTGGCTCATGCTCAGAAATCGGCAGGTTAGAATTCTCTCTCACATACAAACATACTGTACATGTACATACAGTACTAGTCTCAAACGTTTGCACACCGATGAAATGACTAATTGAAATGTTGTTTTGCATCGCAGTGCTAAAGGCGTCACTACTGACCCGGGTTCATATCCCGGGCTGTGCCACAACTGGCCGTGGTAAGGAGTGCCATAGGAGGGCGCACAATTGGCCCAGCATTGTCCGGGTTAGGGTAGGGTTTGGCCGGGTGGGGCTTTACTTGGCTCATCGCGCTCTAGCGACTCCTTGTGGCGGGCTGGGTGCCTGCGGGCTGACCCCGGACGCCAGTTGAACGGTGTTTCCTCCGACACATTGGTTCGGCTGGCTTCCTGGTTAAGCTGGCCGGTGTTAAGGAGGACGCATGACTCCCCCTTCACCTCTCCCGAGCCCGTTGGGGAGATGAAGTGATGAGACAAGATTGAAAAAATTGGGGAGAAAAAGGGGGTAAAAAACAGATAATAATAAAAGATAAATGTTGTTGTAGACATTCAGATACAATACAAAGATTCCTATTTCGAAGCATGCTGTCTCAAGCAAACCTTTAAATAGCAGATACCAGGCTCAAATCCTTATGATTTTGTCATCATAATTCTGTGTAAACTGCCTGCTGTTTCTTCACAAACTAGTGCTTGTGTATGCAAATCAGGGCCACTAAATATAAAGTTTTGTCTGAGTGTGTGTGTTCGTGTGTCCACTATAAATCTCAGAGACACGTTGCAAAAAGGGGGCTCTGCAGTGGATGCATCTATTGCTGCCTTGCTGTGTGTTGGGCTGGTGAATGCCCACAGCATGGGCATTGGAGGAGGTCTCTTCTTCAACATCTATAATGCCACAACAGGTAGAGTCTGAGCCCTAATCCTTGACTTAAACCGACACTGTCTGTATCTTTAAATCCAACGTTGACTGGCACAACTGAACTGATAACAGGAAGTGTAATAGCTCACTCCATTGTAACTTGGTGTGATGTAATGATGATTCTGTCTTCCTTCACAGGAAAGGTAGAGACCATTAATTCAAGAGAGACGGCTCCCGCCAACGCAACAGAGGACATGTTTGGGAATAACACCCAGTTAGCCAATAATGGTAATGTTTTACCAGTTACCTAACAAAAGGATGAAAGATGTACGTTTACAATGAAAGATGGCCTGGCAATAGAGTCAAAAGATAAGAGTTTCAAGTTGTATTGTCACATGCACGTACAGTGAAGTTCCCCACTGGGGATCCAGGACCAACCACTAAGAATGAGTTTTTACACACAGAAATACTCCCCCCCCCCCCCATCCCCCCTCAGATGATCCCACAGGTGAAGAAGCCAGATTTTGAGGTCCTGGGCTGGCGGGGTTATACGTGGTCTGTGGTTGTGGTTCAGTGCCATTACCATATTTACAATGTGCAGGGATACTGGAGTGGTAGTGGTAGATACTGTATGGTGACTAGGAATAATAGCTTGTATGATGATTGTATGTGAGTGTGTGTGTGCGTGTAGTGTCAGTATGAATGTGTGTGTGTTGTGTGTGTGTGAGCCAATGAAGTGTGTGTGTGTGTGTGTGTTGGAGTGTGTGTGAGTGAGTGTGTACAGTCCTGTGAGTGTGCATAGAGTCCATACCAGGCAGTAATGCAGTCAAGATGCTCTCAATGGTGCCGCTGTAGAACTTTTTGTAGAACTTTTTGTAGAACTTTTTGTAGAACTTTTTGAGGATTTGAGGTCCTACGCCAAATCTTTTCAACCTCCTGAGGGGGAAGAGGTGCTGTCGTGCCTTTTTCGTGACTGTGTGCGTGTGTGTGGACCATTTGAAGTCCTTGGTGATTTGGACACCACCCCCCCCCCCGCCTTTAAATACTGCCGCTGTCGTCTTGTCAGCAAACATGATGATGGTGTTGGAGTCGTGGGTGGCCACACAGTCGTGGGTGAACAGGGAGTACAGGAGGGGTCTAAGCACACACCCCTGTGGGTCCCCCTTGTTGAGGGTCAGCGTGGCAAGGTGTTGTTGCCTACCCTCACCACCTGGGGTCGGCCCGTCAAGAAGTCCAGGATCCAGTTGCAGTGGGAGGGGTTCAGTCCCAGGGTGCCGGAGTGCCGAGCTTGGTGACGAGCTTGGAGGGGACTGAGGTTTTGAACGCTGCGCTGTAGTCAATGAACAGCATTCTCACATAGGTATTCCTTTTATCTACTATAGGTGGGTGAGGGCAGTGTGGAGTGCAATTGAGATTGCATCGTCTATTTACCTGTTGGGGCGGTATGCAAATTGGAGTGGGTCTAGGTTGTCTGGGATGATGGAGTTGATGCATGTCATTACCAGCCTTTCAAAGCACTTCATGATTACAGATGTGGTGGAGAGGAATGTGTGCTACAGGGCGGTAGTAATTGTGGCAGGTAGCCTTAGAGTTCTTGGGAACAGGAATGAAGAGTAGTACATTAGGAGTAGTACATTAGAAGTAGTACATTAGGGAATATCAAAAGCTGCATTCAAACCTATCATCTTCCAATATATCCTTTCACAATCTGTTACATTATATTACGTGTAACGTTTGGCAGGAGGGTTGTCCATCGCCATACCAGGGGAGATCCGTGGGTATGAGATGGCACACGAACGCCATGGAAAATTGCCATGGAGAGAGCTGTTCCAGCCTGCAATCCAGTTGGCACGGAAAGGCTTTCCTTTGGGCAGGGCATTGGCCTCTGCTATCTCCAAGAACAGGGAAACCATCACCGGTGACACGGCTTTATGGTGAGAATGCCTACAAGGGAGACATGATATGGAGTGGCGATCTGAGTTACTGTACAGAGGGTCAAGCTTTCACATGAGAAGATACTGTACCTCCCCTGTTGATTTATGCCCTTATACCCAAACATGAGAGCTCAGTGTCTCGTATGTTGTTTCTGACATGACGTTTCTGGTCCCTCTTTGGTCTCTCTTTCAGTCTCTCTTTGGTCTCTCTTTCAGTGAGGTGTTTTGTGACAAAAACGGTGCCATCCTGAAGGAAAACGACCCCATCACCTTTACTAAACTCGCTGACACCTATGAAATAATAGCAAATGAGGGGCCTAATGCTTTTTACGAAGGCCCGCTGGCAGAGGACCTTGTGAGGGACATTCAGGCTGCAAGTTGGTTTCTCCCTTATATCTACCAAATATGAAAAATGTTGATAGAATTTCAGTCAAGGTCTGCTGGCTGTACGTGTTACAGAAACAATATCTTGTTGTCTGTTTACCGGTTTGTGTTTCAGATGGTATCATCACACTGGATGACCTAAAGAAATACAAGCCTTTTTTGGATGAGAATCCTCTCAAAACTAGTGTGGGGAAGTACACCATGTTTGTACCCAACGCCCCTGCCAGTGGCCCTGTCCTGTCCCTCATACTCAACATCCTGGATGGTAAGCCTTCAGGTTGATGACACTAGGTTGTATGAAAGATCAAACTGTGGGTCACATTTGGACAGCCTGTGCAACATTAAGAGTGTAAGATAATTGTTTTCCGAGCAATCACAACCGAGGCGCTCTGCTCTGCAGGCCTGATGCTCCGTAAGCACAATTTACATTGGAAAATGATGCTGTTCATTTACATTATAGCAGTCCTGGTCTAGCTCATCCCATTACTGTATGCACTATACATGTATAGCTCTCTTGACCATGCAAATTAAGATAGATAACCACCTTCTGTTCGTGGTGGTGCTGCTGACTGACCAGTAATTGGGGTGTAGAAATAAATCTCCTCTTCTCATCCCCCAGCTCTGTTTCAGCTCCACATTCATGCAGGTTCTATTGGATATATAGTCCATAGATGTCCTCCTCCAGGCTTCCTCTCTCTGCTGGTGCCCACTACAGTGGCTATATAATGTGACATTGTTTGTCTCAGAGGATTAGGTTGAAAACCTTATTCCAGAGTAATTAAACTGCCTGAACCTACTTCCTGTGGCCCTCTGCCTCCCTTGAAAACTCTAATCTGAGAAATTTACCTCTAATTGGACACAGACGAGTGGCAGGGGAATCACATAACACTGGCATGTCAGGGCCCGCTCAAACTCTTCATCCTGACGGTTCACGTGTCTTCTGCTACTGCCTGTCAGCTGAAATTCATCAAATTTCATTCCATTTTGTTCCTCATCCACTCCTCCTCTACGGCTGTGAACTTAAACAGTTCCAACACTGATAGTCTGGTACTGGGAGACAGCAGGAACAGAACTTTTATATTGAGCTTTTATATGGCTGAAACCATGTTCACTTCACCGAGTCAAAGTGTATATTGACGTGATCAAATTGAATGTACTGTGTTATTGTTTAATAAATGTAGGGATCGTGGCTATGGTTGAACAGATTACCAAGTTTTCTCCCATGCAGGATACAACTTCACCTCAGACAGTGTCTCCAGCATTGAGAAGAAGATCCTCACGTACCACCGCATGGTCGAGGCCTTCCGATTCGCCTATGCCAAGCGAAGCATCCTGGGAGATCCACAATTCCTCCGCATCTCTGATGTAAGTCTCATCCCCATCTTTCCCAGTGCTAATTGTTTTGTTCTCTAATAGGATGTCTCTATTAGATGTATACTCTTTCAAGAATTTACTCCAATCAGTTATTTACTAAGCATATTCAATCAACGGGTCCCAATTGGCATTCAATTGAATGGTAGAGCCTCATTCTCCTGCCCCCCCCCCCCCCTCCCTACTTAAGCTCATCCACAACATGACCTCTGATCACTTTGCCGATGCCCTCCGTCAGAAGATTACAGACGATACCACCCATCACATGAACTACTATGAGCCGGAGTACTTTGTCCCCGAGAACCACGGGACAGCACATATGTCTGTGGTGGCAGAGGACGGGAGTGCAGTGGCAGTCACCAGCACCATCAACCATGCGTACGAATCAAGTCCCAGTTTTGATTAGAAAGATTTACTGGAGGTAGTCCTCATTATTCACCTGTCTTCATTATCTTTCTGTTCTATTTCCTCCCTAGTTTTGGCTCCAAAGTCATGTCGCGTTCTACAGGAATCCTCCTCAACAATCAGATGGATGACTTCAGCTCCCCCTTCATCACAAATGGCTACGGAGTGCCTCCTTCACCAAACAACTTCATCAGACCAGGTAAAGGGTTCATCTGACTACATTGGCCGGCTTGGTTAACCAGAAATTGGTACTTGATGGTGGATATGGATTGACCTAACTCCATAGTTGTCGCTCTCCAGGTAAGAGGCCCTTGTCCTCTATGTGTCCATCCATTCTCTTTGACAAGGGGAGCAAGGAAGTCAAGATGGTGGTGGGTGGCTCAGGAGGAACTAAGATCACCACCGCAACTGCCACAGTGAGCCAGGCTACCATGCCCTTTCATTGCTGTGTCAAAATACTCTTTAATACTTTCTTTGCATTCTACCAAGTAGTCGTCTGTGACTGAATTGTTGGGACTTTGTTCTACAGGTGATTCTCAATGAGCTGTTCTTTAACTACGACCTGAAGAAAGCTGTGGCAGCTCCCAGAATCCACAACCAGCTGACTCCCAACACCACACTGAGAGAGCCCGGGTTTGACGAGGTGGGTTAGATGACTGACGATAGTCAAAACACATGCCCTACAGTGTATCAAGATCATGGGTAGCTATCATGCTAGTGAAGCGGGGTGTCTATTTGGACAGGAGTTTCACAGTGTTCTATTTGCTTTCCTTACAGAGGGTGATGGCTGGTCTGGCCTTGAAGAACCATGAGACAGAGTTCCTGACAGCCACAGGGGCTGTGGTTCATGCGGTGGTGCGCCAGGGGGACCGGCTCCATGCTGAATCTGACCCCAGGAACTGGGCCTATGCTGCTGGGTACTGAGACCAACCACATTGCTCTGCTTCTAGGGCTGGGAATTGCCAGGTACCTCATAAAAACGATATTATCACTATACTTAGGTGCCGAATTCCGATGTATTGGAATTCTATATTTATTCCGATTCAATGTTCCAAACATACACTATATGTCTGCTGCAGAGACACAACAGAGCATGATAAAATGTTTTAATCAGTCATGGAAATAAAAGTACTGAAAACATGTTTTTACACTATTTAAAAAGAAGATGGAGAACAGGCTATAGGATGAAAAATACTAGAGCTACCACATTTTTTCCAAATCAATACTTGGAGTCAAAGTATGGATATAATATTGTCCAAAATAATATTGCGATATGTAACTGTATTGATTTTTTCCCCAATCACTACCTGCTCCCTCTCGAACTGAGACCCATATAGACACCCTAGTTTCCACACACTGAGACTCATACACACACCCCTGCTTCCACAGACAGGCTGGCTGATTAGGCTTTCAATTGAGATGTAAGCCACCTCTACAGACTACATTACAAGCCAACAGAAACACACACACATTCCTCTCCTCATCTCGGCAATGACCTACAACCTATGACCTTAGTCCTCTCTGGTAAACCAGGTCCACCTTTCTCCTCTCATTGGTGTCATAACAAAGCGGAGAGAAACTACCCTCCAACGTATCCTCTCTCATCCTGTCTTTGATGACCAAGTACCTCAGTCTGATATCCAGATACTGAGATAGAGCTATTCATTCTCCACAGTTCTCCTACACTTTACTTTGATTATTATTCGGTACGATCTGTACCATCTCAATATTTCTTATTCAAAGTAACAGTGCCATCTCATCTTCTTTCATTGCAATCTTTAATCTTTCAGGGGTAATAGTGAATGGGTAACACACACACACCATACTCTCTTTGACCAATATAGCAATTATAGTCTGTTAGAAAAGGTTTAACCTGTGTCTATTGTCTTTGGCATCATGTTGTACTATTGGTCAATGGGCAAAGTGTGTGTGGGGATGAATGAACCTATTGTCAAATGCTAAATGTCACAGCAGGAAAAGCATGTGCTGCAGAGCTATACTATACTGTAACCTCTGACAGGGTCATACCACATCTCTCACTGACAGGAACATAAAGTACTCAAAGTTTGGAAAACAGGATACAAAACAGAGAGTAATACTATTTTACTGCAACAAATTTACAGCTTTGAAATTTCCTGGACAGAGAACATGCTGTATTGGAGCCTTGCCATAATTTAGCTAAACCTTACAGATGTAGGATCTTAATTTGTCCACCCAGTTGCAGGAAGAATGTCATGCGATGCAGGAAATGTAAAACTTGTAGTGTAATTGAGGTTTAAAAAAGGCTTCTGAAGTTTGTAATTTCCACTTTTATATTTCATACTTGATTGGATCAACCCCTACAAAAATGTCCAGTTATTAAAATCCACATTTCCTGTTGTTGCAGGATTCTTATTCTCCTGTAGCAAACAGGCTCAAATTAAGATCCTACATCTGTACCAAAGACTGAGCTCCTTTACTCCAAATGATCCCACATGAACACCAGACACCAGCACCCAACACTGGGTAGCAGATATGCATGTTTTCATAATCCACATCTAGTGCCTGGGAGGATCCACTTTAAAGATCATTACTTATTCATAAGCTCTACTATTGAAACACATATCATTACTATTATTGCTATTTGTTAAAAAAAAAAAGAAGCTGTTCTCACTTCCTTTAGGGCAAACAGAATAAGTCAAAGTAATTAATATTCATCACAGATGTGACGGGGCTAAATGCTGAAAGTGAACACTGGTTTTAATAGACCTGGAAGCGGATCAATAATAAACCTGTACATATGTGACAAAAACTAGCCCTGGTGATGTCGTTGCAATACATCAAAGGCTAATACAGTAGTCTCACTGTATGGACATCAGTGCACATTCTTTTTAAGGTTCTGGTCAACATGTTATTGTAGCTTCTGTAAGATTGCACAATGGCGCTATCTCACCAGCATTCAGAACTCTCACCAATTTACTTGTTATTTTGGATGTTGATTCTATTACAAATATATCCCCATTAGCGTTGGCAGAAGCAGCAGCTACTATTCCTGGGGTCCACAAGAAACACAAAATATGACAAGTAACAAAACACTGATAGACAAGGAGTCACAGAAAAAAATGTGTGTTAGTGTGTCTGTGTATGTGTCCCCTCACAGTCTCCGCCGTTACATGAGATGTTTAATCTGTTTTTTAAAGGTAATTTTGCTGTTTGCTTGAGTAATTGGAGATGGAAGGCAGTTCCATGCGATCACGGCTCTGTATAATACAGTGCATTGAATTTGCTTTGAACTTGGGGACTGTGAAGAGACCCCTGATGGCATGTCTTGTGGGGTATGTATGGCTGTCTGAGCTGAATGTTATTTGATTATGCAGACAATCTAGAGTTTTCTTCACAGTAATATTTTTCATAAAAACTAGAAGAGAATCAGTTAATCTCTCGTCAACCTTCAACCATGTTGTTGATGTTAGCTTTGTATGTGCAGTTAAGGGCAAGGCATGCTGCTCTTTTTTGAGCCAGCTGCAGCTTTGCTAGGTCATTCTTTGCTGCACCTGCCCGGACAGTAATCAAGATGGGACAAGACCAGAATCTGAACAACTAGTACAAATCAAATCAAATCAAGCTTTATTTATACAGCACATTTCAGACATGGAATGCAATGCAATGTGCTTCACAGGAAAAAATATATAAAAACTATGAAAATAAAAACAGAAACTAAACTAAAAACCGCCCTGAGGAAATGCAAAGCTAAAAATGTGTGTTTTAAGATCTCTTTTAAATATGTTCACAGTTTCGCCCCCCAAGGTTCTCTGGCAGGCTATTCCAGAGGCTGGGGGCATGCCTCTTGGTCCTGAAGAAGGCAAATGTATTCTGCTTAAGGCTATTGGACTGTTGGTTTAGAAAACATACAGTATATAAAGAATTGAACTACAAAAATACATCTCACTAAAATGACTGTCCTCTTGGACCTACTGTACAGTGTTCTGAGGCCAACTAATTGGCTGTACACCTTAAGGACACACCTGGTCTTGGTAAATTCTTAGTGTACTGGTGTCCTATTGGTCAGTAGCCAGCAGGTTTGCCCTTCTTCCTGGCGTCTGACACAGCTGTGATGCAATTGTCCTCCTTGGCCACAGCATTGACCACGTTGAAGAAGTATGGGTAGTCTGTCACTCTGTGTCCAATGACCTTTAGGGCCTCTATCACAGACTGAGAGCACAGACAGACCGACAGACAGACAGTTAGTCAGGCAAAGACAATCACCACTCACAGTCCCTTACTCATTCCACTTCAAAATCATGATTTGACTGTATGTCTTTCAAATGGTCACTGCTCTCAGGCAGCTATTACAATCAAGCAGATATTAGCTATAAAACAAAAATAGACATATTTTTGTCATCCCTCAACAGTCAATTGCAGTGACCTTGGCTATAATTTGTCATTGATTTACTGAATGGATAAGAACAGAGGAATTACCTTATCAAAGCCACGCTCAAAATTCACACCGTTGTTGCCATTGACAAACACTACAGGAGCAGCAATGGCATCTTTCAAACTCATCCCCAACCAAAGGTGGTTCATTATGGACTGAAACGGGAGAAAGAGAGGGGGTGGGGGGGTGGGGAGAGAGAGCAAGAGAGAGAGAGAGAGAGAGATTTGATGAGGTTCTATGTACCCCTTTCAAAATAAACTTTTTTGCTGGGTTGAGAAGGAGCGGTGAGACTTGTGACGTGGTAGAAATTGGTCAAGACACCCGAATCAATAGACTCACCAGGGCCATGGCGGTTGTGATCATGCTGCCCCCTGATCCTCCAATTACAAGGGTATTTTTCCCAGAGCTAGAGCTCAGTATAGCTGGAGCCATCGAAGAGGGAGGCTGTTCACCTGTGAGGAATGAGACAAAGTAATATAAACAGACATCACCCATAGACTTATATAAGAAGATATCAGCCCATGAAGACCAGTTAGGTTAGACAGGTAGTCCTAAGTGATACATTCATTTAAAAAGGTTACTATATTGAAGAGTTTATCTATGTACCTGCACTGACTCTCTCTGCTCTAGAACAGAAGTCAGCCAGCTCGTTGTTGAGGATGATGCCTGTTCTAGGAGAGTAAATCGCTGCACCAAAACTGGAGGGAGAGAAAGAACGAGTGCTTCGTTAGCTGAGAGAAAAGAGTACACAATGCCAAAAGCTGCAGTGTTAGCTGGTTTGTTTGTGTTAATACAGTAGACAGTGTTCTATTTAGAGGGATGTACTGTTCTGCAATGTTCTCTATCTCAGTGAGGGCAGAGGCTCACATGTGGTTGATGGTACTTGTGACAGAGACTGCAGATCCATCTTCAGCCAGGACTGACACGTGTGTGGTCCCAAAGCTGTCCCGGGAAGGTGATATGTTGTAGTAGGAGTCGTTATAGGTACGGTCTTCACTGATCAATGGCCTGATCCGATCAGCAAAGTCTGAGTCCACCATATACGATGCATTCTATATTAAAAAAAGTATGATTTCACATATTAGTGTGTAAAAGTACAGAATACGCTTATAGAGAGGCAGTTTTCTTAGATCCTTACTTTGTTAGTGTTGAAAACAGGATCATTAACGCTCCTCCTCTGTCCGTTAGCAAATTTAGCTGCCTCTATGTAGCGGTGATAGGTCAGGACCTTCTGGTCCCCTTCCATGGACCTGGGGGTGAAATGGAACCCTGGGAAAGGTCACAAACAGCCAGTCAAATCTGTACTACATGGTGAAGGTACATTTTGGAACTGTTCAATGATTGTGAGCTAACACAATGACACACCATCAACACACTTCAAACATAACTGTTACAAAGCAATATTTAAAAAATTCTGGATGTAGCTGTAGCTGTTGCCTGACTTGAGTTGAAAGACTTGAGAAAGTGTTATAACACATTAGGTACCTTTAACGAGGTTGAGGATGAAGGCGAGCATGGCTCCCCCTGCAGGAGGGGGAGGGATGTGCATCTGGTAATCTCCAAGAGGAACAGTCCAGGCGTCCTCCACTCTGACTTGGAATGACTTCAAATCCTCCATAGTAAGGGTCCCACCTAAAATATAATGGGGAGCAAAGTATGTCTCTCCATGTTAGCAATCCTTACACGGACAAGAAAATATCTCAATCTGGAGTTTTCATGAAAATGTTTTTTTGGATACTGGTTTTCCCTCACATTTCCCTCTCCCCCTCTTTCTCTCCCCCCCTCCCTCCCTCTGTCGCGCTCTCTCTCTCACTCTCTCATTTACACATTGAAATCTCACCCACCTGCTGCTTTTACATCTTGAATCAAGTCAAGTCCAATTTGGCCAGTGTAAAAGGCATCTGCCCCATGTTCTGCAATGGTTTCCATGGTTTCCGCCAGTTTAGGGAACTTCAATGTGTCTCCTATGCCCAGCACTGTCTTGTTCTTGTGGCAGAACACCTCACTGGAAGAGGGGAATGTCTTTTATTATACCATACCAACCATAAACAGAGAAAAGACCAGAGAACAAACATAAACATGCATTATCATACAGTGGTGTCCGAATGTTATGTGACTTTATTGGATTACAGTGACAGATCAAAACATTTGCAGCTGTGAAACATTAGATCTCTCAAATTATCCCAGAGTATGTTAATCTCTCTCTCCATCTGCTGGGGTGCCAAGGGCACATTCCCCACACAGCTCCTGTGCTACTATTCACACTTCTGTTCTGTAAGAGGAGGAAGAGGAGAGAGGGGAGGAGAGCAGCCGAGACGAGGAACGCCTCTGCAGTCTGCCTGTGTCTGCAGCACAGGAGGTTGGTGGCAACTTCAATTGGGGAGGACGGGCTTGTGGTAATGACTGGAGCGGAATAAGTGGAATGGTATCAAAGACATCAAACACATGGTTTCCATGTGTTTGATGCCATTCCATTTCCTCTGTTCCAGCCATTATTATGAGCCGCCCTCCCCTCAGCAGCCTCCACTGGTCTACAGTCTGTACTCAGGAAAGCATCTGCAGTCTGTCTGTGTCTGCAGTCTGTATTCAGGAAAGCATCTGCAGTCTGTCTGTGTCTGCAGTCTGTATTCAGGAAAGCATCTGCAGTCTGTCTGTGTCTGCAGTCTGTATTCAGGAAAGCCTCTGCGGTCTGTCTGTGTATTGTTACCGCACAACCATACGGATGAGAACTTGGTCTGAGCCCACAGATCAAGACTACAGCGGAGGTGTCAAACTGTAACTGAGTTTATTAACTTCATTGCTAGGGTAATAGGACTGGATATCTGGACTTTTCTGACATGCATTATGAGAAAACTTTGTTGACCTGACATTTGGACGAATGCAGTTTTAGCGTATCTTTTCTTTTCTTTTTTTTTCTTTTTTTATTTTTTTTTATTTAGGGGAGCCCAAATGAGACCAAGGTTTCATTCATAATAGTGCCATTAGTACAAAAATGTTTACAATCCAAATAAAACAAGAAAAAAAACTACAAGGTACAATTACAATACTATAATTTCAACAAATAAACCATTACAATCAAGTGCAATCCTTAATTACTTCATTTAACACCAGAGTCCTTAGAGTGTGGTTAGAATGAAAACAAATGTACACATTTGAGTTCCTGTCTGTAAGTGTGAGATGTCTTACTACCAGAGTGATGTTGTTTTCACCAGGTCTCTTATGCGTGTGATGTTAAGGAGGTATCCCAGGAAGGGTGGCAGAGGGAATCCCTCTCTGGCCAGTCTAATGGTGGGCTCAAACAGCTTGGCCCAGGGCAGCTTCCCATATAGTCTGTGAACCACCTCATATCCACGCAACTCTCCAGGAACTCCAATCCACTGACTACCTGCCAGGGGCCACACAAGCAAAAAGAGACATTAAAGCTTGCACACTTGGTTAGCAAATTACCGCCGGCACTCTGTTCAGAGGTGCTAAGTACTCCCGGTCAGCAAACGCTATTGGAGTGTCTGAGCCCTAACACACAAGCAAAAAGAGAGGTGTGACGTCATGCCACATTCCAGGACAGACTAGACATGAAAGGGGTATAGACATGGTGTTTTAGTTTGCTCAAAATCTGTTGATAGTTGACATGCAATGTACACACATTCATACTGTGTATGGATCGATCCATCCATCCATCCATCCATCCATCCATCCATCCATCCATCCATCCATCCATCCATCCATCCATCCATCCATCCATCCATCCATCCATCCATCCATCCATCCATCCATCCATTAATTTATTGGCAGGTCTACCTACCCGTGATAAATGTGACAGATGTGGGACAGCCCTTCAGCAGATCAGCTTTGAATGACTGTGGGACAGTCTCTCTCGAACTGAAGGTTTTCACCTTGCCTGAGAATAGATAGATAAAGAGATGCAGAGGTTATACAATTCCACCACAAACCTAATTGGCTAAACCCCACAGTAAAGCACCACAAAAGCAAAGATCAGTAAAGAACAGACTCACCAGTTTTGTCCCTAACAGTGAATATTGAGCCTCCTCCCAGGCCCATGCTCTGAGGGTTGACCAGTGAAGTGCACAACAGAGCTGCAATGGCGCCATCTACTGCCGACCCTCCTCGTTGCAGTATATCTCTGGAAACAGCCCACATTACAGCAGGGGTTCACAAACTTTTTTGTTGGACCTTGACCCCATTTTGATATACAAAAATATTTTGCGACCCCCACCATGTCAAAAACATGATGTAATCAACAGTCTATTACAAATCAGTCTGATTTACTTTCAAAGTATTTCAGAATGAAGAAAGTTTGAAGTGACTGAAATGCATCAGAAAGGTTTTGGGAAGTTCAGAAGATCATCAGGCAATAATTGTGTATGATCATCTGTGTAGAAAAGTGAAAGCCCAGCTACAATTAAAGAAATGTGTATCTGAATGGAAGTGTGCAGAGACTTGTTCTTATTTCTCCATTTTAGCTTTTTGCCTCCAGCATCTTCACCAATCAGCTCTGGATGAGCGGTAGATTCTGCCTACTATACACAATCCAAAAATAATAACTTCCCTTCAAGTGCTAATAAAGGGCTTTCCAAGGATAGTGTCAAAAAAATTATATATTAAAATATTATGGAATTAAAAGCCTTGGGTCCTTTCTCCTTTCCTCTCTTTGTTAAACAACAACAGAGGAGACAGTAGGGGGATCTGAGAGGCCATGGTGTCATGGTGTCAGCTTTTTTAGATTGTACACACTGCAGACATGTCCCACCACATAAAAGTAGGTCCATGGTGGTGCTTACATGGTGGTGCATGCACCTGAATTGTGCTTCAGGGGGTGCATGCATGTTGGGTCATCTGGACCTCTACACTCTTAGGGGGAAAAGGGTACTATCTAGAACCTAAAAGGGTTCTTCACCTGGTTCTACTTGGGGTTCTTTAAAGGGTTATCCTATGGTGACAGCTGAAGAACCCTTTTAGGTTCTAGATACCATCTTTTTCCCCCTAAGAAAGGTAGAACCCAAAATGGGTTCTACCTGGAACCATAAAAGGTTCTCAAATGGGGACAGCTGAAGAACCCTTTTTTCTAAGAGTGTAGAGTATCCTCATGCCTCATTTAAAAGAGATGTTCACATGAATTCACACGACTGAACAAGTAACTGCATTGCTGTTGAGTGACAACTCTTGGCAGGCGATAGGGGAAATAACATGACCTGTAACATAGAAGCAAGATGATCTCCGGGCTACCTGCTCAGCTAACAAAGCTGAAGGCTTTCTGTTGAGGTACATGTTTTTGCTGGGGGAGCTGACTATTGGCCATCTTTGACTTAATTCTACCTATTTTAGGGTCATGGTACTGTAGCCCTCACATTAACACAATGTTGATGCCAAGCTAGGGGTTATATAGAAAGGAACGGAAAGGCAAAAGTGTCAGTGTGTGCTTAAAATAAATGGGAAAAGTCACTGATCAAAAAATAGAACAAATGCTTATTGTAGGCGTAAATGTGCTGAATTTACAGACATTGCCCTTGACTGGCACACTTCATATTTTTTTAAATAATAAAAGTAAAGCTATAGATATCATCAATCACAGTTACAATCAAGTCACTTGGGTTCAATACAATGAATAGTTCTGTATAATCTCCATGATAGCCCATCAAATCTCTTAAACGGCTTACTATAAAATGAATAGTCTGTAATCACTGCAGTAAAGGGTGCTAAAATGACAATTATCATCAAACAACTCACGCTCAGACTACCCAATCCACGCATCATAGGTAGCCCATAAAAGCAGTGAAACTTTTGCTAACATGTTTTAAATAAATTATTATTTATTATAACTAGCTGTATGATCTAGGCGACCGTATTCTACTTTACCTGCCAATGTCCGAGCAAAGTTGAGAGTCCGCAGAAACGGCCGCGTTTCTGAAAGTGTCCTCGGAGCATCCTCGATGGATAAATACGCCATAGCCGAGTATGCAGAGACAGACGGTTATTATAGCAACAAATAAACCGATAACAAATAAACCGATACAGAGACAGCAGCCAACCTGCCATGGCTTATATTTGGCCATGCTTTCAAGAGAAAAACTTTTCCAAGAACACTTTCTGCCCAGCGGAGAATAGTAACGTCCCGTCACAAGAGCTCAGTAGTCAATGATCCCTCATACTCCTCCTCCTCCTCCTCCACCTCACTCAATCTAATCTAACCCTGACGTGGAAGTGGTTTTCCCCTGAGCTATGCCAGATATATACTGAACAAAAATATAAACGCAACATGTAAAGTGTTAGTCCCATGTTTCATGAGCTGAAATAAAGGATCCCAGAAATGTTCCATATGCACAAAAAGCTTATTTATCTAAAAATATTTTACATCCCTGTTAGTGAGCATTTCTCATTTGCAAAGATAATCCATCTACCTGAGAGGTGTGGCATGTGAAGAAGATGATTAAAAGGCATGATCATTACACAGGTGCACCTTGTGCTGGGGACAATAAAAGGCCACTCTAAAATGTGCAGTTTTGTCACACAACACAATGCCACAGATGTCTCAAGTTTTGAGGGAGCTTGCAATTGGCATGCTGACTGCAGGAATGCCCACCAGAGCTGTTGCCAGAGAATTGAATGTTAATTTCTCTACCATAAACTGCCTCCAAAGTCATTTTTGAGAATTTGGTAGTACGTCCAACCGGCCTCACAACCGCAGACAACGTGTAACCACGCCCACGCAGGACCTCCACATCCGGCTTCTTCACCAAATCCTCACCTTCGATGGCCACTGGCATGCTGGAGAAGTGTGCTCTTCACGGATTAATCCTGGTTTCAACTGTAAACCGGCAGATGGCAGAAAGCATCAGTGGCGACCTGTCATTCAGGGCACCTGTTTTGAGCCCCACCTGTTTAGCTAAAAAAATATATATATTTTTTTTTTTGGTCACCTGTTTTGCATGTTATTTTGACATTAATACATGTCACATATCAAGTTGCAAACAAAATGAAAAAGCCTCATACAAACAACAGCTCCAAAATTCAGGTGTTTCAGCCTAGATCAGTGCTTTGTGGTGGTGGGGCAGCCAGTGGAAAATACGGAGCGTAGGGGTTGGTAATGTTCTCTGGATGCGTTCGTGATTAGCTCAGTAGTTCTGTCACTCATGGGGACACTACGTCATCACAAAATCAAAGAGAGACCTAAGACAACAACATAGCATGGCATCAACACATGACAATACAGCATGGTAGCAACACCACATGACAACAACATGGTAGCAACACAACATGGCAGCAGCACAAAATGGAAGCAGCACAAAACAGGGCACAAACATTATTAGGCACAGACAACAGCACAAATGGCAAGAAGGTAGAGACGACAATACATCACGTGAAGCAGCCACAACTGTCAGTAAGAGTGTCCATGATTGAGTCTTTGAATGAAGAGATGGAGATAAAACTGTCCAGTTTGAGTGTTTTTTGCTGCTCCTTCCAGTCGCTAGCATTTTAGCCAGGTAGCCTAGGATAACAACAAAATAAAGTGTGTACTGTATGACAGAGTTATAGACTGTTTCGTCAACATGAAAGAGAGGAAGATGGTATTGGCGTTGGCGTCAACATGCTTTTTCTACTTGCAAGAATGTACACACACACACACACACACACACACACACACACACACACACACACACACACACACACACACACACACACACACACACACACACACACACACACACACACACACACACACACACACACACACACACACACACACACACACACACACAGACAGAAATCAGAACCATGAACAACTACATCATATTTAGCTTACGTTGATTGGACTGAATTCTTTAGTTGTCACTGTATTAGTCTAAGCATAGGTGATTTGATGATGTATTATTTATTATTAAATATTGAAGTCGAAATGGTGCTTCTGCCACTGTGTCTTCTTATTGTCTCAGCCTTAAGCCTATATATCACAGCTGCAAGGCATATGAACTAACAGGTTATTGAGAAAACAACGCAAGCTTTTTTCTGGCTTTTTTTTCTGGCTTGGCTTCCCCAGTGATTTTACTCACACACCGCTACTACAACATACGTTGAATATTTTTAGGCCTTTGTTCAATATTTTTAGGCCTATGATCCAAAGAACAGAATTGGAAGGTTACAACAGAAGTTTGTGAGATTTTCCACTGTTTTAAATTAGAAACCACAATAGGTTATTCAGTAAACGTATAGAGTAGCAACAGAGGGCAGTAGAATGATAAAAGGTTATTAAATAACCCATAGGATAGCAACAAAATAGAGGTCAAAGCAATCAGTAAAGCCCAACGGTTAGAGCAGTCAGCAAAGCCCAAGAAAATAGCATCATATGGCTCTGTAGGGTGCACTTAGACATACACCAGCCATAATATATGCATGGCCATATTATCATTTGTCATATTACTATGGTGACGACAGGTACTGAGAATTATGAATGCATGGCTATATTACTGTTTATGCTATTACTATGGTTTCAAATATGTTGGATAATTTCCAAGGTATATATTCATTTACATTTTATTATGCATATGCATTATTAGAACATATTGCCTTATATTTTATATAAGCTTGAAGCAGTGTCTGAGACAATAACCTTTTCTCAGTTCTGTACAGACACTCCTGAGGCCTTGGCCATAGAGAAGCCTTTGGGTCATCTATTTAGCCATGGTCAGAGCCTGACAGATCTAGTTTATCTAGTTCTGTGTGGTGTTTTGTGTTGGGTCCCCAATTGGAGGCAGCTGCTAAGCGTTGTCTCTAATTGGGGAGCCTACTTATGTTTGTATGTTCCACACCTGTGTGTGGTTCATTGTCCTTCATGTCAGTTGATGTAAGAAGTGTTTGTAAGTACGTGTTCTTTGTTAGGTCTATATATTTATTAATTAAATGGATATGTCGAACAACTACTGCGCTGCACCTTGGTCTATTCACACACCCAGTCGTGTCAGGTCTAGCTGACGGGTTGAAACTGTGTACCATCTCCTTTGAGCCCTGTGTGTGTGCTCCTTTGAGACCTGTGTGTGTGACAATGCTAATAAAATGTTTCGAGCTGTGCCTACAAAAACTTATCAGACGGAAGACAGCCCCATGCGTCTGCTCCTCTCAGACCACCTTACTCTTTATCAATTTGGTTCTTTGGAAGTAGGAGCAGGTACAGTCCTGAGAGTTTGTACTATTGCTGGGGTTTCGCCGCTCAGTGCCAAAGGGGCGTAGACAACTCAGGACCAAAGGCTTTGAAACAATAGTGGGAGAAAGTCAGAATGAGTGACTCATTTACAAATGAGGGAAGGAACATGCATGTTAAATATTGTATAAGAGAAGTGTACTGAGGCTGGGAGAACAGGATACTCTGCAGACCACCCTCAGACTATATTTCTTCTGTAAATAAAGTCTATATTACTTTTACAAACTCTGAACGTGTCTTACTTTAAAGAAAAGAAGGGACAATTTTCCACAACACATTGCACAGACATTCAACAGCCTGATCAACTCTGTGAAGGAGATGTGTTGCGCTGCATGAGAAAAATGGTGGTCACTGTGACCAAGATATATATATATATATACACAGTGCCTTCGGAAAGTATTCAGACCCCTTGACTTTTTTCAAATTTTGTTACATTACAGCCTTATTCTAAAATGGATTAAAAAAAATGTTTTCCCTCAATCTACACACAATACCCCATAATGACAAAGCAAAAATGTATAAAAAAAAAAAGAAAATGTAAACAGAAATATCATATTTACATAAGTATTCAGACCTTTTACTCAGTACTTTGTTGAAACACCTGTGGCATCTATTACAGCCTTAAATCTTCTTGGGTATGACGCTACAAAAAAAATAAAGAATTATCCCCTCGGGGATCAATAAAGTACCTATCTACAAGCTTGGCATACCTGTATTTGGGGAGTTTCTCACATTTTTCTCTGCAGATCCTCAAGCTCTGTCAGTTTGGATGGGGAGTGTCGCTGCACAGCTATTTTTTTAGGTCTCTCCGGAGATTTTTGATCCGGTTCAAGTCGGGGCTCTGGCCGGGCCACTCAAGGACATTCAGAGACTTGTCCCGAAGCCACTCCTGCGTTGTCTTGGCTGTGTGCTTAGGGTCGTTGTCCTGTTGGAAGGTGAACCTTCACCCCAGTCTGATGTCCTGAGCAGGTTTTCATCAAGGATCTCTCTGTACTTGCTCTGTTCATCTTTCCCTCAACCCAGACTAGTCTCCTAGTCCTTGCCGCTGAAAAACATCCCCACAGAATGATGCTGCCACCACCATGCTTCACCGTAGGAATGGTGCCAGGTTTCCTCCAGATGTGACGCTTGGCATTTAGGCCAAAGAGTTCAATCTTGGTTTCATCAGACCAGAGAATCTTGTTTCTCATGGTCTGAGAGTCTTTTAGGTGCCTTTAGGCAAACTCCAAGCGGGCATGTGCATTTTACTGAGGAGTGGCTTCCGTCTGGCCACTCTACCATAAAGGCCTTATTGGTGGAGTGCTGCAGAGATGGTTGTCCTTCTGGAAGGTTCTCCCATCTCCACAGAAGATTCTTAGTCACCCATTGCTCAGTTTGGCCGGCTCTAGGAAGTCTTGGTGGTTCCAAAATTCTTCCATTTAAAAATGATGGAGGCCACTGTGTTCTTGGGGACCAATGCTGCAGAAATGTTTTGGTACCAGATCTGGGCCTCGACAAAATCCTGTCTCGGAGCTCTACGGACAATTCCTTCGACCTCATGGCTTGGTTTTTGCTCTGACATGCACTGTCAACCGTGGGATCTTATATAGACAGGTGTGTGCCTTTCTAAATCATGTCCAATAATTTGAATTTACCACAGGTGAAATATATCAATGGAAACAGGATGCACCTCATCTTAATTTGCTGAGGAAAAGATTGATGAGGAAAAAAAAAATATTTAATCAATTTTAGAATAAGGCTGTAACGTATAATTCTATGAATGGCATTAGCTAGTTATTATTCTGCTCTCTTTGCATCATTCCATCCCGCCACCAAATCCCCTCTTCCACACCCGCCTCCCGTCCTTTAGTTTTTGGGGATATGAAGCTACTCATCAAGTCATTTTTTCAATTTCTGTCTCCTTTCTTGTCTTCCATATAAATCATTATTCCCAAATAATATACTACTTTATCCTCTCTTCAACACTTAAAAATGTTATTTGCTCTTTTGTTTTTCTGTGCATTTTGGATATTTTTGTAACGAGCTGCCAACAAGCATTACTGTATAGTGTACTTGGAAGCTGATAGACAGCCAAACAGTTGAATGAGCAAATATCGGCCTTTATTCCATTGAGGCGGAAATATAGTTCCGAATGAATATTCGTCCAACTGAGTCACTCCTGGAAAGAAAGAGAGCGAGGGGGAACGGTTAGATCTCGGGGTAGTGGAGAAACAGAGTACACAAAACACCAAACTATTGGAGAACTAAAAATGACTGGGAGTAGAAGTAAAAGTGAATGGTTCATTAAATTATAAATCATGATATTCTACAATAGCAGCTAAAACCCTGTATGCCACAAGATGTGGTCAGAGATAAGAGACAGACGGAGAGCAGGGAGAGTGCTGCATGGACAACAACACACACCATCCACCACACGTTCAAGAATACACATACAGTATCTCCCTACAGGGTGACATGTCTAAGAACACACATATCTCCCTACAGGGTGACATGTCTAAGAACACACATATCTCCCTACAGGGTGACATGTCTAAGAACACACATATCTCCCTACAGGGTGACATGTCTAAGAACACACATATCTCCCTACAGGGTGACATGTCTAAGAACACACATATCTCTCTATAGGGGGACATGTCTAAGAACACACATATCTCTCTATAGGGTGACATGTCTAAGAACACACATATCTCTCTATAGGGGGACATGTCTAAGAACACACATCTCTCTCTATAGGGGGACATGTCTAAGAACACACATATCTCTCTATAGGGTGACATGTCTAAGAACACACATATCTCTCTATAGGGGGACATGTCTAAGAACACACATCTCTCTCTACACGGTGACATGTCTAAGAACACACATATCTCCCTACAGGGTGACATGTCTAAGAACACACATATCTCCCTACAGGGTGACATGTCTAAGAACACACATATCTCTCTATAGGGGGACATGTCTAAGAACACACATATCTCTCTATAGGGTGACATGTCTAAGAACACACATATCTCTCTATAGGGGGACATGTCTAAGAACACACATCTCTCTCTACAGGGTGACATGTCTAAGAACACACATATCTCTCTATAGGGGGACATGTCTAAGAACACACATCTCTCTCTACAGGGTGACATGTCTAAGAACACACATCTCTCTATAGGGGGACATGTCTAAGAACATAGCTCCCTTTTTTTGTTTTATTTAGCATGTCAACACTGAGAGATGTCCACTAAGTATGAAATCGGAGACTGTGCACAAAGAGAGAGAGCGAGACCCTTGAGACGTAATTGAACCATTTCATTGGTGTAAACTGATCGTGAGGGTGAGAGAAAGGTGACTAAGTGTTACAGTAACTGTTACATGGCTTACTAGAGGTATTTTGTCTTGAATTTCACACATCATGATGAGTTGGTGTATTTAGACCAACAGTTGTATATTACCGTATAATATTGTTGTCAACTGACTAAAATTACTTAATTAACACGCAAATTGATTTACACAGTGGATAAAACATTCTGTTCTAAAATAAACTCACAGAGATGTAGATGTGTTTTTTTTTGGTTATTTACTGAGCTGGAACGGTTTCACATTGTTTGGTTTGTCTTTGTGCGGACTGTAAATGGGCCATATTGAAGCCTGAGGCTCATGTCCCCTGCTGCTGTAGCCCAATGTTTGAGAGAGAGAGAGAGAGGCTCCTCAGAGGAGAAAGGGGAGGACCATTCTACTCAGTGAATTTTATAAAAAAATATATAATAGTGAAGCATTTTTAAAAGTTTTTATTTGTAGATAAAACTTTGCTAAATATATTAATGTCACCAAATAACTGATTAAAACACACAGTTTTGCAGTGAAGGTCTCTAGTAGCCTCAATAATTTGAATTTACCACAGGTGAAATATATCAATGGAAACAGGATGCACCTCATCTTAATTTGCTGAGGAAAAGATTGATGAGGAAAAAAAAAATATTTAATCAATTTTAGAATAAGGCTGTAACGTGACAAAATGTGGGAAAAGTCAAGGGGTCTGAATACTTTCAAATCAAATAAAAAATACAACAGGTGAAGACCTTACAGTGAAATACTTACCTACAAGCCCTTAACCAACAATGCTTTAAAACATTTAAAAATAGAAAGTAAAAGTAACAAATAGTAAAACAGCAGCAGTAAAATAACAGTAGCGAGGCTTTATACAGGAAGTACCGGTACAGAGTCAATGTGCGGAGGTTATATACAGGAAGTACCGGTACAGAGTCAATGTGCGGGGGCACCGGTTAGTCGAGGTAATTGAGGTAATATATACATGAAGGTATAGTTAAAGTGACTATGCATAGATAATAAACAGAGAGTTGCAGCGGTGTAAAAAAGGGGTCTGGTGGCCCTTTGATTAGCAGTTCAGGAGTCTTATGGCTTGGGGGTAAAAGCTGTTAAGAAGCCTTTTGGACCTAGACTTGGCTCTCCGGTACTGCTTGCCGTGCGGTAGCAGAGAAAACAGTCTATGACTAGGGTGGCTGGAGTCTTTGACAATTTTTTGTGCCTTCCTCCGACACCGCCTGGTATAGAGGTCTTGGAAGCTTGGCCCCAGTTATGTACTGGGCCGTATGCACTACCCTCTGTATGCAAAAAATAAAAAATCAATAACAAATATTTTTCTACTCATTCATTGGTTGCTGAGTGCAACAAGTGCTCTCCATTTCGCTATGCTTAAGCCTACTATTTCTAATCAGCGAATAAACTTCAACTACAGGAAACAGTGAATACTTTGTGCGTGTGTGTACACACACAGCGCAACTCCTGTCATTTTAATCACTTTAATGTCTCTTATGCTGACACCCTTATCCTGTAATTTGTCACAGTAATGTCAAATGCACAGTATGCATAAACAAGATGTATTATTGTCCTTGACAGAGTACAGTTTTAGTATGTGAACTGGATGTCAATGACACAAAGGAGTCTTTATGTTGAGGATATCCAAATGCTTCTCAGAACATTTCCCCTCTGTTGGCTATTTTGTTCTATATACAGTATAATATGTATTAAAAGCAGCACTCTGCTCTGGCCCCAGCTTTCTGTCAATGTTACGTGCAGCAAGGTAGCAAAAGTTCCTTCCTGTCTCTACCCACAGCTCAGGGTAATTGAGACGGTTAGTCGTTGCAATGGCTGACATCTGTGTTGACAGTCCTGATCAGAACACTTTAACTACTCCTGTTTCATTGCATCCTCGACATGTTGCATGACCTGTGTATCCACTTCCATTTTAGTCATTTAGCAGACACTGTTATCCAGAACGACTTACAGGAGCAATTAGGGTTAAGTGCCTTGCTCAAGGTGCACATCAACAGATTTTTTACCTAGTTTGCTCAGGGATTCGAAACCAGCGACCTTTCGGTTACTGACTGAGACAATTTGTTCTCCTCCTGCGTCTGATGACTATTTCTGTCCCTCATACAGAAGTAATAAATAAAAAAATATATATATTAGTAATAAAGGCCCAGTGCACTATTTTTTTCAAAAACAATTTTCATTCTGATTTATCAGGGGGTGAAGCAGCAGCAGCATACTCAGCACCCCTACTTCCAGCGGCTATGCAGACCCCCAAATATTATGGCAAAATGAGCTTCAACATGACTCATTGGCACACTCCACTGTTATGAAGGTGTTCTTAATATTTTATACACAGTGTAATATCATATTATCTATCATTGTAATCACCTCAGTTCATATTGGAACTAGGCATGTTATTATTATTATTATTTTTTACAAAAAACAGTAATTTGGCACGCTGGCCATGTGACTCTGAGGGGGCACAAAGAAGGGGTGGCGGCTGGGGGGTGTTCCGGGGGAAGAAGACTACATCCCAGTGTTGAAGTTGGAAAATTCTAATTAAAATCAAAAACCTTTTTCTGAAATGGCTTTTTCTAGAGCCATAATCATTATGCTTAATTCTGTGTAGAAAAAAATATGTCAATTTTTCTGCATATCTGTCTGTATCCTCCTGACTGGGGGTTACTTTTTAAAAGAAACAAAATATACTTCTATGCATCTCTGCTAAAATATGGGTGAAAGATTGAAAGGAATGTGAGTCTTACTTGCATTTCTAAAGTCTACCAACCTTTCCAGCAGGCATTCCAACTAAGATATTTAGACAAGCTAGCTACTCTTACGTGATTGAAAGCCTGAAATGGCTTCTTGGTAACTAGTTATAAGTTAGGGAGATTGGGAACATATCTGGAATAGCAAAAAAAAAACATCATAAAATTGCTAGGTGGCTAGTAGTATTACAGAAAAAAAAGGAGTATGATGCCTCTGTGACTCCAGACCAAAATGGCTGTCAGAGGGGTGATGGAAAAAATCTGCTATGGCACTACATCCACAAATACTTGTTTAGACATGCCTTAGCTGTATATGAAATGGTGTGTCTCCATCACAACAGAGGAGTTTCGTGTTGGTGGTGGTTAATCCCCAATTAGAGGCAGCTGTTTTGAGTTGTCTCTAATTGGGGATTATATTTATGATCACAGCGCACCCACCTGGTTGTGGATCATTGTGCTTTGTCTGTGTCAGTTGTTACTACCAGTCACCAGTTCACGGTACGTTTCGGTGTTCTCTTGCGTTTGTTGTTTTTGTCATTCTTGAAATAAAGATGTATGCACATACCTCTCTCTCTGCGCCTCGTTCCCTTCCCATGCACCGTGACAGAATGATCCACCACCTTGGAACCCGCAGCTGAGGGAGGAGGAGTACTGGTGTTTAGACACTTCGTGAGGACGCCGGAGGGGTTTTTCGATCAGCCGAAGTTGGAACCGGAAAAGTGGTGGAGAGCCTGGGTGGCCCTTCCTCCCACTGCCGAGCCCGATCTCTGCGTGAGGAGGAGGGTGGAGGAGGAGGAGAGCTATGAGGCCAGACTGGCGATCTGGAAGGAGCGGCTGGCTCTCCTCTTCCATGACGGGGAAAAGGAGGTCAAGGAGCCAGAGCTCCTCGCCACGCCGGTCCTCAGTCTGGAACCGGTTACCACTCAGGTTACAGGGCTGGAGCTCGATTAAACAGCTGGGCACGGCGTCCAGTCCGGCTTCAGCACTCGAGTCGTCCTCCGTTCTGGTGCCCCGTCCGACACCTCCAGTGCCGGCTCCACGCACCAGATCTCCAGTGCGCCTCCCCGGTCCGGTCCGACCCGTGCCAGCTCCTCGCACCAGAACTCCAGTGCGTGTGTCCAGCCCGACACCTCCAGTGCCGGCTCCACGCACCAGACCACCGGTGCGCCTCCCCAGTCCAGTACGGCCCGTGCCGGCTCCTCGCACCAGAACTCCAGTGCGTGTGTCCAGCCTTACGCTTCCAGTGCCGGCTCCACGCACCAGACCTCCGGTGCGCCTCCCCAGTCCGGTACGACCCGTGCCGGCTCCTCGCACCAGAACTCCAGTGTGTCCAGCCCGACGCCTCCAGTGCCGGCTCCACGCACTAGACGTTTTTCCAGTACGGTAGGACCTGTGCCGGGTCCCCGAACCCAGTGCGTGTGTCCAGCCCCACTCGTGAGCCAGAGCTCCTTGCCACGCCGGTGCCCAGTCCGGGACCGGCAGCCAGCCCTGCTACGTGGCTGGAGAACCACTCTGCGCTGGTGCTCAGCCCGTGTACAGCGTCCAGTCATGCTCCTGAGCCAGAGCTCCTCGCCAAGCCGGTGCCCAGTCCGGGACCGGTAACCACTCAGGTTACAGGGCTGGAGCTCTCCTCTATGCCGGGGCCCAGGATGGGCACAGTGTTCAGTCCCGCTCGGGAGCCGGAGCTCCTCACCTCGCCGGTGCCCAGGGGCTGTCAAGCGCCTTTTACTGAGGAGTGGCTTCTGTCTGGCCACTCTACCATAAAGGCCTGATTGGTGGAGTGCTGCAGAGATGGTTGTCCTTCTGGAAGGTTCTCCCATCTCCACAGAGGAACTCTGGAGCTCTGACCATCAGGGTTCTTGGTCACCTCCCTGACCAAGGCCCTTCTCCCTCGATTGTTTCACTATGTCGTTATAGGGTATTATGTGTAGATTGATGAGTTTTAATTTTTGTTTAATCAATTTTAGAAAAAGGCTGTAACATAAAGGCAAGGGATCTGAATACTTTCCGAATGCACTGTAATTACAAAGTGCACCATCTCCAGTGTTAACCCAGTATCATTAACACCAGCTACATCTGCAAGCCCCATTCCACACCATCACAGACTATGCATACACAACATCTACCGACCAAAATATGATAGGATAGAAATCTTTGTATGTCTGGTCTGTAGAAGATCCCTGTTATCATGTTAATTAGCAGAACAGAGTCATGACAGCCTCATTAGTCAGTTCATACAGGAAGTCCTGGTAACCTTTACATATGGTGCCTTGCTTTAGGTAAAACACTGGGCTAGAAATATGCACAAACATACTTATCAAGTAATCCTGCATTCATATGACCTGAATTGTTGATGCACTTTAAGGGTTTATATTATACCTCATGATGAACTGTGTTTGATAGCAAGTGCCAGTTCATCCAAATACAGCAGGTGCATGGAAGAAAGCACCCAATTTGAATGGGATTTTAAATATACTATTGTGCAGCTTAGCATAGGCGTCTTACCATTATCATAACCTGAATCAGTAACTACTGTTTAATTGTATGCTGATGATATAATGACTGGTATACATTGTGTAATTGTAAAGCAGAACACCCAGAGACAGGGTAGGCGTATGTGTTTAAGCAGAAAGACAAAGGTCTTTATAATTCTATGAATGGCATTAGCTAGTTATTATTCTGCTCTCTTTGCATCATTCCATCCCGCCACCAAATCCCCTCTTCCACACCCGCCTCCCGTCCTTTAGTTTTTGGGGATATGAAGCTACTCATCAAGTCATTTTTTCAATTTCTGTCTCCTTTCTTGTCTTCCATATAAATCATTATTCCCAAATAATATACTACTTTATCCTCTCTTCAACACTTAAAAATGTTATTTGCTCTTTTGTTTTTCTGTGCATTTTGGATATTTTTGTAACGAGCTGCCAACAAGCATTACTGTATAGTGTACTTGGAAGCTGATAGACAGCCAAACAGTTGAATGAGCAAATATCGGCCTTTATTCCATTGAGGCGGAAATATAGTTCCGAATGAATATTCGTCCAACTGAGTCACTCCTGGAAAGAAAGAGAGCGAGGGGGAACGGTTAGATCTCGGGGTAGTGGAGAAACAGAGTACACAAAACACCAAACTATTGGAGAACTAAAAATGACTGGGAGTAGAAGTAAAAGTGAATGGTTCATTAAATTATAAATCATGATATTCTACAATAGCAGCTAAAACCCTGTATGCCACAAGATGTGGTCAGAGATAAGAGACAGACGGAGAGCAGGGAGAGTGCTGCATGGACAACAACACACACCATCCACCACACGTTCAAGAATACACATACAGTATCTCCCTACAGGGTGACATGTCTAAGAACACACATATCTCCCTACAGGGTGACATGTCTAAGAACACACATATCTCCCTACAGGGTGACATGTCTAAGAACACACATATCTCCCTACAGGGTGACATGTCTAAGAACACACATATCTCCCTACAGGGTGACATGTCTAAGAACACACATATCTCTCTATAGGGGGACATGTCTAAGAACACACATATCTCTCTATAGGGTGACATGTCTAAGAACACACATATCTCTCTATAGGGGGACATGTCTAAGAACACACATCTCTCTCTATAGGGGGACATGTCTAAGAACACACATATCTCTCTATAGGGTGACATGTCTAAGAACACACATATCTCTCTATAGGGGGACATGTCTAAGAACACACATCTCTCTCTACACGGTGACATGTCTAAGAACACACATATCTCCCTACAGGGTGACATGTCTAAGAACACACATATCTCCCTACAGGGTGACATGTCTAAGAACACACATATCTCCCTACAGGGTGACATGTCTAAGAACACACATATCTCTCTATAGGGGGACATGTCTAAGAACACACATATCTCTCTATAGGGTGACATGTCTAAGAACACACATATCTCTCTATAGGGGGACATGTCTAAGAACACACATCTCTCTCTACAGGGTGACATGTCTAAGAACACACATATCTCTCTATAGGGGGACATGTCTAAGAACACACATCTCTCTCTACAGGGTGACATGTCTAAGAACACACATCTCTCTATAGGGGGACATGTCTAAGAACATAGCTCCCTTTTTTTGTTTTATTTAGCATGTCAACACTGAGAGATGTCCACTAAGTATGAAATCGGAGACTGTGCACAAAGAGAGAGAGCGAGACCCTTGAGACGTAATTGAACCATTTCATTGGTGTAAACTGATCGTGAGGGTGAGAGAAAGGTGACTAAGTGTTACAGTAACTGTTACATGGCTTACTAGAGGTATTTTGTCTTGAATTTCACACATCATGATGAGTTGGTGTATTTAGACCAACAGTTGTATATTACCGTATAATATTGTTGTCAACTGACTAAAATTACTTAATTAACACGCAAATTGATTTACACAGTGGATAAAACATTCTGTTCTAAAATAAACTCACAGAGATGTAGATGTGTTTTTTTTTGGTTATTTACTGAGCTGGAACGGTTTCACATTGTTTGGTTTGTCTTTGTGCGGACTGTAAATGGGCCATATTGAAGCCTGAGGCTCATGTCCCCTGCTGCTGTAGCCCAATGTTTGAGAGAGAGAGAGAGAGGCTCCTCAGAGGAGAAAGGGGAGGACCATTCTACTCAGTGAATTTTATAAAAAAATATATAATAGTGAAGCATTTTTAAAAGTTTTTATTTGTAGATAAAACTTTACTAAATATATTAATGTCACCAAATAACTGATTAAAACACACAGTTTTGCAGTGAAGGTCTCTAGTAGCCTCAACAGCATTCTGTAGCGTAGCACCATGGTGTAGCTAGTTTCCGTCCTCCTCTGGGTACATTGACTTCAATACAAAACCTAGGTGGCTCATGATTCTCACCCCCTTCCATAGACTTACAAAGTAATTATGACGACGTCTGGAGGACGTCCTCAAACCTATCAGAGCTCTTGCAGCAACAACTAACATTTTGTCAATCCATTCAGGATCAGAGAATTACGCTAGTACTGAAAGCACAAGATACAGAAAGCTAGCACTGCAGCACATAAATTGTGATGAGTAGTTGACTCAACGAGAGAGAAAGAAAATAGTTTAACAGTTTTGAACAAATTCATTTCTTCAAAAATGAGGGAGAAGTGGCAGAGAGAGAGAAAGAGAGAGAGAAAGAGAGAGAGAAAGAGAGAGAGAAAGAGAGAGAGATTTCTCTGCTGACAAATATTTTTGCTTCGCTCATACAGGAGTAATAAAGACCTAGTACACTAATTTGGTTAATTATTTTTAATTGTGATTTATCAGGGGGTGCTGCAGCCTCTTTAGCACCCCTACTTCCTGTGGCTATGCTTTCACCTTGATTACTGCAATTTGTCTCTTGAGTTGTGCCTATACTTTATAAACATTCATTTATACGCTAGGTTCTAGCAACCTAATGATGGGTATAAGGCAAATTCAAGTAGCATGTAGTAGCCTAAACCTATGAATGACTGTCATCCAATAGACTGCAAAAGAAATAAGATCATAACATTTTTTTTTTTTTACCGTCCTCCCTAATCTTAAACGGCACCGACCATCACTGGTGTAAACATGTTATTATGTTAAGTTTTAATACCTATAACTACTCCTCCACATATATATCAGTCCTACATACTTAAGAGTGACATGTCAACATTTGGTGACATCAACAAAAAAAGCAGGACAGAGAAAAAGCAGGGATAGACAGGGAAGGGGAGAGGATGACAAAATTAGAAATAGCTGGAACAAGAGCAGGAGAAGGCGGCGATGAAAACAGGGAATGGATGGGAAAGAGAGATGAAGCGAGATATTCTGCCTCCTATCCCTGGAGCAGGGGAGACAGAGACACAGACTCTCAAGAGACACGAGGGGAGAGGGGGTTCACTTCTCAGCTTTGCACACTGAAACACAGTTAGGAGGGAGGGAGAGGTTGTTCTGCCTGGATCCATGGACATCTGTTTTGAGAGTCAAGACCATGGGCATGCAGATGGCACTGCAATACTGTCACATTTTACTTCAGCTATCTGACTACACTTTCAGCACTCACTTAGTTCTTCTTTCATTAATGATCCAATTCTAAAGGACGTCACGCTGCTTGCTTAGTAAGTACCACTTCCTCCTGATTCTGCTCACACCGAGGCTCAAATCCAGGACCTCTGCTTTGCTAGCGCACGTGACCGCCCTGCCGAAGCATCTTACCACTCGCGCCACGTGAAAAGCTATCTATTTCATGGTGCAAGTGGGGACAGAAATGGGGTATTATGTTTTTATCTGAAGATCTGCTATTGATAAAGAGCTTCAGATCTACTGTCCCCCACCTGTTAGATCATCTGGTCTCTAATTAAATGGGTTGTTCGATATTTTAAGTAGAAATTGTGGACCAATATTTAATTCTGAAAGCCTGTTATATTAAATGAAGTGCCCTTTAATACAGACCACACAAAGAATTAAATACATCTAATTTTCAATATGAATAAAGCCTTGCTAAAGTCCAGCTGTGTACCCTCTCAGACTTCTAGGAAGATTTTAACCCACTTAACCCCAACATTTCTCCAAGTTTTCACTGTCATTGTAAAGCCCTAGTTATTTTGTGGCTTTAACAAAATCATTAATGAAGATGATTAATTATGTCATGCGATTAGTGATTAATTTACATCTTTCCATTTACATGTGTTTAAAGTCAAGCCTGTTAGGTGAACTGAACTCTCATTTTTATATGGTGAAACTATCCCTTTTTAAATGTTTTTTTCAAAAGACACATTGGAACACTGAGTGGCTCTAGAATAACACATAAACCCTGTTACCCAAAGACAGGCTTGAAATGAACAATGAAAGAAGATAATTAAGCTTGCCCCTCTCTGTCGCACACACAAAGCTTCCATTAACCCTGTCACAAAGGGATTTCTGGCTGATTAAGATGAAATCGTCAACCTTACTTTATTTGGCGCTTAATATAGTTATTTTTTATTTATTTTTTACCTCTTGAGATAGGAAAACGTGTTTTTTGTTAAGTTGAACATGTGCTCTTTACACTGTAAAACTGGATAATTTCTGGCTACTCAAACATTTTGATGAAACAGATAAAAAGATTCAGTTAAGAAAATAGCTGAAGTGAGCAGTACTACCTGCATATGAGTAACACAAATGCAGGTTTTTTAAGTAAGGCATACTTAAATGTAACGCCTCCACTAAGCCACACCTTCAATATTTTGCGAGTGTACCTTGACTTTTCGACAGAATTGTAGAGTTACCACCTATGACTGTATTTGTTAGTGACAGAGACATGGTTGTTGAATTCTTTCATTTTCAGTCCTGTGGCCTCCACCAAGTGAGTTCCTGGGTGAATATTATGATTATTATTATTGTACCATTACATATATCATAAGGCCTTATACAGTGGCCTGAAACTCATAGTTTACAGGCCACACCAGGCCTGCAAGTAGGGTTGCAAAATTCCACAAACTTTCCAGATTTTTCCCCCAATAATCTTCCAACCAGGATTTCTGGAAAACCTGGGAAATGTACCTGAATTTTGCAACCCTAACTGTAAATCACATTATGCTGGCTTGCAAAGTTGAAATTTGTATTCACCTGCAACATGCATTCATAATGACTGCCAGGGTTAACCGAAGCCATTTAAACTGGAACAACCACTTCAGTAACGGGTGCAAAAATTTTATGATTGGATTAGTTAGAATTGTTTTATTTATCTTTGTGTAGCATAACATTTAATCAACCAAACAATTATAAAAAATCTACCTGCAGTAGAGCATGCAGGGAAAAAAAGTTACCACATAAACATTTTAAGTAATAATCACTTTTCATTGACTTTGAGTACAAACTACTAGAAGTATTTGCATGAAAAATGCCTTGGGGTTTACAGTGTATGACAGAATGTAAAAATGAGGTGAAATCAAACGTTTTCTTTGACCAAATTGGTGGAACAGCCCAAATACGTATGGTCGAGAATGTATAGTGAATTCCAAAATGTTCTATTTTTTTTTTGTACAATTTCCATTGAGACAAATACATTTGACACACTCATATGAGTAAATGGTGCTGTTCAAAATACCCTTTACATTAAAGTGCCCATTATAAAGGCTTCGCAGAAGTTGTAAAAACAGTTTGTTTATAGAGCAATATAATTGCTAATAAACAGTAATAACTAATTGATTGAATTATAACTGCCACATACAATATAACTCAATTATTTAGCAAGCACAAACATCACACAATTGCAACGTATGATACATCCTTTACAAACTGTACATGTGATTTGACCATTACAGATGGGGTTGAAAGGTGAAGGTACAATGTTACATAAGCTCCACTTTCTGCTTGAGAGCATCTGTTTACCCTAGAGAGAGGGTTAGGGTTAGGGAGGATGGAGGGAGGGAGGGAGAACACTGGGGGAGAGAGAGAGGCCAGAGAATAACAGAGGCCACTTGAGAAAGAGCCAACTGCCAACAGGAGTGGTAATAAGCTTTTAGATATTGTGGAGGAAAATAAATATATATGGATTTTTGTTTTGAGGCTTTTGAGCAATAGAGTTTCACCAGATAGATATTGAAAAAATGTTTAGACCAGGCTATAGGACGGATGGAACGTTGGGAGATGGTTTGTTAGGTCTGGGGATGGGGAGTTTGGCTCGGAATTCCATGCAGGCTGTTGCTTTCTACTCTGGTAGAATGGCAATTCACAATGGTCCCTGGAGAGATACTAGACAGAAGATTGAAATGAGAGGAGAGGAAAATAGTAAAACATTTGATTATTTTAACCCACTTAACTCAGTCCACAAATACTTTAGAATATCATGCTGATATTAATGTACTTACTGTAACTTTGACATGCATATAGGAATATGTGTCCAAGATATGCAGTTCCAGTTATGTATCTTAATCAATGACTGAACAAAAAACCTGTGATTGACAATTGTTCTGGCAAGGCAGTGAAGTAAAAACCAATTTCGTGTCCCTCTTACCCAGTAGTGTATTTAAGTATGGGCGACATGGGCAGCCGCCCAGGGCGGGTGCCGCCCCCGGCAAGAAAACAATTATTTTTTTAATGGTGACATTTGCGCGATCGGTTTTCTATCGCTCATTTGCACGTCACGTCAATGATATCATGTCACCGTGTGGGACTGTGGGTCAATTAACCTTGTCGGAGTGGGCGCCCTGATTCTAGTTTGTGAGCTAGGCAGGCTGTAGGAAATGGGGAGGGGGCAGAGGTAGGTTGACCTCAGGTCTCCCCACTGAAAGCCCGAGGTAGGGGGAGCGGGGGAATCTATCAAATAGCGCACCTCTAACTTTGTACAGTACTAATGCAATTAGTAAAATCAGTCACACTACGAAATGCTACCAAATAAACCACAATTCATTCATAATACTGTGAATATATAGTTTCACAGACATATTGTTGCATTTTGTTCTGGTTTGTGCGAAATCTTTAAGAATAATATAAAACCAGTCTGCACATCACCAAGGTGAATTGGTCTAGTCTTGACTCTTGGTTGACAGTGTTGGGTGATGGGTAATGTAGTGATGCTCGAGTCACAAATCAACACAGATGGATAAGAAAAGGTCTGAGCCATCAGGTGCCCAGTTTAGGAAAAAGGAAAGAAGAAGATGAGAAACGTGCAAAAGATAAAGGTATGTGATCTCTTTATGAGTATAATATTATGCATGTAATGAAATAGGCTAGTATAACACTTATGTTTGTTAGCTGTAGGCTAACTTAATAGACCTCTATATTATGCTGATATTTTGTTTCTTTTGTGATATATTGAGTCTTATGCCTAGAATTAGCCAATGAGGTTGTATGGTTCATTTGGTTCCTATTCTGAAAGTTTGATCATTTGTGCATAATGACATGTATATTTAATTGTGCAACAAATGTATTTAGGGTGTCAGACTCATATACTGTATTTCAATGCAAATTCAGGGGCACTTCTGAAACATTTTGGAGCACCCTCCTCATCCTGTACTGGCCATCTACCTCCTCATCCTGTACTGGCCATCTACCTCCTCATCCTGCACTGGCCATCTACCTCCTCATCCTGTACTGGCCATCTACCTCCTCATCCTGTACTGGCCATCTACCTCCTCATCCTGTACTGGCCATCTACCTCCTCATCCTGTACTGGCCATCTACCTCCTCATCCTGTACTGGCCATCTACCTCCTCATCCTGTACTGGCCATCTACCTCCTCATCCTGTACTGGCCATCTACCTCCTCATCCTGTACTGGCCATCTACCTCCTCATCCTGCACTGGCCATCTACCTCCTCATCCTGCACTGGCCATCTACCTCCTCATCCTGTACTGGCCATCTACCTCCTCATCCTGCACTGGCCATCTACCTCCTCATCCTGTACTGGCCATCTACCTCCTCATCCTGTACTGGCCATCTACCTCCTCATCCTGCACTGGCCATCTACCTCCTCATCCTGCACTGGCCATCTACCTCCTCATCCTGTACTGGCCATCTACCTCCTCATCCTGTACTGGCCATCTACCTCCTCATCCTGTACTGGCCATCTACCTCCTCATCCTGCACTGGCCATCTACCTCCTCATCCTGTACTGGCCATCTACCTCCTCATCCTGTACTGGCCATCTACCTCCTCATCCTGCACTGGCCATCTACCTCCTCAGCCACACAGGCCTCTTCAGAAATTATATCAGAGCAAACAAAGTTTTAAGTTTCCATATTGTAGGTAACAATGATGACTTTATTATTACTGAGTATGTATGTGGGATGTTCCACCAATATAAATGCTGTGAATAACATCTGTAAACTAATGCCCATGTGCTCTCCATTAGAAATGCCTGTAGCAGCATCCCCACCAAATCCTTCTGCTGAGGATGAACCACTGTCTACAGACCCTGCCGACTGGCCTTCAGTTCTGACTGACAGAATTCAGACACGACTAGTTTGCAGAGGATCAAGTGAGGTACCAGCTAACTTTGTTTTCCCAAGGAATGATAGTGATGTAAGAAGTTGCCACCACCAGTATTTCAGGAAGACCTTGGTGAGTGGTGAGAAAATCCCAAGAAGTTGGTTGGTGTAAGACACAACAGCCTCTTCTGCTTCTGCTGCAAACTCTTTTCTAAGAAGAAAATTTATTTAGCAAACTCAGGACTGACAGACTGGAAACATGCAAGTTCTTTGCTGACTTCACACGACAGCAGTACAAAACACCAAAACTGCATGAAAACATGGAAAGAACTGGCAATGAGGATCAAAAATGGGGAAACAATTGATAAGCATGAGATGGCACTTATGGAGGCTGAGAGGATAAGATGGAGAGAGGTGTTGACACGTCTGACTGCTATTGTGCAGTCTCTGGCAATTAGAAATCTGGCACTAAGGGGACACACAGAAACCCAGCACTCTCCATCAAATGGAAATTTCCTCAAAGAGGTTGAACTGATGGCACAATTTGATCCAGTCATGAAAAATTATTCTCTATCATTCTAGATTGCACCTCAGATGTCAGCCACACTGAACAGTGTCAGTTGTGATTAGAATTGTGTCACTGAAGGAGGGGCCCCATATAAAGGAAAATTGTATGGGGTTTTTGGAGGCAGAGGAGTCCACGGACTAACATTTAGCATCCCTGATTCTCAAAAGATTAGAGGAGCTAAAAACTCCTTTTGAGGACTGCAGAGGACAGTCTTATGATAATGGGGCCAACATGAGAGGCAAAAACCTGGAAATTAATCCAAGAGCTCTATTTGTGCCATGTGGGGCTCACACATTGAACCTAGATATGGCTGATGCTGCTAAAAGTTCTGTCGATGCCACAGGTTACTTTGGCATCTTACACAAACAAGTCTGGTTCATCCTTGGGAGCAGTTTCCAAACGCCTGAAGGTACCACGTTCATCTGTACAAAGAATAATACGCAAGTATAAACACCATGGGACCACGCAGCCCTCATACCGCTCAGGAAGGAGACGCGTTCTGTCTCCTAGAGATTAATGTACTTTTTTGCGAAAAGTGCAAATAAATCCCAGAACAACAGCAAAGGACCTTGTGAAGTTGCTGGAGGAAACAGGTACAAAAGTATCTATATCTCCCTGAAAACGAGTCCTATATCGACATAACCTGAAAGGCCGCTCAGCAAGGAAGATGCCACTGCTCCAAAACCGCCATAAAAAAGCCAGACTACGGTTTGCAACTGCACATGGGGACGAAGATCGTACTTTTTGGAGAAATGTCCTCTGGTCTGATGAAACAAAAATAGAACTGTTTGGCTATAATGACCATCGTTATGTTTGGAGGAAAAAGGGGGAGGCTTGCAAGCCGAAGAACACCATCCCGACCGTGAAGCACGGGGGTGGCAGCATCATGTTGTGGTGGTGCTTTGCTGCAGGAGGGACTGCTGCACTTCACAAAATAGATGGCGTCATGAGGAAGGAAAATTATGTGCATATATTGAAGCAACATCTCAAGACATCAGTCAGGAAGTTAAAGCTTGGTCGCAAATGGGTCTTCCAAATGGACAATGACCCAAGCATACTTCCAAAGTTGTGGCAAAATGGCTTAAGGACAACAAAGTCAAGGTATTGGAGTGGCCATCACAAAGCCCTGACCTCAATCCTATAGAAAATTTGTGGGCAGAACTGAAAAAGCGTGTGCGAGAAAGGAGGCCTACAAACCTGACTCAGTTACACCAGTTCTGTCAGGAGGAATGGGCCAAAATTCACACACTTACGTTTGACATAAGTTAAACAATTTAAAGGCAATGCTACCAAATACTAATTGAGTGTATGTAAACTTCTGACCCACTGGGAATGTGATGAAAGAAATAAAAGCTGAAAGAAATAATTATCTCTACAATTATTCTGACATTTCACATTCTTAAAAAAAAGTGGTGATCCTAACTGACCTAAGAAAGGGAATTTTTACTAGGATTAGTAAAAATACAAGCTAGAACCGCCACTGCTCTCACCCATAATCTTGCCTCACATCATGTGATGCTCAACCTCACGACCCCCCGAGGTCGGGATGAATGAGTAACGCAGTGACTAATTATGATGATATACGGCTCTTTTACGGTTCATTATAATCTGTGGTGACGTGGGACCTAACGAATTTTGCGCGAGGACAGTGTGCGGCACGCCACATATCCGGCAACTATAAAATCCCCTTCCAAAGCCACCCAAATCACTGATGCGTTCTGCACTGGTATTAAAGCGTCACTTCGCATGACACGTAGCCTCACATCTTTACAATAGAGCGAGCAGGTGGCATTCAGAACTTTATCATTTCTCAGTGGGTGGGTGTTTCTAGTTTGTATTGTAGCCTAAGCTATAGAGACGCGCGAATAGGCTACTGAGAGGGGATCCAACAGACTGCCCTGACTAAAGTATACCGGCTAAATGCTCAGCACCTGCAACTGTCTTCACACGACCTTCAGCCTTGTCCTGGTATCTGCACACAGTAATAAATTAAGGTAAAGGGAACGGCATACGGCAATGAGCTCCTCTCTTCCCAAGAGCGAATCTACCACCTCTCTGTTGAGATCTTCAGCGGTATCGGTGAGTCGCAGGTCCGCACATCATTCTGAGCATCATGGGTCGCGCAGCCACCGCAGTCACCATCATCATCCCGATGGAGGTAGCGGTGTACCTGACGAGCCGTGTTGGAGCGATGAGTGCGAGCCAAGTGCTCGCAGACCGCTTTGTCAACCGAGGCATGCCGGTGGTAGGACAGACAGGAATGGAGGTGATAAACGGGGACATTCCCACCATCCCCAACAACACAGCAGCCACTACGATGACGGCTACAGCCAGGAAGAAATGAGAGAGCGGATGGATCGCAGTGGCAAAGACCGCAGTAAGTCGTCCAGACACCCACACCACCACCACCACCACCACCACAACACCTCCAAATGTGACCTGCCGCCGGCTAATCACCACGGGAACGCACGTCCGGACCGGAGATCCTCACCAACTCCATCTTATACAAAACAATCCGACGACACTGCGTACTTTTTTGAATCAAAGGACAGAATAAATACTGGGTCGTCCACGAGTTTAAACTCTGAACCACCCGCAACGTCCACGCCAGTGCCCGGTTCCCTTACCAGCCGCACAGCCAAAAGACTTAGCACAGCTCCATCTGAGCATGACTCCAATCTGCATCCGATAGTGAAATCAGTCTTCGGGCAGGTAGGTAAATCCGTGTCTAGACAGAACTACAACACATTGATTAGCCTGCCTACTCTCGAACAAACATTCAAAGTCAGCTCAAGGATTCAACAAGTAGACTGGGGATTATTAGTCACTATAGGCAATTAATTTATGTGCATTTGCCCAAAAACGGAGCGCAATAGAAGCTACCTTTTTATTCAAGAGTCAATTTTAATTTTAATTTTAGACTACCTTTCTAGGCTACACTAGGCTACTGTGAAACTGACTGTCTCTAACAAAATGCAAAAAGACTCAACCTAATTTACACAATTGACTATTTAATGCATTTTGGCTTAAACTGCTCTCTTATTCACGAATAAACGCGTAGGTGTTTTGTTGTGTAACACCATTTAACAGTAATTCATAACACAGAAATGAAGGGTGAACCTTTTGTTCAGAGCAGGTAGGTACCATCGCTATAGGATGCGTCACAATTTAAGGCTGGGATTATGGATTTGTCCAACTGCACAGTGCACTATAACATTTCCCAAAGATTTTTCCCAAAAGATTCCAATGCCTTATTGTATTTGAAATAAGACCTTTGGATAGAAATGAGTAGTAGCCTATAGGTCAGATGAGATAGCTCAGACAGCTCAAGCATGATTGATATACACACCTATGAGAACATGAGAATGCTTCACTGTGATCGGTTTGTATGGTAGGGTCAAAGGTGAGGGACAGGTAGAGCAGCAACCCAAGCCAAATGTGACCTGATACCCATTCACCCCAGCTAGTCCAAATTTCACTTATTTGTGTATCTGGTAATTAGTTTGATGGAGGGGGTGTCAGACTGTCATGCGTGCCGATATGGATAAGGATACTCTCATCATGTCTGTCACCTGAGCAATGGCAGGTGGATCAAATTTCCAGTCCTGTGGAAATTGTAGCTGTGCTGAACACACACACGTATGCACACACAGCTATTTGTGTTAAGTCACACTCACATCAAGTTTTTTTTTAATTTTTATATGTGAGATTGAATAGTTATCACACTGTAATATTTTGGGTAAGGAAAAGGTATAATCTATGCTAGACTTTGGGGCCGTACACCGGCAAATGGATAGGTGAGGTTGGATGGTAAATGAACAGTGCTTCTCCATCTCTTCATTCCTGCATCCCATCTCCTCTACCCTCTACTAATACAAATGTCCTCCTCAAAGTCCTCCTCAAAGTCCTCATCAGGGTCCTCATCAAAGTCCTCCTCAAAGTCCTCATCAAATAACCCCATTCCTATTGTGTCTCGTTTTTTTCTTCTTCCTGTGGCGCTGAGATATTCGTTTCAGTGCTAAGGGAGATAGAAAGCTCAGAAGGAGACAACACGTTCCCCATGTGTTAATGTGTGCCAGAAATAACTTCACTCAAACCAGGCCAGAGCTTCAATCAGTCACAGGAGTTCCAGGCAGCAAATCCCAGTCTATGCAGCACTGCTGTGCTCTATAGCGCCTGTCTCAATCTGTTCCATAGTGAGACACCATGCAGTAGCCCTCTAATCTGTTCCATAGTGAGACGCCATGCAGTAGCCCTCTAATCTGTTCCATAGTGAGACGCCATGCAGTAGCCCTCTAATCTGTTCCATAGTGAGACACCATGCAGTAGCCCTCTAATCTGTTCCATAGTGAGACGCCATGCAGTAGCCCTCTAATCTGTTCCATAGTGAGACGCCATGCAGTAGCCCTCTATTGTCCAGTCACTGTGCTTTGAAATGGATATATTGAAGGATATTTCATGACAATATATGTCTAATTATCACTCACTTGGCTGTGAAATTGCTCAGCTGGAGAAGTTTTCGAGCAGAAAAACTATGCAAGGGGACTGTGTCACTTGATGCTAGTTACTGTAAGAGACTTGTCAGAAAGCTCTCAGACTATTTCAGTAGTATCAGATCTACAACTGGATATGGAACTGGATAACATATATGCAGTATGTTTTTGTCTAATTAAGTAATAGCAAAGTTTCAATTCACCTGAGAGTTGTGTGGTGGTGCCTAGATATTGCAAGATGTTCTGTTTGTGATACAAAGGTGTGTGTGCGCGCGCGTGTGTGTGTGTACTTGCCTGTGTGGTCACCAAGGTGCATGTGCGTGTTTGGATCTTTGGTTGTGAGAATCTATTAGGTGACATTGCCTTTGACATTTACATGTCATATATCTATCTTATCATATATTTGTGTTGGCACTGGCACAAGTATACTTTGAATACATGTTTTGATATGGAGTGAGAATGTACCCACTGACATTCTATATTTAATATTTTTCTTATGTAACATCAAGGTCTGCATACAATCCCTACAGAACTCATTCTCTGCCAGTGGAAGCTAAATATAACACTCCCAAGACCTGATTATGAGAGAGTGGAGGAGAACAGCCTTTTGTGTGGGGGGTAAAAATATTCAAATCCTTTGGCTAACGCACTACCTGACAAAGCCAGTTTGCAAATTGGTGACTAAAGCAGGGATTCCTGCATAAGAAAACACATTTTCTCAAGCATCCATATAAAAACCATGCTTTTGTAGTGGGGTAATATTTTATATGGTATATTATGCAACCTGTAATAAGACTATGCAATTAATGGACAAATTACCACAACTAACCTGTACCTCCGCACATTGACTAGGTACCGGTACCCCCTGTATATAGCCTCATTATTGTTATTTTAATGGTTACTTGTTTATTTTTATTTATTTTTACTTTAGTTTATTTAGTAAATATTTTCTTAAAACTGCATTGTTGATTAAGGCCTTGTAAGTAAGCATTTCATGGTAAAGTCTACTACACCTGTTGTATTTGGCACATGTGACAAATAATGATTTGATTTGATTTGAGCTGACTCCATAAAGATAATTAAAATATATAAGCAAGCATTAGGCGTTTAGCTGACTAAGATCAAGGAACGGTCATGAGAAACTAATGCAAAATGCAAGCATTATTTAATAACTTTGTAAATTGAATGGATTCACATACAAGGCATAAAGATGAAGTTACAAGGCAATACTAACATTAACAAAACATAATTCTAGGAATATAGATCCTTAGGTTAACATACATGACAAAGTATGAACAAAGAGATGCCTACTAGGCCAGAGGCATAGAAAAGGAAATTAGAAAATATCAAGATAAGAGAGAGAACAACAAACCTTCATTCCATTTATACCACATATGACTTGTTTGTATTCTAAATCAATTGTTGACCAATCCACAGACCAAACGAAAGGTAGTAAAACTAAGATATCCAATCAGATCAAACCAGCCAACATCCTCTAGGAAGAGGTTCACATCTATGTGTGATGACCTGAGGGGTTTGGCTGACTAGGACAATTGCATAGAGTTACGTCAGAGTTTACTCTGAACAACTACAAGGAACCACAGAGATCATACATCCATATACTGTAGCTAGAGTTCTATTGATTATGAGGATGAGGAGGGGGGCGTTATGAGAAGGTTGATTAATGATTCCTATCAATAAAGGAAAATATTGATATAAATACAATATCCCTGTCTAGACGTATGAATTCTGCACAGATATAAATAACACAACACAAATTTTGGGGCAGTTGAATGATAACAACATCATTACACTATACTCTCCATACTCATCATGTCCTGGTTCCACCTGTCACCAGAGGGTGGCAGAGACCGTCCTAGAGACATTAATGACACTCAGGTGTGTCCTATTACTCATTATGATCTCCCTGTTAAAAGAGGTGTGTTTTCTGTTGCCCTTTGCAGAAGCTTGAATTGTTTGCTGTGTGCTTTTGTCTCCTGAGTGTGTTTGAGACTTTGGTTACCGTTTCTCAGTAAAGTATTATGTTTATCCTTAACCACTGATTCCTCATCTGGTCTCTTCTCTGCTCCTGGGTCCAACCGCACCACGTCACAGCAAGCTTCTGCCTCCAGCATGGACCCAGCAGAGATCACCCAGATCAATAATGTTGTAACCCACCAAGGAGCACTGCTGGTGCGGCAGCAAGAACAACTTTACCAAATATCAGAGACCCTCCGGGCAATTTCCTCCAACCACAGCCCAACCCCAACCCAGGAGGAGCCAATGCCCAAGTCTCATTGCCCTGTGCTACAGGCGTCACCGAAGTTCCTCCAGGGTACCTGCACCGGGAACCCAAGATCCCAGCCACCGAGCGGTATGACGGCCACCCGGGAGGATGCAAGGGGTTCCTCACTCAGTGCTCTCTGGTGTTCGAGCTACAGTCCTCAACGTTTCACACCGATCGGGCCATGATCGCCTACACCATCTCTCTACTTTCGGGCAAGGCCCTGGCATGGGCAACGGCGGTGTAGGAACAGCAGCTCCATATTAGTCTTCACTGCCGAGCTGCGACGAGTCTTCGAAAACCCAGTCGGCAGAGGAGAAGCGGCCAGCCGACTGTTAAACATCCACCAGACCAGTGGCTGACTTCGCCATTGAGTTCCGCACCCTCGCCACCGAGAGTGGGTGGAATATGGAGGCACTGGTCACCGCTTTCCACCAGGGTCTGTCTAACTCCGTCATCGTTCGTACGACTGCGCCATAGAACTCCAACCCGGCTACACCCCTCCCTGGGGCCGTCTTTACTCCCTATTGACCCTGAAGCAGCAGTCATGGACAATTACATCCGAGAGTCGCTGGAGGCAGGTTTGTTTCGCTCCTCAACATCCCCAGCTGGTGCAGGCTTCTTCTTCGTGGGAAAGAAGGATGGAGGTCTGCGTCCCTGCATCGATGACCGAGGGTTGAACAGGATCATGATTAAGAATCGTTACCCCCTTAAACAAACTGGACCTCCGCAACGCTAACAATCTGGTGAGAATCAGGGAAGGAGATGAATGGTAAACTACCTTTAACACCACTAGTGGCAACTATGAATATTTAGTAATGCCATTCGGATTATCAAACTCACCGGCAGTCTTCCAAGCATTGGTCAATGACACTTTTAGGGATATGTTGAATCGGTTCGTCCTTGTTTACCTCGTTCATCCTGATCCTACTCGTCCCTTTGTGGTAGAGGTGGACGCCTTGGACAACGGAGCAGAGGCGGTCTTTTCACAGCGGAACGAGGGGGAAAAGAAACTGCACCCATGTGCTTTTCTTTTAAAGCGGTTCTTGCCAGCGGAACGCAACCACGATGTTGGAAACTGGGAGCTCTTGGCAGTCAAGTGGTCCCTTGAGGGGTGGAGAAACTGGTTGGAGGGAGCACCTCATCCTTTCGTAATCTGGACGGAACATAAGAACTTGGTCTCCATTCAAGAAGCCAAGAGGTTAAACGCTTGCCAGGCTAGGTGGGCGCTGTTTTTTAACAGGTTCAACTTCACTCTAGCCAATCGCCCAGGATCCAAGAATCAGAAAGCAGACGCCCTGTCCTGTAAACACGATGTCTCTAACGAGGAGAGGGACTCGGAGCCCATCATCCACAGCTCCCGCATTGTGGCTCCCGTGGTATAGAACATTGAGACAACGGAACGACAAGCCCAGACCCGAGAACCTGACCCTGGGAGGTCCCCACTAACAGTCTCAGTACTTAGCAGTCTGCGCATGTCGATGTAGTCATACCTTAATTAGGCTACCTTTACCAGCTCCATCCATTTATAGACCAATCCAGGTTACAGCAGCACCTTGATCAAGGACAGAACAGTAATGGGCCAGCGTCCCCCCTGGAATTACCACCAGTGACCTTCGCCCATGACATTATTTTACCTTAAGCTACCACTTCTCAGGAAAGAAAAATATCCTTTGGAAGTCTGGGAAGAGAAGTAAATGGATGATTGTTTTTCACCAATGCCAAATCACCTCTGAGATGACACCACCAAATGGAGGTGGCTGCTCACAGTATGTACTGTAAGTACTGTAAGCATTTTGCTACACCCGCAATAACATCTGCTAAACACGTGGATGTGACCAATACAATTTTATTTTCAGAGAATGTGTGTCTGTTTGTAAGATTCAGTGTGTGTCAAACATTTTTATTAACTATAAGTATAACTATAAACCCTAAAACACACAGCTTATTCAATGTATTAAAAGTGGTGTATTTAAAGAGTTTCCTTCCAAAACGCTATACATCCATTTTCAGAAATGTGGGTACAAAATTCAAAAGGCATTGTCACATCTGTTGTTGCAGGTGCATGGTAACAATTGAATAAAATTTAAGAAAAGAGAAATGTTGGTAAAAAGAATACACACTATCTAATCATGGCATGGGGCTTTTCAATGACAGACATGTACACTATATATACAAACGTATGTGGACACTCCTTCAAATTAGTGGATTACTTTAGCCACACTCGTTGGAGGCAACGTCAGAACAAGAACTGTCCGTCGGGAGCTTTGTGAAATGGGTTTCCATGGCCGAGCAGCCGCACAAAAGCCTAAGATCACCATGCGCAATACCAAGCGTCGGCTGAAGTGGTGTAAAGATCGCCGCCTTTGGAATCTGGAGCAGTGGAAACGTGTTATCTGGAGTGATGAATCATGCTTCATCATCTGGTAGTCCGATGCTTACTTACAAGCCCTTAACCAACAATGCAGTTTTAAGAAAATAGAGTTAAGAACATATTTACTAAATAAACTCAAGTCAAATATATTAACACAATAAAAGAAAAATTATGAGGCATACGAGACAATGGCAGAAACATTATGTACAAAATAAGTTACAAACAATGTGAAAAAACACACAAAATAGCATAATTGGTTAGGAACCCCTTAAACGGCAGCCATCACCTACGGCGCCATTCTGAAATCCGCCTCATTCTCAGAGAAATAAGTAGTACTGCTAGGTTTTACAGAGTCAAATGTAACAAATAACTACATTAACAATCAAGAACGGAACAAATTTATAATTTGTAAAATGTTTAAAAATAAAAATTCAATACAATAATAAGAGATCTGTATGCAAAACATTTACATTTTACATTTTTGTAATTTAGCAGATGCTCTTATCCAGAATGACTTACAGTAGGTGCATTCATCTTAAGTTAGCTAGGTGAGACAACCACATATTACAGTCAAATATACAGGATACGAACATTCACTTCCAGTGAAACAATGTACAGTGCATTCAAAGTTTTCAGACCCCTTGACTTTTTCCACATTTTGTTACATTACAGCCTTATTCTAAAATGGATTCAATCGTTTTTTCCCCTCATCAATCTACATCAATCAATACCCCACAATGACAAAGCAAAAACAGGTTTTTAGAATTGTTTGCAAATGTATTAAAAATAAAAACAGAAATATCACATTTACATAAGTATTCAGACCCTTTACTCAGTACTTTGTTGAAGGACCTTTGGCAGTGATTACAGCCTTGAGTCTTCTTTGGTATGACGCTACAAGCTTGGCACAGCTGTATTTGGGGAGTTTCTCCCATTCTTCTCTGCAGATAATCTGCACAACTATTTTCAGGTCTCTCGATCCGGTTCAAGTCCGGGCTCTGGCTGGGCCACTCAAGGACATTCAGAGACTTGACCCAAAGCCACTCCTCCATTGTCTTGGCTGTGTGCTTAGGGTCGTTGTCCTGTTCCTTCAAGGTGAACCTTGGCCCCAGTCTGAGTTCCTGAGTGCTCTGGAGCAGATTTTCTTTAAGGATCTCTCTGTACTTTGCTCCGTTCATCTTTCCCTGACTAGTCTTCCAGTCCCTGCCGCTGAAAAACATCCCCAGAGCATAATGCTGCCACCACCATGCTTCATCGTAGGGATGGTGCCAGGTTTCCTCCAGACGTGACGCTTGGCATTCAGGCCTGGTTTCATCAGACCAGAGAATCTTGTTTCTCATGGTCTGAGAGTTTTTAGGAGCCTTTTGACAAACTTCAAGCAGGCTGTCATGTGCCTTTTACTGAGGAGTGGCTTCTGTCTGGCCATTCTACCATAAAGGCCTGATTGGTGGAGTTCTGCAGAGATGGTTGTCCTTCTGGAATGTTCTCCCATCTCCACAGAGGAACTCTGGAGCTTTGACCATCGGGTTCTTGGTCACCTCCCTGACCAAGGCCTTTCTCCCCTAATTGCTCAGTTTGGCTGGGCGGCCAGTCTTGGTGGTTCCAAACTTCTTCCATTTAAGAACGATGGAGGCCACTGTGTTCTTGGGGACCTTCAATGCTGCAGACATGTTTTTGTACCCTTCCCCAGATCTGGCCTTCGTCACAATCCTGTCTCAGAGCTCTACGGACAATTCCTTCAACTTCATGGCTTGGTTTTTGCTCTGACATGCACTGTCAACTGGGACCTTATATAGACAGGTGTGTGCCTTTCCAAATCAATTTAATTTACCACAGATGGACTCCAATGAAGTTGTAGAAACATCTCAAGGAGGATCAACGGAAACAGGATGCACCTGAGCTCAATTTCGAGTCTCATCGCAAGGGGTCTGAATACTAATGTAAATAAGGTATTTATGTTTTTATTTTTACTACATTTGCTAAATTTCTGAAAACCTGTTTTTTCTTTGTCATTATGGAGTATTGTGTATAGATTGATGAGAAAAAATTATATTTAATTCATTTTAGAATAAGGCTGTAACGTAACAAAATGTGGAAAAGGTCAAGGGGTCTGAATACTTTCCCAATGCACTGTGTATACAGTATAGCGAACAGTAATATTTCACACACACATGAAGGTACCCATAAGCAATCATTTCTGATGAAAAAACTAAAACCTGAAAAGTTGGATGCTATAGCTTTTTGTAAATAAACTGTTCATTTATGTGCACATCAGTATTTCATAACAGGCTGTGTCGGTCCTTATCCAGTTTACCCAGCTTGAGATAAGTTACCCTCATTAATAAACTATGTGTGTTAATGATGTGTGTGTGTTAGGGTAATGATCCTGCCAATCACACGTTAGCAAATCCACAGTTCGCAAACCTAACCTCTGTGTGTCATACGAGCAGCCACAGGGGTGACAGGGATTTAAAGAGTGAAGGAATTGGATAAATAGGAATGAAGAATCTGAGCTAGGTGGCTAGCCAGGCATGCTAACAGACCTAGGTTATGTAAGGAAAACACAGGACTATATTGTCAGCTCCCTGCATCTCACAGCTCTGGAGACAATGCAAGGAAACCTCTCCGGCTTACTTATCCTGCTGTTGGTCTCACTCCCTCCTCCCTCCCTTCCCTTGTCACTCTTCCACTGAATAATTTCCTCTTTCACTCTCTCCTTTGTTAGTCTCATTCCTTTCCCTTTTTTATTAGTTCTCTGATCCTCCTTCATCATTCCCTCCCTCCCTCTCTCCTGTCAGGGTCATACTGACCTTGATGAGGTCTGAAACTGAAAGCGGGAGAAGGGGGCAGAGATAATGGAGGAGAGAGAGCTGGGTGGACTGGGTGGTGAAGGATGTGTGGATAAACTGCCATGATACATGTATAAGTATTGTCATATAAACCGTAATTTCTGTCTTCAATATGTTTATAGCCCAAATACTATTTATAGCCACAGATGGGTATTTATACAGTCCATTAATGGATGGTTGTGAAGGAGGTAGACATTTTCACTATTCAGTTAAATTCCCATTGAAATGTGAATAATTAGACCGTGAAATTCAAGAGACTGTGTGTAATGATGTGTGTGTCCGTGCGCATGTGCGTGCACGTGTGTGTTTATGTGTTGAATGATAATGATGAATATTCATGGCAACCTGAGGCTGCCGTAGCAACTGAAAGAGGAAATCAGGGAGACAGTGAGACAGTGAAACAGGGAGACAGGGAGACAGTGAGACAGGGTGACAGTGAGACAGTGAAACAGGGAGACAGTGAGACAGTGAGACAGTGAGACAGTGAAACAGGAAGACATTGAAACAGGGAGACAGTAAGACAGTGAGACAGTAAGACAGTGAGACAGGGAGACAGTGAGACAGGGCGACAGTGAAACAGGGAAACAGTGAGACAGTGAAACAGGGAGTCAGTGAGACAGTGAGACAGGGAGACAGTGAGACAGGAAGACATTGAAACAGGGAGACAGGGAGGCAGTGAGACAGGGAGGCAGTGAGACAGGGAGACAGTGAGACAGGGAGGCAGTGAAACAGGGAGACAGTGAGACAGTGAAACAGGGAGACAGGGAGACAGTGAGACAGTGAAACAGGGAGACAGTGAGACAGGGAGACAGGGAGGCAGTGAGACAGGGAGACAGTGAAACAGGGAGACAGTGCAAGCAGAGAGAGTGAAAGAGGACACAGGTTAGAGCAGGCAGGAGGCAGAAGAAGAGAAGAGTAATGTTTGCTAAGGTTGTATAAAATACTGTGTGCTATGCTATTTGAAATGTTGACAGCAAACTACTCCCCCTCCATTCTCCTTTAAGAGAGGAAGAGAGGAATGTTTTCATTAGCTTCTCACTTAACTATTCCTAGCACGGAATACATTTTTTCAAACGAAAGATTACACTTTCATTGCCATAAAAATAAAATCCTATTTAACCTAATCAATTTTTCAGACTTTAATTAAAAAGGCTGTTATTTCAACCTGTGTCACAACAAAGGTTACCATAGTCTCTCTCTACCTGGGGTGTTTACAGGTCATTGGCTGAATCTTCCTCGGGTGCTTTTCACATGCAGGTGCTACAAGGTCATCATCCCAAATCTACTTGTTTCTCAGGCTCTGCTCTCCTTCATAAGGAGACAGACATAAGGATTATCTATTCTTCAATATCTACCCCAGATGAAACTAAAATACAAGGTATAAAGGACATTATTAATGTAATTTCTGTATATTCACCTCTGTATCTGAAATGTGAATATTGATGTAAGGCAAGGTAATACGGTAATAATTATAGGTAATTGGATGAGGCACTAAAAATCAGATATCTTCATCATCATATGGAGGTTACAGAATGAGCCCACACTCACATACAGTACTGTAGTATAGTACATACATGGAGGTTACAGAATGAGCCCACACTCACATACAGTACTGTAGTATAGTACATGGAATGAGAAAAAAGGCATGCCATGGCAGAATCATGAGAGATGATGCTACTAGCCCTCCCAGTGCAGTCTTGTCTCCCAGCTCATTTAGCTCACTAGATGGCACTGGATCAAATGGGATTATCTTTGACCTCAAATCTTCATTAAACTGCAAAAGCAATCATTAACATAACATTTCCTCTTGGAATTAGCAGCATCTCTCTCCCGTGGCAAACTGTATGCGTGTCACCATGTGTGTGAATGTGTGTATGGAAATACTATTGCATGCTGATTGTGACTTGTTATTAAAGGAACATACAGAGGGATGTTGTGGATGGATGAGTGTATATTTAGGAGGTGTGTGAACACAGTGAGCATGATTGTTTATGCAAATTGGCACATAAACAGGCGTGTGTGTGTGTGTGTTGTGTCTGAGCACACACTGGGCTGACATCATGAGAGCCAACGGCTCCTGTGTCTGATTTCTGATGTGTTCTGATGTATTCTGATGTTCACAATGAGCCCCCGGTGAGAGGCTGGATGAATAAAAGAGGCAGAGGATAGACGAGAGAAAGGACCTCGGTGTGTGTAACTATGGGAAACGATTGCCCAGTGGCGGTGTGTGTAACTATGGGAAACGATTGACCAGTGGCAGCCACTGCAGGTGACTGCAGGGATTGTATCAGCATACGTGTGGTGCTTATTGCCTAAATGCTCAGACCCCCGTAGATATAGAGCAAGTATGCAGTGATTTATGGCGTGTGTTGTACATGTATGCATGTGTGTGTGTGTGTGTGTGTGAGTGGTCCATCATCCACATGCCTTTTATGTTAAATTCTTGTATATTTTGTAGAGCTTTGGCTTTGATCTCAGTACTGTCCCTTCTAGCTTAAAATTACTTTGTGATGAACGCACTCTTCTTTGTGTCTGCATGTGTGTGTAAGAGAGAGAGGGGAGAGAGAGGGGAGAGAGAGAGGAGAGAGAGAGGGGAGAGAGAGAGAGGAGAGAGAGAGAGGAGAGAGAGAGAGAAGAGAGAGAGAGGGGAGAGAGGGGGAAGAGCGAGAGAGGAGAGAGAGGGGGAAGAGAGAGAGAGGGGAGAGAGGGGGAAGAGAGAGAGAGGAGAGAGAGGGGGAAGAGAGAGAGAGGAGAGAGAGAGGGGGAAGAGAGAGAGAGGGGGGAGAGGGGGGGGAGAGAGGGGAGAGAGAGAGGAGAGAGAGAGAGGGGAGAGAGAGAGAGGAGAGAGAGAGGGGGAAGAGAGAGAGAGGGGGGGGAGAGGGGAGAGAGAGAGAGGGGAGAGAGAGAGAGGAGAGAGAGAGGGGGAAGAGAGAGAGGGGGGAGAGGGGGGAGAGAGAGAGGGGGGAGAGAGCGAGAGAGAGAGCGTGTTATATTTTTAGCTCCACGGCCCCACATCCGTGTGTGTGTTTAATCGAGTGTATGTGCGCGTGTGCGTTTGGATTAGTGTCTCCAGTGTCTTGCTCAGGGGAAGGTAATGTGCTTGTCTGAACAAGCTTCTTTGTCACTCTCTCTCTCTTTGGAGAGATGGTTTGAAACTGTGCAACAGAGTGAGGGAGAGAGATGAGAGAGGGCTGGAGAAAAAGAGAGAGAGAGAGAGGCTGAGGAAGAGAGAGAGGATGGTGAGCTAATGAATAAGCAATCTTGCATTTTCTGCTTTGAGCGCTTGCATCTCGCTAAGACACGCATGCCTGCCTCCTTTCCCTATCTTTTCACTCTGATCTTTCATTTCTTTGTTGTATTTCTTTGCTTTCCTCCATTACCTCTCTCACCGTGTCTCAAGTGTCCTTCCCTCTAGGTTTTCTGTGGAGCTTGTGCAACTTCACTCTCCCGCTCTTTCTCTCAATGTGTCTCTCTCTCTCTCTCTCTCTCCCTAAATTCCCTCTTGTCTTAGTCTGTGACCCACTGAAGCCCCTTTCCTTTAACCCCCTTTCTCTGTATCCCATGCATGCATAGAAACACATGCACACACACACCACACAGGCATACTAACACAGACACGGTAAGAGACACAACACACAACGAGAGGGACTTTACCATGGGGAACTCAGTCAAATCTCACTTCTCCAAGAAGGTAAGGTTTTGTGTACTGTGTTCTGGCTGTGGACCACCTGAACCCCTGACTGTCTGTGGTGCATGTCCGTCTCACTATCTGTCCTTAACTTGACTGGAGGCTATTGGACCACACTGGACATGGACCTTTTTTTTTTTTTATTGACTGTGGGGCATCTCTGTCAGTCTTCTGGACTGAGGAGCTGTGCTCTCGCTGTTACAGGCTAGTTGTGAATATTAGAGGAGACAGGACAACCTAGTGTCTCATGCTATTGTCTAATCCACCCCACTGAACCTCAGGGACTAAAATAGTCCGCTGACCAGCGTAGAATACTGACTGTGAAGCTTGAAATATTTTGTGGACTGGACGACAACGGTATAGTTTTACATGGACTATATGCACTCTACCACACATTAGGACTGTATTGCGACTGTTTTTACATATTTATGTGTCATAGATGTAAATATAACAGTTGCGCTGGAGTGACTGTGTTAGTGTAGTAGACAATGTCTAGTGTTGTTCTTGAACCCGCTAGCTGGGATGAGTGGTGTCAATGAGCAGGCTCCTGCCACGATCAACCACACAGGTCAAAGCATCACCACCTCACCTCTTCAGAGGGGATTCAGTGGCGCAGACAAACCAACAGGCAGCGCTATAGTCTTGAACCCTGCCTGCAGGAGCATGATGGATCTTAACCTGATCTTAACAGACTCCTTGTGTTCACACTACGTAGGTTGTGCTTCCAACCAGTTGATTGTTCATTGTTCTATAAATGGACTACAGAATGGATATATTGGACTCATCGTGAAAGGATTTTTACAGTATCTGCCAGTAGTATATGCTTAGTCCATGTACAACACTGGAGTCAGCATAATTCAGTGATTTAACAGAAGGATCGACAATACTGCCATATCTCTTTAGCTATCTAGTAACTGCACAGTAAAGACAGGATTTCATGTTCAGTGGGAGCATTGGTTCACCACGCATCAGGGAGCAGCTGTACATCCTAGAGCGTGTACAGTACAATATGACAAGCAACTGTTGAAGCCATCTGGTTGCTAGGGAAGTTACTGCTTGACTGCTTCTCCCATTATAATATTGTTTTAGCATATGTCTCCATATTAGTAGTGATTTTGGTGACACACTCGACCTCCAGATAATCAGCACTGCTTTGTGCATCCCTTGCTGAGATTACCCAGTGGGCAGTGTGGTGTGGTGCACTGTAGCAGGGCAGGAGCTGGCATTGGAAATGCCACTATAACAGGTGGAGTGTGAAGGTCATGCACATTGGAGGGCATATGCAGTGTGTGTGTGTGGTGTGTGTGTGTGTGTGTGTGTGGGGGGGGGGGGGGGGGGGGTTATGCTCTCTCTCAGTCTCCTCTGTCCTTTCTGCTAATTGAAATCCCACCAAGGGAGGGAGGAAAGGAAGGAAAGTGGGCAGGGATAGATGGGGTGAATGTCAATTGCATACTCCTCGTATCTTCTCTCCTCTCTCCTTGCCTCCTCGTCTCATTCTCAAAACCCATTGGATGAGAAAGCCAGAGGTTCTTCCCCTCTGACATTCTCTTCCAATGGGTTTTGAGAAGGAGGCGAGGAGAGAGGACACGAGGAGTATGCAATTGAGATTCACCCATAGAGAACTCTCTAGCTGAAGAAAAAGGTTATTTTTGGGGAAAACAATGGAAGGAAATACAGGCATGTCATTTACTAGATATACCTATCTCTTTTCACATTTGTCCTTAAAGACGAACTGACAGCATTTTAGCATCATTAAATATTATTCAAATCTGTTCATATACACCCCCCCCCCCCTGAAAAATATGACACTTTTTTTTTTTTTTACATTTTCTGACAAGGAGCACTTTTTCACATTTTCGTTAATTCTCAGAATGTTTGGGAATTACGTACGCTACGGCATTTGTGAAAATTATATTTCAATATAGAGTGGGAAAGCAGCTGTGCATTTCAACAATTATTAGACACTGCAGTAAATAAAACCTAAGAAAAACATCTGCCTCATCCAGGACTGGAGTCAACGCAGACCGGTGCGCCATAGCCAATCAGAGCTACAGTAGGCACACAGGCCTGCCATCATTCACTTTGATTTGGACTGTGTGTTTACAGGCAGTTGCAACAGCACGACTTTAGATCATTAGAATCATTCGCGAAAAGCCACAAAAAACTCCTGAATGGATTTCTGCAAATATCTAAACACCATTTGGGAGTCGTCTTACATTTGGGAACTTTACAGTCCTATTGATCAAACAACCATTAAAAGGTAGACTCTCTCTCCCTCAGTTCTGCACATCAACAACAAAAAGACCAACAACTAATCCTAGCCAGAGAAAGATGAGCTAACATCTAACCGAGGAACATTAGATAAACGCTATCAAACCTTTTCAGCTAGTTGGCCGTCAAAATTGCACTGATAAACAATGGGGAATTGTAGCCTATTTGTCCTCCTGCAGCTTGCCTGCCAATGCATGTTTGTCCCAACAAAGCAGCACCCAAGCTAACTGGCTAAAGTTGGCTATCTTGCCAGCTAGGTACTTTCAGACACAAATGAGAAAACACCTCAATCTGACAATTTTACTCGCCCTAGCAGAGTTGGTTAGGATGTTTACATGTTATCTAGAGTGTTCATGACTAACTATAACATTTTTTTTCTTACGTTTACTGACACCGGTCATATTCAGCAAATGTTGCGCGTTTGTAAATTCATCAGTTATTCTGCGCTCTGGCATTCAGATGAGAATGCTCTGAAATTGGAGTAGATAGCCAGAGTGAATTTGCGAACGCAAGATATATGCAAACTGGATTACAGTTGTTCAAGTTCTTGCTAGCTAACCAAATGACACCTGCATCTCAAGCTGTGTATAGCCACTGAAAAACGATATGAGGGTGAAAAGTCAGTCACTCCTCCAATGAGTGGCTATTGTTAGGCTCTGTGTTATTAGCTTGCTACATAAATAGATATGCTAGCCTATATGACTGACTTGTGTTCATTGTCATCGCTAGTCTGATTGTATTGACATTCCAAGCCGTCGTTACATTCGCCCGCTCTTACCAAAATATTGAGTAATTGAAACTGAAATATTGCATCCCGAATTGAGCCAGCAAACAATGTACCAACCGGATAGCAATATTTTTGGGACTACCAAGAAATGTATTGGTTATGAATCATACATTGAATTGCATCCATCTATTCAGCAAACAATGCTGTCAGTTCCACTTTAAGTTGACTGCTCAGTGTTCCATGTATAGTGACACTTTCTGTCATAAGCCAGCCAGCATTCCAGTCTCTTACCAACGCTCCTCTATGTCCACTGATGCCACTTTTCTGTTTGTCTGTCATTACACTGCAGAAAGGTGGCCGATGTTCCCTTCCTATTCAATTAACCTGTGGCTCTGTCTGTAATTGGGTCTGTGCATTGTGTGGCCTGTCACTGCCCCGGCTCCACAGACTAATTAGTCATTATAATGTAATGGCTGGATGGATTTCATTATTTCCATCATTGGGACAATGTCTAATTGGAATGAGCACGAAGCCATGCGTCTCTTTTAAATGCATGTGGCTTTCCTTTCATGAATAAAACCCTGTATTTAAAGGGTCAATTGACTGTGTGTTTAGACAAAATTATGTATTGACAACCTTACATTTTTTAACCAATAATGAGTGTAACCATTGTTTGGGTACCTTGCACAGGGATCATTGTACCACTATTACACTGTGCCTATGTCAAAAGCAGAATGCCTTGCATATATTTGTTTGGGTCTTCCTGCGTGCCCTATCTTAGATTGTGCTCATTGTCTTAGTTAGCTGTTGTGTCTCTTTGATTATCTAACCCTAGCAGTGTGCTGAGTCAAATAAGTGTCCTCAGCTGTGCGGGGAGCATCTTTGGGACGGATGGATGGGTGGCATTCATTGAACCCAAACCCTGGCTGTGTTCCTTCCACATGACTGACATCTTGACTAGCCCCATTACTATCCTGACCTCTGACCTCACTCACAGGGACTAACAGACATGTTCTCAGCCTCTCCACCACCACCTCCACTTCCATCCACCCACCCTCATACCAGCTAGCCCCTTGTTGTCGACTGACTCCATGTTGTCCATCCACAAGCTGAGTCACAGTCTTGTGTCCCTGTCTCTGCCCCCTGCGCCTCTATCTTCTGGCCCCACACCCTGGATACCTGTGACCCCAGGACCAGAAGAAGAACTACAGAGCAGTGCAGTCCTGTGAGGAGGGGACTGGGGGTGCCTATCTTGAGCCACTAGTGGCTATGGCTCAGAACGGAGGCAACATGCACAACGTACTGGGGCCTGCCTGCATCTTTCTACGCAAGGGCTTCGCTGAGAGCCGGCAGGCTGTACGTAAGTCCAGACACAAACAGACACATGACCCATTATGCATGCAGAGTCACATTTACTGTGTGTAGCTACACGTAAGAAAACAAAAATCTTCATACAAACTCACACACAATCATACAGACATTCTGTCTTTGTCTGCTTCTTTTTCACCCACGTTGACCAACACACTCCTTATGGACTCAAAGAAGAAGGTAATGGACTCTGCAGTAAACCTACATATAGAATGCCCGTCAGTTGGTGTGAAGATGAGCGTGTGCGACTGAGTGTTAGCACCCACTGCCATTTGTGCCACGCTGATAGAATGTAAGTCGTTGCGTTCGATGTGGTATTACCTTGACGGAACGTTAGACGGATTACTAAAGTCTGTGTGGAGCAGCAACAGGGCCGTCTGTCTTCGTCAGTCTCAGTCTGAGTCTCACTGTGATCAGTAGAGTCAGTAGCAAGGCCTTGTCAGTAAGGGAGGATGTGCACTGACCTCTCCTTGGTAGACTGGCACCGTTCATAGCCTGTCATGATGATGTGTTCTGTTCTGCGATGCTCATAGGGGACGCAGGGGTGGAGGTGGGGTCGAGCTAATTCAAAGGCTAGACGTCAGATTTGAGTGAGAACAAAAGGAACTCCTTCATTCTATGTTCCCCCAGGACTCACCACCAATCCTCAAAGGGGGCATGCACCTCTCAAGCTAAGTAGATAGGCTAGTCAAGCATCAAACAAATGCTCTAAACTAAGTTGCATTTGGGTTCATCATTACATGATTTAACCCCCCCCCCCCAAAAAAAAAAAAAAAAACACTGGTTGCGCACACAACAAAATAACTCTATGATGTTTTACGATTGTTATGGTGATGATATCTCACACAAGAGTTTTGTAGTGTCATGAGTCATCACTTGTAGAATGCCACTTGCTGGATCCTAACCCTGCCTTGTGACTCTTTACAGGATAGAGAGCTGAGGCCGGAGGAGATGGATGGTAAGTCTCATTATACAGGAGCAAACAATATGAATTACAATGAGCCTTCATATTGCATATTGGACTGTAGCAGTCCCAGGGGAGAACAACTATCCCCTCTCATTGAAGCCACGGAAGTCCAAGGCTGACCGCGGTGCTGGAGGCAATGTTAGCAGAAAACAAGATCCCTCAATGGAAAAATGGCAAACTTCGTGGTCAATCTTCTTGTAACAAAAATAAACATTTGAAGACAATCATGGTACCAATAATTGCTTCTAATACACCAGATGTATGTCCTTGAATCAATTATTTTAAAATCACACACAGAAGTTATGAGGATCGTTTAGTTGCTAATGGCAGCCTGCAGTACCCCGGTCGGCCTTCAATTGCGTTGCTCAATGAGAGGAGGCAGCACTGAGCTAGCCTGCTATGTCACTTCCTTGAGGAGCTCAAACTGCTCATGTTATGTCTCCATGAGACGCCATCTTGATCAAGATGCTTCAACACGCTATTGAGTCTTCACATAGGAATGAATGGTGTCACGTGATCGATGGCTTTGTACATTCACGTACAGTCATTGATCAGTCCTCACTGGTTTAGATCCATACAAACAAAGGATCTGACTGACCTTGGTAAAATCTCATTCTCATGTTGAGTGCCTTTGATTGGAATATTTTCCACAAAAATTATCATTGAGCCTGCGGACTGTTTCAAACTTACCTCTTACCCTCCCACTCCCTCACTCTCATGTTTATTATAGCACCACATTCATTGTAGTAGTTAAAACAATAAGCCAACTGATGTTTTTTATAATGTGGTTAAAAAGCACAATTGATCTTTCTCCAACTGTGCTTTCTTCTCTCAGAGTTGCGCGAGGCTTTTAAAGAGTTTGACAAAGACAAAGATGGCTTCATCGGCTGTAAAGACCTAGGCAACTGCATGAGAACTATGGGCTACATGCCCACTGAGATGGAGCTGATAGAACTGAGCCAGCAGATCAACATGAACTGTGAGTAACCGTACCTATGGTATGTGTGTCTATAAAAGGAAGGTCCTGTGTTCCTTTTTCCAATGATACTGCTCTTGCATTTTTCTCTTTCCTGTTCTCTCATGTCCTTGATTCTCTAATTCATGCCCCCACTTGCACACACCATTACATACAGGGCCTCTGAACATTCAAGGTCCAATACCTCTGTTGATCCCTTTATCAATTAACCCTGAAAATAACATACCATCCGCTTCTATAAATACTATCTGGGCTTGGAGAAAATTGATGACTGAATATGATACTGTAGACACGACAGTAGCTTAAATCTTGCCAGTCTTTTCTTTCTCTCCCCTCTTTCAAGGCTGCATATTTCTGTCATTGTACAAACGTCCCTGTCACAGGAGGTTGGTGGCACCTTAATTGGGGAGGGCAGGCTCGTGGTAATGGCGCGAGCGTAATAAGTGGAATGGTATCGAATAAATCAAACACATGGTTTCCATGTTTGATGCCATTCCATTGAATACGTTCCAGGCGTTATTATGAGCTGCCCTCCCCTCAGCAGCCTCCACTGGTCCCTGTAGATGTATTCTTACGACATGTTTTGTGAATTTATATCTGACATCCTTCAACCCATGTTCACTCTTCATCACACAGTGGGAGGACATGTTGACTTTGAAGACTTTGTGGAGTTGATGGGGCCCAAACTTCTGGCTGAAACAGCAGATATGATCGGCGTCAAGGAGCTGAGGGATGCTTTCAAAGAGGTGAGGATAAGAGATGGATAGAGAGAGAGGGGTGGAATGGAATGGAAAATAAGATGGAGAGAGATAGGAATAGAGTGAGGAGAATTTTTTTTTTTTTTTTTACATATAAATTTGATTATAGAGAAAGAAAGAACAAAATCCAAAGGGGATGAAAGAAAGCTAGAAAGATTTAAGATCAAATAAATTGGATTAAGTGAGGAGAAGCATTCATGTGCATGGGGAACTCATTAGTAATATAGGAGAGATGACGGTATTAGGGAAAGGCAGAATACAATACTGCATGATTAATTAGTTCATTGTTAATTGTTATATTCTCTCCTTCTCTCTCAGTTTGACACTAATGGTGATGGCCAGATCAGCACATCGGAACTCAGAGAAGCAATGAAGAAACTTTTGGGTCAACAGGTAAGAAATGTAGTCGTTCTGTTTGTGAGTTTCTCTCGTCTTTCACTCAACCTGTCCACGCATCTGTCTAATCCTGTCTCACTGTAGCCTACATCTGAGTAGTGTTATTCCTCGGTACTTTGCCTATTCTGCTAGGTTGGTCATAGAGACCTAGAGGACATCCTACGGGACATTGACCTGAATGGAGACGGCCATGTAGACTTTGAAGGTGAGCTATCTCAGTGGGCTCTAATACACCTTCTTGAAGGATGTTATTTGACAGGTATTATCTTCCTTATTATTTAGTTGTATGATATTGCAGCGCTTGACAAATCCCTGTCATGATCCACTGTTCATATGAGGGGAGAACGACGGCCACCTCTCATTGAAGCCACAGAAGTTCAATGCCGACCGCGGTATTGCAGTTAGCAGAAAACCGAATGCCCCATTATAGTATATACCACCATCTTCGTGGTCGAAACTTTCATACCAATAATTGCTTCTAATACACCAGATGTAGGTCCTTGAACCAATTATTTTAAAATCGCACACAGAAGAAGTTATAAGGATCATTTAGTTGCTAATGGCAGCCTGCAGTACCCCGGTCGGCCTTCAATTTGAGTTACTCAATGAGAGGTGGCAGCACTGAGCTAGCATGCAACGTCACTTCCTGGAGGAGCTCAAACTGCACATGTTATGTCTCCTTGGGATGCCATCTAAACGGTCTTCATTTGGCTTCAATGCGCTGTTGAGTCTTCACATAGGAATTAATGGTGTCACATGATTGATGGCTTTGTCCATTCATATATACAGTCCAGAGGAGGCTGTTGGAGGAGCTATAGGAGGACAGGCTCATTGCAATGACTGGAATGGAGTAAATGGAATGGTATGAAGCACATCAAACAAATCTTTTTGCCAGTGCTAGTGGTGTAGACAGATATATCGGGCCGCTAATATATATATATATATATATATATTTTTTTTTAATTCAAATTTTTCAGCACTCCAACTTCCCGTGGCTATGACAATAACCCTGTCACACACACACATACCCAAGCACAGGCATATACACACTCTCTCAGTGCTGATCCCCACACATACAGTTTGAGGCAGGCTGATACTCTAGCACAATGCTGAGAGTGAGGTGGGAGGATGAAGGGAGTCAGGCTGTCTGTCAGATTATCTCCACACCAAAGGATTATGTCACCTCATAGATTACCAAGAGAACAAGGAAAGCATACTGCCAGCGGGACAAAAATAGCAATGTGCTGGTATTCTTATTAGAGCCGTCCGTACGTTCTGCTTTCTCCAAACGTTAGCTTCGCCCACGAGTCTTACGCACTAAATACATTAATATTTATAATCCACAGTGCTCATTTAGAAATGGAATCATTGCTATTAAAATGTATTTATTTTTATTGTCTGAAAGCAGCACATACAGTTCTTAAAATCACTGTGACCTTCAGTACCATGCGTTCCCTACACGCCGGCCGTTTTTTTTCTTGAGCAGATGGTCAGGGGGCCGCAACATAATTACAAATAATTTGTAGACTGCAAATTGAGCGCAAGAATCCCAAAGAGATAAAACATTTGACTAAGACATAATAATTTCAAACATTGCTTACATTTGTTGGGCTGCATTTATGTGAATCATGTTCACACTCTCTGTTGTTGTACTAATCTCTCTCTTTTATGAATCTCCCTTAGAGTTTGTGCGTATGATGTCCCGCTGAGTGTAGGTCATGATACCCACCCGGGTACTTTCCTGGTAAGAGAGGAAGAGAAGGAGAGGCAGAGATGGCAGAGCCCTTACCGATGGACCTCTTACCTCAGACTTCTGAACTACAGAAGGAGAAAACTACATATCAACCCCGCTCTGCTACTGCCACATTCGAAGACAAGCACAGAAGCTGAAAGAACAACATCAGTGATCATGATGATGCTGTAAATTCTCTAAGAGAAAAACTGAACAACAGCCAGCCTCCCACAGTTTTACATTATACATTTCAGATATTAGAGAACACATTTGTAGGTGTTTACAGGGTCTAAATAGCAATGTGATGTTTGAGCTACTTACACTCATTGCCATGGTTGGTTAATGCTGTAGCAAAGTAAAGGAGACATATTGACATTTTTAGCACTTTCTTACTTATGCCAGCGTCTCCTATAACTAGCCTAAAGCAGCATATTCCCCTCCGGGGCTTTGGACTCCTAAGCTAAACTTTTTAATGGCAATATTATATCAGTGTACCTACTGTCAAAATATGTATTGTTTGTGTGTGCGTTTGTGTGTGTTTGTACACCTCAATTCTCCTTTACTGTAAGATTCCATATGTCTTATGTCTTAAGCTACTGTAGAGTTAGCATCAAACCCATGGCATATTCTGGCCAACTGTCTCTATCTTGAATTACATGCCATGTATTAGCACGGATGCACTTTTTTAGATTTTATCATTATCAAACACATATCGAGTTACATTTTACGAGTTTTGAACATAGATGGGTAACTGTTTTGATAAAAGGGAGATCCGTTTTATGAGAACCAAATACTCTGGGGAATGCGGTAGCAATCATAATTAAACTATTTTCTTCTGGCCAACACAATATACAGTTTATTTGCACATTTTTTTGCTTGAATACTGAGAATGCATGCTCCACTTATGATTTAACCAGACACACTGTCACTCCCCATGCAAATATACAATGTGCACCACAGTCAAACATACACACTGTAATTTATTGTGGTGATCAACATAACACTGAAACCTGTGTGAGAATTTGTATGTGTATGTGTATATGTGTGTATGTGTGTATGTGTGTGTGTGTGTGTGGGTGTGTGTGTGTGTGTATGTGTGTGTGTGTGTGTGTGTGTGTGTGTGTGGGTGTGTGTGTGTGTGTGTGTGAGAGAGATCAGTGTGTATTTATGTATTGGTGAGAGTGTTTATGTTTGAGTGCTTGTGTGTTTTTTTTTGTGGGTCCCCCTTAGGCAGTCTTATTTGTGACTTTGCATGTGTCTTACTTGTGTGGCTCTATGCATGCCAAATATTAAAACAATTTGTAGCATAGTAGATGAGAATAAAGAGTTTTGTTGCAATAAACACTGTGTGCGTGTCTGTGTGATTGTGTGCGTGACCTCTATCTGCATTCAGAGGAGAAAACAGTCAGACTGGACCCAAACTAGATAGAAATACATCCATTAGCCTATAGGTTGCAAAAACCTGTCGGATCAGAAATAATATCATTGATGACAAAATATTTAGAGAAGTAAAATTACATACTGAAAGTAACAACTACAGAAAAAGAGAGAGAGAGAAAAGAGGCCTAGCCTATGGCCTCTGGATTGGTGGATACATCTCGTTATTCAAATACATTTTTGAGTATTCTATGAGGGGTGTTGACGCCAACCGTCTGTATTCAATGGAGAGTGAGTTGCTTTGCTAGCCTCATAAATATGCATAGACTGGCTCGATTTTCAACAGGGACAACTACAATACAAAGTGTTTTTTCTCAGTTGCCGGAATGTCATGCATCACACTTATATCTGGAAACTCGTAACAACCTAAGCATTACACAACTTATATTAATCAAATAAACCTCACATATCAAAATAGCAAATCATTTTTATCGTAACTAATTTTGACACTCATTGCCCCCCATAAAAAAAAAACTCCCTCACTTGCTTAATTATTAATGATCTGCTTAACATTGACAGATTTGGGGCGAAATAAACCCTCTCAATTCACCCCTTCCTCTCTGCTATTAGCGAGAAAGGTATTTTGTTGGTGGAGAAAACATTTTGCGGATTTTAAGCAAATTTACAGCCATTCTACAAAGTTTGGCATGGAGCTGAGAGACAATTTTACAGTTTTAATTCATGCAATTCTATGCATTTTGCTATGGCTAATGCCATGTTCCTCTGATCAAAGATGATAACAAAACCAATAGGCATGTGTCCTGAATGCACGGTTTTTGATTCTCCCAGACTGTCTAGCTTTTATTTGATTGTTAGTTCTTAACTATGGTATTATAAAAAAATATACAGTACCAGTCAAAAGTTTGGACACACCTACTCATTCAAGGGTGAAGCTGGTTGAGAGAATGCTTAGAGTGTACAAAGCTGTCATCAAGGCAAAGGGTGGCTACTTTGAGGAATCTAATAAAATATATTTTATTTGTTTAACAATTTTTTGTTTACTGCATGATTCATCACCAAGCTAAGGATCCTGGGACTGAACACCTCCCTCTTCAACTGGATTCTGGACTTCCTGACGGGCCGCCCCCAGGTGGTAAGGGTAGGTCACAACACATCTGCCACGCTGATCCTCAACACTGGGAACCCTCAGGGTTGCGTGCTCAGTCCCCTCCTGTACTCCCTGTTCACCAATGACTGCACGGCCAGGCACGACTCCAACACCATCATTAAGTTTGCAGATGACACAACAGTGGTAGGCCTGATCACAGACAACGATGAGACAGCCTATACGGAGAGGTCAGAGACCTGGCAGTGTGATGCCAGGACAACAACCTCTCCCTTAACGTGATCAAGATGAAGGAGATTTTTGACTACAGGTAAAGCAGGACCGAGCACGCCCCCATTCTCATCGATGGGGATGTAGTGGAGCAGGTTTATAGCTTCAAGTTCCTTGGTGTCCACATCACCAACAAACTATAATGGTCCAAATACAACAAGACAGTCGTAAAGAGAGCACGAGAAAGCCAATTCCCCCTTAGGAGACTGAAAAGATTTGGCATGGGTCCCCAGATCCTCAAAAGGTTCTACAGCTGCAACATCGAGAGCATCCTGACTGGCTGCATCACTGCCTTGTACGGCAACTGCTCGGCCTCCGACCGTAAGCCACTACAGAGGGTAGTGTGTACGGCCCAGTACATCACTGGGGCCAAGCTTCCTGCCATCCAGGACCTCTATACCAGGTTGTGTCAGAGGAAGGCACTAAACATTGTCAAAGACTCCAGCCACCCCAGTCATAGACTGTTCTCTCTGCTACTGCATAGCGGTACCGGAGCGCCAAGTCTAGGTCCAAAAGGCTTCTCAACAGCCTTTTGGACCTAGTCTCTGTTTATCATCGATGCATAGTTACTTTAACTATACCTGTATGTACATATTACCTAAATTAGCCTGACTAACAGGTGCCACTGCACATTGACTCTGTACCGGTACCACCTGTATACCACCTGTATATATATATTTCAACTGCACTGTTGGTTAGGACTTGTAAGTAAGCATTTCACTGTAAGGTCTACACCTGTTGTATTCGTCGCACGTGACAAATAAACTTTGATTTGATTCCATATGTGTTATTTCAGTTTTGATGTCTTGTCTATTTTCTACAATGTAGAAAATAGTAAAAATAAAGTAAGCCCTGGACTGAGTAGGTGTGTCCACATTTTTTGACTGGTACTGTATATAGTTACATTTATTTTCAGCATGATTTCTATCTGGTTTTGGTAGTTTAAATTGACACTGAAACTGCTTTTTCATCCCGAAAATGACCACTTAAGACAACCTGCCTAAGGATTTTCTATACAGAAAAAACCCTGTAATTAGCTCCAATGACTGTAATGGCCTCCATTTTAAACGAATAGTTCGAGATTTTGGCAATAAAGCCATTTATCTACTTCCCTCATAGTCGGATAAACAGGAACAGCTAGGATACTAACTCCAGTCATTGCGCTAACGCTAATTAGCATTGGCTCGCAGAACTACCTCTAATTTTGTTTTTCTGTTGTAGATAGCGATACTCATAAAAAATTAAAATGTTCACATAAAATAAATCACCAACAATATTTTGCAACAAATAAATCACGGAACCACTGCAAGCCCCTGGCCTAGGTTACTAGTGACAAATACATGGGACCAAAGAGGCTGGAATGTTGAGCCAGGGCCAATCCTGGAACTTGTGCATTGAGGATAGACGTTAACCCTCCCCCGGGTGCACTGCAGACCAGACGCAGGCTCAAAACCAGAGGATTAGCTCGCAGTAAGAGGTCGATGATTACAGACAGTATGGGAGTCATGTTAATGATTAATGATGAGTTTTTCATAGACGTTTTCCATGTTGGAGCTCGCCAAGTTAAAAAATAAGTGAGTAAACACACTCCGAAGAGGTAACTGACATATTTTGTGAGTATAATTGTAATAGGGTGTGGACATCATTACTGTTTGCTAAACGACACATTTGGCAATGATTTGCTAGCTAGCAAGCTAGTCGCTCTAGCTTAGATCCCGTGGAGTTGAGTTTACTAAGGGTGCGTTGAACTGCGTTCATAATTCACTCTGGCTATCTACTCCGGGTTCAGAGAACGCTCGTCTGAGGGTGCGTTCGTAAATTGCCTCCAGTGTGTCAGTGTGCTCTGGGTCGTTCATAAATTCAGAGCGTTGTCAGATTGTATGTTTGTAAATTCAGAGCGTGTCGCTCTCGGAGCGTTCAGAGCGCACACACTGGACGCTCTGACAGAGGAGAATGGCTGGAAACCCTAGCTACATACGGATAAGGGTTTTCGAGAGCTAGAAAGCAGTTTAGTTAGCTAACATTAACGCTAATCTATTACAGCTTGCTTGCTAGTTAGCTTCAAGCTTCGTATGTTGTTAGCTAGCTAGATAGCTATTCTGCAGATAATGTTATTTATCTAAATGTTAACAAGTTAATCAGCTTTGTAACAATGAATTCTACAAGTTTGAACGAGTTCTGTGTGTTCTTCATCTATCGTCCAAATGGGATCTATACTAGTTAGTAGCTACTGACGTTTAATAACTCTGGGTAAGAACACTATAACATGGCAATTGGACGTCAGTTATGTCCCACATCTAACTATTTAACCAGCCTTCATTTTAAAGGATAGCTACACCAATAGCTGTATTTTTCCTGGACAGTCTCATCCCTTTTGCAACAGAACCATAAACAACAACCTATACAGATGGTTTACAGTTTTACTTTTTCTTTTGAAGGATGGAAGAAGTTGAGGACTGTGAAGTTTTGGATTCTCTGACATTGCTGGATCCTGTATTATAGTGTTCATGATGAGACCAGTCTGCTCTCCTAGACATTGACTCAAGCTGTCCAAGGCCTGATGTGCCCATGAAGCCATTGTTTCAGCGCAGGCTTCAGAAGCTGAGGGACTAAAGGACTAGCCTATAGCCTTTGTCCTGTTCCTGGACTTCTCCTCTACAGCCCTTCACCAGTCCTCCCTGTTCCCTGCCATATCCCCTCAGCACTCCACTGCACCAGAGCCCCGGCCTCACCTGCTGACAACATGGGCTGGTTCCTCCTCCCCTTTGATAACATGCTGTGTATGGTCCTTGGCGTATCCTTCACTGTGGGATTCACCTCGATGCTAGTCATAGTCGTGCCGGCCATCCTTGGCATGTCCATTGGAATCCGCAGACTGTACATGAAGAGCCTTCTCAAGGTCTTTGAGGTGAGTTCGCTTCACATTGTCACAATGGGCCCGATTCTGACGAGTTAACTGCGTAAATGGAACTTAATTCCCTTTTTATGCACTTTCCTCTATATGTGTATTCTGACCTTATTAAGCATGAGAATAGGTGTGTCTACAGATACAGCATCTACTTCATTTTTTCTGATAGAAATAACACCATTCTCCATGCACTGTAATTTACATCTTGATAAGGCAAATGAGTAATTCATTTGGATAAGGGCATTGTAAATCTAAATGACACTTGTTTCAGATCAATTTTTACCTTTGAGACCAGTCATATGGCAGCAAGCTGAAGCATAGCAACATATCAACTTTCCCACAGTAAAGTTTATGAAATGCTGTGCCATTATACAGAATAAAAATGATACAGCCTTTTAATTTGCAAGGATGGGCACTCTCAAACGTCTTAATTATAGCTTACCCCGACTTTCTCTGTTTCCTATTTCTATCATGCAAAATATTAGCCACTATCAGTATCGACCGTCAGTAGGCCTAATAACCACACATATTCAACTGCCAATTTACTGTTAGTTCCCTTCAGTTGGTATAGCTTACATTATCCACTCCATTTAATTACATTGTTTTTGTTTACCTTCATTTGTTTCCTCTAAACGCCGGCACTGCCCTGTGGTTATTGCTGGCGGTCATTAGTAACAGTTGATCATAAAAAAAAAAGGACATGTAGGCTAATTAAATCGGCATGAAGCGGTGCGCATGCCAAGCTGTAACATTTTGAACCCGACGCACGGAGCAGTACTTGGCTGTGTCGTCACACAGTTCCATTGTTAGTGCAGGCAATAGACAAGGGTATAGCCAACTATTGTACACTATTCTTCCTATTATAATTCTATCTACAATAATCTTCCAACATTACCAGGGGTTGAAGAACTGAATGTGGCAATTTTCCGAATGAATTTCGTGCGTAAAGGCTCTCCAAACCAATTTTTTTTAATGATTCATAAATACTTTTCTAAACCTAAATAATCTACCAATTGGTGATGAAACAGAGACGAATATGCATATATTTAGATGGCTTTCTTTCATTGATCCCTAATAGTCAGAACCCGCTCTCTCAATATATATTCTAGTGAGTCTGTAGACAAAATTCGAACTAAAAGTTACACTGTATTTAAAGGGACGGCTTAAGATAAAAGTACTGAAAACCCTATTGAATGAAAAACTCCACAAGAAAATCTGTTGGCCAGAAAGTGGGAGGGTTTTCAGTAGTTGAATGAAATGTATTCAGAGCTCGCAAGAGAGCGTTACGCATCTGAATAAGATAAGTCTGAATACCAAATACTGAGAAGTGCGTAGGAATGGCATGAATTCCTAAGTCCGAATCGGCCCTTAGTGAATGCCTGCTTCGAGATGCTTTGTTTTACTTTGTTAGGCGACTTGCATACTCTAACTCTGGAAAGGGGATGACACAATTACTACGTATTTATGTATGAACGTGAACTATGCCTATATTTTGAATTAGCTTAGCAGTATGGGTCGTTCATCTAAGGCCAGTCTCAATTTAGACTAGCTGCCCTTATTCCACCCCAGGCTGTCTGATCTGCTCTGTGGAGAGAGCAGTCACTTCAGCTTGGCTCTTTTTTTTTTTTTCTAATGTGTTCAGTCAACTTCACTGAGAATAAATGGTGCTATGGACATTGTTCTGTGGACCAATTCATATAATGTTCTTTGCCATTCATTAAAAGTGAGCACATGAGAGACCACTAATCTCAGTGGATTTGTCAAATTTGTTTGTGTGGTCTTTGCTTCTCCCCTTACCACATGACATTTGACATCAACCTGTTGCATCTGTCAGGGGCCTGTCACATTAGCCTAGCTGCATTGCACTTTCAAATGACTAGGGATTTCATATTTACAGTATTATTATAATCTACACATTCAAATAAAGGATGGAGGTTATTTTCAAGGAAATCATGAGTGAATTAGGCAAATGGTTTAGGAAGGGATATACAGTAGAGGTCTTCACGGGTCCACCGAACCTGAATACTCGACCCGGGACCGGAGCAGGTCCAAATTATATGTAACCACAGCTGATAGACCTGACTGGACCCGACCACTTCTGGTTCGGATCTGATTGTTCTCCGGTCCATTCGGGTCCTCCTTTTTCATTAAAGGATCGGGTTGGTTTGGGTCCGGGTCCCGGAGAGGTAAACTGATCTGTAATATGTGGTCTGTGGTTATGTATATAACATGCAGTGAAGTGGTCTTTGCAGATGGCCGTCATTGTAAATAAGAATTTGTTCTCAACTGACTTGCCTAGTTAAATAAAGGTTAAATTAAATGTTTACATTAAGGGAGCCACAAATAGTGGAGTTGGCCAACTTGAAGCAGAGCTATGTTGATTGCTAATTGCTGACCCATAAAAGACACATTGAACATCTTTTGTGGTCATACAGTGCTGTGGGCTGTATTCACTACAGTCTCACCCTCAGGGGAAACCACATGCCCCCCCAAATACTCCAGACTGCCTGTTTCATGCTCATGGCCATGTCTAAGATAGCTGTTATGTTCCTATTACTCTGTGGACCTGCATACTCTTTGACAGTTGTACCACGTGATGTAGTCGTGTTAGGTCAGGCTAACATTATAATTTATGAGATACAGTCTGGTCTAAAAGACTATCTGTGATGCAACTTCAAGCTTATGAATGATGATATAATGGCACAGGGGAATGATTGCTTCTCATCAAATGAAAAGAACTATGAATATACATGTGATAAGCTGTAGAATATGGCTTAAAAATACCTTTGGGATAGAATTCATGGCTTAAAGAAAGTTTATGACTAATGTATGATACCCCCTCTTTTTAGTGGGCTACTCTGCGGATGGAGAGAGGCGCAAAGGAGAAGAATCAACATCTTTATAAACCCTACAGCAATGGTACGACCTTTCAATGTACACCCCCGGTCAAAAGTTTGGACTATCACTCATTCAAGGGTTTTTCTTTATTTGCACAATTTTTTACATTGTAGAATAAAAGTGAAGACATCAAAACTATGACATAACACATATGGAATCATGTAGTAACCAAAAAAATGCCAAGAGTGTGCAAAGCTGTCATCAAGGCAAAGGGTGGCTATTTTGAAGAATCTCAAATATACAATATATTTTGATTTAACGCTTTTGGGTACCACATGATTCCGTATGTGTTATGTCATAGTTTTGATGTCTTCAATTTTATTCTACAATGTAAAAAATTGTGCAAATAAAGAAAAACCCTTGAATGAGTAATATTCCAAACTTTTGACCGGGGGTGTACATCGCTCACTTATGGGAATGGCAATGTCTCTCATTTTTCATTAACTCTCTCCCTCCCTCTCTGCCTCAGGTATCATAGCTAAAGAGCCGTCCTCTTTGGAGCAGGAGATCCAGGAGCTCCGGGCCAGAGGCACCACTCTGAGCTCTGAGCCTGAGTTTGAGATGGCGGACATCATGTATTTCTGCCGGCGGGGGGTAGAGAGTATCGTGGATGACGAGGTGACCAAGCGCTTTTCTGCTCAGGAGCTGGAGTCCTGGAACCTGCTGACCCGCAGCAACTACAACTTCCACCACGTCAGCCTGCGGCTCAGCGTGCTCTGGGGACTGGGTCTCTTCATCCGCTATGGCTTCCTGCTGCCACTCAGGTCAGAGGTCAGGGGTCATGGTCAGCATCTAAGGCAGGAAACTTCTTTGCCAGTTAAACGCCAGGAGGAGCTGCTGTGGGCGTCAAGTCTACAAATTTGATTTATGAGAATCATGTGGTTATTTAGCATAATTTTACGTGTTTTTTGCACATCGCAACATATGTTGTCAACTAAATTGATGTGTGGTGGACTGACTGAAGTTCTGTTTTGTGTTCTACAGGGTTACTCTGGCAGCGTCTGGTATTGGTCTGCTTGTGGTCTTGACTACCATAGTGGGCTTCTTACCAAGTGGCTGGTACATTTCCACCAACATACCCTCAGAATACACATAAACTTACAGTACCTCATCTACAAGAAGATTATGTGTTGGTGAAAGGCTTATTGTCAGTGTCGATCTCCTCAGTTTAAGGACATACCTCAGTGAGAAGATTCATCTGATGTCTTATCGCATCTGTGTCAGATCCCTCACTGCCATCATCACCTACCACAACAGGTACTGTATACCAACCAAATACTCACTGGCTAGTGTCCACAACATCAGCTCAGACAACAGAGACACAAACGTACTGTATTTTGTCACAGCTTTCTACCCATTTAGTGACTCACCACCCTAGCTTGTACAGAGCTCAAAGCCAGCCTTACAGTGCCTTCAGAAAGTATTCATACCCCTTGACTTATTCCACATTTTGTGTTACAGCCTGAATTCAAAATTGATTACATAATTGTTTTTTTTCTCACTCATCTACACACAATACCCCATAATGACAGAAAAGCATAAGTATTAGCATAAGTATTCACACCCCTGAGTCAATACTTTGTAGAAGCCTTTGGCAGCGATTACAGCTTTGAGTTGTCTTTGTTATGTCTGTATCAGCTTTGGGGATTTTCTCTCATTCTTCCTTGCAGATTTTCTCAAGCTCTTAAATTAGATGGAGAGTGGCGGTGAACATAAATCTTCAAATCTTTCCACAGATTTTAAATGGGATTCAGGTCTGTTGGAAAGTAAATCTGTCCTGTCTTCAATTTCCCCTTGGGGTTCTAGATAGATAGATAGGTACTTTATTGATCCCTGAGGGGAAATTTCTTCGTCAAGCAGCTACAAAAAAACACAGGACAGGTGCAAAAAGCCAGAACGAAATACACAAAAGACCGATACACGATACATAAAGTATAAAAATACAAGAAGTCTGGATTGCAAAAAGCTATAAAAAGGCATTGCATAGTATGGATGAATATGTACACTATACATTGTTACAGTGTTAGGTGAAAAAATTATTAAAATATTGCAGTTGATATAGATGAATAAGTAATATTTGCATGATTTAACTATACTATACAGGTCGATGGCAGAGAAAATACTTAAATAGCTAAATGTGCATATGATATAATTTAGGGTAATAATAATAATTCCCTTAAAATACAGTCCTTAGTACAGGGTTAAAATTACAGATAAATGGACATATTGCACATTCGATATAATAAAAGCAATTAAAAAAAGATACAACTGGCAGGATACTAATATGCAGTCCTGAGTGAATGACTACGTAAGTTCAGTCCAAGAATTACTTACAATATTGCACGTGATATGATATAGCAACTGTACATGAATATGTATAAACAGTCCTGAATGAATGAGTGATTACAGACCAGAGAGTTACTCACGGATGGATGCCTAATTGTTAAACTAGGTCCTAACACCCCAACAGTTCCAGGTCTATGTTGCCGACGGCACGGCACCCTGGTGAGGCATTAAATAGTCTAATAGCCGCCGGCAGGAAAGACCTCCTGTACCGCTATCTGGCACACCATGGTGGGATCAGTCTGTGTCTGAAAGTGCTCCTCTGCATCATAACCATGGCATGCAGGGGGTGGGTTACGTTGTCCATGATGGCCAGCAGTTTGGCCAGGATCCTTCTCTCCGCCACCTCCTCTAGAGTATTAAGGCTAATCAGAGCTAGCCTTCCTGATCAGTTTATTTACCCGAGAAGCATCACCAGCCTTTATGTTGGCGCCCCAGCACACCATTGCAAAAAGTAGTTTACTGCACACTTTGAAGGACCTAAGCCTCTTCAGAAAGTAGAGTCGGCTCTGGCCCTTTTTGTACAGGGCCCCGGTGTTACCAGCCCATTCCAGCCTGCTGTCCATTTGGACTCCCAGGAACTTGTATGAACCAACCATTTCCAAATCCATCCCCTGTATAGGGACTGCAGTCGGTTGGGCCTTGGTTCTCCTGGAGTCCACCACCATCTCCTTTGTTTTGCTGATGTTGAGCTGAAGGTGGTTTTGCTCACACCACACCACAAAGTCATTGATTGTGCTCCTGTACTCCTCCTCAGACTTCAGTTATATCTGAAGTCTGAGGTGTAAACGGTGAACAGGAAGGGGGACAGGACCGTTCCCTGGGGGGCCCCTGTATTTCTCTTATGCTCATGAGTCTTTCATGTGGCTTATTGCAAACTCCATGCGTGCTGTCATGTACCTTTTTTGTCAGGAGTGGCTTCCGTCTAGCGACTCTCCCATAAAGCCCTGATTGGTGAAGTGCTGTAGACACTGTTGTCGTCCTGGCAGGTTCTCCCATCTCAGCCAAGGAACTCTGCAGTTCTGTCAGAGTGGTCATTGGTTTCTTGGTCACTTCCCTGACCAAGGTTCTTCTTGCCCGTTTGCTCAGTTTGGTCGTACGGCCAGCTCTAGGCAGAGTCTGGGTAGTTCCAAATTCTTTTCAATTTCCCAATAATGGAGACCACTGTGCTATTGGAAACTTTCATCGCTCTAGAAATTGCTTTATACCCTTCCCCAGATATACAGTACCAGTCAAAAGTTTGGACACACCTACTCATTCATGGGTTTCTTTATTTTGACTATTTTCTACATTTAGAATAATAGTGAAGACATTAAAACTATGAAATGGAATCTATTTTTTTTTATACATTATATTTTAGGTTCTTCAAAGTAGCCACCCTTTGCCTTGATGACAGCTTTGCACACTCTTGGCATTCTCTCAACCAGCTTAATGAGGAATGCTTTTCCAAAAGTCTGTCTTGAAAGAGTTCCCACATATGCTGAGCACTTGTTGGCTTCTTTTCCTTTTACTCTGCGGTCCAACTCATCCCAAACCATCTCAATTGGGTTGAGGTCAGGTGATTGTGTAGGCCAGGTCATCTAATGTAGCTCCATCACTCTCCTTCGTCAAATAGCCCTTACACAGCCTGGAGGTGTGTTTAGGGTCATTGTCTTGTTGGGAAAAAAACATGATAGTCCCACTAAGTGCAAACCAGATGGGATGGGGTATCGCTGCAGAATGCTGTGGTGCTGGTTAAGTGTGCCTTGAATTAAAAAAAAATCATGACAGTGTCATCAGCAAAGCACCCCCACACCATCACACCTCCTCCTCCATGCTTCACAGTGGGAATCACACATGTGGAGATCATCTGTTCACCTACTCTGCGTATCACAAAGACACGGTGGTTGGAACCAAACATCTCAAATTTTGACTCATCAGACCAAGGGACAGATTTCCACCGGTCTAATGTCCATTGCTCGTGTTTCTTGGCCCAAGCAAGTCTCTTCTTCTTATTGGTGTCCTTTAGTAGTGGTTTCTTTGCAGCAATTCGACCATGAAGGCCTGATTCACGCAGTCTCCTCTGAACAGTTGATGTTGAGATGTATCTGTTACTTGAACCCTGTAGCGTTTATTTGGGCTGCAATCTGATGTGCAGTTAACTCTAATGAACTTATCCTCTGCAGCAGATGTAACTCTGGGTCTTCCTTTCCTCTGGGAGTCCTCATGATCGACTGACCTTCATGTCTTAAAGTAATGATGGACTGTCATTTCTCTTTGCTTATTTGAGCTGTTCTTGCCATAATATGGACTTGGTCTTTTACCAAATAGGACTATATTCTGTATACCACCCCTACTTTGTCACAACACAACTGATTGGCTCAAACGCATTAAGAAGGCACACATGTTAATCTAAATGCATTACTGGTGACTACCTCATGAAGCTGGTTGAGAGAGTGCCAAGAGTGTGCAAAGCTGTCATCAAGGCAAAGGGTGGCTATTTTGAAGAATCTAAAATATAAAATACACTTAACACTTTTTTTTGTTACTACCAGATTCCATATGTGTTATGTCATAGTTTTGATGTCTTCACTTTTATTCTACAATGTAGAAAATAGTATTAATAGTAGGTGCATCTCTGGGATCTATGGACAGTTCCTTGGACTTCATGGTATAGTTTCTGCTCTGACATGTCAAATGTGGTACCTAATATAGACCGGTGTGTATCTTTCTAAATCATGTCCAAACAATTGAATTGGCCACATGTGGACTCCAATCAAGTTGTAGAGACATCTCAAGGATGATCAAAGGAAATTGTAAGCACCTGAGCTAAACTTGGAGTGTCGTAGCGAAGTGTTGTGAATAGTTTATTTCATTTTCAATAAATTAGCAAAAATCTCTGTTTTCACTGTCATTATGGTGTATTGTGTGTGTGTATATGGGTGAGAAAAAATAAATGTAATCCAGTTTGAATTCAGGCTGTAGCAGAACATGTGAAATAAGTCAATGGGTAAGAATATGTCAATTAGGGTGGCACACACTGGTTGTTGTAGTTTTACGAGAAAGGCTGTTTTGTTAATGTGTCTCATTCAGTCGTTTCTTTGCTCTGCCCACAGTGAGAACAAACCAAAGAATGGAGGCATCTGTGTGGCCAATCACACAACTCCCATTGATGTCATCATCCTGGCCAATGATGGCTGCTATTCTATGGTACTGTATGTAAATCCTAGTGTGTAACAGTAAGCATTGTGTGTCTATTTAAATCTGTCTGTGTGCATCTCTGCATGTGTAGTATGGAATGTGTGGGGCATTTTGGAGACAGATGTATAACCCATTGTTTGCCAAGATGTTTATTTAGTCTTCACTTCCTCTCTCAGGTTGGCCAGATCCATGGTGGTCTGATCGGGGTAGTCCAGAGAGCCATGGTGAAATCCAGCCCCCACATCTGGTTTGAGAGATCTGAAGTCAAAGACCGCCACCTTGTGGCCAAAAGGTAATACTGCAGCTTCATGTTGAGAAACCATACTTTCCTTCCATGTCAGACTGTTGTCGAAGGCAGTGTTTCCCAACCCTGGTCCTCCAGTAGCCCCAACAGTACACATTTTTTATGTGTAACCCTAGACAAGCACACCTGATTCAACTTGTCAATGAATCATCAAGCCTTCAACGCTCTCCGTAGCCGATGTGAGTAAGCCCTTTAAACAGGTCAACATTCACAGGGCCAGACGGATTACCAGGACGTGTACTCCGAGCATTCACTGACCAACTGGCAAGTGTCTTCACTGACATTTTCAACATGTCCCTGATTGAGTCTGTAATACCAACATGTTTCAAGCAGACCCCCATAGCCTCTGTGCCCAAGAATACCAAGGTAACCTGCCTAAATGAAATGAATACCGTAGCCTTGAAAGGCTGGTCATGGCTCACATCAAAACCATTATCCCAGAAATCCTAGACCCACTCCAAAAGGAACACCTACAGTTGAAGTCAGAAGTTTACAAACACCTTAGCCAAATACATTTAAACTCAGTTTTTCACAGTTCCTGACATTTAATCCTATTAAAAATCCCCTGTTTTAGGTCAGTTAGGATCACCACTTTATTTTAAGAATGTGAAATGTCAGAATAATAGTAGAGAATTATAGAGAATTATTTATTTCAGGTTTTATTTCTTTCATGTTCCCAGTGGGTCAGAAGTTTACATACACTCAATTAGTATTTGGTAGCATTACCTTTAAATTGTTTAACTTGGGTCAAATGTATCGGGTAGCCTTCCACAAGCTTCCCACAATAACTTGGGTGATTTTGGCCCATTCCTCCTGACAGAACTGGTGTAACTGAGTCAGGTTTTTAGGCCTCCTTGCTTGCACACACTTTTTCAGTTCTGCCCACAAATATTCTATAGGATTGAGGTCAGGGCTTTGTGATGGCCACTCCAATACCTTGACTTTGTTGTCCTTAAGCCATTTTGCCACAACTTTGGAAGTATGCTTGGGGTCATTGTCCATTTGGAAGACCCATTTGCGACCAAGCTTTAACTTCCTGACTGATGTCTTGAGATGTTGCTTCAATATGTCCACATAATTTTCCTTCCTCATGATGCCATCTATTTTGTGAAGTGCAGCAGTCCCTCCTGCAGCAAAGCACCCCCACAACATGATGCTGCCACACCCGTGCTTCACGGTTGGGATGGTGTTCTTCGGCTTGCAAGCCTCCCCCTTTTTCCTCCAAACATAATGATGGTCATTATGGCCAAACAGTTCTATTTTATTTCATCAGACCAGAGGACATTTCTCCAAAAAGTATGATATTTGTCCCCATGTGCAGTTGCAAACCGTAGTCTGGCTTTTTTATGGCGGTTTTGGAGCAGTGGCTTCTTCCTTGCTGAGCGGCCTTTCAGGTACTTTTGTACCTGTTTCCTCCAGCATCTTCACAAGTTCCTTTGCTGTTGTTCTGGGACTGATTTTGCACTTTTCGCACCAAAGTATGTTCATCTCCAGGAGACAGAATGCGTCTCCTTCCTGAGCGGTAAGATGGCTGCATGGTCCCATAGTTTTTATACTTGCGTACTATTGTTTGTACAGATGAACGTGGTACCTTCAGGCGTTTGGAAATTGTTCCAAAGGATGAACCAGACTTGTGGAGGTCTACAATTGTTTTTCTGAGGTCTTGGCTGATTTCTTTTGATTTTCCCATGATGTCGAGCAAAGAGGCACTGAGGTTGAAGGTAGGCCTCGAAATATATCCACAGGTATACCGCCAATTGACTCAAATGATGTCAATTAGCCTATCAGAAGCTTCTAAAGCCATAACATAATTTTCTGGAATTTTCCAAGATGTTTAAAGGCACAGGCAACTTAGTGTATGTTAACGTCTGACCCACTGGAATTGTGATATAGTGAATTATAAGTGAAATAATCTGTCTGTAAACAATTGTTGTAAGAATTACTTGTGTCGTGCACAAAGTAGATGTCTTAACCGACTTGCCAAAACTATAGTTTGTTTACATGAAATCTGTGGAGTGGTTGAAAAATGAGTTTTAATGACTTCAACCTAAGTGTATGTAAACTTCCAACTTCAACTGTATGTGAGAATGCTATTCATTGACTACAGCTCAGCCTTCAACACCATAGTGCCCTCAAAGCTCATCACTAAGCTAAGGACCCTGGGACTGAACACCTCCCTCTGCAACTGGATCCTGGACTTCCTGACGGGCCGCCCCCAGGTGGTAAGGGTAGGTAACAACACATCCGCCACGCTGATCCTCAACACAGGGGCCCCTCAGGGGTGCGTGCTCAGTCCCCTCCTGTACTCCCTGTTCACTCATGACTGCATGGCCAGGCACGACTCCCAACACCATCAAGTTTGCCGATGACACAACAGTGGTAGGCCTGATCACCGACAACGATGAGACAGCCTATACGGAGAGGTCAGAGACCTGGCAGTGTGGTGCCAGGACAACAACCTCTCCCTCAAGGTGATTTGGCATGGGTCCTCAGATCCTCAAAAGGTTCTACAGCTGCACCATCGAGAGCATCCTGACTGCTTGCATCACTGTCTGGTATAGCAACTGCTCGGCCTCCGACTGCAAGGCACTACAGAGGGTAGTCCGTAAGGCCCAGTACATCACTGGGGCCAAGCTTCCTGCCATCCAAGACCTCTATACTAGGCGGTGTCAGAGGAAGGCCCTAAAAATTGCCAAAGACTCCAGTCACCCTAGTCATAGACTGTTCTCTCTGCTGCCGCACGGCAAGCGGTACCTGAGTGCCAAGTCTAGGTCCAAAAGGCTTCTTAACAGCATCTACCCGCAAGCCATAAGACTCCTGAACAGCTAATCAAAGGGCCACCAGACCCCTCTTTTACGCTGCTGCTACTCTGTTTATCTATGCATAGTCACTTTAACTCTACCTACATGTGCATATTGCCTCAATTACCTCGAATAACCGGTGCCCCCTTCACATTGACTCTGTACCGGTACTTCCTGTATATAACCTCGCTATTGTTATTTTACTGCTGCTGTTTAATTATTTGTTACTTGTATTTTCAATTTTTTTCTTAAATTCTTAAAGCATTCTTGGTTAAGGGCTTGTAGGTAAGCATTTCACTGAGGTCTAAACCTGTTGTATTCGGCGCATGTGACAGATACAATTTCATTTGAAGGAGGTGTTTGTCCAGGGCTGCAACAAAAATGTGTACTGTTGGGGTTGCTCAAGGACCAGGGTTGGGAAACACTGGGCTAAGGGCATTTAAAAAGCAGCGAATCACTTTTGGCACGGTCTTATGTGGTGAAGATATTTATATTATTAGTAGCGCTGTGACAGTCATGGAATTCTGGATGATGTTTTTTTTTTCATGGCGGTTTTCATCCATAACCATCGTTTATACGGTAATACTGTCATTTTCCCAGCCCTAATTATTCATGTTAGTACGGTAATACTGTCATTTTCCCAGCCCTAATTATTCATGGTAATACTGTCATTTTCCCAACCCTAATTATTCATGTTAGTACGGTAATACTGTCATTTTCCCAGCCCTAATTATTCATGGTAATACTGTCATTTTCCCAACCCTAATTATTCATGTTAATACGGTAATACTGTAATTTTCCCAGCCTTAATTATTCATGTTATTTACACAGTGCTTTATTTTATCTTTCCAGGCTTAGCAATCATGTAGCAGATAAAACAAAACACCCCATCCTCATCTTCCCAGAGGGTTAGTATGAAAACGGACCCTTTTCTGATGGATCGAGTGCTGCTCAAATAGAGATGAGCTAAGGCAACTAATGAAGGCTGTAATGATGACTGAAGGTTCACCCTGTGTCGGCTCTGTGTGTAATGCAACGGCGTGACAACGTGTTTCTCACTCAGGCACCTGCATCAACAATACCTCAGTGATGATGTTCAAAAAGGGCAGCTTTGAGATAGGCTGCACTGTCTACCCTGTGGCCATTAAGGTAGTCTCTCCCTCTCTCTCTACCCCTCTACCACCGCTTTATCTATCATTCTCTCTCGACCACCTAACCCCGCTCCCTCTCCCTCTTGCTCCCTTTGACCTCGCCCTGTGTCTCTGTGACAGTATGACCCTAGGTTTGGCGACGCGTTCTGGAACAGCAGTAAGTTTGGGATGGTCAACTACCTACTGAGGACGATGAGCAGCTGGGCCATCGTCTGCAGTGTCTGGTACCTGCCACCTATGAGCAGAGAGGTGTGGCCTTTCATTTGGTTTAGCCCAGCAACGTTGTTATTATTGATTTGTAGAATGCAGTTATAAAAAAGGTATTCCTCTAAGGGCTAGACCTAAATCGTCCTGACAGTGATAAGTTTAAAACATGGAGTCTCCGTACCAGGATGGAGTTAACTGTTTGACTGAGTCATATCTGTGGTTGTCTGCGTAGGAGGGAGAGGATGCAGTGCACTTTGCCAACAGAGTAAAAGCAGCCATCGCTACGCAGGGAGGACTGGTGGACCTGCTCTGGTAAGTTTCAGTGAATACGGATTCACACACATCACACACACACACATCTAGCACGATTCCTAGCTACAGTTGAAGTCGGAAGTTTTACATACACACATTTAAACTCAGTTTTTCACAGTTCCTGACATTTAATCCTAGAATTAATTCTATGTCTTAGGTCAGTTAGGATCACCACTTTATTTTAAGAATGTGAAATGTCAGAATAATAGTAGAAAATTATTTATTTATTTCATCACATTCCCAGTGGGTCAGAAGTTTACATACACTCAATTAGTATTTGGTAGCATTGCCTTTAAATTGTTTAACTTGGGTCAAACGTTTCGGGTAGCCTTCCACAAGCTTCCCACAAAAGGTTGGGTGAATTATGGCCCATTCCTCCTGATAGAACGGGTGTAACTGAGTCAGGTTTGTAGGCCTCCTTGCTCGCACATGCTTTTTAAGTTCTGCCCACACATTTTCTATAGGATTGAGGTCAGGGCTTTGTGATGGCCACTCCAATACCTTGACTTTGTTGTCTTAAGCCATTTTTCCACAACTTTGGAATTATGCTTGGGGTCATTGTCCATTTGGAAGACCCATTTGCGACCAAGCTTTAACTTCCTGACTGATGTCTTGAGATGTTGATGTTCAATATGTCCACATAATTTTTCTTCCTCATGATGCCATCTTTTTTGTGAAGTGCACCAGTCCCTCCTGCAGCAAAGCACCCCCACAACATGATGCTGCCACCCCCGTGCTTCACGGTTGGGATGGTGTCCTTCGGCTTGCAAGCCTCCCCCTTTTTCCTCCAAACATAACGTTGGCCAAACAGTTCTATTTTATTTCATCAGACCAGAGGACATTTCTCCAAAAAGTATATTTGTCCCCATGTGCAGTTGCAAACCGTAGTCTGGTTTTGGAGTAGTGGCTTCGTCCTTGCTGGGCGGCCTTTCAGGATTTGTCGATATAGGACTCGTTTTACTGTGGATATAGATACTTTTGTACCTGTTTCCTCCAGCATTTTCACAAGTTCCTTTGCTGTTGTTCTGGGATTGATTTGCACTTTTCGCACCAAAGTACGTTCATCTCTAGGAGACAGAGCGCGTCTCCTTCCTGAGCGGTATGACGGCTGTGTGGTCCCATGGTGTTTATACTTGCGTACTATTGTTTGTACAGATGAACGTGGTACCTTCAGGCGTTTGGAAATCGCACCCAAGTATGAACCAGATTTGTGGAGGTCTAAAAAAATAATATTCTGAGGTCTTGGCTGATTTCTTTTGATTTTCCCATGATGTCGAGCAAAGAGGCAGTGAGTTTGAAGGTAGGCCATGAAATACATCCACAGGTACACCTCCAATTGACGTCAATTAGCCTATCAGAAGCTTCTAAAGCCATGACATCATTTTCTGGAATTTTCCAAGCTGTTTAGAGGCATAGTCAAGTTAGTGTATGTAAACTTCTGACCTACTGGAATTGTGATCTAGTGAATTATAAGTGAAATAATCTGTCTGTAAACAATTGTTGTAAGAATTACTTGTGTCATGCACAAAGTAGATGTCCTAATCAACTTGCCAAAACTATAGATTGTTTACATGAAATCTGTGGAGGGGTTGAAAAATGAGTTTTAATGACTTCAACCTAAGTGTATGTAAACTTCCGACTTCAACTGTATGTGTTTATCATGGTGTGTACATTCTTGCAGGTGTACATGTGTCTAGGGTTGTACAAAACTGCTCTTCCCTGTGTTTATCTGTCTGCTCTAAGGGATGGAGGGCTGAAGCGAAGGAAGGTGAACAACACTTTCAAAGAGGAGCAGCAGAAGTTGTACAGCAAGGTGCTGGTTGGAGACCAGGAGGACCAAAATGAAGACAGACCACTGGACGACTACACACTCCGACTACTGGAAGACTGCTCTCTGAGACTACAAGAAGACTGCACACCTAGACCACAGACAGAGGAAGAAGGGGTGAGAGACCAGGAAGACAAAAGTGAAGACCGACTAATGGAAGGCCGCACACTCAGACGACAAGAAGAAGAAGAAGAGGAGGAGAGAGGCTCAGAGACCCCAATGAAGGACCAATGAGGTTGGGGCTTCCATTCCTACCAGGTTAAGTGTCAGCGGAGCCGCACTCTGTCTTGGTGAGGCACTAGACCAGAGGACTTATTGGACTGGAAGCCTTAAAGTCATTTCAATAACAATGAACTACTCTGAGAACATTTTCTACAGGCTGTAAGCCACATACTTTTGAGTTAGTGCTGCACTATGCACAGTCATTTTATGAATGTTAACTCTTTTAATACTATATTTATCTTTAATGTTTTAATATATTTTTTTCTTTGTACTTATGCAATTTTGACCAGTATATTTGGGTCGTTCCACCAATAGAGTGCCTTTTGGGTAGTGTAATTAGGTCTCCAATTTATTTATGTCCTTAATTTCACCTTATTTAAAAAAGTAATAATCATAAAGAGAACATGTTAAACATAATAAAAACATGTTTTCCTACCTCAAGGTTAAATTAAGAGCGAGAGGTTTGGCACTCTGCCAATTTAAAAGATTTTCCTGTGTTTTATATATATTTCCACAGGTTGGAATAATATTGTGAAAATGTAGATGATGCCCTTTTAGTGTAAGCTGTTTGAAACGACTGCCTGAAATTTTCGCCTGTTTCGGTGTGACCTCACCATACAGTAAATTAATAGTCCAATAAGAGAGTGCCAAACCTCTGCCAATAACAGATCATTTTCACTTTTCCCCTCCTCACTCAGACTACTCCCAGACAATCCTAGCAAAATTCTTGCTTGCGAAATTGCCCTTTGCTAAGAAGCTATTCTTGTTTGTATCCAATTAAAATGGTAAAAAATTATCACAGTAAGGTTACCCAGAACGTATTGGATATTGAGATAACAAAAACAGCTGCATTGGACCTTTTTTAAAGTAACAGGGTTGATGTAACAGGGTTGAAGTTTTCATCATAACTCCCCTTCTGATAGGGAGAATGGAAACTTGTGTGCAATAGGTAGGGGCAATTGAATGCAAGCTTTACCCCCCAAAAAGGTATTGTTAAAAAATGTATACCCTATCTATTTATAGGTAACACTGTTTTCCACCACACAACACCAGAAAATGACCAAACAGCTTTTACACTCTGATTAGATGTTCATAATTTCTTTCGAAAAAATACTTTAAAAAAAGGAATTGTTTAAAATTAGTTTCATTATTGTAACAGGGTGGCCCCTAAAATGAGGGACAAATGTAAATTACTCACTTATTGCGTGACCTAAATACTAATTTTCAGAAATGACTGTCTAAGAAATAAAATAACTAGGGCTTTACAATGATGTAGAAATTGTTTGGGTTAAGTGGGTTTAAAATCATACTAGAAGTCTTAAACATGAGGAGGGACATGTCAAAATGCAAGTCTTTTATTTATATAAAAAATCTGTCCATTTTTCATGAGGTCTATGTTAAATGGCACTTACTTTAAAATAACAGGCTTTTCAATATTGGTGTACAATTACTACTTCAAATATCAAAGGGATGCAAAAGGCCCTCTATTCGTGGAAGATCCATTTATGCATATTGTGAAAACAGGAGGAAAGGTTACAAAGCAACAGCAGATAAAAGATGCAGATAATATGTAAATATGTGTCACAGTCCTAGAAGATAGAGGCCATGACATGGAAGACTGTTACCATGTTATCAAAACTCATTGAATGTGTTGAATTTAGAATTAAAACATACTCTTTTGATATTAACTGGCATAGAAAGATAATTTGTGGCTTCCTTTTGGGGGCTGCCCTAGCGTGGGTGGCAGTCTGTTTCTGCTCTATTGCCACTCCTAATAGAAAGGAATAGTAATGGCGTCTTTTTGTAGGCAATAAATCCGCCATGTCTCCTTGGTCAAAGCCTACGGGAAATTAATGTTTTTTTTGGGTGGGGGATAAACACAGAAGATAAGGTCTGTGGTAAACACAGGTTTAGGAGTCTAACTCTGGATCATAGGCTCATGATTACTGCATACAGTATCTGTAGGATCAATGGAGATATTCAGGGAAATTAGGGGGACATAAATTAAGTTACTTACATTTTGTCTGCCAAAGCCACTAGGATAATGTACATTTGATGCAGCATTATGACGAATCATTGTCACAATGGTAGGGATTAACTGAGCTGGTCTTGGGTCATTGATAAGTCATTGTTTCAACACAGCCTTGAAATGCATGGACAGAGTCCAGGAGCCAAGATGATTTGGATGGACTCTGTCATTCCTGTAGAGTATTTTCAGTTTCCAGAAGGTGTCAAAGTTATTGATAAAAGTGATTCCAGAAGAGCTACAGTAATATTTTAGCCAGATGTGTAATGCCAGTAGCCTGCTGAACAGGGACTTCACTAGAGATTCATGGATAGGGGGGCTAAGCCTGGGCATACGCCCCCAGGATTTGTTTTTAAGCCCCCAAAATGTATTTTTATTTTATTTAACTAGACAAGTCAGTTAAGAACAAATTCTTATTTACAATGACGGCCTACCTACAGGGTCAGCCCCTGGAGCAAATTAGGGTTAAGTGCCTTGCTCAAGGACACATAGACAGGTTTTCTCATTCAAGGGTTTTTCTTTATTTTCACAATTTATTACATTGTAGAATAAAAGTGAAGACATCAAAACTATAATGTAACACATATGGAATCATGTAGTAACCAAAAAAGGGTTTATAATAATATTTATAATATATTTGAGATTCTTCAAATAGCCACCCTTTGTCTTGATGACAGCTTTACACACTGTAGGCATTCTCTCAACCAGCTTCACCTGGAATGCTTTTCCACCGGTACACAGCCTACATCGTTGTCACCATATTAGCTAATGTCAAGTCAACATAGCTACTAGAATTAATGTGTTAGTAAACCCGCTAAAATCATTCAGTATAGTGTACAGTCAGCAAGCAGTCCAGATGTTACACCGGCGGGCCCCGGTAGCAATAAATTAATAACACCAAAAGCCTACCTTGACTTGGAAAAGTTCCAGTGTTGGATAGTCATAGCCAGCTAGGAAACATAGCATCCCTCTCTGTTGAGTAGGCTAAACTAGCTAGCTGCATTTGCTAAGTGAAACTGAAAAAAATATGAAAAATAGCTAGCTCTCTCTCTCCATTGCTTATCCTACATTTTTGAAGAAATTAATTTGTTCAAAACTGTTAAACTATTGTCTTTCTCTCTCTTTGAGTCAACGACACCACATTTTATGCTTTCAGTACTTGATTAATTCTTTGATCCTGTGACTGGGTGGACAACATGTCAGTTCATTCTGCAAGAGCTCTGATAGTTTGGAAGGGGGGGGGGGGGGGGTGACAACCACAAGCCTCCTAGGTTTTGTATTGAACCCAATGTACCCAGAGGAGGACGGAAACTAGTTGTTTTCCGGCTACACCATGGTGCTACACCATGGAGTTCTGTTGAGGCTACTGTAGACCTTCATTGCAAAACACTGTTTTCATCAATTATTTGATGACGTGAATATATTTAGTATAGTTTTATCTAAAATTGATAACTTTTTTCATGTTTCACAATTTTTATTTTTATGAAATTCGCTGAGGATGATGGTCCTTCCCTTCCTCCTCTGAGGAGCCTCTACTGGTGTGGATTAAAGGTGATCTAGATGTGTAACACCTCTACTTGCACAGGTGACATGCTGGTAAAAATGAGGTGAAACGGATTTCAGTTTCCCTGCATTAAAATCAGTCTTAGTGCCAGCATCAGTTTGTGGTGGTAAATAGACCGCTACGAAAAATATAGATGACTTCTCTTGGTAAATAGTATGGTCTGCAGCTTATCATGAGGTATTCTAACTCAGGCAAGCAAACTTGAGACTTCCTTAACATTAGAGATTGCACACCAGCTGTTGTTAACAAAGAGACACCCCCCCTTCCTTCGTCTTACCAGAGTCTGCCGTCTGGTCTTGACGATTCATAGAAAAACCAGCGAGATTCATGTCCTCGTTCAGCCACGACTCTGAGAAACATAGGATATTACAGTTTTTCAGGTCCCGTTGATAGGATAGTGTCGAACAGAGCTCATCCAGTTTGTTCTCCAGTGACTGCACGTTCGCTAATAGAACAGAGGACAATCGCGGTCTATTTGCTTGCCGTCATAGTCTTGTCAGGATACCGTCTCGCTTGCCTCTTTTTCGCCCCAGCTTCCTCTTTCAAGTCCTGGGTCCGGAGTAAGCAGAACGTCCAGAGCTGCCGACTCGTTGAAGTACACATTTTAATCCAAATCAAGGTTAGTGATCGCTGTTCAGATGTCGAGAAGGTGTTTTCGGTCATAGAAAATGATGGTGGAGACATTATGTACCAAAACGGTTACGCATAAAAAAAAAAGTAGCACAACTGGCTGCTGTCCACTGCAACGCCATCTCTGTTTAAATGTTGTATCACCCCATTCAAACAAAGTTTTATTGATATCATAATGCCTTTTCAGATACAATTTCACAGATGTTTTAGTTTTATGGTATGCTGATTGGATTAAAAAAGTATATTGCATTTAACAGAAACTGGGGCAATCAGCAGTTGCTACATTCATTTTTGGACTTATAAATTAATCATGTACCCATTGATTATAATTTATAAAAGCCTCATGAGCTTAGTTTAACTGTCATACCTTATCAGAACCCAAAATATAAGCTTGTTTTACTCCAATATTTACTTAAATACTTAAACTACAGTCGTGGCCAAAAATTTTGAGAATGACACAAGCATTGGTCTCCACAAAGTTTGCTGCCTCAGTGTTGATGATGGCAATTTGCATATACTCCAGAATGTCATGAAGAGTGATCAGATGAATAGTCCCACTTTGCCATGAAAATGAACTTAATCCCCCCAAAACATTTCCACTGCATATCAGCCCTGCCACAAAAGGACCAGCTGCCATCATGTCAGTGATTGTCTCGTTAACACAGGTGAGAGTGTTGACGAGGACAAGGCTGGAGATCACTCTGTCATGCTGATTGAGTCAGAATAACAGACTGGAAGCTTTAAAAGGAGGGTGGTGCTTGAAATCATTGTTCTTCCTCTGTCAACCATGGAAACCTGCAAAGAAATACATGCCGTCATCATTTCTTTGCACAAAAAGGGCTTCACAGGCAAGGATATTGCTGCTGGTAAGATTGCACCTAAATCATCTATTTATTGGATCATCAAGAATTTCAAGGAGAGGGGTTCAATTGTTGTGAAGAAGGCGTCAGGGCCACCAAGAAAGTCCAGCAAGCGCCAGGACTATCTCCTAAAGTTGATTCAGCTGCGGGATCGTGGCACCACCAGTGCAGAGCTTGCTAAGGAATGGCAGCAGGCAGGTGTGGCCTGGTGTCAAGAAGGGCAGCAAAGAAGCCACTTCTCTCCAGGAAAAACATCAGGGACAGACTGATATTCTGCAAAAGGTACAGGGATTGGACTGCTGAGGACTGGGGTAGAGTCATTTTCTCTAATGAATCACCATTCCGATTGTTTGGGCCATCTGGAAAACACCTTGCCCGGAGAAGACAAGGTGAGCGCTACCATCAGTCCTGTGTCATGCCAACAGTAAAGCATCCTCAGACCATTCATGTGTGGGGTTGCTTCTAAGCCAAGGGAGTGGGCTCACTCACAATTTTGCCTAAGAACACAGCCATGAATAAAGAATGGTACCAACACATCCTCCGAGAGCAACTTCTCCCAACCATCCAAGAACTGTTTGGTGACGACCAATGCCTTTTCCAGCATGATGGAGCACCTTGCCATAAGGCAAAAGTGATAACTAAGTGGCTCTGGGAACATAACATCGACATTTTGGGTCCATGGCCAGGAAACTCCCCAGACCTTAATCCCATTGAGAACTTGTGGTCGATCCTCAAGAGGTGGGTGGACAAACAAAAACCCACAACTTCTGACAAACTCCAAGCATTGATTATGCAAGAATGGTCTGCCATCAGTCAGGATGTGGCCCAGAAGTTAATCGACAGCATGCCAGGGCGAATTGCAGAGGTCTTGAAAAAGAAGGGTCAACACTGCAAATATTGACTCTTTGCATAAACTGAATGTCATTGTCAATGAAAGCCTTTGACACTTATGGAATACTTGTAACTATACTTCAGTGTACCATAGTAACTACTGACATAAAGATCTAAGAACACTGAAGCAGCAAACTTTGTGGAGACCAATACTTGTCATTCTCAAAACCTTTGGCCACGACTGTACAACTAAAAGGCTGGTCATTGCTAGGGCAGTTGTGGTGACCATATTACGCCACACTGGCAGTCATGAGTCATGACCGCAGTTATTTTCCAAGTGACCGTTGAGCCATGTAATCTCCTATGCGCTCTGTACTGTACATGAATGGCGCTGATGGGTTGGTAGTACCCAACTCGATAACGACTGTCCGGTTGCTAATGGCCTGGTACTCAGCGCATATGACCGCTCTAATATCTCTGACATCAATGCAATTGAAAATCACAAAACACTAAGCAGTTTCTCTAGACCTTCGCAAGGTCGGAGTCCCCCCCCCACTCTCTCCTTAAAATAAAATCTATATGCGTCAGCCAGACAGTCACTCACAAAGAATGGACTACCGATCGCTGTCCCATGGTGCTGAAATTGCGACATGTCTATGCGGCTGCCTATTGAATCGATAAGCATTCTATTGTGCCATGCACTGCATTTAGCCTATAGCTTTGCTTTAGTTAATGGATAAATGTTTATTGGTAGGCCTATTTGGTCAGAATTGTCTCATGTTAAGCCTAGCAATTCACAAAGCTATACACGGTGTCACAAGGCTGCCTTTTAGATTGCTGTCTGGCAGCATTAATGTTATTTGTTGAGTAATTAAAGTTGGAAATAACAACATTGCAGATTGTAAAATACATTTTCAATACAACAGCATACTAATCAGCAACATACACTGGGTGCCAAAAGTTTGGAATATTACTCATCAAAGGTTTTTCTTTATTTGGACTATTTTTTTACATTGCAGTATAAAAGTGAAGACATCAAAGCTATGATATAACACATATGAAATCATGTAGTAACCAAAAAAGTGTTTAATAAATCAAAATATATTTTATATTTGAGATTCTTCAAAGTAGCCACCCTTTGCCTTGATGACAGCTTTGCACACACATGGCATTCTTTCAATCAGCTTCCTGAGGACCACCACAGGAATGGAAGACAATGAGCTAATGATCTGCGATTTCACCTGGCATAGAAAATATGCTCTCTCGTCAGGATACTGTTTAGAAGAGTTCGCCAACAACACATCTAACACAATCACTTCAAACTGAAGCTGGAAAAACTGCAAACTAGCTGCACTAGTTGACATAATGTAGGGGATGGCTGCCGTTTTACGGGCTCTTACTCTTTACTGTGCTATAATGATGTATTCAATATAGACAAAATACAATAATGTGTGTTATTAGTTTAAGCACACTGTGTTTGCCTATTGTTGTGACTTAGATGAAGATCAGATTACATTTTATGACCAATTTATGCAGAAATCCAGGTAATTCCAAAGGGTTCACGTACTTTTTCTTGCCACCGTATGTAAATGCAATATTTTAGTTTTTACATTTTTTATAAATTAGCCAAAAAATCTAAAAACGTGTTTTTGCTTTGTCATTATGGGGTGTTGTGTGTAGATTGATGAGGGAAAAAAATATTTAATACATTTTAGAATAAGGCTGTAACCTAACAAAATATGGGAAAAGCCAAAGGGGTCGGAATACTTTCCTTGACTTCATCTAGGGCATAACAACACCTGTGCCAATATATCCTCCAAAAACCGGCTTCGAGGGCATTTAAGCAATAAGGCCCGAGGAGGTGTGGTATATGGCCAATATATCACGGCTTTAGGTGTGCCTGGACACAGCCCTTAGCCATGGTATATTGGCCATATATTACAAACCCCCGAGGTGCCTCATTGCTATTATAAACCAAAGTAATTAGAGCATTATATGTGGTATATGGTCTGAAAGGCCTAAGGAAATTATATTTATAGCCTACTATATTTGGGAAAAAACAGCAAGTTAATTTTGTCAAAATGTAACAAAGCAACAGTAAACATGCCGTCCACCACGAATGATCTGCCTGTAGTTATACCTGTGCCACATTCAACGAATCAACAAGTAGGCAATTTCTGAGTATCCTAGTTCCGACCAGCACTTGAACGCGGCATTGTCACGCTCTGTAAGTGATCCTGCACGTCATCAATTCCCTAATTGGCTTACGGCAGTCTCTGAACTAAGGGATTAGACCCGGATACAGGTCGTGGTTCTTTATATTGGTCTTCAGCTGTCTGCAAGCTTTTCTGTCTGGGCATGGCATTGCAGGTGAGATTTAATCTTCGGTTGAATTTAAATGCACTTCATATTTGGCTAATAAATAATTATTGGCTTTTCCTTTGACATATCTCTAATGTTATTTAGACTACATGAGTTTGTCCTTTTTGAGTATTGTACTATAAACAATAAGCATTTGTGAGAGAGGGGGGCAGCAGTTCAGTGATAACAATAGTTTATTAGACATAGGAAAAGTAATATCATAGGTCTACATTATGGTAAAATAGCACAGTTATAAGGTTTTGACTCTACAGTATCTTGTATATTATATACTAGTGTATACCAGTAAGTGTAAACTGGGTGGTTCGAGCCCTGAATGCTGATTGGCTGACAGCCGTGGTATATCAGACCATATACCAAGGGTATGACAAAACATTTATTTTTACTGCTCTAATTACAATGGTAACCAGTTTATAATAGCAATAAGGCACCTCGGGGGTTTGTGATATATGGCCAATATACCACGGCTAAGGGAGGTATCCAGGCACTCTGCGCTGTGTTGTGCATAAGAACCGTCCTTAGCCATGGTATATTGGCCATATACCACACCTCCTCGTGCCTTATTGATTAAGTGTACAGTACTTACTGACAGAGATACAATCTCTTCATGTACAGATGTTCTTGGGTGGAGGCTCCAAATCTCACAAGTGCATGGGAGCTCAGCTGCCATAACCACCTCTTTTGCTGTATCTGCATTTGTCAGGTCACTGGATTTACTTAGCGTCATCTCTCCAGGTGCCCCAGTGACCTCTGACCTGTGGCCCTGATGACAGTGGTGATCCTGACTGGACCTCCTCCATGGGGCTTCCGCCTCTCCGGGGGGAGTGACTTCAGGAGGGCTCTGACTGTCACCAAGGTAGCTGCAGACTGTCCTGACTCAAAAACTAAACAAATGAACAGATATCATACCTTTCTTAATTTAGTGACATATCAGCATATATTCTCAAACTCTCTCCTTATCTGTGGCTACAGGTGAATGTGTCAAGCAAGGCTGAGCTGGCTAACTTGCGAGTGGGTGATGTCATAATGGAGATAAATGGAGAGCGTACTACAGGGATGCTGCATGTGCAAGCTCGGAACAACATCAAGAGCTCCAGACCACAGCTAAAACTGCTCATACACAGGTAGGTAGGTTGGATTCTCTCAGGGATGTATACAATAAATAAAACTCTTCCCTACTACTACCACACTAATAGGGAAGAGTTTTATTTTCACTTCACATGACTATTCCAAACTGGGTTCTGTTCACATGGTTTCTCTCTGTCCCTCCATGACACACCTAAATCAATCTATGGACTGACCAGTGTTGTAGCTCTTTCTCGGGAGTTAGTCTGTCAAAACCAGGTTGGTTATTTTATTGTCTTTCTTTACTTTATAGAGACCTATTGGATGTTTGTTATATATTTCTGATATGAATTTCTCTCTCTCCTCTCTCTCTCTCTCTCTCTCTCTCTCTCTCTCTCTCACATTATTATTTACTATACTCAATAAAGATTGAAGCTATAGGCAGTTTAGAAAGCATTCAACAATATGCTTGTAATTATTTAACATTGTCTCTAGATTTTTGCATCGCAAGGTTTAGAAGCCAGTCGAGAGAGTAATGAGAACTACAGCAAACAGCAATATTCCAGCACAGCGCCAGTACAGAACATTCTGCCTACCTTGACTTCCATTCCTACCATACCTACCATGCCTTCCATGAATCCTGTGGTCAGGAAGACTGATTATATCCCAAACAACAACAAGAGGTGACTGATTCATGACAGTAAATTGATTTTAAGGTCACAGATTGTGATTTAAGTAGTTATGCTGGCCCCATGTGGCTACTCTTTATACTTTCCCATGCAGGGACAGGTGACACTGCCAAATACAATTGGAGTTTTTATTACCTAAAGGTAAGGCATTTGTACATAGTGTATGACACGTCATAATTGCATCATTATTCTCTGCTCCCTGCTATTTGTCACAGTTGTGATGTCCCCAGGCAGAGGCATCTTCTTCTGGACTCTGAGGTCTATCAGAGAATCCATGGCAGGAGAGGGACACCTACAGACCCTCGCCAGTCCAACACCTTCCACCTGATACAGGAAGTGCTGGAGGAAGACTGTAGAAGTGAGTCTTTCCACGTTACGATTTATAGAAAATGTAGCATTCACTTCAGATCCCTTTTTCCTTTACCCTTTTGGACATACTGAGAGCCAGGTTATATGTAAGAACAGAGACTGCGTTAACAATAATGTGAAACGTTTAGGCAGAGCAGAGGACTGATTCCCCTTTTGTCTGCGGTCTATGTGTGTGTTCAGATGCGGCCCTGTGTACCCAAGAACATCCTTCAACACGGCCACCCAGCAACCCCTCCCTGTTGAGAGTGCAGAGGTTCCGCACATGTGAAAGCTGTGGAACTCTCATTGTGTAAGAATATGACTCTGCTATTGGTCTCCGGTAAAATATTTACTTTCTTCTCAGGGTGTGCCTTGATCTAGAAAAAACTGGTTGAGCTTTTTCAGCAGATGCTTACACACACAGTTAATAGTCAACGTACAAACTGTCCAAAGTCAATGTAACATTGCATGCTGTACTGTATCATTCTGAGATCCATGCAGCTGGGTAAATGTTTGATCCTCTGTGCCATTGACTGTGATGGTAATGGAGTTCCTTTCTCTGCAGCACTCAAGCCATCAAGATCAGAGAGGGGCATCACAGACACCAGGAATGTTACACCTGCAGGGATTGTGGGCTGAGCCTGCTTAAGAAGGGCCACTTCTGGGTGGATAAAGAGCTCTACTGTGGGAAACATGCTCTCCAGCGATATCAGAGGACTGGATAAGCCGTACCCAGATCCTTCTCTCAGAGCTACAACAAAGCAGCCATGGTTCTATTCTTATGAGAAATCTAACATACTACCACCTCCCCACAGAATAGACACATTTTACTATGATAATCCATAGGCTACGTGTTGGCAGACACATGATGTGCTTTACTTGGGCTTGAGAGAGAGGACAACCTTGTCAAATGTATTTCTTGGTGTATTATATTTGTGTGCAGTAGAGGGAAACCTCTACACATTTGCTGCCTGAGTTAGTTTACCCAAAGTATGATCTTATTATGATAAAACTACATTATTTAATTATGTGTAACCATGCTATGAATTTATTGTAGATATCACATTGTTATGTAAGAGGTGATGAGTTTAAATAGAATGATCTGAGTAGAAATCATGCTGTTATTATGTAAATTAACAATAAAATGATCACTACTTTGAATAAGAGGTGATACAATTGCATGAGAGAAATGAGAAAGCCCTGAAGGTACATGTGGAAGATGGACATTCAACATTCAGCAGGGGGCAGGAATCCAGGATGATTATAAACCACCTCTTTCAATACAGAATGCCTCAAGTATCAATCATAACCTGCAATTGGGTTTCCAGGATAACACTGAAAAGATATTTGTCTTGTACTGTGAGATAGCTTTAGAACTAAAACCATGATTGGGTGAGGGGGGATTTCTGCAGAGGCAAGTCAATCAAATGCATTTATAATATAATATTTATAATATAATTTATAATCAGCCGATGTCACAAAGTGCTATACAGAAACCCAGCCTAAAACCTCAAACAGCGAACAATGCAGTCCTCTTCCAACCGTCAAAATTAACCATCTCTGGTACAGACTTTTAAACTGGTCTAGCAGTGTCTTGACAGACTGAAGGAGAGGGAGAATGAGAAGATAAATGAGAGCGAGAGATCATACCTGTATTCATTTCTGTAATTTGCATATACTGACCTCTATCAGTAACCCAATCTAACTTTTCGGTTTATTTTAATTCAATTTCTACTGGAATAAGAATGTATTTGATGGTAATATATATGGATAAGGTACATAGGAGCCACATTATGGTGGCTGTGTTCGGGTAGATAGTGCCTGCAGGCTTGTGGTTCACTAGACCTGTCCTGGTGAAGCTGGATCTGACATTACAGCCATGATGACTTTACTGACATACACTACCGTTCAAAAGTTTGGAGTCACTTAGAAATGTCCTTGTTTTTGCCAAGAAACTGAAGATCTTATACAATGCTGTGTACTACTCCCTTCACAGAACAGCGGTGTACGAGATCTTCAGTTTCTTGGCAATTTCTCGCATGGAATAGCCTTCATTTCTCAGAACAAGAATAGACTGACGAGTTTCAGAAGAAAGTTATTTGTTTCTGGACATTTGGAGCCTGTAATCGAACCCACAAATGCTGATGCTCCAGATACTCAACTAGTCTAAAAAAGGCCAGTTTTATTGCTTCTTTAACCAGCACAACAGTTTTCAGCTGTGCTAACATAATTGCAAAAGGGTTTTCTAATGATCAATTAGCCTTTTAAAATAATAAACTTGGATTAGCTAACACAACGTGCCATTGGAACACAGGAGTGATGGTTGTTGATAATGGGCCTCTGTACGCCTGTGTAGATATTCCATAAAAAATCAGGCGTTTCCAGCTACAATGGTCATTTACAACATTAACAATGTCTACACTGTATTTCTGATACATTTTATGTTATTTTAATGGACAAAAAAAATGCATTTTCTTCTTTTCAAAAACAAGGACATTTCTAAGTGACCCCAAACCTTTGAACGGCAGTTTACGTAGTTTAGCTATCAGGGACAGGTTGATAGTAGTTACTAATTCTAAACCTATGCTGTCTTGTTTTGGATTATATGAAGACATTGACATAAATATAGTATTTTCATCAGTGGACCTGGTAAAATATGTGCATGTATAATATATTTGTCGCGACCCCGATTTTGAATACTGTACCATGATTCAACCAATTTCAGTATTCAGCAGGAAATGTAAATTAAACCCAACGTTGTATTAATAGCCTACTACTTAAATATGAAGTTCATACTATATTTTTCTTCTAGTGGATAATGTTTCCTCGTGATGTGGGTGGTATATTTCTCAGCTCAGGCACTCCGTCGAAAATCGAGCTCCGTTAATCTGGGGGAGTGCCTTGGCTCAGCAAATGACCTGTCTTGCAAAAGTCTGCCGCACGTCCTGTACGACATACCACGCCCACTCAGCTGTTTCATCAACTGTCCATAAGTAAAAGTTTTACTCTGGCGCGGAACACTAATTGATCTACTTATATTCAACAAACGGAAACGTTTCTAGGCGGTATTGGTTTTCCCCGGGCTAAACCTCTCCAGGTGTCAGCCATGTCTTTATCAGACCAGAGCCAACAGTGGTGTCCCACCAGCGTACAGGTAACTGCGCTTCAGGCAAGAAGCCTGAGGATAAAGGGGAAAAATGGCACCAACGACGCATACGCCATCATGCAAGTGGCCAAGGATAAATTCGCTACATCCGTGGCAGAGAGGAGCGTGGCACCGGTGTGGAATGAGGAGGCCACGTTCGAGCTGCCGCTCTTCCACAACGGTAACACAGAAAAGTGTACGCTGCACGTCCACGTAATGCACCGGGCTCTCGTAGGACCGGACAAGTTGCTTGGCCAAGCAGTCATCAACCTGCTGGAGCTCAGCGAGGTTAAATCCCGCAATAAGACTGAGTGAGTGTTCTCGTCTCTGTCCAGTAATAGTCACAGCCTTACTATTTCTAGATTGCTCTAGAAAGTGCTTTTGGAGTTAGTTCCACAATTCCTTTTAAAAACGAATAATCAATGTAGTTGTTGTAATAGCCTATCTAAGGCAATAATGGAGTACCACAATGTCACTACTCTATCTTCAATAGGGGTTGTAATTATACAACAGGGACTGCACCATATTCCACTTGTGTAATAATCAGCCGACTCAACATGTAACACAAATTATATAAAGTAGTAAGTTATAATAGCAGGTTATAGGTCTAAACATGTTATCCCACATAGTCAGTTAATTCACCTCCCATTGAGTGACACTTTGTTTCAGCAGCCTGGGAAGACTACTGAATTAGCCCAATCATAACAGTGTAGCATGTGAGGAGCACAACATCCCATTATGAGCGAGATGCCCTAATATACACTTGCAGCTATGACCGGAAGTGACATTTTCGTAGCAGATTACGAGAAGTTATGCAGCAGGTTAGGGGAATATAAGTAGCAGGTTGGGATAATTAGTTTAAGGTTAGGAAAAGGGTTAGCGAAAATGCTCTCCTAACATGCTATGTTTTCAGGGAGTCCCCAAAGGCAATACCTCACCAATTGCCTCTCCTGTGAGTCATTAGTTCATATCAGTGTTCTCTCCCTTTCTGAATATCTGTAAAGGAACTCATTGATTTGATTACAGGCCTTCTCTCCTAACCAATGGGTTTCATTACTGAAGCTTCAGGCTGACCTTCCTTATATTGCTCCTTGCTCAATGTTAGTAAGGATTGGGAAGGCTTTGCTGTTACAATGTATTGCTGAAACAGTCTTACAGAAATAATATTAGAAATACTGCAAAAGGATAAACACACAACTTTCCTGCTGGGTCTTCGGTTAAACTGTTACTGTTTTCCTTCACACATTAAGCCACGTCTTTGTTAAAGAGTAGAGACGCAGCTGTTTATTAAATAGGCTGCAGGCTTCACAATTTCTTGAGAAATATTATGCGGAAAACAAAAATATAAGCGCAACATTTTTAAAGTGTTGGTTCCATGTTTCATGAGCTGAAATAAAATATCCCAGACATTTTTCATACGCACAAAAAGCTTATTTCTCTAAAATGTTTAGCACAAATTTGTTTACATCTCTGTTAGTGAGCATTTCGTCTTTGCCAAGATAATCCATCGACTTGACAGGAGTGTCATATCAAGAAGCTGAAGTAAACATGTGCACCTTGTGCTGTGGACAATAAAAGGCCACTCGAAAATGTGCAGTTGGCATGCTGACTGCAGGAATGTCCACCAGAGCTGTTGCCACATAATTTAATGTTAATTTCTCTACCATTAGCCGCCTCCAACGTCATTTTAGAGAATTTAGCAGTATGTCCAACCGGCCTCCAACCGCAGACCACATGTAACCACGTCTGCCCAGGACCTCCACATTCGGATTCTTCACCTGCGAGATTGTCTGAGGGGGTGCTGAGGCGTATTTCTGTCTGTAATAAAGCCCTTTTGTGAGGAAAAACTCATTGTGATTTGCAGGGCCTGGCTCCCCAGTGGGTGGGCCTATGACCTACCTGTGCCCTTGCCCAGTCATGTGAAATCTGTAGATTAGGGCCTAATGAATTTATGTCAATTGACTGATTTCCTTATATGAACTGTAACTCAGTAAAATCATTGAAATTGCTGCATGTTGTATTTTTTTTTTCTTCAGTATACATCCCACTAAGCTGTCTCTGAGAATTTCAGTCCTCGACAACATATGCCAATAACTTATTTAGCTGCTGTACACAACAGCAGGTGACGTGCAGTTCACGCACACTCACACTCACTGGGAAGTGGACACTCTTGAAAGTGGATATTGATGTGGCTTTTCATGTGTAAGGAGAGCACTTCTTGGTCAGACTGTATTAGAGTACATCTACTTTGGTTATTGCATCTTGTTCGTTTTGATGACCTATATGGCTCAATATTTTGGATGAAAACTGACTAAGGCTGGGATTGACAACACAATCAAACTAGCAAGGGAAATTATCACAAGTCAGTCATAACGTGCCTAATAGGCTAGCGCATCTATTAATGTAGCAAGTTAATAACACGGATCCTAACGTTAGGAAGACATCATGTCATTGGAGGAGTGGGTGAGTGACTGACATTTTGCCCTCACATTGTTTTTCGGTGGCTATACACAGCTAGAGACGCAGGTGTCACTTGGTTATCTAGCAGGAACTCGAACGAATGTTATCCAGTTAGCATATCTCTTGCGTTCGTAAATTCACTCTGGCCATCTATCTACTCCGATTTCAGATCTCTCTCATCTGAGTGTGCCAGATAACTGATGAATTTACAAATGCGCAACATTCCGTGAATATGACCGGTGTCAATAAACGTAGGCAAAGAAAGTAATTGTTAGTCACGAACACTCTAGATAACATGTAAACAGCCTAACCAACTCTACTAGGTTGAGTAAAATGGTCAGAGTGAGGTGTTCTCTTATTTGTGTCTGGAAGTAGCAAACTAGCCAACTTTAGCCAGTTAGCTTTGGGTGCTTGACTGGGACAAGCATGCATTGTTAGCAGGCAAGCTGCAGAAGGACAGTAGGCTACAATTCGTTTATCAGTGCAATTTTGAACGCTAACTAGCTGAAAAAGTTTGAGAGGGTTTATCTAATATTCCTTCGTTAGATGTTAGCTCATCTTTCTCTGGCTAGCATGAGTTGTTGCGTGTTTTTGTTGTTGATGTGCATAACTGAGGGAGAGAGAGTCTACCTTTTCATGGTTGTTTGATCAATAGGACTGTAAAGTTCTCAAATGTAAGAGGGCTCCCAAGTGGTATTGACATATTCCCAGAAATTCATTCAGGAGTATTTTGTGGCTTTTTGCGATTTGTGTTCTAATGATCCAAAGTTGAGCTGTTTCAACTGCCTGTAAACACACAGTCCAAATCAAGGTGAATGATGGCAGGCCTGTGTGCAAAGTAGGCCTTTCAGAGCCTACTGTAGCTCTGATTGGCTATGGCGCACCGGTCTGCGTTGACTCCAGTCCTGGATGAGGCAGATGTTTTATTTCCTGCAGTGTCTATTAATTGTCCAAACGCACGTCCGCTTTCCCACTCTATATTGCTATAGAATTTTCACAAACGCTTTAGTATACGTAATTCCCAAACATTCTAAGTATTTCTGAAAACTTGAAAATGACCATATCTAAATACTCTCTTGTCAGATTTTTTTCTGGACGTGTATATGAACAGCTTTGAATAAGATTCCATGTTGCTAAAATGCTGTCAGTTCCACTTTAAAATGCATTCTCTATGCTAGTAATTGGATTCATGCGATTTGAGTAGTAGTCAGTCTGGAGACAGGGCAGAGGATCTCCACGGCTGATAGTCCTTTTTCCGGTGTGACAGTGAAAGGTTCTTGTGACATTATTGTTATCGTTGCCCTTTAGTTCAAATGCCAAACTTCAGCAGAACATGTTTTCTCAGACCTGAATTCTTCCCAGACCTACTTTCATATGCCATCCTCATAGCCTCTAAAAACATTTTTTTTCTTTGTCTGGTCAAAGGATGTCCATGGCAACTCATTCAACCTGGTTCATAGACCTTAGGCATCGTATACAATCTTATCAACTTTGGCAGCATCCCATAGGATTATCGTTTTGAGTGCTTCAGGAAATCTATATTATATTAAACCAATGTACACACAGTTTGAGCCATATTCGGGAAGTTTTCTCATGGTTTGTTCTGCTCTGATTTCTCATTGTTGGCTGTGGTGTACCTGATTTCTGTGGAATCCAAATCCAGACCTAGCCTCACATTCCAGAGTATATTTCGGTGAAAAAACAAACACATTATTGTCTCTGTGCTCTCCCTCCCTCTCAGAGGGTAGGGACTTGACCGTGGCTGTACCAGCTCCCACACAGACCGTGTTATGTTTGACTTAAAGCAGATAACTCTGTGTTAATGGTAATGTTTACACAGCCTCACTGCCAATTCTCAATAGCCGCTGCCAGCTGCAGAGAGCTTCTACCTCTCTCCCAAACAGATGTAGTTGATTCAGAATTCAGTCATTTCATTTTGGCTTTTTTTTTAAGAACCAGAGTTACATTTGAAAAATAATGTTTTATTCAAAGAGCAGTTTCAAACATGGCACTGTATGTAGACATTGACGCAAGCACAAATCTCTCTGGCAATGATTTCTTACTAACTCTGAACTGTGTTAGCGTATACCTGTTAGCACTCCCTCAACTATTTTCTGAAGGGGTAACATGAACCAGCCTCTTAAGGCCACTGTGTGTGTTACTGTTATGACACATAGATAGAAGTAGGGCAGATGTAGGATCTTAATTTGATCACCCTGCTGGTCACTTGTAGTGTATTCAAGGTTTAAAAAGGTTTCTAAAGTTTAATTTCCACATTCAAATTTCAGACTTGATTTGCTGTGACAAAGAATGTATCAACCCCTACATAAAATGTCCATTAATTATAATCCACACAATAATTCATATTACCTTTTTATGTAGAATCCTGCTATGAGAAACAGGTCAAATTAAGGTCCTACACCCATACAATGGGTACCATAAACTATAGACTGTTGAATATGTGTGATTTGGAAAAGTAATTTTTTTAGAATAATGATGGTACTATGCTCCTTTGAGGCATAGCTATGTCAACGGCAAGGCTGTTCATACACCGATATCAGATTGACTGAACTAAACACTATTTCATCTGCAGCCTTATAATAGTGGCACAAGGGCATCTCCATATTTTGAATTCAGTGGAAAGGTGGGTTGCAGTTGTCTCTCTGTCTGTGCGTGTGTGTGAGAGAGGGAGCGACTCAGTTGCATATTGCGATAAGAAAGGTTTGTGTCAAGACATTGCTTTATCAGCCATTCAGGGTTACACAGGAAGAGTAATAGCCTAAATGCTGACTCACACAGTGTTCCATCTCTTCCTGTTAGTCCATTCTGCCTGTGAGCAGCAGTGGGACTGCACGTTGTGTCTAACACACTGGAATGTGAGACTGCTGAGTTCAGACATAACCCTGACGCCTTGCCTTTTTATACTAAATTATCCTTTCATTGACTGTTCTATCCTGTCCTTAGTCAGCTCCCTCCACCCAGCTAACGCCACTACAGTTAACAGTTACATGTTGTAACTTCCTTTTATACTGATGAGCAGTAAAGTTACTTCTCCTCCTTCCCTAGCCGGGTGTTTTTAACACATGTTTTAGGTGGTGTAACAGCTTTAATATTGGAAATAGATTGTGGCTTCTGTAAAGGTATTTGTTTGCACAATTTCCAATCCCCTATATCTTTTTGGAATATATATATATTTTATTTACTGCGCGTGTGTGTGTGTGTGTGTGTGTGTGTAACCCTTGAATGAGTAGGTGTCCAAATTTTTGACTGGTTATGTATGTATATATTTTTTTTACTATTTTCTACATTGTAGAATAATAATGAAGACATCAAAAACTATGAAATAACACATATGGAATCATGTACTAACCAAAAAATTCATAATATATTTTATATTTGAGATTCTTCAAAGTAGCCACCCTTTGCCTTGATGACCACTTTTGACATTCTCTCAATCCGCTTCACCTGGAATGATTTTTCAACTGAGTTCCCACATATACTGAGCACTTGTTGGCTGCTTTTCCTTCATTCTGCAGTCCAACTCATCCCAAACCATATCAATTGGGTTGAGGTTGGGTGATTGTGGAGGCCAGAAATCTCAGATTTGGACTCATCAGACAAAAGGACAGATTTGACCATGAAGGCCTGATTCACGCAGTCTGCTCTGAACAGTTGATGTTGAGATGTATGTTACTTGAACTCTGTGAAGCATTTATTTGGGCTGCAATCTGATGTACTTATCCTCTGCAGCAGAGGTAACTCTGGGTTTTGCTTTCCTGTGGCGGTCCTTATGAGAGCCAGTTTCATCATAGCGCTTGATGGTTTTTGCGACTGCACTTGAAGAAACGTTCAAAGTTCTGGATTGAATGACCTTCATGTCTTCAAGTAATGATGGATTGTCATTTCTCTTTGCTTTTTTGAGCTGTTCTTGCCATAATATGGACTTGGTCTTTCACCAAATAGGGCTATCTTCTTGTCACAACACAACTGATTGGCTCAAACGCATTAAGAAGGAAAGAAATTCCACAAATTTAACTTTTAACAAGGCACACCTGTTTAATTGAAATGCATATCAAGTGACTACCTCATTAAGCTGTTGAGAGAATGCAGAGAGAGTTCAATGCTGTCATCAAGTTAAAGGGTGGCTACTTTGAAGAATCTCAAATAAAAAATATATAGTACAATCATAGAAAAACCCTGGAATGAGTACGTGGGTCCAGACTTTTGATTGGTACTTATATATATGTGTTACTTTCCCCTGACCCTACCACCCCTCTCTTAATTGGAGTAAACTAATGGACAACAACACTTAGCCTTCTACATCCAGTTTATACATACTATATACATTTTACAGACACAGGGTGTTATCCCATGACTTTGTTGAGACTGAGGTGTGATATGATGTCCACGCAGGCATCAGTGAATAACTACAAGGATAGTCTGGGTGTGTCCTGTTCATTGAGAACCATTTTAAAATAACTTTACATAAACACAGAGAGAAGAATGAACTCGCCCATGTTGTCGTCAATTGATAAAAGCCATATCTCCATAAGAAATCAGCCGTTTCCAGCTACAATAGTCATTTACAACATTAATGTCTACACTGTATTTCTGATCAATTTGATGTTATTTCTAAGTGACTCCAAACCTTTGAACGGTAGTGTGTTAGTCAAGTCATCATGGCTGTAATGTCAACTACTCCGCTACTACAGTTGTGACTGCTATCCCTTATGTGAAGTGTTCCCAAAACACATGTTTTCATGTGATCACTTGTGAAGTTAATCTCATACCATGTAAAGCAACATGTGATAACATGAAACTACACATGGGAAAAAATGTTATCACGTGACGTGTTCCAAAAACACTGTTATGATTTCCTTTTGTTCAATTTAATGTGAAGTCGTGATTTTCCACGTGAAATCATGTGGGTTTTCTGTAAGCGATGTGGCCCCTAAGTAAAGTCCAGGATCAGGCATGTCTTTCCCTGACGTGCTGGCTCAGTATTCCACACACTAGCAGGGAGGAGTAGAAGGACAGGATAAGTCTTTGGGGGGGGGAAGTCAGTCACTCCGTAACATGAAAGGAGGGTGTGTGAAGCTGCGTAATAGTCCAAGCTGGGTCAGTATTTTTAGACTCAATGGACTCCCTCATAAAGGAGAGGTATTACGTAAACAAAGCACTTGTTTACACATGGACACACACACACACACACACACACACACACATGCATACAGTCGTATGCAAAAGTTTGGGCACCCCTCTGAGGCTGCATAATAATTTACTCTGTCGTCACAGAAAATGATCACAGTGGCATGCCATTCATTTTCTAATAAAAGCTGAGTACTGGGGTATTGTCCAGACAAAGATTTTTAGTGTAGCAATATTAAGTTGTATGAAATCAAATCAGATGTGAAAAATAGGCTATGCAAAAATGTGGGCACCCTTGTCATTCTGTTGATTTGAATACCTGTAACTACTTAGCACTGATTAATTGGAACACACAATTGGTTTGGTGAGCTCATTAAGCCTTGAACTTCATAGACAAGTGCATCCAATCATGAGAAAAGGTATTTAAGGTGGCCAATTGCAAGTTGTTGTTCTCTTTGACTCTCCTCTGAAGAGTGGCAACATGGGGGCCTCAAAACAACTCTCAAATGACCTGAAAACAAAGATTGTTCAATATTATTATGGTTTAGGGGAAGGCTACAAAAAGCTATCTCAGAGATGTAAGCTGTCAGTGTCCACTGTGAGGAACATAGTGAGGAAATGAAAGACCACAGGCACAGTTCTTGTTAAAGCCAGAAGTGGCAGGCCAAGTAAAATATTGGAGAGGCAAAGGCGAAGGATTGTGAGAACGGTCAAAAACAGCCCACAGACGACCTACAACATCATAATCTTGCTGCAGATGGTGTCACTGTGCATCGTTCAACAATTCAGCGCACTTTGCACAAGGAGAAGCTGTACGGGAGAGTGATGCAGAAGAATACCTTCATCCAGAATCCAGACACTCATTAGAGGCTATAGGAAGCGTCTAGAGGCTGTTATTTTAGCAAAAGGAGGCTCTACTAAATATTGATGTGATTTTTCTGTTGGGGTGCCCAAAATTATGCACCTGTCTAATTTCGTTTTGATGCATATTGCACATTTTCTGTTAATCTTATAAACCTCATTTCACTACTGAAATATTACTGTGTCCATCAGTTATTTGATAGATCAAAATGAAATTGCTGATCCAAAGACCCAATTATTTATAAATGGAAATCATGGAAATTGTCAGGGGTGCCCAAACCTTTGCATACGACTGTACATACATGCCTACAGTAGACACACAAACATTAAGTGAGGACTGAGGAGGTGTGTGTGTGTGTGGACATCTTCATACAGCCTCCATTTCTCATAGCACTGACAAAAATGTATATGTGTGGTCAGTTAGCAAGGGATTGTAATGACAGCTAGGACATACAGTGATGTCCATCAATTATTTCTCTATGTACATTTCACAGTAATTTACTCAATGAAGTAGAGGGACAGGTTGAGCAAGCCTGACCGCTTTGTTTTGCGTTGTTGTACGATTCCCAAATGTATTGCTCCATTTTTCTGTGAATGAATAAGAACAATAAAAAATCATAAATGTTTTATTGTCACATACACCAGATAGTCATAGTAGTATGGGGCCCCTGGAGCAAGTTAGGGTTAATTGCCTTGCTCGGGTATTCGAACCAGCAACCTTTAAGTGACCGTCCCAGTGCTCTAACCACTAGGCTACCTGCCACTCCTACTTACCTTGTCCTAGCGTTCCCCATTCTGTCATCTCAACAACAAAGCTGCAGTAATAGTGATGGAGTGGGGTGATGCTCTCTCACTCCATACAATGGTTAATCATACTTGTCATTCTGTGAGTAGCCAGTTTGTCTTTCATTGCCTTTCTGTTTGGATTCACATTGAGTGCTTCACTGAAGATAAGAAGCTGCAGCCACAGTATTGTGTTCATTGTTCATTTTGTTTTTGTAACCTCCAAGAGGGTACTCATTGCCTGACACACACACACGCGCTGACTCTTCCTGTCCGCCTCATTTATTCATTTCCTTCCAGACTTCAACTAGGTTGTTTTTTCAGGAAATAGTTTTCGAGGAACAGACTAACTCGGGTTTTGCTTAACGGAGACTTTTACTGCTGCCTCAGCTTTTAATGATTCAGTTCAAAACTATATAATAGTGATTGTTTTGACAGAATAAAAAAAAAAAAAAAAACATTTTTTAAAAACTATAATAATAACACGTAGAATACAAACAGACAAACTAACCCATCTTGTTTGATGATTTTATACAGTAGCGATTTATTGAAGGTCATTGAACCAGTCAGCATGAGCGGCATGAATTGAAGAATTCTCTTTGTTGAAGAATTCTAACAATGTGAGTCTCTGTACTTTGAACTTTATATTCTCAAAAGGAATCTTCTGTACTAGTTAACCAGTAAATGAAACAGACTTTAAGAATAGAGGAATTATATTTATGGTGTTCTGATTATATTTGGAGAACTGCATTCATAAATAGACAAGTGCCTGGGGATTTTTAACCTTTATTTAACTAGGCAAGTCAGTTAAGAACATATTCTTATTTACAATGACGGCCTACCTACAGTGTCAGCCCCTGGAGCAAATTAGGGTTAAGTGCCTTGCTCAAGGACACATCGACAGGTTTTTCACCTTGTCGGCTCGGGTATACGAACCAGCAACCTTTCGGTTACTGGCCCAACGCTCTAACTGCTAGGCTACCTGCAGGGGTGAAATTGACTCCCTCACTATTTTCCCTGCAGGGGTGGAAAAGGGTGGGAAGAAATCACTCACCGGAACCCTCCAATGTAAATACTATCAATTCAATTTTACATTGCAAAAGGATTTCACTCTCGGAAACCGTTTCCTCCTTTAGTAGCCTTTTACAGTACATTAGTGTTTTAAGGCACGGTATTCAGTCTTAACAGAGTAGTGTACAACACAGTGATAGAAATAGAAAGAAATGCACAATATTCCTGGTGGTGACCATTAGTATGAATCATAATTGCCCAAACACTGACTCTCCAGAGCACTCACCACATCATCAGTCATTTCCGCTGGTCCCTCCACCCTTAGGCTAATTCATATAGAGCTACTGTACTGATCAGCTTTTCCATGGAGGAACTCTAAACGGTAAAAGGAAAAATTGCATCAGCCCCTACTTACTGGAATTATTCACTTGGTTATGATAAACCATCAGGCTTAGAGTGCAACAAAAAGCGGGGGAAAAAATGTAGCTATGGTAGGGGTGAAAGCTTTCTTTATTTGTGAAAAGCTAACAACATGTAGATACTGTATCTTTTTAAAACTGGAGGGGAGGCCCAGAGGCAGGTGAATACACGTTCTTGGATCCTCAGCCTTCCTCTGCTTATGCAGACTCATTGTTCAGACCGATCAGTCTGAACTGTGTGTGTGTGTGTGTGTGTGTGTGTGTGTGTTATCTGAAAAGAAGTGGGTAATGCCTACAATGGCCATGAACCCCTGGAGGAGACAGCAGGCATCTGAAAAATAAAACATTATGTTGCTTTTTTTCACAGCCTTAGTTCTTGAGACATCGCTTGGATAAGAACAGCATGTGTTTTATATCAGTTCTATTCGATTAAGTTTGATTAATAATACAGATTTTCTCTCGACAGATGGCATAAACTGCTGGACAAGGCAGGCAAGCCAGACAAAGACAGGGGAGAGGTGCGGGTGGACATCCAGTTTATGAAGAACAACATGACAGCCAGCATGTTCGACCTCTCTGCTACAGACAAGCCACGCTCCCGCCTGGGCAAGTTCAAGGACAAGGTGCGAGGCAAAAAGCAGGGTCTGTCGGACTCTGCGTCTGCCGTGGTGCCGTCCTTCACCCAGGTTCTGATGGACAGCGAGGGAGAGGGAGAGGGGGAGGGAGAGGTAGAGGGGGAGGGAGAGGGGGAGAGGGGTGCAGACAAGGAAGGAAAAAAGAAGAAAAACAAGCTGAAGTCTCTGTTTTCTCCCAAGTCTAACCTGCAGCGTCACGGACTGTCTCAGTCCATGTCTGTCCTGGGCCCTCTGCCTGAGAAGAACTCTTCACTGAGTGGTAGCCGCACCACAGGCCTCAATGTGGACTTCTCTGAAGGTGAGGATCATCACAGGCTGTCCATTCAGTTGAAAGTATAGCAGCATTATCTATTAGAAAACCCTTATGTTACACAGTATGCGGTTGCAGATCTAACATTTCCCCCCCGTTTCTGTCTTTCTCATCCACAGGTAAAAATAAATTCAAGTTTCTGACCCATATGCGTACAGGCAGTTCCCTTTCCCTGGGGCACTCTAGGATTCCTGCCCCGCTTGCAGAGCAGAGTAACCTGTGCATCAACGGCACTCACATGTACACAGAGGAGCCTCAGCCCCGGAGCGTCCGCATCGGCTCCAACTTTAGCCTGGCAAGCTCCGGCCATGGCTCCATGGAAGACCTGCGCAGGGCCCAGGATCGTAAGAGCTCTGGCACCTCCATGGACTCCTTCAGGGCCCTGAAGCAGTCCTCGCTCTGGGCTGAAGAGGAAGAGGAAGAGAGGGTTAAGATGGATGAGAAGAGGAAGAGAAAGGAAGAGCAGGAGAGTAAGAAGTTAGACGAGGAGGAGAGGATGAGGAAGGAGGAACAAGAGAAAAGGAGGATTACGGAGGAGGAGGAGGAGGAAGAAGAAATAAGGCTAGAAGAGGAACAGGAGGAGAGGAGACTGAAGGTGGAGGGAGAGGAGAGGGTTTGGAAGGAAGACCAGGAAAAGAGGAGGTTGGAGGAAAAAAGGAGGGAAGAAGAGGAAAGAATAAAGGAGGAAGGGGAACTAATTAAGAGAGAAGAGCATGAAAGAATGAAGAGGGAGGATAGACTGAGAAAGGAGGACGAGAGGAAAATGAGGGCGGTGGAGGAAAGATTGGAGAGGGAGAAAGATGAGAGGGTTAAGGAGGAGGAAGAAAGGATTAGGAGAGAAGAAGAGGAGGAGGAGGAGGATATGCAAAGAAGGGAGGAAGAGAAGGGGAGGAGGGAGGAGGAAGAAAGACTAAGGAGGGAAGAGGAGGATATACTGAGAACAATGAGAGAGGAGGAGGAAGAAGAAAGAATGAAGAGAGAGGAGGATAGGCTGAGAAAGGAGGTGGAGGAAAGGAGGAGGATTGAGGAAGAAGAAAGAATGAAGAGAGAGGCTGAAAAAGAAGGAATGAAGAGAGAGGCTGAAAAAGAAAGAATGAAGAGAGAGGAGGAAAGGAGGAGGATTGAGGAAGAAGAAGAAAGAATGAAGAGAGAGGCTGAAGAAGAAAGAATGAAGAGAGAGGCTGAAGAAGAAAGAATGAAGAGAGAGGCTGCTGAAGAAGAAAGAATGAAGAGAGAGGCTGCTGAAGAAGAAAGAATGAAGAGAGAGGCTGAAGAAGAAAGAATGAAGAGAGAGGCTGAAGAAGAAAGAATGAAGAGAGAGGCTGAAGAAGAAAGAATGAAGAGAGAGGCTGAAGAAGAAAGAATGAAGAGAGAGGCTGAAGAAGAAAGAATGAAGAGAGAGGCTGAAGAAGAAAGAATGAAGAGAGAGGCTGAAGAAGAAAGAATGAAGAGAGAGGCTGAAAAAGAAAGAATGAAGAGAGCGGCTGAAGAAAGAATGAAGAGAGAGGAGGATGAGGAGGAAAGGAGGAGGATTGAGGAAGAAGAAGAAAGCATGAAGAGGGAGGCTGAAGAAGAAAGAATGAAGAGAGAGGAGGATGAGGAGGAAAGGAGGAGGATTGAGGAAGAAGAAGAAAGCATGAAGAGGGAGGCTGAAGAAGAAAGAATGAAGAGGGAGGAGGAAAGGAGGAGGATTGAGGAAGAAGAAGAAAGAATGAAGAGAGGGGCTGAAGAAGAAAGAATGAAGAGAGAGGAGGATAGGCTGAGAAAGGAGGAGGAGGAGGAGGAAATGAAGAGGATTGAGGAAGAAGAACAAAGAATGAAGAGAGAGGAGGATAGGCTAAGAAAGGAGGAGAGAAGGATTAAGGAGGAGGAGGAAAGAGTGAGGAAGGCCGCGGAGGAAGATAGGCTGAGAGACAAAATGGGGATAAAGAGGAGAGAAGAGGAGGATAGGCTGAAAAAGAAGGAAGAGGAGAGGAAGATTAGGGAAGAAGAAGAAAGGCTAAGAAGGGAAGAGGAATATGATATGCGGAGAAAGGAAGAAGAGCAGAGGAAGGAGGAGGAAAGGAGAATGGAGCTGGAGCAGGTGATGTTGAGAAAGGAAGAAGCAGAAAGAAGGAGACTTGAAGAAGAAGAAAGCGGAAGGGGAGAGGAGAGGAGAAGAGATGAGGAGCAGAGAAGAGAACTGATAGGGGTGAAAGAGAGGTTTAGGGTGGAGGAAGAAAATATGAAAAAAGAAGAGTTGAGAGGACAGGAAGAGAAGATGACCGAGAGGGAGAAAAAGAGGAATGCACAGATGGAGGAAAAGCGCAGGCATGAGGAGGTGAGGGGAAAGTTGGAGGAAGTTGAGCAACAGATGGAGCAGAATAGAGGGGCAGAGGTCATCGTGTGCAATAATCCTTTTGACGAAGTCTCTCCTACCACATCACTTGATGACACCTCTTCAAATAACCCGTTTGAGGAGACCCCGACAACCTCCTCTACTGGTCCCATCAGCTGCCGAACCAATAAAGTATCAGCAGTCAAGCCAAGGTTAGTCCCACTCCCAAACCGCACGAAAACACACGCAAATGCACGCACACGCACATCACCGTCTCTCAGTTCCCCAGAATTGTGTTACCCCTTGGGTGTCATAAATGATGGATGCACTATTTATTTAGTCTGCAAAAGCAGCAGGTGGTCTCCAAAAGCAACACCCAAGTTTCTGCTGAATTCCCCTGAGGTCTGTCTCCTCATTCACACACACGCTAACGTCCCTGTCTCGTATCCTCATTGAGTACTCAATCAGACACACCTACTAACGTCCCTGTCTCGTATCCTCACTGAACTCTCATTCAGACATTCCCTTTCATCTTTTAACAGAATTATGTAAATTATGCTAACATTCTCTTTCCCTGCGCTGTCAGTGCAAGTCTAATTAGAGTGGAAAACCTGCCAATTTGTCTGAGAATACTTGTATACCACCAGTTAATCAGGGGAGACAACAAGCCTGATTTCTGGATGTCACAGCCAGTAGAGCTACTTGTACAAAGCTGGATGCAATTGGGATGGTTTTATTGGATCTGTACGGCTGTGGCACAAAATGCAGATTTGAGCAGAAAACCTGTTTCTATGTCAAAGACCTTGGTACAGGAAAGTGTTCTGTCTAATATATTAAATCTATTGAAATGCTTGGTAAGAGTTCGATCTCAGTGTTTTGGCGTTGTGGCCATTTGGTGTGAAGGGAGTGTAAGCTAGATGTCATGGCATCTTTTTGCCTGTGTGGTGCACAATACTACTCCAACATACACGTCATTAAAGCATGATCCCCTAAAGCAGAGATAGGCAACTTTGATGGGGGTTGGGGCCACAAAAAATCTGAACTCATCACTCATCACCCACAAACATACCACCTCCCCCCTACACATTTTGCTATGGCGCGGAGAGAAGATTTTCGAACTAATTGTCATGGGGAGGAGAGGAAAATTAGCTGTTTTACAGCTAATTTCCTGCAATTCTACACATTTTGCCATAGGGTGGAGAGAAATGTTTTTAATATGATATCTGAGTGAGACTGACTAACAAAATCAATGGGGGCCCCCCGGCCAGTAATTCGACCATCATAATTAGATGGCTGAACCACTAAACTAACTTAGCAATGTAAAGAAATATTAGCTGACGTGCTAATTGACTGACTATAAGTGACTGACATAACAAGAGTAAAACCACTGATGCACAACCACATTTCGAAATTGCACCTTGTGTAGTCAACTATTCTAACTCTCAACAGTAAGTTGAGACCCTGACTAAGTTCCAAAAAATGAATAAATTGGGACGCCAGTTGCCCATCCCTGCCCTAAAGTAATCTAATACCTTCATGAAAATTGCAGTGTTGTGGAAAATGTGGATGTGCGTGTGCTTCTCAGTGACTGTGTTTACACAGGCAGCCCAATTTTTCACTAATTGGTCTTTTGACCAGTCAGATCAGCTCTGAAAAATATCTGATGTGAAAAGATCTAATGTGATTGTTCAAAAGACAAATGATTGGAATAAATATCAGAATTGGGCTGCCTGTCAGCCCTTTGACTCAGCTGAGATTGGCTGCTTTTCCCATGAATCAATCGTACCTTGTTATAATGACTTGCCTAGTTAAATAAAGGTTAAATAAAAATGTAATAAAGATCCTACAGATGTCATATTAAAGGTGTTACAGAGAGACACAAAGCATTAGGTGGATGCTCAAGTTTTTAACTAGGGCGTTGATGTTGAGTGACTCATGCGAATCTGTATCCTGACTAGGCTGGACCAAAGAAACCAACCAATTGGATGACATGACTCAGTATAGTCAAGGCAAGGCTGTTTGGTCATGTGATCAGGGAATGGTTCCAAAGCTACAAACATTATATTATATATTGATCATTTTCATCTGTTTAGTTATTTCAAATCTACATGTACTGTATAACTTTTCTGTTCCCTAGTGTGTTTGTGTAGCTAATCTAATCATTATAACTAACCTTCATGTCCCTCTCATAAAGACCTAATAAAATTAAATCCCATCCTTTCTCCCATTGTCTTGTCTAGTGAATTAGTTCCACCCTTGTAACACCTTTGTTAGTATGTAACATCTCTGTAGTTTGTGGTTTGTGTTGTCTACCTCTCTGCTAAATGTGTTTGTGTGTGCAGATTGTAACAAGACTTTTGTTTTTGATGAGAAAAGAAAAAAATCGAACACATTGAATTTAATTCAACATTAGTTTATTTCATAACATTGCATCATTTAGTTTTAGAAACAAATCCAAAGTTCAAATGTGTGAAGGCAACCATCCTTTTTTTCTTACTGCACCCTCCCTTCCCTAACCCTGCTCTTCCAGATCCTCTTCATGGGGGAACCCATCTCAGCCTAGTGTATCTTCCAACCCCTTCTTATCGTCCTTGTCTCTTAAAATGGAGAGTTCTATGGACTCCCCTAGAGGCGATGGGGAAACCAGAGGAGCCCAGGACCCGTCTACTGATCTAATGGAAAAGAAAGACGCTGCCTCTCTGCACCCCAACAACCAGCGCTGGGCTCGTATGGACAACTGGCCTAGCAAGGGCAACGCTCATTCTGCCACAGCTAACCTCGCCCAAACAAAGACAACAAAACCACCCCCTCCTCCAAGACGTCAATCTTCCACGTCACTGGTCGGAAGCGGAGATGACCATGAGAGTGTTAGCAATCAGGACCATTCCAGTATCAGGATGGACAAGGGTCCTGTTCCACTGGCTCCAGACAGACCAAGCCAGGCTCCAAGCCAGACACAGAGGGACCAGAGTATGAACAGAGTGAACCTGGGACATAAGGACAGAGTAGGTGCCTCCATATCCAAGGTTTCTCAACGTGTAGTACAAATGATCACACCACTTAGATCTTCCTCCACAGTTACAACAGAACACACCAGTGGAGGCCAGAGCTCTACCCGCAGTGGGAACCAAGCAGAACAACACATGCCATCTTCCACTGGGGGGTTGAGGGTGGCCAAACACAACAAAGGTCCAGCACCCTCTAGGCCCAGGTACCCTCCAGGGAAGACGATGCCAAAAGCTGATGTATTAGATAACCAATTGAATACTGAGGAACATGATTCTTCAGTTGAGTTTGATCTAAATAATCCCTTTGCAGAAGACTGCAGAATGGAGAAGTCCTCTGGATGTGGTGAAGAACAGAGACTAACTGGTGAACATCAGGAGAGCCTGGACTCTCACGATCATCAGAGTTGCACCTCCACAGAGGCAGATCCAGGTTCAATGCAGAATAGTGTGGTTGGGGACACAATGGAGCTTCCAACGCCAGATGTTCTGCTATCTGAGGATGGCTCCTGTCCCATCAAAAGCACATCAGCAAAGCAGGTCTGTGCTCCCTTGCCTCCATTGAAGACAACATCCACCTCTAGAGAGGAGGATACTGGTCAACAGAGTTCTGTAAAACTACAAAGCCCAGGGGCTTCCACTTCAAGTGAGCTTTCCTCAGGTATCTCAGGACAAACGCAGAATTACAGTGTGGGTGGGGCACTAGCTTGTGTTACCATTGCCCAGCCCCCATGTGTACCCTCAACTGCCCCCTCCTTTCTACCCCAACCCAAGCCTCTGAAGGGATCAGGGGGCAGGAGCGACTGGCCTCCTCAGGCAACAAGCTCTGTCCCTAGCCAGAGGAACCTGATTCATGCTGGAGGTGTGTCCATTGCAGAGCAGTGCAGTGGAGAGGAGGCGGGAGGGAGAGGGGACAGGCCAACCTCAAGCACACGCAGGTGAGAGAGATCTCAGCCTTTTCCTGTAGTGTGTAGCAGCTTTGTGCTCTCCACGAAACCTCTCCTGTCTCCTTTACTGTAGTTCATTACTGTAGTTAGATTCACTAAACCTTTCCAATTGATTGTAGGATGCATTGTTCACTCTTCATGAATGTGACCCTTGTAAAAAAAAAAATATATATATACATACACACAGTTGAAGTCGGATGTTTACATACACTTAGGTTGAAGTCATTAAAACTCATTTTTCAACCACTCCACAGATTTCATGTTAACAAACAATAGTTTTGGCCATCTACTTTCTGCATGACACAAGTAATTCTCCCAACAATTGTTTACAGACAGATTATTTCACTTTTAATTCACTATATCACAATTCCAGTGGGTCAGAAGTTTACATACACTAAGTTTACTGTGCCTTTAAACAGCTTGGAAAATTCCAGAAAATGATGTCGTGGCTTCAGAAGCTTCTGATAGGCTAATTGACATAATTTGAGTCAATTGGAAGTGTACCTGTGGATGTATTTCAAGGCCTACCTTCAACCTCAGTGCCTCTTTGCTCGACATCATGGGAAAATCAAAAGAAATCAGCCAAGACCTCAGAAAAAAATCTGCAGACCTCCACAAGTCTGGTTCATCCTTGGGAGCTATTTCCAAACACATGAAAGTACCGCGTTCATCTGTACAAACAATAGTACGCAAGTAAAAACACCATGGGACCACGCAGCCGTCATACCGCTCAGGAAGTAGACTCCTCTGTCTCCTAGAGATGAACGTACTTTGGTGCGAAAAGTGCAAATCAATCACAGAACAACAGCAAAGGACCTTGTGAAGATGCTGGAGGAAACCGGTACTAAAGTATCTATATACACAGTAAAATAAGTCCTATATCGAAATAACCTGAAAGGCCGCTCAGCAAGGAAGAAGCCACTGCTCCAAAACCGCCATAAAAAAGCCAGACTACTGTTTGCAACTGGACATGGGGACAAAGATCGTACTTTTTGGAGAAATGTCCTCTGGTCTGATGCTTTGCTGCAGGAGGGACTGGTGCATCATGATGGCATAGATGGCATCATGAGGAAGGAAAATTATGTGGATATATTGAAGCAGCATCTCAAGACATCATTCAGGAAGTTAAATCATGGTCCCAAATGGGTCTTCCAAATGGACAATGACCCCAAGCATAATTTCAAAGATGTGGCAAAATGGCTTAAGGACAACAAAGTCAAGGTATTGGAGTGGCCATCACAAAGCCCTGACCTCAGTCCTATAGAAAATTTGTGGGCAGAACTGAAAAAGCGTGTGCAAGCAAGGAGGCCTACAAACCTGACTCAGTTACACCAGTTCTACTATTATTCTGACATTTTACATTCCTTAAATAAAGTGGTGATCCTAACTGACCTAAGACAGGGAATTTTTACTAGGATTAAATGTAAGGAATTGTGAAAAACTGAGTTTAAATGTATTTGGCTAAGGTGTATGTAAACTTCCGACTTCAACTGTGTGTGTGTGTGTGTGTGTGTGTGTGGTGTTTGGTGTGTGTATGTATCACTTTCCTGAATCGAATAAAAGGAACTTCTGACCAAGTTGTTTTTGCAATACTTTCAAAAGTTGTACAGGAAATCATAGCTGGTACTACTTTAATATTTATTATATTGTTCTAGAATTATTTTAACATAGTTTAACGTAAAGCAACAGGAACATAGCTCCCCAGAGAAATTAGAACAATGTTAAGTAATCATAGAGCACTTCCTAAGTTATTTAATCGCTATGTCATTCACACAATCCCCTCGGCCCAGTATGAATCATGGCTATAGTAATGCCAGCCTTTGGCAGCTTTTGTTGCTTTTTGTCAAGTTATTCTCCCTGTAGAATCTCAGTCAAATCTCAGTGGCGCCTGTAAAATGCCATTTGCTCAGAGCGTGTGTACACTGTGGCTCCTCTGCAGTCTTACCTTATCTGAGAGTGAAAGAAGAGAGAATCTTGTCGCTGTGTCACATATGATGGGAATGAGTCAACAGGGAAGAAAAACCCATACTCGACGTGCTTGTCATGTCCAACTCTGTCTGTGCTGTCAGTTTTGTCTTAAATTGTTTTTATTTTATTATTTTTTTAAGCCCGCCCCCGTCCACACAGAAGGTTTTTCCTCTTGCCAGGCCATCATTGTAAATAGGAATTTGTTCTTAATTGACTTGCCTGATTTAAATACATTTGTGTTAATAAACTGACAAAGTCCACCCGATTTGAACAAATAATTTGTTGGCAGCAATTAGACCTGCTTTCTGAGAAAATCTAATTATGCGGATATCCCCCATATCCACCTGCTGCATCTCCTCTAATAACACAACACTTCAGGGAAGTTTGGGCCTCTCACTGTCTCTGTCTCCCTGTCTATCTCTATTCAGGCCCCATCCAGTAAAGCCCTTGAGCTCCCTGGAAAACCAGCCAGCCTCCAACATCCAGGAGGGGAAGGCTGGAAAAACCACAGGAATCCTCTGTGTCCTTCAAGGGAAGATAAAGGTACTAATGCAATATATATCTGCCATGAGGGCAATAGAAACGACATTGAGTGCACCGATGCACACCAGCAGCAGATGAAAGATCTACCTACAAGTTCTCTCACCAGTCACCAGTCAACATAGATCGGCTTTAGGCAGGAGGTGTGTGTGTACTGAATAATCAGACCTCGTGTCTACAATCTATGTTGGGATAGTGTGTGCATGTTCGTATGTTAATATGCAGGTACAGTACATACTTTGCCTAATGCTCTGTAATATTATCATAATAATCTTATGCAATTAAGGTACCAGGATATTTTAGAAACCATTCCCCCAGGCACCTCATGAAAATACCCTGTGCTGCTGTTTACATTTATCCAACCAGTACCTTGATGCAATATTGCCATTCTTGCTGCGCGCACGCAGGCACACGCAACAAGCCCTCACTCCAAATACTCACTGTAAAGAATTCCCACAAAAACATTATTTATCTTGTCAGTAACTCACCTTAAGCTCACTGTGAATAACACTGGCCTTTGCCTATGGTGCTGGGATCTGAGAGATCAGAGCTCTGAATGAGTTCTCACAAAGCAGTCCGAGCTCACGGTTCACAAACTTCTCTCTGAGTCTCAGTGCCCATAACATCAATCAATGAATCACATTTATTTAGAAAGCCCTTTTTACATCAGCAGATGTCACAAATGCTGTACAGAAACCCAGCCTAAAACTCCAAACAGCAAGCAATGCAGATGTAGAAGCACAGTGTCTAGGAAAAACTCCCTAGAAAGGGAGGAAACTAAGAAGAAACCTAGAGACTAACCAGGCTCTGAGGGGTGGCCACTCCTCTTCTGGCTGTGTCCTGGGTGGAGATAGTACATGGCCATTAAGACCAGATTGTTCTTAAAGATGTTCAAACGTTCATAGATGACCAGCAGGGTCATTCAGAGAACAATTGGACCTCTTTCTGGGAGATGACAGCAGGTGCAGTAGAGAGAGAGTCAAACACAGCAGGTCCGGGACAAGGTAGCACGTCCGGTGAACAGGTCAGGGTTCCATAGTCGCAGGCAGAACAGTTGAAACTGGAGCAGCAGCACGACCAGGTGGACTGGGGACAGCCAGGAGTCATGGATGCGCAAATCATTCCATAAAAATGTTGCTCTATAGGAGAAAGCTGTTTGCTTAGACATTTTAGGGAGAATAAGGAGTCTGAGAGAGAGGTTTTAGGAACAAGCCCATGTAATGCTTTGTAGGTTAGCAGTAAAACCTTGAAATCAGCCCTAGCCTTAACAGGAAGCCAGTGTAGAGAGGCTAGTACTGGAGTAATATGATCAAATGTATTGGTTCTAGTCAAGATTCTAGCAGCTGTGTTTAGCACTAACTGAAGTTTATTTAGTGCTTTATCCAGGTAGCCAAAGATTAGAGCATTGCAATAATCTAATCTAGAAGTGACAAAAGCATGGATTAGCTTTTCTGCATAATTTCTGGACAAAATGTTACAGATATTTGCAATGTTACGAAGATGGAAAAAAGCTGTACTTGAAATATTCTTGATATGTTCGTCAAAATTGAGATCAGGGTCCAGAGTAACGCCAATGAAGCTTCAGTTTTATTTGAGACGACTGTACAACCATCAAGATGAATTGTGTGATACAATAGCAGATCCCTTTGTTTCTTGGGACCTAGAACTAGCATCTCTGTTTTGTTTAAAAGTAAAACATTTGCCGCCATCCACTTCCTTATGTCTGAAACACAGGCTTCCTAGGTAGGCAATTTTGGAGCTTCACCATGTTTCATCGAAATGTACAGTTGTGTGTCAGCCGCATAGCAGTGAAATTTGACATTGTGTTTCCAAATGACATCACCAAGAGGTAGAATATATAGTGAAAACAATAGTGGTCCTAAAACTTGACCTCGTGGAACGCCGAAACATACAATTGATTTGTCAGAGGACAAACCATCCACAGAAACAAACTGATATCTTTCTGACAGATAAGATCTAAATCAGTCAAGAACTTGTCCATGTAGACCAATTTGGGTTTCCAATCTCTCCAAATAATGTGGTGATCGATGGTGTCAAAAGCAGCACTAAGGTTTAGGAGCACGAGGACAGATGCAGAACCTTGGTCTGACGCCATTAAAAGGTAATTTACCACCTTCCCAAGAGCAGTCTCAGTGCAATGATGGGGTCTAAAACCAGACTTGTTTGGTATTCATTATTTGTCTTCAGGAAGGCAGTGAGTTGCTGCGCAACAGCTTTTTCAAAAATGTTTGAGAGGAAAGGGAGATTCGATATAGGCCGATTCTAGTTATTATTATTTTTTTTACATTTTCCTGGTCAAGGTTTGGCTTTTTTAAGAGATACTTTATTACTGCCACTTTTAGTGAGTTTGGTACACATCCGGTGGATAGGGAGCCATTTATTATGTTCAACATAGGAGGGCCAAGCACAGGAAGTAGCTCTTTCAGTACTTTAGTTGGAATAGGGTCCAGTATGCAGCTTGAAGGATTACAGGCCATGACTATTTCCATTAATGTGTCGAGATACAGTATTAATCCTAGGTCCTGGCAGTTCTGTGCAGACTCAGGACAACAGAGTTTTGGAGAAATACGCAGATTCAAAGAGGAGTCCGTCATTTGCTTTCTAATGACCATGATATTTTCATCGAAAAAGTTCATGAATTCATCACTGTTCTCTTGGGGAATGAGATTTGCGACAGTATCAAAAATAAATCTTGGATTTTTCTTATTCTCTTCAATTAGGTTTGAATAATATGAGGATTGAGCAGCAGTGAGGGCTCTTCGATATTGCACGGTACTGTCTTTCCAAGCTAGTTGGAAGACTTCCAGTTTGGTGGAGCGCAATTTCCGTTCCAGTTTTATGGAAGCTTGCTTCAGGGCTCAGGTATTTTCTGTATACCAGGGAGCAAATTTATTTTAGGGGTGCTACTGCATCTAGGGTAAATCTGAACCTCAGTTAGGTGGTTAACTGATTTTTGTACTCCAATGTCCTTGGGTAGGTGGAGGGAGTCTGGAAGGGCATCTTGGAATCTTTGGGTTGTCTGAGAATTTATAGCACAGCTTTTGATGATCCTTGGTTGGGGTCTGAGCAGATTATTTGTTGCGATTGCAATCGTAATAAGATAGGGGTCCGATTAGTCCAGGATTGGGAGGAAAACATTTAGATGCATAATATTTATCCCAGGGGACTAGATCCAGGGTATGACTGAGGCAATGAGTAGATCCGGAGACGTGTTGGACCCACTGAGTCGATGATGGCTCCGAAAGCCTTTTTGGAGTGGGTCTGTGGAATTTTCCATGTGAATATTAAAGTCACCAAATATTAGGAAGATTTTCTGCCATGACTACAAGGTCTGACTAGGCATTCAGGCAACTCAGTGAAGAACACTGTATACGGCCCAGGAGGCCTGCAAACAGTAGCTATAAAAAGTGATTGATTAGGCTGCATAGATTTGTGGAGCTAGAGGAATTAGAGCCCTGTCTATCTTGATGGATAAGATGATAGCACCCCTCCAGCTAGGATGGAGTCCATCACTTATGGACTCTATACTACTATCTGTACGTGCTGGTGGCACAGACGCTGTTTCATCCTTTCCTACACTTAAATTGCCCTTGCCTAACGATTGCATCTGAAGCTGGGCTTGCAACATGGCTATCTTCACCGTAAGGCGATAGTTCTCCTGTATATTATCAGTACAGCGACTGCAATTAGAAAGCATAGTGTTAATGTTACTACTTAGCTTTTTCGGCTGGTAGAGTTCCTGTAGAACCATGTACAGATAAAGCGTGCAGAGTGAAAAAGTTGAGCGAGGAATAAACAAACACGTTGGTAAATGTTTTAAATGCTGATCTTTAAAAAAAAAACAGGTAGCCAAGTAAGGGTTCATGCATAGACTAAACATTGCTTAATGGCTAATGCATATCTTTGGAAAATTCTATAGAAATATATAAATGGCAATGACTCGTAATACTACCTCCATTCCCCTCTTTCCTTCTAGGTCAAAGACACAGGGGTCAAAGGTCAGTACTCCCAGCTGAGCCAGGAAGAGCTGATCTCCCTGGTAGTGAAGCAGCAGGACCAGCTCTCCAAGAGGGACGACAAGATCAAGGAGCTGGAGAAGTACATTGACAACCTGCTGGTGCGCATCATTGAGGAGCAACCCAGTATCCTGATGTCTATGAACTCACTCAAATGAGACCTCTAGCAATATATATTACTCCATCCTTTTCCTAATCATTCAGAGCAGGGCTTCTTAGATGTTTATCTCCCTCAATGCCCATGTATTGGACTGTTTGAATTAGTCTTGCTTGCCTCCCAAAGAACGTTTCATTCACCCATGTATAACATACCAAGCACTGGCTTTGTCTATTCTTACTGAAAAGATGCACTTTTGATTTGTTCATTACATTTTGATTGTTGACTAAACTCTAGATAATGATATCTTAAACAACTACAACTCTATGTTATGTATAAAGACAGTATAAGAACATGAACTAAATCCACATAGGCCTGTAGGAAGGTGCTTTACAATTTTGACAGTTGGTTTGGTTTGTCTTTGTATTAACGTTTTGATGTGCTTGCAAGGTTAAATCCAGAGCAACAACACAGAGTTTGCATATTCGGTAACACTTTATGCAGACAGACCGGTATAATAGGCGTCGTACCGGTACATGCTTATGACAAGTATTAACATTAATTACAATCACATTATAATGAGTTATACCTGTCGGTAAAGGGTTATTTCGTATTATTGCTATTCTGTGAGGTACAGACGTGGTGTCCTTTGAACGAACAACAATTATGTGAATATTATTCCCTGTTACTGTATAACGCATGTATAAGTGTTTTACATATTGAGAGTTCCATTTCTTATATTGTTAACTTTGTTGAAGCATTTTGAAGAATAAATCATTGAAAAGGGTATCGTCTAAGAGAAACATGGATTGATAATTAAAACAATTTAGACTACCAATTTAAACCAATTTAGACTACAAATAAACAAGGTTTAGACTCCTATTATGCCTTTGGATGAATGCACTCTCAATTTATTGTAGTGTCCCTGACAGGTGCACCTCCAGAAACAAATTGCACGGGTTTAACCTATGGAAATTGTCTAAAGTGGCATTTCTGTGTGAAAAAAAGCTATTGGGATTCAGAGAAAAGTTATTTTTTACACCGGTTGCCATTGGTAGAGAGCAAGATGTGTCAGAGTGCGTTGGTCTGCCTTTGGTCCTAGGAAGGATTACTGTATAGTTGGGTGAAAGTCAAAGTGTATTCTGTCAAAGTATAGCATGTAATTTTTACAATTATGAAATAAATACATATTTTCAATCACGTAATTTATTTAGCCTCTGATTGGAGTAGACACACCTCTCTCTCTCTCTCCGCTGACCATTACTTAATGAAGCACTTTAAATCAAGTTTCCACTGTTCACACCATGAACATAACGTAGCTATATTGTGCTGTTCCACTGGGAATGTTGCAGTTGCTTTCAAAAGCGGAACTACAGTAAGGCTGTTCGTGTGCAAGGCTCGATCGAGTTTAAGATTATGAGCTGGAGTTACGTTTGGATGCCACCAGTCCGCAAGCAAAGTCTGAAGAAGAGGAATATTGGGACTGGGGCACAGAAAGGTTTCTGAGGAGAAATGGATAAGGAAAAAGAGGTAGAAGAGAATGAGGAAAGCGGAGGCTGGATAAGATGGTGCTAAAAATGGAGATGGGGTGTCGAAGAGGATTGGTGTCAAGTGCAAACAGAGTGAGCCCTGCGCCACACCGAGTTCTGGAGGTGAAATGGAAGTGAATGAGGGCGAGTTAAGTGAGGTGGAAGGTGTGGTGAAGAGCTTGGAACCTGAGCCTGGCATCATTGGACATGATAAAGAAGAACTTGCCTTTCGGCGAATACATTTGTGGTTTCGGGGTGGGTGGGGAAGGAGTTTGGTGCAGTTGAATCAGAGAAGGAAGGTAACCTGTAGTGGACTTTATTTGGTGCAGGTGAATCAGTGAAGGTAACCTGTAGTGGACTTGATATTTGGTTTAGTTGAATCAGTGAAGGTAACCTGTAGCGCTCCGTGTCATGTAACTTGGGTCAAGATCTGTTTCTTGCTTTGCCCTTAGGAACAGGGCACTATTGAAAGGAGGAATTTCTGGGGTAGTGTGGAGATGGAGCAATTGAAGTGGAAGATTCCTAGTGATTGTGACTCCCGCCGTTTGGTGCAACACAGACCCAGTGGTGAGCATGGTGAAATAGAGTCACTGTGAATACTTTTTACCCGACAAAGTAATGTTAGGATATATCAGTTATGCTGTTAGAGCTTATGTGCAGGAGGGCATGGGACAGAGGATTGTGCAGTTTCAGTGGATAAAATTGTGTGTCAACTGTGTAGGGCTGCCTATGTTGCTGGCCAGAGTTAGAATAGTGCAGAAGGTGTCGTATGCTGAGGCAGTGAAAAAAGTAGAGGAGGATGGGTCAAGGGTGAGGGATCCGGAGAGTAGATCTGTGCCAGCACAGAGGGATAGACCAACAAGTGATATATGCTTCAGTAAGGTTGGCTTCTTAGCGTTCATAGCAATGGTTATCAACTGTAACGTAAATGACAGAAAATAGATGTTGTGGTGGCAGTTGCAGAGAAGTATTTTGGTATACGAGATTTGACTTCAGTAGAGCTACAGGGTGTGTTGAGTGGCGGTGTCCCGTCCTCTCAGGTCATTGGCAGGAGCAGATCGAGTCAAAGTAGTGGAATTGGGATAGTGGATTTTTATTGAGTGTACGGTTAGTTGGAATGGGATTTTATTATTATAAATGTTTTAAAATATATGAAAAATATTTGTTTAAGAAAAAGTGGTACAGGTGTAGGATTAATTGGTGGTGCCATTTTTAGCTTTCCCCCCCTTCCTTTCTAATTTTTGTATCACAAAATTCAATGTAACTGACCACACGCTACCACACAGTAGGGGGCGGCATGCACAAACAAAATGTGTGAACGCCATGATACCGAAGAAGAAGAAGAAGAAGAAGCATTCGAAATGCTCATTCGTCGTTCACAGCAATGTTTTGCTAATTAACATAGCTAGCTACATTTAGCCTGCTATCTATTTAATGTGAAGATAGCTGCTGTCGGTCAGAAGTGTCTGGAGTGTGGCTCGCTCAACATAGTAGACGACGAACATTATTCACAGCCACAACTTGTATTAAAAACAAAAAAATATGTTTTAAGTGAGAATAGGCATTGGTCTGATGCCGAAAATTAATGAGCACCACAATGCCTATTTCACCCATGCTCTACCAAGGTTTTCCAGCACACACCTACTACAGAAGCTATGTTGGTATTGTACTTCAAACTATGTGTAGCCAGGTTGCTTAGGATTTGAACTTTCTCAAACAGCCTAATAGAGGAGGTGCTGCCACAATAATGTGATTTGTACTGCATGCAAGGTAAAGTATTGGATTATTCACACACCACAGTAAGATATTATCCCATTACGCTACATTTTCTTTATTTGTATTATTAAATTATAGCTAACTTTGCTTTTGTACTTACAAGACCATCAGGCTTTATTTAGCTGTTTTGTCTTGTAGTAATGTGGTGCCTGACTGTATTTCCTTCAACCGTTATTTGAGCAATACATGTCTTAGAATTTTTAAAAATCAGAATAACATCCTTTTTTGGTCAGTAGGTGCCCAACATAACAACAGGTGGCTCAGATAGGTAGAGCCTGTCTGCATTCCTGATTGCTGTAACTATTAGCTTACCTGTGAAATATTGAATGAAGCTCAGAAACACTTCTGTTTCAAACATGGTCCTGTTTTATCAATTGCTGTGCTGATCAATGGACAGTTCATTACCTCAGTCAAAAATTATGTGTCGCTTAAAACTATGTTTGTATTTGTATTTATTTTTGCAATAAAGATGGTGACGCAACAATAATACACATTTACAATAGGCCTATATCTAAAAATACATACAGCCAAATTATATATACAGTACCAGTCAAAAGTTTGGACACACCTACTCATTCCATGGTTTTTCTTTATTTTTACTATTTTCTATATTGTAGAATAATAGTGAAGACATCAAAACCATGAAATAACACATACGGAATCATGAAGCTGGTTGAGATTCTTCAAAGTAGCCACTCTTTCCCTTGATGACAGCTTTGCACACGCTTGGCATTCTCTCAACCAGCTTCATGAGCTAGTCACCTGGAATGCATTTCAATTAACAGGTGTGCCTTCTTCAAAGTTAATTTGTGGAATTTCTTTCCTTCTTAATGCGTTTGAGCCAATCAGTTGTTTTGTGACAAGGTAGGGTTGGTATACCGAAGATAGCCCTGTCTGGTAAAAGACCAAGTCCATATTACGGTAAGAACAGCTCAAATAAGCAAAGAGAAATGACAGTCCATTATTACTTTAAGCCATGAAGGTCAGTCAATCTGGAAAATATCAAGAACTTTGAACGTTTCTTCAAGTGCAGTCGCAAAAACCATCAATCGCTATGATGGAACTGGCTCTCATGAGGACCCCCACTGGAAATCTGTCCTTTGGTCTGATGAGTCCAAATCTGAGTCTTTGTGAGACGCAGAGTAGGAGAACGGATGATCTCCGTATGTGTGGTTTCCACCGTGAAGCATGGAGGAGGAGGTGTGATGGTGGGGGTGCTTTGCTGGTGACACTGTTGGTGATTTATTTAGAATTCAAGTCACACTTAATCAGCAGGGCCACCATAGCCTTCTGGTTTGCGCTTAGTTTGACTATCATTTGTTTTTTAATAGGACAATGACCCAAAACACACCTCTAGGCTGTGAAGGAAAAGCAGCCAACAAGTGCTCAGCATATGTGGGAACTCCTTCACGACTGTTGGAAAAGCATTCCTCATGAAGCTGGTTGAGAGAATGCCAAGAGTCTGCAAAGCTGTCATCAAGGCAAAGGGTGGCTACTTTTAAGAATCTAAAATGTAAAACATATTTTGATTTGGTTACTGTCAGGTTCTGACTGTGGCATGTCTCTGGCTCCCTCTAGTGGGGAGTTGGAGGGCCGCGGTTAGAGCTTGGCAGTTCACCGGGTGTCTTTTGTGTTTGTTAATTTCTATCCCCAATTAGAGACAGCTGTCTCATGTTGTCTCTAATTGGGGATTCTATTTAAGTTCCTGTGTTTGTCACCTGGGTGTGGGTTCTTGTGTGTGTATGTGTATGTTCACTCCAGTTCACGGTCAGTACCTCTCCTTTGTTTTTTTATGTTTCGTGTTCATAAAATAAAAAGGAATGTCACTCCACCAACGCTCTGTCTATCGTCCCATCAATACGAGCTGTGACAGTTACTACATGATTCCATATGTGTTATTTCATAGTGTTGATGTCTTCACTATTATTCTACAATGTGGAAAATAGTACAAATAAAGAGAAACCCTTGAATGAGTAGGTGTGTCCAAACTTTTGACTGGTACTGTACAAATACAACATTTTAATAGTAGGGTACTGTAAGTCCATTATCCCTCTGAATAATATGAATTTGGCTGTTTGAGAAGATTTGAATTCTAAGCAATGCCTACACATAGTTTGAAGTACAATACCAACATAACTATGTAGTAGGTAAAGCCGTGTGCTGAAAAACCTTGGTAGAGCATGGGTGGAATAGGCATTATGGTGCTCATGTGAATTTCCTTTCTTTTTTGGCTTTAGACCACCTATTCTCACTTAAAACATGTTTTTTTGTTTTTAATTTCCATGGTTATTACACAGGAAGGTGATTATGCTGCATTATTATACAACATTATAATACAGCATAACACATGCTCTACTTGTGAACCCTCACAATGTCATGTGTTTCGTTGATTCTATTTATTGCTAAGATCCCAGCTCATAATCCTACTGATCATTGCTCAGCACAAATTGGCAAGAGCAAGGAAACAAAGACTGAAGCAAATATTTACTATGCAATTACACAATTTACCTGGCTCAATGACTACAGGAGAGTGAAAATATGGATGAGCTGTTCTCAATGGAAGGGTTCTGAAAAAGTCTCTCTATTCAAGACGAGGTGTGACTGAATATATCATAGTCATCCACCTCGGTGGAAACGACTTGGGACACACAAAGGGCCCTTTGCAGAATTTTGGAGGTAGTCATTAGAATGTTCCCAGGGACAACGGTGGTCTACTCTGACATCACAGAGGAGGAGTTAGATGTTCCAGTGGGAGGAGGACATCAACAAGCGCATAGCGATGGCCCGGCACTCTGTAAACCAGCTGGTGTTTGCATTTCTTTGTGACAGGTACATGCCCACAATCCGATACTTTGCCAGAAATTACTGTGTCCCTGGGCAGTACCGAAGGGCAGGGTTTCCCAAACTTGGTCCAGGGCAACCCCCCCCCCCCCCCGGTGCATGTTTTCTTGCCCTAGCACTACACAGTTAATTCAAATAATCAAAGCTTGATGATGAGTTGGTTATTTGAATCAGCTGTGTAGTGCTAGGGCAAAAACCAAAGCGTCAATCCAGGGGGGCACCAGGACTGAGTTTGGGAAACCCTGCCGTAGGGATGGCGTGCATCTCACGGATGAGTGCAACACCCTCTTCCATGAGAGTCTGAGAGATGATCTCTCCTCTGTTCTAGCAGAGGAAATGGCCAGTCCACTTTCTCATCTCAAGTGCAAGTAAGGTGCGCTGATCAGCAGCTCACATCCGCAGGATTGGGGACATTTTCATTAGGAGGGACGTCTACCCTGGATCGCTAAAATAATAATCTACCTTTGGCAGCCAAGCACAAGTTATCAGTGTAACTTATTATTGTCTAGACATGATGAATAACTTCACGCCTAGAATAAAAACCTCCAGGCTTCCGTCATTCGAGTCAATTTAATATATATGTTTTTTTTTTTATTACAGTCCGTTTGGAAAAACGTAATCATGTGCGAATCTTCCTCTGGAATAACGCGCATGCTATGGTAATAATTACATAACAAACGTCTCTAGAAATACTAGTCCCATCCGAATAGGGTTAATGCTTCTCAAATTTGTACAGAACAGTACTGCACAGCACATTAGAGTAGAGTGCAGTACAGTGCAGTAGAGTACAGTAAAGTAAAGTAGATATGTTCAGTACATTAATATATTTTGAAAGTTACATATCTTGAAAACTTGATTGTTGACAAGTGAAACATTTTGGGACTATGTCAACAATGGAGAAATGAATCAAATACCTAAAGGTAGTGGAGTTTTCCTTTAAGCTAGAGATATAAGATGTGGCACTTCCGCATCTGCGGTGAAATGTGACAGAGCTAGAGCAGAGTTTGTCAGACCATGAGACATCCTGAAAATCGGCCTTCCCACAAAATTGTCTGAACGGTTGAGACTCTCATGAAGACGATGGTGTTCTCCGTTTTGCTCTACGACCCCCCACAAGCGTCTTGGGACTCTGCCAACTTGTCTGTAGCGTCCGAATAGTTTGGGTTACACACTAATATGACCCCTCTATGGAAAGGTGAGACTCTGTTTTGCTCTAGGACGCCCACAGGCCTCACAAGACTCGTCTGAAGGGCCCCTGGTACCAGTTGAAAAAATGAATGGAAGTTTATGTGGAGACCGTTAAGTGCCAAAAAAAGGGGTTGAATACAAATTTAACAAGAGTTTCCTGATATTTCTTATATCTCTCAGATATAGGACAGATACTTCAGAACAAACTTCATTTTGATAATTTTTTTGGGCACTAACGTAATGATTCTGTTATTCAATGCAATGTTATGGACTAATAGGAGTAAGGCCCAAAATACTTTTTCATTAATTATTTATTTATTTTCTACTTCAAGGGGTCTTAAAATAAAAAATGGAATAGCTACATTATCCTTAGTATGACCTTAAAACAATTCCATATAGCTTAGTAGGGTAACTGGGGAAAGAGAACAGCCTTCTTGTAACAAATGCGCTGAGAGTCGGGACGCAAGTACAGGGAGTGAGTGTTTAATACATAAACAGAACATAAAACAAGAAACACGAACAACGCACTGACACAAAACAGAGTCAATAACACCTGAGGAGAGAACCAAGGGGAGTGACAGATATAGGGAAGGTAATCAAGGAGATGATGGAGTCCAGGTGAGTGTCATGAGGCGCTGGTGCGAGTGACGATGGTGACAGGTGTGCGTAATAATCCGCAGCCTGGTGACCTAGAGGCCGGAGAGGAAGCACATTGGACACTTCTGTAATGTACACTAAGATAAGGAGGGTGCAGGTCCCGGTGGTGGAGGTGGCTGGTGATGAAGAGATCAGACAGTGAGATTGATAGTTACATTCATGCTCCTCAGGAGATCAGAGACTAAGGAGACATTGGTTTACTGTGATGCAACATCAACTTGTTACCTAGATGTGACTAAATATGTAATTTGCATCGATATTGAATAATCTCTTGTTCCCTTTGGTTCATACACATTAGATCCACTGATTTCACATCACTCCCTCACAGCGTTAAGGGCAGGCCTATGTTTGTTTGTTTGATCCTTCATTTCTTTGTTTGATTGAAATATTGTTCTATAGATGATAATTTTAATTGCATCTAATTGGATGCATGCACACCATAATGGTCTGCACTTCATGCACAGTATGATATCTGGGCTTGATTTGCTGTTTGAAGTGGCCAAAAGGACTCCTCTGCTATGCGGTTCTCTGCAAATGATCTATTTGACTAATTACAGCAGCCTAAACCCAGTTAATCATCCCAGCCTGCTGTCAGTGTTTTAGAGCACACTCACCTAATTAGTGTGAATATTGTCACGGCACAGTAGAACAGACTATAGCCCAAATGGGTTTTTCCAAACAGTCAGTAGTGTTGGTTGTTAGGTGGTTTACAACTGTCAGCCTAAAATATATACAGTACCAGTGAAAAGTTGGCACACACCTACTCATTCAAGGGTTTTTCTTTATTTTCACTAATTTATACATTGTAGAATAATAGTGTAACACATATGGAATCATGTAGTAACCAAAAACGTGTTAAACAAGTCAAAATATATTTTAGATTCTTCAAAGTAGCCACCCTTTGCCTTGATGACAGCTTTGCACACTCTTGGTATTCTCTCAACGAGCTTCATGAGGAATGCTTTTCCAACAGTCTTGAAGGACTTTCCACATATGCTGAGCACTTGTTAGCTGCTTTTCCTTCACTCTGCGGTCCAACTCATCCCAAACCATCTCAAATGGATTGAGGTCGGGTGATTGTGGAGGCCAGGTCACTTGATGCAGCACTCCATCACTCTCCTTCTTGGTCAAATAGCCGTTACACAGCCTGGAGGTGTGTTTTGGGTCATTGTCCTGTTGAAAAACAAATGGTACTCCCACTAAGCGCAAACCAGATGGGATGGCGTATCGCTGCAGAATTCTCTGGTAGCCATGCTGGTTAAGTGTGCCTTGAATTCTAAATAAATCACTGACCGTGTCACCAGCAAAGCGCCCACAGACCATCACACCTCCTCCTTCAAGGTGGGAACCACAAATGCGGCGATCATTCTACTCTGCGTCTCACAAAGACACGGCGGTCGGAACCACCGGTCTAATGTCCATTGCTCGTGTCTCTTCTTCTTATTGGTGTCCTTTAGTAGTGGTTTCTTTGCAGCAATTTGACCATGAAGGCCTGATTCACGCAGTCTCCTCTGAATAGTTGATGTTGACGTGTCTGTTACTTGAACTCTGTGAAGCATTTATTTGGGCTGCAACCTGACGTGCAGTTAACTCTAATGAACTTATACTCTGCAGCAGAGGTAACTCTGGGTCCTCCTTTCCTGTGGCGGTCCTCAGTTTCATCATAGCGCTTGATGGTTTTTGCGACTGCAACTTTAAAAGTTCTTGACATTTTCCGGATTGACTGACCTTCATGTCTTCAAGTAATGATGGACTGTCGTTTCTCTTTGCTTATTTGAGCTGTTCTTGCCATAAAATGGAATTGGTCTATTACCAAAATCTTCTGTATATCACCCCTACCTTGTCACAACACAACTGATTGGCTAAAACTCATGAAGAAGGAAAGAAATTCCAAAAATGTACTTTTTCCAGGTGACTACCTCATGAAGCTGATTGAGAGAATGCCAAGAGTGTGCAAAGCTGTTATCAAGTCAAAGGATGGCTACTTTGAAGAATCTCAAATATAAAATACACTTTTTTGGTTACTACATGATTCCATATGTGTTATTTCATAGTTTTGATGTATTCACTATTATTCTACAATGTAGAAAATAGTAAAAAATAAAGAAAAACCCTTGAATGAGTAGGTGTGTCCAAACTTTTGACTGGTACTTTACACACACATAAACACACACATACAGTGGGGAGAACAAGTATTTGATACACTGCCGATTTTGCAGGTTTTCGCACTTACAAAGCATGTAGAAGTCTGTAATTTTTATCATAGGTACTCTTCAACTGTGAGTGACGGAATCTAAAACAAAAATCCAGAAAATCACATTGTATGATTTTTAAGTAATTTATTTGCATTTTATTGCATGACATAAGTATTTGATACATCAGAAAAACAGAACTTAATATTTGGTACAGAAACCTTTGTTTGCAATTACAGAGATCATACGTTTCCTGTAGTTCTTAACCAGGTTTGCACACACTGCAGCAGGGATTTTGGCCCACTCCTCCATACAGACCTTCTCCAGATCCTTCAGGTTTCGGGGCTGTCGCTGGCCAATACGGACTTTCAGCTCCCTCCAAAGATTTTCTATTGGGTTCAGGTCTGGAGACTGGCTAGGCCACTCCAGGACCTTGAGATGCTTCTTACGGAGCCACTCCTTAGTTGCCCTGGCTGTGTGTTTCGGGTCGTTGTCATGCTGGAAGACCCAGCCACGACCCATCTTCAATGCTCTTACTGAGGGAAGGAGGTTGTTGGCCAAGATCTCGCGATACATGGCCCCATCCATCCTCCCCTCAATACGGTGCAGTCGTCCTGTCCCCTTTGTAGAAAAGCATCCCCAAAGAATGATGTTTCCACCTCCATGCTTCACGGTTGGGATGGTGTTCTTGGGGTTGTACTCATCCTTCTTCTTCCTCCAAACACGGCGAGTGGAGTTTAGACCAAAAAGCTCTATTTTTGTCTCATCAGACCACATGACCTTCTCCCATTCCTCCTCTGGATCATCCAGATGGTCATTGGCAAACTTCAGCCGGGCCTGGACATGCGCTGGCTTGAGCAGGGGGACCTTGCGTGCGCTGCAGGATTTTAATCCATGACGGCGTAGTGTGTTACTAATGGTTTTCTTTGAGACTGTAGTCCCAGCTCTCTTCAGGTCATTGACCAGGTCCTGCCGTGTAGTTCTGGGCTGATCCCTCACCTTCCTCATGATCATTGATGCCCCAAGAGGTGAGATCTTGCATGGTGCCCCAGACTGAGGGAGATTGACCGTCATCTTGAACTTCTTCCATTTTCTAATAATTGCGCCAACAGTTGTTGCCTTCTCACCAAGCTGCTTGCCTATTGTCCTGTAGCCCATCCCAGCCTTGTGCAGGTCTACAATTTTATCCCTGATGTCCTTACACAGCTCTCTGGTCTTGGCCATTGTGGAGAGGTTGGTGTCTGTTTGATTGAGTGTGTGGACAGGTGTCTTTTATACAGGTAACGAGTTCAAACAGGTGCAGTTAATACAGGTATTGAGTGGAGAACAGGAGGGCTTCTTAAAGAAAAACGAACAGGTCTGTGAGAGCCGGAATTCTTACTGGTTGGTAGGTGATCAAATACTTATAAAATGCAAATTAATTATTTAAAAATCATACAATGTGATTTTCTGGATTTGTGTTTTTCTCTACATGCTTTGTAAGTAGGACAACCTGCAAAATCGGCAGTGTATCAAATACTTGTTCTCCCCACTGTATATATATATATTTGGATAGTTTGTTTGTACAGAATGTATGCATTGGTCTAGATTTCAACTCTCTATAGGCAACCCACTAATTGGTCTTTTGACAAATCACATCAGATCTTTTCACATCAGATTTTTTCAGAGCTGATCTGTTTGGTCAAAAGACCAATTGGTGAAATGATTTTCAGAATTGGCCTGCTTGTGTAAACGTAACCTCAACGTCGATGTTGCTGAAGCCACATTGTTCTGTGTTGTTTAATGAATTAAGAGATTTGCCATCTGTAATACATTAAGCTTATTAGCTTTTCCAAAAGAAATTCAATCAACGATTGGCCAATTCTCAGTGTTTGTTTATTCCGAATTTTACACATAATTGCATGTAATCACTTAAGGACAGACATTTTATATAACCACAGAAGGCCATTTATTAGAGATTCACAACAACTAAACCGCCATGACATTTTGCTAAATGTATTGAATATGAGGTATCTTGTGGTTGGTCTAAAGAAGCAATGAGAATCAACACTTCAGTTAAAATGTAATGTGGTCATTAATGGAAGCATGCAGTGGGAAGCAAGACCTCAGCAAATGTCTAACAAACACCTCATTCTAAATGACTACGTTCCCCAGAGACAAAGATTGGTAACAGACTGATAACACTGCAATAAAAAGAGGGATTTCACCATGGGGGAACAAATGCCATCTACTGTTTTATTAAACATGTTTATTCAGAGTGGAGACTGAGATGATAGCTGTATTCATGTCATCCAGCATGTCACCCACTGCCAAACTACAGTCTGGGGGTAGGGAGCATAGCCTGAAGGTAGGGAGGGACAGTTCCTCTTGCTGCTCTGCAGGCAAGTACCACTATTAACACAGCAGAAGAAGCAGAGCAGAGACTGGGCTCATTGACATTGTATTGTCAGTTCAGTGAATGCTTCCCTTTAACCTCGGCAGACAGCAGTCCATCTGGAGTTATGGGGGATGTCATCATGTATGTTGCAAGCAACTATTGTGTGATCAGTGCATAGCTGTCTGGAAATTATCCACCAAACCTCAAGTTTTTGCAGATTAATCTCCTGCTTGCTGATGCTTCCTTGTGTTAAACATTGACTGTGGCTGTTCCTAATTGCCTCTAACAAAACCTCAAAAGAAAATCTGTTTGGTTGTCCGGTCACCTCGCCTCCCCTCCTCTTTCTCCCTCTCTCTTTATTCTTTCTCTCACTTTTTCTCTCTCCCTCTCTCTTGTGTTTTACCTTCATATTATTGGCATTCATTCAGTTCATTCATTCTTTCCAGGCAATCACCTCATGCATGTTCAATTGATTGGTTCATTGAACAATGATTAGGGAATCACTTAATATCTCTGTAATCAGCTGTAAGTCACAATTAACTCTTGTCATGTCCACATTAAGTCAACAGCAAATAAATCAGAAAATTGGTATCAGAGACCTTCTGTCTCTTCTCTCTCCTTGTCCCTGCACAGTCACAGGGCCACACTGGCCGTAGCACAGTGGTTGACAGGGATGCCGATGCGGCGGTGGCAGGTGAACATCTTCCTCAGCTCAGCGCGGAAGCGGTCGTGCAGCCATGCGTACAGGAAGGGGTTACAGCAGGACGAGCTCATGGCACACAGGTGGCACAGCAGTTGGATGAGCAGGAAGTGGCGCTTGTTGATGAGGCGAATGTCGATGTCACGCAGTACGTTGAACACGTGAATGGGCAGCCAGCACACCCCGAAGGCCGCCACCACCAGTGCCACCAGACGGAAGATCTTCCGCTTCCGGGCTCGCTGTGCCTCTGCCTGGTCACGGGTCCGATGTCCCGGTGCCACGCAGTTCCTCAGCTTGACAGAGATGCAGAGGTATGAGACGCAGACGGCGGAGAGTGGCAGGACGTAGGTAACCAGCAAGGTGCTGTAGGCGTAGGCTAGCCTCTCCTTCTCCTGCCCCAGCCAGAACTCCTCACAGATGGTGAGGCCCTCCTCTCTGAACTCCACGTGGTAGGTGTGGGCCACAGCTGGAGCCACTAGACCACAGGACAGCAGCCAGATACCTGACAGCACGTAGGCACAGGTGGCCACCGAGGTGCGCTTCTTCAGAGGATGCACAGTGGCATAGTACCTGGCAGGGACACAGAGGGACAGTAATATTAATTCAAATTCTCACATTTCATTATTCATTGATCATTTCTTTACACAATTCATGTATTTCAGTTCATTTGAAACTATCCAGTCAAAACCAGTGGGCTTTTTGTTATCTCAAGTCAGAGGGACCCACTCACCTGTCAACGGCGATGGCGGTGAGGGTGAAGACAGACACGTAAACGGTGACCGGCTGGATCAGGAACACCAGGTAGCACATGAACCTGCCAAACACCCAGCCACGGGGGTTGAAGGCATAGGCCAGGGTGAATGGTACACAGGTCACACACATCAGCATGTCTGAGAAGGCCAGGTTCCCGATGAAGAAGTTGGTAACATTGTGCATCTTGCGGGTGCGGCAGATGACGTAGAGGAGCAAATAGTTACCCAACACACCCACCACCACCACCAGGGCATAGCATGGGATGATGAGCAGCTTGAAGCTCTGCAGCAGAGCCACGTCTGCGAACAGGGAGCTGTGGTTGGCTGAGCCGTTCTGGACAGCCACCTCAAAGACTGAGTGCTCCTTAGTTGCTTCCTCGTCTACAGAGGGCAGCAGACCTCCAGTCCAGCCACTGCCACTGCCGTCCATATTGTAACCGATGAACTACACAGCAGTAGGGAGCCCTGGGTACCAGCCACTTAGAAGCTTACCCTGGAAGAGTCAAAGCACAGGGGTTGGGGAGGTTTTAGTGACAAACAATGAGTATAAAATGCTCATAACTGTAAAAGAATGGCATTCAAACAAGTATTGTACACTGAACAAATATAAATATGCAACATGTAAAGTGTTGGTCCCATGTTTCATGAGCTGAAATAAAATATTGTGCTGCCTGTACAGGTATTAAAAAGTGACACACCTTCAGATCTTTCGTCACAAATAAAGAATGCACCATCAATATATTAATTACATGTCAATCTAACAGTGTAGTGCATCTACTGTCTAATCCACACATTGGCAATGACGGACTGGCCATCTGGAGCACCGGGAGTTTTGGGGTAAATAGTGGAGTGGAGCAAGGTGGACAAACAAAAAGAGAAAAAATGTAAAGGTGGTGCTGAAAAGCGGAGAGAGAAGAGGTTGAAGTTCCTTGAGGCTGATGCAGCCAAATTTGGCACCATTACCAGTCAATTATCTCAGCCTAGTGAGCCTGAAGGCACTGTCAGCAGAGAGGAGAGAGAGCAGAGAGAGCAGCCCATTGAGCCCAGCGATACCAGTTCAACTGTTAGTCAAGGTTTTGCAGCTGAACGGTAAGACAGAAGACCATAGGGATAAGATAAGCAATGTTTGGGTTTGGCTAGCTGGCTATTTAGCTATATCGGGTGCCTTTTGTTGAAACAAGCGCTCGTCAATGTCACTTTTCGTGAACCGACCAATCACAGCCTGGATGGGGCGGGATGTTAAAAAAAAGGTTGATGTGCTACAGCAAACTGTTGAACTCATTGTTATGCATGAATAGTTATGATTATTGCCAAGTTAGTAATTAGCATTAACAAATTAGAGACTAACCACCAATGTAGACCATTTTTCTTGCACAAGGATTTAATGACGGAACAAAACCTACAAAAATAATAAATGTTGGTTGTGTATTTCTTAAACTGCTGTATTGTCCAATTGGAATGAATATTATACTAGTGGTATATACAGTATAGTAGTATACTATTATATGTTAATTATATGAATATACTAACATTATATAATTAATATATTAATATTATATATTATTAATATACAAATGTATACTAATTACTTATCCAGGTTGAGGATAGTGCATCTGCAGTGGACAGATGTACATTGAGCCAGAATGCCACTGCCACCCCAATTTTTGATTATTTTAAGAGGCCGAAGTCATGGGACCTAGATATGTTTTTTAGTTTCCACCCCGTCATACAGTAAAGAGAACCATGCTTTATTTGTATAGCATTTGCAAAGCTCAGGGAGAACAGCCCTTTCATGAATGGAATGGCAGACTGGAAAGACACAGACACAGACACAGACGACACAGACACACACTTTATTGACCCCTGAGGGGAAACTTCTTTGTCAAGCAGCTACGAAAAAACACAGGGCAGGTGCAAAATGCCAGAACGAAAATACACAAAAGACAGATATATGATACATAGTGCGGAAGCATATCCATCAGAGAGTGGAAGAGCATGAGAAGAGAATTATGCATAGAGGTTATGCTGAGGCCTACTTTCTAAGATCCTCCAAAGGTAACATTGAGAGCCTGTTCATCGGCAGACAGATGTCTGCTCATAGAGAGCAAGTGCGCAGAAGAAGGCAAGTGCTAGAGTGCATTATAGATGTTGTTAAAGTCATAGGCAATAGGGGTCTGAGCTACAGAGGCATGCAGTCTGAAGCAGTTTATACGCTAGCTGACAGCAGCATTGACCATGGCAACTTTTTAGAGATTATCATTCTGCTGGGAAAGTACGACCTGTGTATGAAAGAGCATCTCACTGCCTGCATGGAGAAAAGCAAAAAAACGTAATGAGTCTGGGTCAAGAGGTGGCAGAGGCTCTCTAATCACTCTATTATCAAAGACTACCATCAATATTGTCATTACCACCATCCAACACACAATGCAGGCCACCATAGCAAGTGAAATCCAGGAAGCTGGTATGTTTTCAGTCCAGATTGACGCTACGCAGGACATTACAACACAAGATCAATGCTCTGTCATAGTCAGATATGACGTGACGCACGTCATCCATGAGAGGCTTGTGGCTGTGGTGAAATGCGAGGCATCCACTGGACAATACTTTGTCCAGGTACTGAGTGAAGTACTGGAAAACATGAAGCTTGACATCAGCAAGTGCATTGGCAATTCCACTGATGGAGCCTCCAGTATGCAAGGCCAGTATAAAGGCTTCTCTGCCCTGCTCTCTGCAAAGTCCACCAATCAAGTGCATTTGTGGTGCTATGCACAAATGTTGAACCTTGTTTTGGCAGACACAACAGAGCGCCTTGGCAAGTGGGTCACTATTTTCTCTCATTAACAACATAGCTGTGTTTTTCAGTGAATCCTACCAGAGGATGAACATTTGGGAGAAGGAGAGCAAGGACTTGCTCCAATTGGAGAGACACACTGATGGGCTAAATACAGTGCCTTAAAGAAGGTCTTTGGAGCTTTTGGAAATCCGGATGAGGGTCTGTATGTTGATGTCTTTCTCACTCTTTCAACCATACAAGAACAGAAAAATGTCAACACTACTGCATGGGTCAAGGAATCGACATTCTGTCTGCACATCGTATGGTTCTGTCTACAGAGGAGCGGCAGAAAGGAATGGCAAGAGATTTGGAAAAAGTCAAGGCAGCTGCAGACATTTGTTCAGTGGGCTAACAGGAAGTTGCAGGAACGGGATGAGGAAACAGAGCTAGAGTTAGAGATCACTTTGCCAATGGAAAGTGCTCGAAAGAAGAAAACCATGCCTGGAGACTTTGTATGCCGACATGGCTCTTTTGGACCCTAAAAACTTTCCAGTGCCAGTGGCCTTCCACAGACAGCCCTTCAAGAACTAAGCAAATGTTTGATCAAATTTGACAGCAGAGCAATGGTGGCCAATTTACAGAGTGAGCTCATGAGTCTGACAGAACAGTGGACTAGGTGAAAACAATCGGGATTTGAAGAATACTCAACCAGGACTATGGAGGGTCATGGAAATGAAGACGAGGTGGAGATGGTGAACAAGAGCTGTTCATCTTGCAAAGACTGTCCAGTGTGTTGCTACCGTATTCTTAGTCAGTACAACCTATTGACCAACACATACCACATCCTGAGCCTTGCTTACAAGTTCCTCTCAACAGCACCTGGAGGCTTTTATGCTCATGGCTACTGAGCGAGATGTTTTAATGGCCCTGGACAGTGACCTGGTTATAGATGGTATTGCTGAGAGAAGTGAGCTGCTGCAGAAATTACTAGTTTAAGGAGGTAGGAAATATGTTTATTTTATTCTATGACTTGCCTACACCAACACATTTCTTCCTGTATTATTTATTTTACTGGTCAGATGGTTCCAGAGATTATTGCCACCTTGCTGCCAGTGCCATTGTGCCAATATGTGCTCCTTCTAGCCAGCCTCCTCTTAAGAGCAACACATTCCCCTTGTTCTATTTTACATCTATTTGACTAAAGTTATTGTTATAAATATTGTTCAGTAATCTTGTTTACATAAAGTGTGGCTTGGGTTAGGCGGGTGGTGGTGTATCGCTGGGGGGGTTTTGGTGGGCCGTCTGAGTTCCAATTCCCAGTCTGTCCCTGTACACTGGTATTACGCGCAGACAACTACAGTTACGCATCAACGCGCATTGCAGTGCCATCCAGAAGAAATTACCTAAAAATCACCAGTGGCCAGATATTTTCATGAGGCTAATCATGATGTGACTGATTTTAAGTTCTGTGCCACCATGTTTTCTCAAGCCGCAGATGCCGCAATACGGATGAACGCTTTTTCCAGTGCGAAGCCAGATGGAAGCCAGATGGATATTCTACTTGAAAACTCTACACCCCCAAGGGCTTAATGAGGAACTGAACCTTGTATGTTTCCAGTAGTGTTGTCTACACGCACAAGCACCAACACCAGCAGTCCTCGTCCCCTCCCCACTGGAGTATGTCATATGCGTGTGATATTGCCATGTAGCCCAGATTGTTGTCTATTTCCAATTATATGTGACGTTTGAATTGTCAATTTTTGATACTCTTCTATATATTCCTTAATATGCATTGACTCCCCATTCGCCAGTCTCTAATTAACTATCTGCTTGCACCTGTTGCGCCTGTTACAGGCAGCAGGTGTGTCTTCTTAAGTACGTGTCTTCTTAATTTGTTTGTACAGCATTGTTGAAGGCATAAGGCCGAAACTTATGCTACGTAGCTTTTTTTTATATAGCACCTTGTACTTTCCCTTTTTGTATTCTTTCCAGCATGTATTAAATTAATTATGTTATTTTGGATTATTCCTTTTCATGGTTTTGAGTGCGAGTACTTTTTGAACTCCCATGCACTGACTGCTTTTCATTCTAGCCTAAGCACTAACCCTCATACTGGCTTTCTACTGAAATAAAGTATCCCAGATATGTTCCATATGCACAATTTAATTGCTGTACCATATTTCAAAAGCTTTAGGGAAACAAGTTTTGAGGAGGGGTAGCTCATGTGAAATGTATAATTTATCAAGTTGATCCATCCACCTGACAGGTGTGGCATATCAAGAAGCTGATTAAACAGCATGATCATTACACAGGTGCACCTTGTGCTGGGGACAATAAAAGGCCACTGTCACACAACACAATGCCACAGATGTCTCAAGTTTTGGCAATGCTGATTGCAGGATTGTCCACCAGAACTGTTGCCAGAGAATTTAATGTTCCTTTCTCTACCATTAGCCGCCTCCAATGTAGTATAATACAATTTGGCAGTACGTCCAACCGGCCTCACAACCACAGACCACGTGTATGGCGTTGTGTGGGCGAGCGATTTCCTGATGCCAACGTTGTGAACAGAGAGCCCCATGGTGGCGGTGGGGTTAAAGCATAGAGCATAGAATACAGTATATACATATGAGATGGGGAATGCAAGAAATGTAAACGTTGTTTAAATGACTGTGATACCGAAGGATAGTATAGAATACAGTATATACATATGAGATGATTGATGCCAGATACCTTAAAGTGACCAGTGATTTCTAATCTGTGCCTTTAGGAAGCAGCCTCTAATGTGCTAGTGGTGGCTGATTAGCTGTCTGATGACCTTGAGGTAGAAGCTGTTTTTCAGTCTCCCGGTTCCAGCTTTGATGCACCTGTACTGACCTCGCCTTCTGGATGACAGCGGGGTGAACAGGCAGTGGCTTGGGTGGTTGATGTCCTTGATGATCTTTTTGGCCTTCCTGTGACATCGGGTGCTGTAGGTGTCCTGTAGGGCGGGTAGTTTGCCCCTGGTAATGCATTGGGCATGGTATGGGCAGGCATAAGCTACAGACAATTAACACAATTGCATTTTATCAATGTCAATTTAAATGCACAGAGATACCGTGACGAGATCCTGAGGCCCATTGTCGTGCCATTCAACCGCCGCCAGCACCTCGTTTCAGCATGATGATGCCAGGCTCCATGTCATAAAGATCTGTACACAATTCCTGGAAGCTGAAAATGTCCCTGTTCTTGGCCAGACATGTCACCCATTGAGCATGTTTAGGATGCTCTGGATAGACATGTACGACAGCGTGTTCCAGTTCCCGCCAATATCCAGCAACTTCGCACAGCCATTGAAGAGGAGTGGGACAACATTCCACAGGCCACAATCAACAGCCTGATCAACTTTATGCGAAGGAGATGTGTCGCCCTGCATGAGGAAAATGGTGGTCACACCAGATACTTACTGGTTTTCTGATCCACACCACTACCTTTTTTTCAAAGGTATTTGTGACCAACAGATGCATATCTGTATTCCCAGTCATGTTAAATCCGTAGATTAGAGCCTAATGTATTGAAGTCAATTGACTGATTTCCTTGTATGAACTGCAACTCAGTAAAACCTTTGAAATTGTTTATATTTATATTTTTGCTCAGTCAACAAAGTCAAGCGGAACAACATATGGCTTTCTCCTTTCCTTCTTTTACTTACATTTCCTGTATTCTGCATGAAAAACAAATCATTTATGCAGAATGATTGGTTGAGGACTGCAATGAAGGCATGAAGCCCACCAGCAAAGTTGAAGCAATAATGTCAATAATTACTTTTATAAGTACATTTTATAAGACACAGTAATGATGATTGTAATTAAGTTTGTAATCCCTGTAAAATGTGTATATGAATGGCAGATACATTATTTACAGGGAAAATGTCAAAGATATTACTTTTTTTTTTAAAGGCTTTCATACAAAAAAAATAATTTATGAAATAATAATTTACTGAAATAACACTTGATTATTTAATACTGAATGTTCTGGTAAAGGAAGTTCAGTCACATTTAGACATCCTTAGAAAGAAGATTAAATGACGAAATAAAGTCTCAGTCAGGACAACAAGCTTGATGGATGCCTCAAAGATGCCTGACAGACTCCCTTAAAAGAAACTATCACCATGATTAGAGCTGGCACTATTTTCGTATAATCGTGTATCCGACAATTATGGGAAATAATCATGAAACTGAAAGAAAACCCTGTCATAATAGTCTTAATACATGTATTTTAGGAGGGGGGATTCAACTTTATGTTTAAGTAGATATAGTTTATGCAATAACATGTTTTATTTTTCACATGAAGTGGGTAATGTTGGTAATCATTTTACAAGCTGAATGGCATGGTTGGGAGGATAAACTATTCATGTTCGAAACGTGATGTGTCAGCAAAACTGTATTGTATACATTAAGTATATCAAACCTATTTTATAAAGATGAACTATGATGCATTACAAGCAAATTATGATTTTTTTAAACAACAAGTACAATTAGAACCGCCAACATTTGCATCACACTTAATCATTACCTTAAATTCCATAATCGTCACACCACTAACCATGATTGGATACGAATACGAGTATGACCTTTGGTTTAATGGTTGAGTTTAATGGTTATGGCTTGCTCCAGACTATTAAAGTGACCATGGAGATGGCCAAAAGCCATGTTTTTAGATGACCCCTGAGTAGTCACAATACAGACACACCCAATAGATCCATCAATATCGACATTACATGAATCAATCAGAACATATGTCTGTAGGCTTGCTATAGTTTGCCTATTAAAGTAGATTAGTTCTGGAGTGATTAATGAGAAAATATTCTAAACCCCTTCATAAATTTCCCTTTCATTTGCTAAATGACTTGAGAAAAAACAAATCATTCACTATAATGAAACCATTCCCATGCCAGCTGTACCATATTTCAAAAGCTTTAGGGAAACAAGTTTTGAGGAGGGGTAGCTCATGTGAAATGTATAGAATTTCCCACGAAACTGATAAAATATCTTATAGTATAAATGCAGGGCCGGTCCTAGACTTTTGGTTGGGGGGCCCCCCCATCTCGCGGGCAAAACATTTTAGAAGACCCCCTCTTGACGGCATAGAGAAAAGAATTATTAGTATACATTTGTTTTAAGTTAATTTCCTGCAATTCTAAAAATGTTGTCATGGGGCATAGATAACATTTAGCAATTGTATAACACATTTCATTGAATTCTACTCATTTTGCCATCGGGAAGGAGAGAAGAAAATTCAGTTTTACAGCAAATGTTCTGAAATTCTACACATTTGCCATGTTAATATGATATCTGAGTAAGAGTGACTAACACAATCAATGGGGGCCCCCTAGAAGTCAGGGCCACTGGGCACATGCCCTTCATGCCCGGTCAGTGATTTTGGCCAGTTTAGATAGCTAGCTAGACTAAGTTACTAATCTAAAAAATGTTAGCTGACATGGGCTAATTGAGTGACTGTCAGTGACTTACATAAGAGGAAAACTGCTGAACACAACTGCACCTTGTGTATTATACTATTATAACAGTAAGTTGAGACCCCGATTGATTTCCTACATGTATTTATTCAATTGTTTTGCTCAGGGGACCCCTAGCGGCCGGGGGCACTAAGCGACCTCATGTTGCTAATGGCGCTGTAAAAATGCAGGCCTGGCCACTCAAACAACTGTAATCCCTTCCCCCAGCTTGACATGGCCAGGGTCTTAAGACATCAAATATACATAGAGCGGTGGATCCAATTAATATCTGAACCATCCCATCTCATACAAGCTTCCCACCACATGCAAGCCTTATTAACTTAGTGCCTTTGAGATTTCATGGAATTGCCAACACAGACAACTAGAGTTGGATGAAGATTAATATGATTCTTTGTGCTGACGATACAGATATCTTCCGCACAAATCCGCAATAAGGGATGTACGCATAATATTTTTGAAAATAAATCAAGTAGCTACGTGGCTGCAAATCAATAATGTGCAACTATTTAAAAAACCTGCATTCAATAGATCTACGAAATTACTTTATTCCAATGTTCAAATGAAGTAAGGTATAATGAGAACTATTGTCGTTTATTATGTCCTTGCCTGCTAGTCATTGTCTGCAGGGATATTTATTTCACATTTGCTAAATGGACAACTGTAGGATGAAGGAAATAAAGGTTTAGACATTAATTCAGGTGGGATATTGTTCTAATAAACGTGTCAAACAAATAGTAGTTGTACTACTTTTATACGACTACAACAACTTAATACTAATAATAACCACCACAACAGTAGCCTAATATTGTGATTAATATCAACAAGAAACGATTGGGGAAAAACACTTATGATCAAACCCTTGTTATAGTAAAGATAAGATAAGAGTGATAATTAATTATAGCAAATAATAATTGAACTCAACCTAAAACTCTTACCTTGCTAATGAAGTGAAAAGGAGAGCTGTAATTCTTCGCAAAACAAGGAAACAAATATCTTTGGGCGTGGTACCTCAGGTGCAGTGAGCAAAAGGTGAACTCCTTGAAAGGCAGAACGTTCGCCAAGTGCGCTCTCCGACACGCTCATCCTGAAAAGTGGTGTACTGCTGCTGATATGGAGCGGGAGAGAGCGCGAGAGCGAGAGAGAGAAAGAGAGCAAGAAAGAGAGAGAGAGAGAGAGAGACATAGACGGGCGGTTTATCTCCCAGCTAGTGGTGGAGATTTTATTTTCTCCAATGTCAGACTTGATTATACATTTTATTATAGTTTTAATTGTAATTGTAATTGGCTGCCCATAGGCTATAGAATTCGTAGAATATCAGTTGCATTACATCTTCTGCACAACTTTCCCTGAAGGCAATTTCTCTCTAATTAAGCCAGGCGCAGAGCCGTCGCCAATACATTAAAACGATTCAACATGCTCATTATAATCATGCCTTTGAGCAAACATTTCTACGGAACCTTTCATATTGTTATTAGATCGTTTTGGGTAAAATACAAACCTAAACCCCATTTGAGCACGGTCCACGGCACCTTGACCTTGATTATATTTTGTATTGGCCTATGTATGCGTGATGATGATGCGTTGGATGTTGCTGTAATTCCACGTTCACGTGCTAGTCGGAATTAGGAAACTAATACATTTTCGACTTGATAACTTGTTAAACGCGGCACGTGAATAACCAGTTAGAAAGTTGAACATTTCGGCAGACTCGGCTACCTGCTGACGATGTTAAACTCGTGAAAACTCATTACAAAACTCTTACAAAATTAACCCCATCTTAAAAGGATGAATGAATCTCGGCCAGAAAAAAGGGCATCCTAGTAATGAACTTGGTTACAGACCCTGCAGGATGTGTTCTGACGAAACCAATTGATTGGTCAAAATGTATCTGTTCCAAGTCCATTACTTAGTTACAGACATCACATGGTTCTCCTGTGTCAGACCTCAGTGTGCATGGTGATGTAGTTGTTGTCCAAATTGGTCAGTTAGTTGGATAATACTCCTGGAAAATCCAGGATGCTCAGGTGAAAGTGACACATCTGAAAGGACCTAGCAGCCGATCAGCTAGGGATTGTCTAAATAGTTATCTCTCCTGATGTAGGTATGTTTTCAATACAGACTCCTTTTGTGGTACTGTATTCCATATAAGGCATCCAGACCTTATGAAAGTTGCACAGTATACCCTTAATCTTGTAATAAATCAAATCTAGTGATACATAGCTTGACATTTCTTCCATCCATTGTGGGAGGATAACCAACCTTCCAGTTAATGGCAATGCATTTCTTAGCCTCTATAAATGCTAGGTTACACAGGTTTGTCTGATAACAGTCTCCAGTATTAACATTTACAAGCAAACAAAAACAGGGAGAAGGGAGAATCGGTAGACATGCTGAGATAGAACATAGTATTTGGCAGAATTCAGCCAGCCTTCACAAGACCATAACATAATATGTAAAAAACAGAAATTCAAATTTTGCTACATAAGACCTGCTACATAAGATGGAATCCAGGTGGTGAGTCACATATGCAAATATGTCCCCTTTTGTGTTTTACACCCCCAGCAGAATATTTACATTTCTTTGTGCATGATATTCATTTTCACTGGCATATAGTACGCTCTATGGATGGTCTCAAACTGCAGTAATTTATGTATGCAATTATATGAACATGACTCTGCATCTGTATCCATTCATCATCATCAATAGCGTCTCCCAGGTCTTCCTCACATTTTTGTTTTACATGCTTTGTGTCATTGGGAAATGCCTCTATCAACCCTTGATACAGTTTGGAAATCAACGTTAGCGATTTGTCAGACTGCCTTAAAATAGTTTCAATCTTTGAAGCTTCGAGATATGTATATATATTTCTGTCAAACAGCAGTTACTTTGCCAGCTAGATCAGTCAACTAAAGAGTAGCCAGTTTCTGCTCTCCTTGCTTTTACAACTCAGAGAAAATGTAATCTTTATTTACCTAGACAAGCACAAGACAGACAGACAGCAACTGCCTCTGTTCATCTCTCCTGTGTTGGTCCTACAGTACCAGTCAAAAGTTTGGACATGCACTCAAGGGTTTTTCTTTATTTTTACTATTTTCTACATTGTAGAATAATAGTGAATACATCAAAACTAGGAAATAACACATATGAAATAATGTAGTAACCAAAGAAGTGTTAATCAAATTTTAATATATTTTATATTTGAGATTCTTCAAAGTAGCCACCCTTTACCTTGATGACAGCTCTGCACAATCTTGGTATTTTCTCAACCAGCTTCACTTGGAATGGTTTTCCAACAGTCTTGAAGGAGTTCCCACATATGCTGAGCACTTGTTGGCTGTTTTTCCTTCACTCTGCGGTCCAACTCAAACCATCTCAATTGGGTTGAGGTTGGTTGATTGTGAAGGCCAGATCATCTGATGCAGCACTCCATCACTCTCCTTCTTGGTCAAATAGCCCTTACACAGCCTGGAGGTGTGTTTTGGGTCATTGTCCTGTTGAAAAACAAATGATAGTCCCACTAAGAGCAAACCAGATGGGATGGCATATCGCTGTACAATGCTGTGGTAGCCATGCTGGCTAAAAAAATCATTGACAGTGTCACCAGCAACCACCCCGAGACTATCACACCTCCTCCTCCATGCTTCACGGTGGGAACCACACATGCGGAGATCATCCTTTCACCTACTCTGCGTCTCACAAAGACACGGAGGTTGGAACCAAAAATCTAAAATTTCTACTCATCAGATCAAAGGACAGATTTCCACCCGTATAATGTCCATTCCTCGTGTTTCTTGGCCCAAGCAAGTCTCTTCTTCTTATTGGTGTCCTTTAGTAGTGGTTTCTTTGCAGCAATTCGACCATGAAGGCCTGATTCACACAGTCTCCTCTGAACAATTGATGTTGAGATGTGTCTGTTACTTGAACTCTGTGAAGCATTTATTTGGGCTGCAATCTGAGGTGCAGTTGACTCTAATGAACTTATCCTCTGCAGCAGAGGTAACTCTGGGTCTTCCTTTCCAGTGGTGGTTCTCATGAGAACCAGTTTTATCATAATGCTTGATGGTTTTTGCGACTGCACTTGAAGAAACTTTCAAAGTTCTTGAAATGTTCCGTATTGACTGACCTTCATGTCTTAAAGTAATAATGTTGTTTCTCTTTGCTTCTTTGAGCTGTTCTTGCCATAATTTGGACTTTTTTACCAAAAAGGGCTATCTTCTGTATACCACCCCTACGTTGTAACAACACAACTGATTGGCTCAAACGCATTAAGAAGGTAAGGCACACCTGTTAATTGAAATGCATTCCAGGTGACTACCTGATGAAGCTGGTTGAGAGAACAACATACTGCACTTGGATATTGATGAATTTCTGAGAAAATGCCTCCAATGTTTTCCATGAAGTACAATATAATCTAGATATATTGATAAGACTTTACCACAAGATAGAGGTTGAACTTTTGTCAGGCCTTTTCCATTCAGACTCCAATTCACCCTGTGAAAACAAGCACACCTGTTTAAGTCTGCCCTGGTCTCCTCTGCTGGTCTGTGAAACTAAGAAAAATTCCTGGACAGATGCACTCGGATGTTTTGGCGGATTAGATATGGACGCCGAAAGATAGAAGGCCAGGCTGTTACAGTGCCCTTGGCTGGAGGTGAGTTGTCTAGTTATCTGTGTCTGTGTCTATTCAGACGTCTCCAACCAACACCATGTCTGAAAAGCAGGTTGAGCATGAATACGTCTTTCATAAACACCAGAAGAGGAGAATGGAACAGAACAGGCAAACAATTCCTGTTTCCTTTGCTTGGTTAGGCTTGGGCAGGTTTTACCTTATTTGATACCTTTGTACAATGAAGAATCCGGTCAGTATGAAAAGTGTAGGTAATGCCGTTTCCATTTCTCTTGAACACATGTTTCATGTTTCTATGGATACCTATTTGTGTGCTGCTTAACTATTGGGTTGTTACCAAGCCATAAACAGGTACTTTCAGGTTACAAGGTAAAACTACACAGGAGGGTATCTACTTTGAATCAATTGATCACATACCTTGAAGGTATTATTGAGCCATGGCTAACCTCTGTGAGATGCTAATGATTTTCTCACAGCCCACTCTGTCCATCAATACCCACGTTGTCTTAGAACCATATGGGAAATGCTAGCCTGCTAATTTAGCCTGCTAAATAATGACGAGCTGAAAGCAAACCTTTTACTAACCGTAGCAGGTGCAGTTGACAGGAGCCTGAGGAAGTAGAATAGTTCTAAAATAATTATATTTTCTTTATGCGTATTTGACTTTTAACAATGTGTAGAACACCTGTTAGCCATTGTGTATCCAGAGAAAGTCGATATTCTGAGAACCATCATTTTGAGTCATATCAACAAAGCAACCCAGCTCACAAACATACACATTTTTAAAGGTTTCCAGGAATACTGTGTGCATAGCTCTGTAAAAGAAAGAATGAAAGCTGTTCCAATTGTTCTGAGAAAACTGGTGGTGGGCCCTCTCTGAACCATGAACAGTGGATGGGATAATAAGAGCAGCATGATCATTGTGATGAATGCTATCCACCCCCTCAATTTGTAAATGCATTAATTACTACAAAAATCAACACATCTTATCACCTGAAGCATCTCTGCCCATGTCCATTAGAAGAACATACTCTTTGCATCGGTTTTCATGTTATATAACAAGGTAGATTGATCATTGAACCATACAAAAAGAGAGGGACTAATGGATCTGTAGTGTTGAGCTCTTTAAACAGATGGATCTGGTGTCACGATTCGAAGAGACGGGACGAGAAGCAGAGCGTTGGTGGAGAGACATCCCTTTATATTTAACTTGTTCATCTAACAAGTACCAAAAATAAACAAGGAGAGTAACAAAACGTGAACTAACGTGAACGTACACATACAAGAACCCACACCCAGGTGACAAACCAATGAACTTAAATAGAATCCCCAATTAGAGACAACACGAGACAGCTGTCTCTAATTGGGGATAGAAATTAACAAACCCAAAAGACACCCAGTGAACTGCCAAGCTCAAATTGCGGCCCTCCAACTCCCCACTAGAGGGAGCCAGAGACATGCCACAGTCAGACCCTGACATTTGGAACTAATGGATCTGTAGAGTTGAGCTGTTTAAACAGATAGATCTGGAACTAATGGATCTGTAGTGTTGAGCTGTTTAAACAGATATAACTAATGGATCTGTACTGTTGAGCTGTTTAAACAGATGGAACTGATTGATCTATAGTGTTGAGCTGTTTAAACAGATGGATCTGGAACTAATGGATCTGTTGTGTTGAGCTGTTTAAACATATGGAACTAATGGATCTGTAGTGTTGAGCTGTTTAAACATATGGAACTAATGGATCTGTAGTGTTGAGCTGTTTAAACAGATGGAACTAATGGATCTGTAGTGTTGAGCTGCCACACATTGTGTTGTGTGAGAGGTAGGCCTAACTATATTTCCAGCTGGCATCTCCTTGTTCTTTGAGATGTATACTACATTTTTACATTGTCATTGCCCCAGGATGGATTTCAAGTGTACCTGTTCATTTAGCTGTCTGTGTGACCAGATCAAAGATCCAGTGTTCCTGCACTCAGAGTCAGGCTGACAGTTACTGTACATTAGGCAAATGCTGCATACTGCTTTATGCATGGCATTACCCCTTGGCAACAGCCAATATATACTACGTGACCAAAAGTATGTGGACACCTGCTCGTCGAACATCTCATTCCAAAATCATGGGCATTAATATGGAGTTGGTCCCCCTTTGCTGCTATAACAGCCTCTACCCTTCTGGGAAGGCTTTCCACTAGATGTTAGAACATTGCTGCCGGGACTTGCTTCCATCAAATTCATCTCAAAGGTGTTCGATGGGGTTGAGGTCAGGGCTCTGTGCAGGCCAGTCAATTTCTTCCACACTGATCTTGACAAACCATTTATGTATGGACCTAGCTTTGTGCATGAGGGCATTGTCATGCTGAAACAGGAAAGGGCCTTCCCCAAACTGTTGCCACAAAGTTGGAAGCACAGAATAGTCCAGCATGTCATTGTATGCTGTAGCGTTAAGATTTCCCTTCACTGGAACTAAGGGGCCTAGCCCGAACTATGAAAAACAGCCCCAGGCCATTATTCCTCCTCCACCAAACAGTACAGTTGACACTATGCATTGGGGAAGGTAGCGTTCTCCTGGATTCCGCCAAACCCAGATTAATCCGTCAGACTGCCAGATGGTGAAGCATGATTCATCACTCCAGAGAACGCGTTTCTACTGTTCCAGAGTCCAATGGTGGCGAGCTTTACACCACTCCAGCCAACGCTTGGCATTGGGCTTACGTAAGTCCTGTTGCCCGAGGCTAAGAGTGCAGATCCCGTGACACATGGCTATGCCATTACACACATCCTTCTTCTTAAGTGTTACACACTGAGTATACAAAACATTAAGAACTATGACATAGACTGACCAAGTGAAAGCTATGATCCCTTATTGATGTCACTTGTTAAATCCAGTTTAATCAGATGTAGGGGAGGAGACAGGTTAAAGAAGGATTTTTAAGCTTTGTTTGTCATTCAGAGGGTGAATGTCAAGGCAAAATATTTAACTCCCACCCAAAGGACAAAAGGGGAGAAGTAGCTGAATGTCATCCGCATAGCAATGATAGGAGAGGCCATGTGAGGATATGACAGAGCCGAGTGAATTGGTGTATAGAGAGAAGAGGAGCCCTGACACCAGTACTTGACACAACTGTGGAACGCATTCGATAACTTGTAGATCTCTCTCTCTCTCTCTCTCTCTCTCTCTCTCTCTCTCTCTCTCTCTCTCTCTCTCTCTCTCTCTCTCTCTCTCTCTCTCTCTCTCTCTTCTCTCTCCTCTCTCTCTCTCTCTCTCTCTCTCTCTCTCTCTCTCTCTCTCTCTCTCTCTGAGCAGCACGTCTGTCTGGTTACCAAACGCAATTTGTTGCTTTTTTAGTCAAATAGATTACATCTCAGAATAAAATTGGAGACATATGATTGGCTTTATTGCTCATTCAGTATTTCATGATTGCCATATGGCCTTTATTATGCCCACATATCATCGTCCCGAGAGAGAGAGAGAGAGAGAGACAGAGAGGCCATTCGTTGGAAGTGCAACTACTTATTATTCCCAAACAGGCAACGCAGGCAGACATCTACCCCCATCTATCCCCAAGGGGTTCAGTGAGATCCAGTAGATCCTATTGGGAATGGGCTTTTCTGTAAAGAGGTTCTCTAATTGTCCATTCACTGTAAAACACTAACACAAATCTTAGCTGTGCTGTGGGATTATTTCATATTCTCTTTGAAGAGGTAGGGTTTCAGATGTTTTCAGAAGATGGGCAGGGACTCTGCTGTCCTAGCTTCAGGGGGAAGCTGGTTCCACCATTGGGATGCCAGGACAGAGAAGAGCTTGGACTGGGCTGAGCGGGAGCTGCCCTCCTATAGGGATGGGAGGGCAAAGGGACAAGAGGAGGCTAAATGGAGTGCTTGGGTTAGGGTGTAGGGTTCGAGCATAGCCGGAAGGTAGGCAGTTCCTCTGCTGGTCTTGTAATTGTTGTCCAGGGTCACGCCAAGGTTCTTTGCACTCTGGGAGGGGGACACCATGGAGTTATCAACTGTGAATGAGTGATCTTGGAGCGGGCAGGCCTTTCATGGGAGGAAGAGCAGCTCCGTCTTGTCGAGGTTGAGCTTAAGGTGGTGGGCCAACATCCAAGCTGAGATATCTGCCAGGCACATAGAGATGTGTGTCGCCACCTGGGTGTCAGAAGGGGAGAAGTAGCTGAATGTCATCCGCATAGCAATGATAGGAGAGACCATGTGAGGATATGACAGAGCCGAGTGACTTGGTGTATAGAGAGAAGAGGAGCCCTGGGTGACAACAGTGGTAAAAGTATGTGGTGCAAACACAGATCCTCTCCACGTCATCTGGTAGGAGCGGCCTGCAAGGTAGGTTGCAATCCAACAGTGAGGCGCCCAGCCCTGAGAGGGTGGAAAGGAGGATCTGATGGTTCACGGTGTAGAAGGCAACAGCTAGATCTAGGAGGATGAGAACAGAGGAGAGAGAGTCAGCTTTGGCAATGTGGAGAGCTTCCGTGACACAGAGAAGAGCAGTCTCGGTTGGGTGACCCGTCTTGAAGCCTGATTGGTCAGGGTCAAGAAGATCATGCTGAGAGAGATAGCGAGAGAGTTTGTCAGAGACACCACACTAAAGTTTTTTGGAAAGAAAAAAAAGAATGCATACTGTCTGCATACTACTGTAGTTTTTGACTACGGACAATTCCTTCGACCTCATGGCTTGGTTTTTTGACATGCACTATCAACTGTGGGACCTTACATAGACAGGTGTGTGCCTTTCAAAATCTTGTCCAATCAATTTAATTTACCACAGGTGGACTCCAATCAAGTTGTAGAAATATCTCTAGGATGATCAATGGAATCAGGATGCACCTGGGCTCAAATGTTTTTCTGTTTTTTATATTTAATAAATTAGCAAACATTTCTAAAAACCTGTTTTCACTTTGTCATTATGGGGTATTGTGTGTAGATTGATGACGTTTTAATTTGATTTAATCCATTTTAGAATAAGGCTGTAACGTAACAAAGCTCCATAAAGGTAGAATGATTCAGCAAATGAATGGGAAACCCAATGTTACTCACGATACCGTAGCAAACTCCCTGAAACAATCATTCCAAGACCGATGCCTATCTATTATCAAAGGCGGAAAATGCACTGCATGAAATCGAAGAGATGTCACGAAATAAGTTTTCAGGTTGTCTCCGAACAAAGCCGTCCTCTTGACCTTTCGATCTGACAAAAACCAGGCTAACTCTTGAAGCGATGATGGCAAAATTATCCACTGCCGGTAAATTCAGGTCAATTAATTAGACTTTCTCTAGACTTGTAACATTTAAGTAAAATGTAACAATAGTATTTTTGCTAAATGCAATTCATAACTTCACAAATTAAAAAGTTAAGCTTAACAACAGTGTCGTCTCTCTTCTTTCAAAGCCTCACGTGTCCCATAAAGAGATCACACTATTGGCCCCAAAACTTAACAAGGCTTCTTATTGGCTAAACCAAACCAGGTTACTTTAGTTCACATCAGTGTGAAGGTAAAAATAATTAAGTGGACGGCACATTAAATCTTGAGTGCCTCTTAAATGATTGGCAGGTTGTTTCTTTGAAGCTTTCACATGAAAGTAACACAAGTGTTTGATACAACGCAAACAACATAGGCTCAAGAGCAAAGGCTGTAATAATACATTTTAACAGGGTAGTACACTTGTCTGCCACCCTCACCATTAAAACCCTGTGTTAGATGACAGCTCTGCTATGGTCAACCCTCCCTCTGCTCCTCATGTTGGTGGAAGCTGGGAGCACAAAATAATTAAATCTGTGAAAACCCTCCGTGTGGTGCTAGGGAATCGACAGCAGAAGCAGTCTGTCTTGGTACAGGTAGAAGGAATCCTTAATTTGAAACTACTGGGATATGTATCCTCTGACCTGGCTGACCCAGATCCAGTCTCACCAAACATGTTGCTAATGGGGCAGCATGATTCCTCACTCCCACAACCAATCTTATGCTCTAGTGTCCTTCTTGGCTGGCAACTTCTGAGCTGCTTTTATCCGCAACTATCCCCCTACTCTTCAGACACAACAGAAATGGGACACTGACAGGGTAAACATTGATGTAGCCAGAATGCTCTGATTGTGGACCCTCATAGCCTCGGATTTCATGGCCTATCTCCATCCAGGGTCAAGATCATGACACAGATCTCCTTCACGTAGCATTTATTCATCCTCCAAGAAAAACGGTAAGACAAATGGTAATACAAATTGAGACTGGTTTCTTGAAGTGTTTTCATTGTTTTGACAGGCAATCAAATGTAGATTCACTAAAGTTGAACTATTCGCAGCATCAACAGAATGTGCTGACAAACCTCTCAGGTCTTTCAGCACGTAGTGGCATACATAGACACACTTGCTTGTCAAATATATCTATTCAATGTATTTTATGCCGTCTGTGTTTTTGTCTTGCGGTCTCAGAACTAATTATCTTCTGTCTGCTTCTGGCTATTATTGCGGTATGAACTGAGGGGGAGAATGATCAAAGACAGAGAGACCAGCTATATTGAAAACAATAACGTGCTTGTATAATTTGCACAGCTGCAAATACTCCCATTGAGAGAAAAGCAAAGTAATCCCACACTTTTGATTGGTGGGTTAAGTATAATCTTATCTTGTTAGCACTAATCACACGGTTGCTATTACCATAATCACACACTGGGCTCAAACTCGTCTAGAGTCTTGAAACTACACTGAATATGCAGACAGGTAAAGACAGCTGTGAGACTGCTTGGTTATCTGTGATGAACCAAGAAGGGCAGAGAGCTGACAGCTTGTCAGTCATGATTCACAGAGCATTTCACTCTCTTCTTTTCTAGATCGCATCAACCTGCCTGCCTACATCACAGCTCAGTTTTTAAACTCCACTTGTCTCTTCTGCCCCAATGTCACTCTTCTGTCAAGAAAGTGAGAAAAAAATGTATTTGATTGTGCAGACCCACTGGGTTACAGAAATCAATTCAACGTCCATCCACGTTGGTAATTTCATTTCATTGAAATTACGTGGAAACAACGTTGAATCAACCAGTGTGTGCCCAGTGGGAACGGCATGGTAGATGTCCATCATAGCTACCATTCTTGGTTCTCACAGTTCTGATTTCAAGTTTCAAGATGTGATACAGTTTCAGTTTGTCTATTTCTAGTACCATATTTATTCTCTGTTCATAATAGAACATGATCACTGTCAATATTTGTTTATTTTCTTCATACAATCACAAACACCTCCAGATGTAAGTATATCCACATTTTGCCCTGGTAATGGAAGACTGAATGGAAATGCATTTTGATTTGTTGCTCTTGTTAGATCGCGTCAATTCAAATCTGGTATTGGAATAAGAGAAGACATCAGGAGCTGTTTCAAACTAAGCTAAGTTTATTAAATGCAAATGTATAGATGATAAGTATGAAGGTTCGTATACGGGCTCACTGTAACACCTCGCAGGGCAGACAGAGAACTGACTACAGTTTCACGTGTTCTTCTTCAAATACCCCAGACAGAGTTAGTTCCGGTTTCCGAACAGACCAGTCAGGGTAGAGGCTGAGTGTGGTTTAGACTTACTCAGCCTATCCGTTGGCGCACGGGTTGGTCCCAACCCCTTGGCGCTCTGTCTCCGGGCAAAGTTGTTGTTTCGAGCAGCCAAGTACACCTATAGCCTGATATTATGTTAACAAAGCATGAATAGGTTATTAACTAAAAGGTCAGGTCCCCACACTCTCTTCAGTGGAAGCATCTCTAGAATAAGACTTGAGCAAACACTGATTCAGTGTTTTCATCCACTACCAGCCTTCACTTGTATCATCGAGGCCCCCATGAGGACGAGTTAAAATCTTCCTCTGACACTTTCCTGTTTTGTAAACTCTTTACGGATTTACTAATGAACTTGACAGTCAGACATTTTGTCCAACTCTCAAGTTTATTAAATCCAGGCAGATAATTGTTCGACCATTGCAAAACACATTATTGTAAAATCATCTTGCAGGGTAATTCTTGAATTGCGGTGGTAATGCTGTCCCTGTACTTTTGCACCATGTAAAAACACTTTAAAATGAAACATTTTTATCACAAAAATTTTTGTTTTTGTTTTATTGAACTGTTATTTATTAAGAGAACATATGTAAGTCCTTTATGTTGCAACACATATATTTGTATGCATTGTAAAAAATACTGGGTTCTAGCAAATTGGCTTGTCCCAATGGCAATGTCTTGAGGTGTAGTGACATGTTTTGAGTAGATCAATATACACACCTACTCAATCAAGAGTTTTTCTTTATTTTTACTATTTTCTACATTGTGGAATAATAGTGAGACATGAAAACTAGGAAATAAAACATATGGAATCATGTAGTAACCAAAAGAAGTGTTAAACAAATAAAAATATATTTTATATTCTAGATTCTTCAAAGTAGCCACCCTATGCCTTGATGACAGATTTCCACACTCTTGGCATTATCTTAACAAGCTTCACCTGGAATGCTTTTCCAACAGTCTTGAAGGAGTTCCCACATATGCTGAGCACTTGTTGGCTGTTTTTCCTTCACGCTGTGGTCCAACTCATCCCAAACCATCTCAATTGGGTTGAGGTCGGGTGATTGTGGAGGCCAGATCATCTGATGCAGCACTCCATCACTGTCCTTACACAGCCTGGAGGTGTGTTTTGGGTCATTGTCCTGTTGAAAAAAAAAAAAAGTACTTATCCTTTGCAGCAGAGGTAACTCTGGGTCTTCCTTTCCTGTGGCGGTCCTCATGAGAGCCAGTTTCATTATAATGCTTGATGGTTTTTACGTCTGCACTTGAACAAACTCTGGATTGACTGACCTTCATGTCTTAAAGTGATGATGGATTGTCATTTCTCTTTGCTTCTTTAAGCTGTTCTTACCATAATATAATAAAAGTCAAGATGGCGCCGATAGATAGGGAGACCGGGCTCCTAGCTCCAATGCAACTTTGCAGTATTCTTTTTTTTGGTGTTATTTCTTACATTATTAGCCCAGGAAATGTTTTGTTATCACATTCAGCTGGGAAGACCTTTTGGATATAAGAGTGGCTGTAACTCACCAGCATTACCAGCATTACGACCAGGAATACAACTTTCCCGAATCTGATTCTTTGTTCGTACCCCCCCAGGGAAAATTGAACTGATTCCAGAGGCTGATCCAAAACACAGCTGGCGTTGAAGAGGTATTCGGAGTGGTCTTCTAGTCCGACTGGCGCGCACACCATCCACCGCTTCCGAGTATATTTCTCGCTAATGTTCAGTCTCTGGATAATAAAGTTGACAAGCTCAGGGTGAGGATTTCCTTCCAGAGAGACATCAGGGATTGTAACATACTCTGTTTCACGGAAACATGGCTCTCTCGGGATATTGACTGTCTGAGTCCGTACAGCCAGTTGGGTTCTCAGTTCATCGCGCAGACAGCAATAAATTAAGGGAAAATCAGCCACGTCGCAGACACCAAAGTCTTGCTTCCGGACAAGCTAATCAGTTTCTTTGAAGATAACACAGTGCCACCGACGCAGCCCGCTACCAAGGACTGCTCTGTGGCCGACGTGAGTAAGACATTCAAGCGTGTTAACCCTTGCAAGGCTGCCGGCCCAGACGGCATCCCTAGCCGCGTTCTCAGAGCATGCGCAGACCAGCTGTCTGGAGTGTTGACAGACATATTCAATCTCTCCCTATCCCAGTCTACTGTCCCCACATGCTTCAAGATGTCCACCATTGTTCCTGTACCCAAGAAAGCAAAGGTAACTGAACTAAATGACTATTGCCCTGTAGCACTCACTTCTTTCATCATGAAGGGCTTTGAGACTAGTCAAGGATCATAACACCTCAACCTTACCTGCCACCCTAGACCCACTTCAATTTGGTTACCGCCCCAATAGATCCACAGACGATGCAATCGCCATCACTCTGCACACTGTCCTATCCTACCTGGACAAGAATAATACATATGTAAGAATGCTGTTCATTGACTATAGCTCAGCATTCAACACCATAGTACCCTCCAAGCTCATCATTAAATTTGAGGCCCTGGGTCTGAACCCTGCCCTGTGCAACTGGGTCCTGGACTTCCTGACGGGCCACCCCCAGGTGGTGAAGGAAATTCACAACACCTCCACTTCGCTGATCCTCAACATGGGGCACCACAAGGGTGCGTGCTAAGCCCCCTCTTGTACTCCCTGTTCAACCATGACTGCGTGGCCACGCACACCTCCAAATCAATCATCAAGTTTGCAGACAACACAACAGTAGTAGGCCTGATTACCAACAATGACGAGACAGCCTACAGGGAGAAGGTGAGGGCCCAGGAAAATAACCTCTCACTCAACGTCAACAAAACAAAGGAGCTTATCGTTGACTTCAGGAAACAGCAGAGGGAGCACCTCCCCCCACCTATCCACATCGACGGGACCGCAGTGGAGAAGGTGAAAAGCTTCACGTTCCTCGGCGTACACATCACTGACAAACTGAAATGGTCCACCCACACAGACAGCGTGGTGAAGAAGGCGCAACAGCACCTCTTCAACCTCAGGAGGCTGAAGAAATTTGGCTTGGCACATAAAACCCTCACAAACTTTTACAGATGCAAAATTAAAGCATCCTTTCGGGCTGTATCACCACTTCGTATGGCAACTGCACCGCCCACCCGCAACCTCTCCAGAGGGTGGTATGGGCTGCCCAACGAATCACCGGGGGCAAACTACCTTCCCTCCAGGACACCTACAGCACCTGATGTTACAGTAAGACCAAAAATATCATCAAGGACATCAACCACCCGAGCCACTGCCTGTTCACCCCGCTATTATCCAGATGGCCAGTACAGGTGCATCAAAGCAGGGACCGAGAGACTGAAAAACAGCTTCTATCTCAAGGCCATCAGACTGTTAAATACCCATCACTAGCACATTAGAGGCTGCTGCCTTATATACATAGACTTGAAATCATTGGCCACTTCAATAATGGAACACTAGTCACTTTAATAATGTTTAGATATTTTGCATTACTCATCTCATATGGATATACTGTATTCTATTCTACTGTATCTTAGTCTATGCCGCTCTGACATTGCTCATCAAAATATTTGTATATTCTTAATTCCATTCCTTTACTTTAGATTAGTGTGTATTGTGGTGAATTTTTTAGAGATTACTTGTTAGATATTACTGCACTGTTGGAGCTAGAAACACAGGCATTTTGCTACACCCTCAATAACGGAAACACATGTATGTGACCAATAACATTTTACAGCAAAAACAGGATAGTAACTACAGAAAAATGTTGCACAATAAAACTTTATATATACACTGTACCTTATTATGTTAAAATAAAATAGTAATCAAAACCTTTCTTCAAATGACCATTACCATTTATCTCCTTGATTAGATGTGCAAACTGATTTGATGGAAAAACATATGGAAAGCCAGAATTGGTATTTCAGGCATGAGTAACACTAGTGTGTCTATGTATGCGGATGACACTACACTATACACGTCAGCTACCACAGCCACTTAACAAAGCGCTGCAGTTAGTTTCAGAATAGGTGGCAAGGAATAAGTTAGTCCTAAATATTTCAAAACCTCAACCAAATCTTGGCAGCATCTAATGGGGATCCATAATAAATACAAATACAAACCCATAGCTTAGCTAACGTTAGTCACAACAAATTGGATTTCGGAACACATCATATGTTTTGCAAGTCGCAACATATCATACTAATTGTAATTTGTAACATATCATATGAATTGTAATTGGTAACGTATCATACAAAATTGATGCTGGACATCCACAAATTAATACACTCCATACCAAACGTAACATATCACACTAATTTGAGTGTCCTGGATTGTTGTTGAGTGTCCTATGTTGTTGCAACCTGGTCTCAGAGCATTTCGTATTCTAACCCTGAGTCCAGGTTGGTATGGTAGGGAACCCAATGACCCTGTGTACCCCTGATTCAAAATAGTCGGTTTTAATGGCTTTCTACAATTGATGTTTGTCTCCCAGCAGGGGTTGTTATTTCTCAAAGAGGTTATTGAGTGTATGTGACATATGTGTGGGAAAGTGTGTGTGTCTACTGTTTTTTTCTCAGTTGCCCAGTGTGAAACTGCACAGTTCGAGTCCATTTAGACCGTATGATGTGTCATCCTCTTACCATTAAAAAACACTCAACACATCAAAGACAATAACTTGTTTCCCTGCTGAGAGAGGCTGTTCTTTCAGAGAGCCAAGGTCTGTAAGACTGAATGGGAGCAGGGAAGCAGTGTCAAAAAAGAAAGTTGTGTGAGTTTCCGTTTTGTGAGGCAGAGAACATATTGTTGCAATTGAACAAAGGGGAGATTCAAAGATTCTGTGTGTCATTGCTCAGTATATTAAAATGTACTAAAACTGAGTGCAGTGCTCTTCAATTAAATTCAACCTCATGCCGAGTACACTATAGGCAGCCTAGGCAGCAGGTAGCTTAGTGGTTAGAGCGTTGGGTCAGTAATCGAAAGGCTGCTAGTTTGAATCCCCAAACTGACAAGGGGGAAAGAAAATATATCAATTGAGCAAGGCACTTAAACCTAATTACCCAAGAGTCACTGTTGATAATGGCAGACCTTGGCTGTGACCCCACTCTCAGGGAGTTGGGATATAAAAAAAAAAACATTTCCAATTCACACGTGTGTAAAATACAAATAAGCACCCACCAAATTGTTTATTTACAATAGCTACATACACCAACGTAAAATCTCTTAATAGGGTGCTGGGCCACCACAGGCCGCCAATGCACCTTGGCATTGAGACCCCTCTTTCAAAGTCATGTATCCCTCCTTTAGTGTTTCCTTTATTTTGGCAGTTTCCTGTACTATGCTAGACAACTGTACATAATGTAATAATGATCAAATATGCACTTACAGTAGCAGGCACTTTCACACAAAGTGACATAGAAGTACAGGGGCTGCATACAAAATAGGACTAAATGTTCTTAGCAAAACTTCCTGTGTTACTTTGTCCAACAAAGACCCTAGATTTGTTATTCCTTTGGGGTGCAGTCTGTCAAGGCACACATCTTATTCGAGTAGCAGTTTGTCTCTGGCGAGAAAACAGGCAGTCAAACAGGTTCAGTACCAATGGTGCTATTTAATAAACTACAGCATCATTAAAGTCTACAGTTCATTACTCTGGACATGGGAAAAACAATCCTAACATGAAATATACATTGTCTTTTATTATCATATTCAATAATTTTCATGATTCAAGTAAAATCAGGCATTGCAACAGGGTCATAGTCCTACTACTCAGACTCATCATCTTCTACTATGTCTGCTACTACATAATTGCAAAGCAGCTTTGTCAGGCTGAATGGAAGGCACATATTCTCCATGAGCCCAGCTCATTCAAAGGCCTTTTGGTCGCTGTCAGAATTGATGAATTAGCTGCTAAATTAACGTTTTCGGGGTTATCCACAAGATTTCAACGAATTTATTTGAATCCCGCACGCCTCCAAAAGAAAACATGTTATTTATACGCAATCGTCAGATCATACCAGTTCAGTCTATCTCCCATGTTGTATACCTCTATTGTATGCCTTTCACAATAAACAACCCGTCTGCTCATTTCTTCCTGGTCTTGAATCTTTTTCTAAATTGGAGTCATTCTCCAGTGCATGTTTTCCCCTTTATCATAGCACTCACCAGCAATCTTATCCATTTCTTTCTACCTAACGTCAAGAAACAGGCCAACTCAAGAGCATCTGATATTGATTGAAGAGCCCAAAGAGGAACATGCCTGGCCAATGATCTAACTATATTTGATCTAATTTCATCTCATATTATCATGAGAATAATTCTCTCATGTTTTTTTAATCACAGTGTCAGATAAAAAATACAACTTCAGACCTGTGTCACGATCGTGGAGAGAGGCAGACCAAGGCGCAGCTCTGAAGTAATTCGACATCCTTATTATATCAAACTTGCAAAAAACAACAAAGAGGAAACAGAACAATCATAACGTGTGTGTGTGTGTGTGTGTGTGTGTGTGTGTGTGTGTGTGTGTGTGTGTGTGTGTGTGTGTGTGTGTGTGTGTGTGTGTGTGTGTGTGTGTGTGTGTGTGTGTGTGTGTGTGTGTGTGTGTGTGTGTGTGTGTGTGACCACAGAGCATACACAAACAATAACCCACAATGACGGTGGGAAACAATACACCTTAAATATGTCCCCCAATTAGAGACAATGCCTAGCAGCTGCCTCTAATTGGCGACCAAACACCAATCCCCGCCATGGAGTTCGCCAGAACTCTATTGTCAGGACCGTGAGAGCATAGAAAGGCAAAAGGCCTCTCTACGGTCAGGAACTGACAACCTGGCTGAAAATCACTGGGAAAGCAGCAGAAATGATTGATCACAGATCTCATGATTTTAGGCGTGCTCTTTCGCCTCCTGTTTCTCTTGCACTCACCCTTCCAAATCCTTAGATCCCTTTGCTCTGCTTAGTCACCTCACATATGCACTCTCTCTTGGGTTCTCAGTTCAGCTTGATGGACACAATCAGAGCTCAGATACTGATTGTGAGTAATCAGAACTTTCAATAGCTGCTTCTTCCTCCCCTCTGAGCAGCCAGCGATGTTTTCCACTTGACAGCACTGCATTGCATTCATTAGAACCAGACGGAGTAGAATCAATGCTTTCTCCAGCCCATGCCCAGCATAGCCCCTTCACTTCACTCTATCTTGGTGGATGGAGAATATTACTTTTCCCAGTATGACGCCTGATTGATATATCCATGTGAACATTTGAGGTGTGAATGGAGTCATGAGAGATTAGAGAGATTGAAATTGTATATCAGATGGTTTGTGAAACGTGACTATTTTCGAGTCATACGCTCAGACAATTTCCTGTTTGATAGAACATGTCTGTGAAAGGTGAGGAGTAGAATTCTGATGCTGTCATTTACTTCCTCTGGTTGGTAGACATAATGCATACAATTTTGTCTGCCATGTGTCTTCCTGTGGCAGGTGGTCACCTTACATGGAGCATTCAATTTGAACATCTTTAGTAGATGTATTTTTGACTGGGTCATTCTCTGTTTAGTTGGATGTGATGCATATGATGAAGGCTATGTGGAAAAGGTCTGACCCTCTCCTAAATAAAAAACGTTGACTAAGATCAGTTATGGCTGCACTCTCCTCTGGACTCTTTTGATGGGAATTCAGCTATTAGTCTTTTCCTAAAATGTAATTATTTGTTCCTCAGTGTTGCCTGGATACCAGTTCTGAGATTTATTAGAAAACGACCCTCGTTATTGCATTCTTAAGCACATGCATAAAGATTTTGTCAAGGGTTCTGTGTGGTCAGAATACTTGTACTTTATTTAAATTCCTCTTGCCAATTGTGAAAAATTTGCATTTCTAAGTATAAACCATACATTTAAAATATGCCCAGAGTACACATTATTTTATTATATCATGCCGTAAACTTAGTCATTATAGCCAGCTATCTATGGTACACAGAAATGTAGGCATACTACTGCCAAGACACTATCTTTTATATGAGGAAAGTCTGGTAGACGGATAAACAACAAATGAATGAATGCTTCAGAGTTAATGAATTAAGAGATTGCACAGATGTTTCCTCATCTGCCCCAATACTATCTCTCACCTTTTAAAAGTAATTAATTTGGACATGAAAAATATGGTAACACTTGTGTAATTGCACTGTAACGAGTATTGTTGCTAACTGTAAGAACTCGTAGTTACAATGTAATAACAACATGTAACTAGTAGTAATTGTGGTCTGTAATTACAGAAGTGTAACAAAGAAATCTTGTTACCATGCTTGTTACAAATAGGCAGGTTTCCACTAAATTCACAAACTTATACAGTATATTACAGTACATTACCCATCCTGACATCCTGGCCCTCATTTTCAAGTGTACAATGTAATTTCTAGGTGTTACACAGGATTTGGCTGGGTAAAATTAAGTGTATCTTGAGGGGTACTTGTAATTATAGTGTACCGATAGCCAGTGGTGGAACTCATTGTTCTATCTGGGCTTTGGTCGCTAATCACTAGCTAAGTAGCTAGCTAGCTGGACTCACCTATGCGTGAAGCCAGCCACAATAACGATGAACCGCAACAGTGCAATTTATGTTTCGCCTTCACAATAAACGTCCCCCATTGAAAGTGATGCAAAGGGAGTATAGGCCTAAACTATAGAAAACATGATGATTATGATAACTAGTTTAGGGTAACTTAGTGTCTAATGCTAAATTGTCATACATTCTTCTTCTCTACCACAAAGGTCTCTCATCTCTAGGATGGGAAAATGTTTACATGAAAGAAACAGATGAAGACAGATTTCCATTGTTACAAAGGGGAGAAATGGACAATCCCATTTTCCTAAATTAGCTATCTAGGCTAATCACCATTCATAATCTACAGATTTGAGCCACCACTAGAATAGTTATTTTTATGTTACATCTTTGTTTATTGTAATTCATAAAATTATTAATCTAACAATAAAAATCAAAATTATTTTGTAAGAAGCGCAACATCTTTTAACATGTTGCAATAAAGTTGACTAAAGTACAAGCTCATCTATTGTTTGTAGGTATTTTCACTTGGTAATGAGTAGTAGGCCTAAGTAACTATATACAGTTGAAGTCGGAAGTTTACATAGACAAATACATTTAAACTCAGTTTTTCACAATTCCTGACATTTAATCCTAGTAAAAATTCCCTGTCTTTGGTCAGTTAGGATCACTACTTTATTTTATGAATATGAAATGTGAGAATAATAGTAGAGAATTATTTATTTTATTTATTTTTATTCCCAGTGGGTCAGAAGTTTACATACACACAATTAGTATTTGGTAGCATTGCCTTTAAATTGTTTAACTTGGGTCAAACGTTTCGGGTAGCCTTCCACAAGCTTCCCACAATAAGTTGGGTGAATTTTGGCCCATTCCTCCTGTCAGAACTGGTGTAACTGAGTCAGGTTTGTAGGCCTCCTTGCTCGCACAAACCTTTTCAGTTCGGCTCACACATTTTCTATAGGATTGAGGTCAGGGCTTTGTGATGGCCACTCCAATACCTTGACTTTGTTGTCCTTAAGCCATTTTGCCACAACTTTGGAAGTATGCTTGGGGTCATTGTCCATTTGGAAGACACATTTGAGAACAAGCTTTAACTTCCTGACTGATGTCTTGAGATGTTGCTTCAATATATCCACATAATTATCCTTCCTCATGATGCCATCTTTTTTGTGAAGTGCACCAGTCCCTCCTGCAGCAAAGCACCCCCACAACATGATGCTGCCACACCCATGCTTCACGGTTGGGATGGTGTTCTTTGGCTTGCAAGCCTCCCCCTTTTTCCAACAAACATAACAATGGCCAATTATGGCCAAACAGTTCTATTTTTGTTTCATCAGACCAGAGGACATTTCTACAGAAAGTACGATCTTTGTTCCCATGTGCAGTTCCAAACCATAGTCTGGCTTTTTTATGGCGGTTTTGGAGCAGTGGCTTCTTCCTAGCTGAGCGGCCTTACAGGTTATGTCAATATAGGACTCGTTTTACTGTGGATATAGATACTTTTGTACCCGTTTCCTCCAGAATCTTCACAAGGTCCTTTGCTCTTGTTCTGGAATTGATTTGTACTTTTCACACCAAAGTACGTTCATCTCTAGGAGGCAGAACGTGTCTCCTTCTTGAGCGGTATGACGGCTGCGTGGTCCCATGGTGTTTATACTTGCGTACTATTGTTTGTACAGATGAACGTGGTATTTTCAGGCGTTTGGAAATTGCTCCCATGGATGAACCAGACTTGTGGAGGTCTACAATTATTTTTTTGGCTGATTTCTTTAGATTTTCTCATGATGTCGAGCAAAGAGGCAGTGAGTTTGAAGGTAGGCCTTGAAATACATCCACAGGTACACCTCCAATTGACTCAAATGATGTCAATTCGCCTATCAGAAGCTTTTAAAGCCTTGACATCATTTTCTGGAATTGTTCAAGCTGTTTAAAGGCACAGTCAACTTAGTGTATGTAAATTTCTGACCCACTGGAATTGTGATATAGTGAATTATAAGTAAATAATATGTCTGTAAACAATTGTTGGGTGAATGACTTGTGTCATGCACAAAGTAGATGTCCTAACCGACTTGCCAAAACTAGTTTGTTAACATGAAATCTGTGGAGTGGTTGAAAAATGTGTTTTAATGACTTCAACCTAAGTGTATGTTAACTTCCGACTTCAACTGTAGAAATGGCTATATCCTTTATAACACCTAGTAATTGCATTGCACTTCTGTTGATATTACATGTACTATGTGGTGTACTAGTGTGTTTATTTATCACTTGGATGGCACTTTCAGAACCTGACAATTAGATTGTCAGGATGGGCAATGTACTTTGTAGGTACATTATAATTACAAGTAAGTAGCCCTCAAGATATACTTAATTTTAACTAGCTAAATCATGTGTAAACTTTACAAGTACTATGCTTTGAAATAGTGTCTTATTCCTCATCTGGGATGACACTCATATTAGATCTGTTTTCATAAGCTCAACCAATTTAACAATCTTGACAAACCATAGACCTTTTCTGATTTGATGGATTGGCCACAAGATTATGTTCCTACGACATGTCCAATGATGTCCTGATGTCGTACGATGTGAAGACTTGTCTGGCCATCTGTCACTAAGCCATTCCCAGATGATTTGTAGTTTGTCCAGTGGGTATCCTAGAGACACAAATATTATTTGAATACTACATTTATCCTTGTTTAACCCTTCACACCATCCATTCCTCAGTGGGCTTTGTAATGCAGTACAATTATCATTCTAAAAGACATAGCACATTAATATGTGTTCCCAAGTGGCGCAGTGATGTAAGGTACTGCATCTCAGTGCTAGAGGCGTCACTACAGACACCCTGGTTTGAATCCAGGCTGTATCACAACCGGCCGTGATTGGGAGTCCCATAGGGCGGCGCACAATTGGCCTAGCGTCATCCGAGTTTGGCCGGTGTAGTCATTGTAAATAAGACTTACCTAGCTAAATAAAGGTTACATTTAAATCAACATCCTGTATCAACATCCTTGGAAAGACCGCTCTTATGAAACATGTACTGCCTTTTAATGATTGATCACAATTTCGAAATTAGACACTCGTCTCTGACAGTGTATAATCATTTAAATGTTTCTCACATACATTAGACATGCTGTCATTAGGAAGAGAATAAAATGACTATAGAAAAAACCAAATAGAAATCAACTAGACAAGGTTTCCTCTGATCTACGAGCCAAACCATAGAGTAGTGAGTGCCCAATTAGACCTGTAGGAGAGCACAAACAAAAACAATATGTACTCACAGCTATAACTAACAAACATTATTCTGTCTGATCCCTGGTGTTAGAAATCGAAGATCAGAATAAATTAAAAATTGTGTTTTTTTTAATCTGTGTTTGTTGGTGTGAAAACTTCTCTCACATACTCTGATGTAGACGGGTATAGATAGAGAGGCTCATACAGTATCTGAACACCATGTGATAGAGATAAAACGGATAAAAAATACACCTTATGGAACACTTCACATGCCCTTGTGGCATTGGAGGGACAAGCAGAACTACTGTGGTTTATAAACTGAAACTCACCCACTGTTCAAATCCACTGACTACACAAACCACCCACATACACATATGGAGGCGTGGGAAGTTAATGTATTTAATATTCTCACACTCGACCACTTCCTTTATTATAATGATAAGATGTGTACCGGTTACAAAGAAGTGGCACTAAAATCTATGACAGGCACAATGCAGTGTAACATTAGAATTATACTGAAACTACTATATTTGACTGCAAAACAAACAAAGATAAAATAAAAACCATCATAAATTATGTTTAGTTTTAGTTGGGCTAAAATCAATGGGGTTTTCAAGCTTTTTTTCTAATGGGGTTTTCATGCTTCTAGATCTGGTGGGTAAATGCTGCCAGTAGATGCCAATGTTTCAAATAGGCCTAGTTTGTTCATCACTGTCACTAGCTATCACTAGCCAACGGAAGAAATCTGAGGGTGAGTACGGAGCTTGACTGGGCCAAGCTGGAGCAGCTTGTGAAGTTGCTGTAGCTGTTCGCAATCCACACCGACCAACTTCAAACTAAATCTTTTGGCAGCCAACTTCAATCCAACCCCTGCAGCAGCTGCAGAAATACCTGGAAGAAATAAAATGGGGCATGTTCACAAAGTCACCTCTCCAGTTCTGGCAGACAAGGATGGCTGTTTATCATAAAACTGTGCCCTGTGGTGCTGGATATGGTTTCTGCCCCTGCATCCAAAGCGTTTGTGGAGAGAATATTCAGCCTGTCGTCAGGCTTGAGAAACCAAACGACCACCTCTCTAGAACGCAGAGTCTAAACACGCACACACACACAAACACACACATTGATAGAAAAACACCAAATTAAGTCATGGCACATTAATGTTATGTTTACAGTGCATTCGGGAAGTATTTAGACCCCTTGACTTTTTCCACATTTTGTTACGTTACAGCCTTATTCTAAAATGGATAAGTATATATATATTCCATAATGACAAAGCAAAAACTGTTTTCTGGACGTTATTGTGTAAGGATGATAAAAATGATGTAATACTGATACATTGAATGGGTTGATATAAGTTAAAAGATACTTAAAATGGTCCATAAAAAGGAGAAAGTTAAAATACATTTATGGTCTGTAGATCAGTAATCCATTGCTTTTTGGGTAAAAGAGGCTAAAGAGATTAATAGGATAAAAAGACGATCTGTGTTTGAAATGCTGTTTTATTTAACTTCTATAACATTTTGGGGAAATGCACTTTAAATTACAATATGCAGTGTTTGCTTGTTTACACTGTTTTAAGATGCTGTAAACATATTTTGATATTTTTGGTAACTCACTCTAAAGGTTAACTCAGGTATTTTAGTAATATGGAGTTATAACTGACCAGCTGATATTTGTCCTAATTGTGTAGTTTCTTAGAGGGACATTATTATTTCGTGCAAAGGGAAAATAACATGTTTAATTGTGTTACCATGTAAACATGTTATTATGCTGTTAATGGTAAATGCATTACAACATTGGACTTGACTGAAGCTACATCGTGTCCGTGTCGTACTTTCTATTTCCCCTTTTACAGCGCGTAACATTTGCAAATGTATAAAAAATAAAAACTGAAATATCACATTTACATAAGTATTCAGACCATTTTACACAGTACTTTGTTGAAGCACAGTGATTACAGCCTTGAGTCTTCTTGGGTATGGTGCTACAAGCTTGGCACACCTGTATTTGGGGAGTTTCTCCCATTATTCTCTGCAGATCCTCTCAAGCTCTGTCAGGTTGGATGGGGAGCGTCACTGCACAGCTATTTTCAGGTCTCTCCAGAGATGTTCAAGCGGGCCCAAGTCTGAGCTCTATATGGGCCACTCAAGGACATTCAGTCCCGAAGTCACTCCTGCTTTGTCTTGGCTGTGCGCTGTGACATGTACTGTCAACTGTGGGACCTTATATAGACAGGTGTGTGCCTTTCCCAATCACGCCAAATCAATTGAATTTACCACAGGTGGACTCCAATCAAGTTGTAGAAACATCTCAAGGATGATCAATGGAAACAGGATGCACCTGAGCTCAATTTTGACTCTCATATCAAAGGGTCTGAATACTTATGTAAGTAAGGTATTTCTTTTTAATTTTTTGATTAAATACAATTTCAAAAAACCTTAATTGGTGGAGTGCTTTGTCATTATTATGACAAAGGTATTGTGTGTAGATAGATGAGGAAAAACAGCAATTTAATCCATTATAGAATAAGGCTGTAATGGAACAAAATGTACTGTAGCTTTAATCCGTTTATTTTTATAAACAAAATAAACCTCCCTAGTCCTTGACGATGACAAGCATGCCCATAACATCATACAGCCACCACCATGCTTGAAAATATGAAGAGTGGTACTCAATGATGCGTTGTGTTGGATTTTCAACTAACATAACACTTTGAATTCAGGACAAAAAGTACATTTCTTTGCCACATTTTCTGCAGTATTACTTTAGTGCCTTGTTGCAAACAGGATGCACATTTTGGAATATTTGTATTCTGTACAGGCTTCCTTCTTTTCACTCTGTCATTTATGTTAGTATTGTGGAGTAACTACAATGTTGTTGATCCATACTCAGTTTTCTCCTATCACAGCCATTAAACTCTGTAACTGTTTTAAAATCACCATTGGCCTCATCTCCGGCAACTAAGTTAGGAATTAATAACTTCACCATTCTCAAGGGAATATTCAATATCAGCTTTTTCTTTTCACACTTGTACCAATATATGCTCTTCTTTGCGAACCATTGGAAAACCTTCCTGGTATTTGTGGTTGAATCTGTCCTTGAAATTCACTGCTTGACTGAGGGACCTTACAGACAATTGTATGTGTGGAGTACAGAGATGGGGTAGTCATTTAAATATCATGTTAAACACTATTATTGCACAAAGAGTGAGTCCATGAAGCTCATTATGTGACTTGGCAAGCACAGTTTTACTTGCCATAACAAAATGATTTTATAATTATTGACTCAAGACATTTTAATTTGTAATGAATGTATAAACATTTCTAAAACCATAATTCCACCTTGACATTATGGGGTATTGGTAGGCCAGTGACACAAAATCTAATTTTAATCAATTTTAAATTCAGGCAGTGTGAATGCTTCCTGAAGGCACTGTATGCCTGAAAAATAAACATTGGTCTCAGCTTTGACTACCTGTCAAAATAAAGATGAAATAAAATTAAATATTACAAAGTACACATTATATATATATACATAATATTTATATATATATAAAGTAAAATAAAGTTTTCACCTCTTTGCATTGTACACAATTTCAAATATTTACGAATTCAGCCGACAGGAGACTGTAAATGTAATTCTAAAGAGAGGGGAAGTTTAAACACCATATATTTGCATTTGTTCCTTATTCCACATCTCTAAAGGTGTGAATTGTACACTCTTAAAAAAGGTCCTACAGTATATAGAACCTAAAAGGTTTTTTTGCCCTTTCCCATAGGAGAACCCTTTGAAGAACCCTTTTTGGTTCCAGGTAAAACCCTTTCGGGTTCCATGTAGTACCCTTTCCACAGAGGGTTCTGCATGCAACCCAAAAGAGTTGTATGTGGAACCAATAAAAGTTCTCACTGGAACATAAAAGGGTTATCCTATGGGGACACCCGAAGAACCCTTTTGGAATGTAAATTTGATGAAGCCAACAATGCAATCAACCTAATAGAGCTAGTGCATACTTACATACTGTATAGGTGTGACTTATTCTCAGACTGTTGCTGTGTCAGTGGCATCCATTCCCTCAGGACTGTGTTGAATGGGTGTTAGCAGCCCTCCTGCTCCTGCCCCTGCCCCTGCCCCTGCCCTAGGAGCTCTACTCTCCTCCAGCATGGCACTAGTCCACAGTCCCTTGAAGACTCTGTTGAGCCCCACCTTAGAGAGCCACGGGCAGCATAGTATGTTCCGGAAGGCCGAGCGGAACTCTGGGCTGCGGCAGTAGATGATGGGGTTGAGGCCTGAGTTCAGGTAGCCCAGCCAGTTGAGCAGAGTAAAAACATCCCTGGAGGGGATATCTGGGTCAAACACCTTGATGACGTTGGACACAAAGAAGGGCAACCAGCACAGAGTAAAAGTCCCCATGATGATCCCCAGGGTCTTGATGGCTTTGTGTTCCTTTAGGACATTTACCCGAGTGTGCCTGCGGCTCTGGCTTCTCCAATGTATGGAGTCGAAAACGAAGCTGCTCCCAGCCCTGCCGGTGTTCCCAGTCCTTTCCATGCTCCCAGCTCTGCCAGTGATGCTCCCAGCCCTGCCAGTGGGACTCCCAGCCCTGCCAGTGGGACTCCCAGCCCTGCCAGTGATGCTCCCAGCCCTGCCAGTGATGCTCCCAGCCCTGCCAGTGATGCTCCCAGCCCTGCCAGTGGGACTCCCAGCCCTGCCAGTGATGCTCCCAGCCCTGCCAGTGATGCTCCCAGCCCTGCCAGTGATGCTTCCAGCCCTGCCAGTGGGACTCCCAGGGCTGACTAGGTGCCACTCTGACGGGGGGATGTCACACCAACTGAGGAAACGCAGCTTGTTTTCTTTCATCAGCCTGACCTGCCGCGTGGTGATGAGGAAGACTCTGCTGTAGATGAAGATCATGATCAGCAGGGGGACGTAGAAGGACACCACGGAGGATACAATGGCGTAGGGCATGTTGATGATGAAGTCACAGCAGCGTGGCTCCTCGTAGCACCGCGTGCTCTCTGTGTCGTTATGAGCACGCCACGACTGGCTCATGATTGGGACGATGGAGACAAGGGCCGCCACGCCCCAAACCACACACACCATGAGCCGCGCCCGGCGTTTCCCCAACAGAGACTGGTACCTGAGGGGCTGCGTGATGGCGATATAGCGGTCCACAGCGATGGTGCACAGCGTCTCAATGCTGGCCGTCACACAGAGGACATCCATGGACGTCCAGAGCTCACAGGCTGTGCCACTGAGCAGCCAGTCCCCCGTCACCACCAGGGAGGCCCCCAGCGGCTGCACCAGGCAGCCCATGATGAGGTCAGCGCAGGCCAGGGAGGTGACGAAGATGTTGGTGGTGGTCTGGAGGTGGATGGTGCGGGCGATGGTGAGGATGACCAGTAGGTTGCCAGCAACTGTCATGAAGATAATGACCACTAGAACAGGCACCACCAATGGTTCAGCCGGAGGGTGGTACGATACAGAACTGTGGTTGTTCATACTATCCACAGTCAGTCAGACGACCGCTCAGAAAGCCCTGAAGGACACAGGAGAGGGACTCATTTAATTACAATTTAAGAGATGGCTCAGTTTCTAGTTAGCAGGTCAAACAGATGAAATAAAACTGTGCAGTCTGTCACCTAATAGCTTCTCTCTTACTCTCCTAAATTAAAATTGTATTCTTGAAGTGATATGATTTTGATGCTCAAACTTCATAATATGCCTGAATGAAAGCACTTTGACTGGGTGGAATCCACATTTGGCTTGATCATCGAAACTAGAGGGAAAGGGAGACATTTGTCAAACTGTAGCAGACAAGTTAGATCTGCCTCAAAATGTCTTCTCCACAGTTGGACATTTTTCAGTTTTTTTCTTGACAAAGAGAAAAATATATATGTAATATGTAAAACTAAAGCATTTTAATATGTAAGCTGTATACCTCTTTTCTACTGACTCTACTATAGATGATAAATTATTAATTATGATTAATTAACTATTATAAAATAAACGAATAAACTAATAATAAAAACAACTCTATCAATTAGAAAAGTGAATAATGTACATCACAACAACCATACCAGAGTGAAAATACTCCCGGAGAGTTTGTTTGTTGGTTTGATGTCACCTTGGTGGAGAATATTATAAGAAAAAAAACAGTCCCACTTCAAAACATTCAACAAGTTATCATCTCTGGTACGGAAGTTGCTCTTGCAGAGCAGCCTTCTAGCTCATCTCCCTCCATGCATGAGCTGCGTGCAGTGTGACCTAAATGTATTTTGCAGGGCCAACTCAGTGGTTTTGTCTATTGCGAAAAGGCACCTCCTCTTATTTCTGCTTCTTGTGGCTTTCTGTGTGACAGAAGAAACAACATCTTCAAAGTCTTCACCGGTTTTCCCATGTTATAAAGCTGATGCTATAGGTTGACAGTCTTCAGAAACTTCAGATAGCATACTGATGATTCTTCCTATTTTCTTCTGCCTTGGCTTTTGATGACTTTGACTTCTGTTCCATGAATCTTTTATATACCCGACTTCTGTTACTGATCTCCAGTCCACCAGTGAGCAGTTCAGGCTCACACTGTGGATAAACAGTTCAGGCTCACACTGTGGATACACTTTCCTCACAGACCCTATCAAATCAAATCAAATGTATTTATAAAGCCCTTTTTACATCAGCAGATGTCATTGTGCTTATACAGAAACCCAGCCTAAAACCCCAAAGAGCAAGCAATGCAGCTGTAGAAACATGGTGGCTAGGAAAAACTCCCTAGAAAGGCAGAAACCTAAAGAGGAACCAGGCTCTGAGGGGTGGCCAGTCCTCTTCTGGTGGTACCAGGGGGCGATTTCTTTTAAAAATGTAACCTTTATGTAACTAGGCAAGTCAGTTAAGAACAAATTCTTGTTTACGATGACGGTCTACACTGGCCAAACCCGGACGACGCTGGGCCAATTGTGCGTATGTAAGTATGGGACTTCCAGTCACGGCCGGTTGAGATGCAATGCCTTAGACCGCTGCTGTAAGAGATTATAAGAGTACTGTACATGGCCATTAAAACCAGATCATAACCTCCAGCAGGGGGAGGAGTCAGGGTGTGGAGGTTCACACAGGGAGGAGAGACAGAACCCAGGCACACCTTTCCAGACCTTTCAACCCTTACCTTACCTTCAGAGTTCAGACTTTCCCCCATCACACCTCACAGTCACTGATCCTGACAGACTTAAATTGAAGATCTTTTTTATTGTTTTTGCTGATGGTATTGACCTTATAATGTAATATGAATTTAATGACCATAGAATATCTATTCACATGATCTCATCATGGGGTTAAGCTGCAGTTACGTTAAATTAGGTGGCAGTTTTCTATGTGCAGAGAAATTCTTGCTTTTCTTGCTTAATCTTTTGAATAGACTGCAGAGCCTTAAACTTTCTGTTGCACGTCTCCTCTGTGAAGGAATTCAAATCAGTAGTGTTTTCTTGTCTGTCTGTGGGTTCAAGCAACAATTCACAACCACAATTTTTTACAACATTATTGCAACAACAGGGCTTCCCTTTCTGTGACATGTTTGTCTTAGTGGTAATTGTACCCGGACATGGAACACTAACCTGGGTGTCCATCACCTGGTATAAAGATGGACATACAATATCAACCCCATATTGTGTGAAGTGGAGACATGACACGGTGTAATTACCAGTGCTAGTCGGAAATGTGTTGTTCTGGCAATTTGTGTCACCAGGATGTTGAACATATAGGGTGGTGATCTGATCAGTTTCACTACAATGGCCTGTATAACAGCCTGGACCTGGAACTTGATATATAGGAACCTCACAGAGCACTAGAACCCAGGTTCGATTCAAAACAACCCAAACAAAACACAAAATTCCCATGGAACTTTGGCAGTGTGAAAACAAACCACAAAATACGCTTATAAAATAAAAACAGGATGTGTGTGCTGATTAAATTCCTGTTGAATTCCCAACAAGGCTGTGTACTTGCACTTGTACAAAAGCTTATATTCAAAACAATTTAGTATATAGAATGACGCAACTGTTTCCAAAGTCATGCAGTTGAATATTTTAACAGCATATGGTGTTGGGTCTCTCTTCTCGGAGCCAGTGGAGTCCAGTGAAGTGATCCACCAACTGTAAAGCTTATGGAACTATCTTTAGTTACAAATTATGTTTCAAGCTACCTAAGATTGCACTAAACGCAGCTGCTCTGTATCGGGAACTCTGTTAACTCGTTCCTGAGTTTATACCACACCAGAGAATGGTAACGGCTCCACCCCATGGTGAAAACACATCTTCCCTAAAAAAGAATTAAAGTTTCAGTGTTTGATTCTTACAACTCTCTGTGATTGGACTGTAGGTGTACGAGGGCCTGCCTGAATTGATTAACTACATACTTTACTTCCTTCCAAATCAGACTAACTTCCAATTAAGTTCATTGAATCAAATGATTCAGAGCTGACTCTCTGAATCATTCAAACAAACGAGCCATTCAAACTAATTAATTAAATTGACTTCAATCAGTCAGTGATGAAAATGGCATTCTGCTGAGACAGAGGTGGAACGCAGAGTTCAATAAGGCCCATCTTTTATGCTTCCTGAGATGTGTGGCAACAGCTCTCTCTCCCTAACCAACAACATGAATTAGAGCTGTAGCATGGGAATCAATAAAGAGATGCAAGCAGATGTCAAATGTTTGTGGTTTAATTAGGATTGCAAACTGTGAAAAAAGGCATCATGGTCAGTCTCTGAAATGGTCGGGCCACAGAAGAGCAGAGGAAATTTAGAGAGCTGGAAGCAAAGGAAACAGCAGATAGGAGAGGCACCAATGGTGTTGTTGCAGAGTGAAGTCATCGCTGAAGGACGTCTTAGACGTTTGATGTCCTACTCTCCACACAGCTCCAGCAGGATTTTGCGGTAATCTCCAGATGAGTCTCCCTTAACAATACAGACACAATGGGATTACTTCAAGATAACAGAAAGAAAAATGGGCGCAAATCACATTTTTATCTTTTTATGAGATAAATCATTACTCAATCTCTAGTGACCAGGGTCTCACCGTGATGAAGGAATGGAGAGTCTTGCCGTACGCCTTAGAGAACTCGGTCTTGATGTCCAACATGTCAATCTCGGCCCGAGCCACCATGATTCTAATCAGGATGCTGTCTGTAGTTCCCAGACCCTGAGGAGACAGGAGGGAGGGAGCTGTCAACGTTCTGACATAAATTCTGTCTGTTAACCCACAAGTTAACAGACAGTGTAGGCAGATATGCACACTCCATGGGAGAGTATGTAAAAAAAAACGTTTTTTAAAAGTCTCCATTTCAAAAGCTTTACCTTCATGGATTTGTATAACCGCTCTGCAAAGAATGCTGGCTTGTTTCGGAGACACTTCACTGCAAAACATAAATCAGATCGATATATATACTGTATATACTGTATATATCAGGCACGGCAGCTGAACAAGCTTTAGTTTCAAATTAGTATTATAATACTGTGCCCCTACAGTCTGGTTCAGGATACTCTTTAATGTACTTATTTTCATCAGAACTGATCTGACTCTCAGTCAAGGCTTATCCCCATGGCTTATCATTGGATTTAGGTTAAAAGTCAGGTGGAAAAATGTACAAAATTCCCTTTCGTTGATTACTTTTTGCAAATACATATCAGTTTTCCACGTTGATTCAACGTCATCACATTTTGGGGTTGAAATGACGTGCAAACAACGTTGATTCAACCAGTTTGACCCCCAGTGGGATCTGTCTTCGGTACATTATTACAAGAGGCAGTGAAACAAATTGGATCCGTCGGACAGACCTATTGCCAGGAAGACATCCTCCAGAGAGCCAGACATCTCCCTCTTAATGCTCTCCTCGATGTCCCTCCCAGCGATCTTCTGATACTCCTCAAACACTGAGGGAATGAGAGAGGCAGAGAGAGATGTGGAATCAATTCAACTGTTGGAATAAGTAAGCCATAAGCACATTATAAAATATTTCTTCCCCAAATCATCATGAGAGGACAGCAGAACTGTGTCTGTAGATTAATTTCTGTAGCAAAATGTATGTGGAAGTAAATCTTATCTTTACTGAAGTAGAGCACTGTAAAGAGTTACAAATAAGTAATAAACAATTTGAATGTTGCACTGAATCATAAAACACAAAGGGCAAATTTGATCACTTACCACTCCCAAAACAGGATCTAACTAACTCTGCTATAAGAGACACTAATACGTGTGCAATTACCTCGGAGTAGGTGGTTTCTGTTTTTCACACAGAGCACAGTGAGGAACTTGACCTCATCTGTTCCCCAACAAGCCTCCCCAGCCTCGTAGATATCCTGAGAACCCACAGTAAAAGCATTTCACAAACACAAAAGGACAATCTCCAAACACTTTGACTGCTTTTGGGACATACAGTGCCTTCAGAAAGTATTCACAGCCCTTGACTTTTTCCACATTTCATTGTGTTTTTTTGTCAACGATCTAAACAAAGTGGAACACAATCTTTTACATTTGTAAAAAATAAAACACTAATATATCTTGATTAGTATTCAACCCCCTGAGTCAATACATGTTAGAATCCCCATTGACAGCAAATATAGCTGTGAGACTTTCTGGGTAAGTCTCTGAGAGCTTTCCATTTTTATTTTCAAATTTCTTCAAGCTCTGTCAAATTGGTTGTTGATCATTGCTAGACAACCATTTTCAGGTCTTGCCATAGATTTTCAAGTAGATTTAACAAAGTGTAATGAGTAACTTCACTATGCTCAAAGGCATATTCAGTGTCTGCTTTTTAATGTCTTTTTACCCATCTACCAATAGGTGTCCTTCTTTGCGAGGTATTGGAAAACCTCCCTGGTCTTTGTGGTTGAATCTGTGTTTGAAATTCACTGCTCGACTGAGGGACCTTATAGATAATTGTATGTGTGGGATACAGAGATGAGGTAGTCATTCAAAAATCATGCTAAACACTATTATTGCACACAGAGTGAGTCCATGCAACTTATTATGTGAATTGTTAAGCACATTTTTACTCCTGAACTTATTTAGGCTTGCCAAAAAAAGGGGTTGAATACTTATTGACTCAAATACATTTCTGCTTTACATTTTCAATTAATTTGTAAAATGGTCAAAAAACATAATTCCACTTTTACATTATGGAATATTGTGTGTAGTCTAGTGACATTTTTTTTTAATCCACTTTAAATGCAGGCTGTAACACAACAAAATGTGAAAAAGTCAAGAGGTGTGAATACTTCCCGAAGGCACTGTATTTGACAACGGATTAGGTTTAAAAAAACAAAGTCTAAAGTTGATCCTGCCGTTCACCTTCCTAACAATGGGGTGATACTGATAGGTCACCACCTCTCTGGGTCCATATTCTCACCTTAGCATCCTGCACAGCCTGAGCCTCATTCACAGTGTTGCTCTCATCTCTCCCCGCCTGTCAGTCAAAGCACAGGGACAGAGACCATGTTAGCAAAGAGTCAGACAATGACATGGTCATTACCTGGCTATAAGAGACCTCTAAAAACTACAAACATCCATTATGTGTTAAACTGTACGCAAGGGAAGTGAAGACAGGCAGACTATTTCCCTTACAACAATCCATGTACTGTAGTTCTGTTTGATTTCCTTTGCTTGTTGGAATGTGAAGGTGAACCAGGTGTGTATTTAGAGAGGTCAATATTGGAAGATTCTCACCGTGAGCAAAGAGACCAGAACCCTCTGGAACATTCCAGAAATATCACCCTTAATATCGTCCTCCAGGCTCTTCCCATGTTCTGTCGTCACATGATTACGCAAAAAGAAGTAGGAGTTAGATAGATAGATAGATAGATAGATAGATAGATAGATAGATAGATAGATAGATAGATAGATAGATAGATAGATAGATAGATAGATAGATAGATAGATAGATAGATAGATAGATAGATAGATAGATAGATAGATAGATAGATAGATAGATAGATAGATAGATAGATAGGTACTTTATTGATCCCCCGGGGGGGAAATTTCATGATCTAAGACCAAGTGGTCTGACTAGGCAGTTACAGTATGAGCACAACACTTGAAACGGTTTGTGAACACCCTGTCAATAGCTATGGCAGGTAACAAAAGTTGAATATTGCTGTATAGAAAACAATAATTCCCATACACTCTAAAGAGAACTAGACACCGATATCTTAGATCAGATTTCCTCTTTATATACAGCAATAAATATTAAGGTATTGACTTGTACCATACACCGCATGTGATACATGGGCTGTGTTTACACAGGTAGCCCAATTTGGATATTTTTTCCACTAATTGTTCTTTTGACCAATCACAGATCTTTTTCAGAGTTTGTCAAATGTAAAAAAAAAAAAAAAGATCATAATTGGGCTGCCTGTTTAAACACAGCACTCTTCTACAGATGGAGATTCAATACATTGCACGGAGAGGCTATGTACTGTGATGTACCTTTCATGTAGACCTCTGTGATAGCTCTAATTTCAGCGTTCGTCCTTGAGGCGAGGATATCAATGAGAGCAGCCTCCTCTGTTCCAGCACCCTAGCATTCAGTAAAAGAGACGTGGAAAGCTATGTGAGCAGTGTGAGGCAACAAACTAAGGGTGGTGGATGAGGTGAATAGCCCCATAGAATGTCAATAGCTCTGAGACGTACAGTATTGAAAAGCGTTACATAAATCCCCATTGTGATGGTCTCCCTGGCAGTAATAACCTCTGACCTTTATAGCAGTCCTCAGCTCATAAGCATCATACTGAGGAGCGATCATCAGGAGGCCCAGCACCACTTTCTCAAAGTTCCCTGTCAGCTCTCCCAGCAGATCATCCGCCAGGTCCTACAGGGACATTACACATAGACATTTCAAATGGGTCCAATGGACACAATCCCTTGGCTAGCGCTCAACTTAGCATACACTATTTCTCCAACACTCTGTCTAACCTAGCACATTCCAGATACAATTCTACTGCCAGAAGGGTGTGGCTGCAGAGGAGCTGGACACACGACGTGCCTAGTAGACAGAGTGAGCTTCTTCGTGAGCCTGCTGCCCGTGACCTCGTCTGTCTGGGCGTCCCGCACACACTGTATGTCTCCCTGTTTCTGACGAGGAGGATTCCACTAGCATTATTTGCCCTTCCCTATGGGTAAGCATTCTCATTCATTCATTCATTTATGGGTCTAGATAACTTAATCAACGATTAATTTTATGCCAGACCCCATGACAGCTCCTATCTCAGTGTCAGTAGAGCGGAAGGTAGCCTAGTGGTTAAAGTGTTGGGCAAGTACCTGAAAGATTGCTGAGAAGATGAAAAAGCTGTTGATGTGCCCTTTAGGGCCGCTGTTCATAATGGCTGAGACATCCTCTCAGGGAGAGTGTGAAATGCAAACAACACATTTCCAATTCACACATATAAATGTGTGAAATAGGACAGATATAAGCGCCCACCAGTGGAGTAAACATTGATCAGACTTCCCTTTCGGTTTTAAATGTTGAGTTTAGTTGCTAAACACAGGGCCATTCATCATGTAATCTTCCTTCTTCACTTAAACACACAACGCAGTATCCTGACTGAAACTGGTCTTCAACCCTCATGAGAGGAGTACTATTTACTTAATCTTTGAAGGTAGATAATCCTCTCTCTATTCTATCTGTCTACAAAACCATCTGTTTGTAAGAGTTAACGATGAACCCGAGGCTGTCAGCACAACGTAAACATTAACACCAGACAGACACCATCACACCCATAGTAACACACAAAACTACACACCAGGACAGAAGATGGCAAATATAACTATTTACACAATCCCTGCATACTCCTGCCATGCACTTTAACTACATCTAATATAAGAATATATAAATATTATTCCTGGCATTGTTTATCTTTGGGAAATGTAATTATAGTCTGATAATTCAGACTGGGATATGAGAAATGTCATAATAACACAGGTATAGTCCATTGCCTTCGACAGGTGGCGTCACTCCTACGCAACGCTCGTCGTCCCTCAACCAGTGCAGGAGGACATAAAACAATGATACAAGTAAAAATAACACTTATTACCTTCCCCACGTTCTGCTTGTAAGCCTCCTTGATGCGTTGCCTCTGAGCAATGGTACGACGTGCCAGGACCTCAATGACAGCTGCCTCATCAGTGCCTATAAGAAAAAAATCACAGAGTAACATTACTGTATACATTCACATTATAAATGCTGCATTTTAGGATTGTCAGGCTCTGGCCATAGAGAAGCCTATTTGCTTCTCTATGTAGCTATGGTCAGAGTCTGACAGTGTCTTTCTTTTCTGTTTCTGTGTGGGTTGGGTTGGATCCCTAATTAGAGGCAGCTGCACCGCATTGTCTCTAATTAGGGATCCCATATATGTTGAGTCTGTCCTTCACTTTGGTGTGGGTTGTTATCGATATCGTTATATGTCGCAGTCACGGTGAAGTAAGTGTGCTTTTTGTTACGTTTAAAATATTGTGTTTTTGTTTTAACGTAACGTGTGGAATTCGTGTTTTGGTTTCGTTTTGTAGTTCGTCATTTTTGTGTTTGTTATACATCGCATAACTTTCTGGGCTATACATAGTATAACAAATAAAATATGTCAAACTACTATAATCCCTGCGCTGCGTCTTGGTCTCTCGATACACCCAATCGTGACAAGGATAAAATAACTTGCTATTGACAAAACAGCATTAATCAATCCATAGTGTGGCTGCATTTTCAATAAACATTTGATTACACAACAGAAATAATGGACAAAAATAACTCCCGAATATCACACAGTTATAAAGCGCTCAACGTTGAACTGACAGACTCCCTGTTTCCAAGCTCCTCCCCTTGGTCCCACGAGCATAGCTGTTTCTCAGTGTATTTGCCATCGGTTTCTAACACATCTCACACTAGTCAGGTGAAGCCTATTACGTCTAGCTAACAGCATCAGCCATTTAGAGAGAAATTGTGCAGGCTTTTTTCTATTGTGCAGGCTTTTCTTTCAACTTTAACTTTTTTTTCTTACAATGGTCAATGTTTTTTTTCTGCATTGTACTGCATAGAGACCAGTAAAATGCATAGATACACAATATATACATCACCGAGGCTACGATAATTCAATCCTAACTTTCAAATAGAACAGGAGAAAGGCAAAATACTGTATAGTTCACGGATGAGTCAAGTATCCTGGAGTGGAGAAAGAAAGTATTCTCAGGGCAAACTTAGAGGAACGAATGAGGTCATCAACATGGAAAGTACAGTAACTACAGTCCTGTAGAGACGTCTAGAATAATTACAAATTGTGTGACTGCACTTATAGCATACTGTATAAAAGGAAGGTAGGTTAAGGCTTTCATGGAAAGGACAGATATCAAACTATTTCTGAGAAGGAAAAGTGTTACTAACACACACATCCGGCCTATCCGACACCTCATTAGGATCCCTCACCTGCCCCCTTCATGGCTCCTCTCAGACGGTTCACATCCTCCTCTACATTGAAAGCAGTGGCTTCAGTCACGGTTCCACGGTTGCCAATCTACAGAGGGAGAAAGATGGCATACGTTTAAACTGCCTAACGCATTGGTATCGTAGTCACTCTCCCACTCTCTTGTACCATGGATACACGCACAAACATACACGTCTCAAAAGGTTCAGTAAGAGTGATACATTTATTTTCTATGTATTTACAGAATATATATCTACCACAGAAGGTTGGTGGCACCTTATTTGGGGAGGACGGGCTCGTGGTAATGGCTGGAGCAGAATGGGTGGAATGGTATCAAATACGCGTTCCAGCCATTATTATGAGCCGTCCTCCCCTCAGCAGCCTCCACTGATATCTACCTTGTCTGCTCTATGGCTGATATTTTCGAAAAGCAGGTTTGTCAGTTTTGTCAGTTGGCCTACAGCAATAAAGCCTTGGTGGTTTAATGGCTGATTTCCTTAGTATCCTACGTGACCCATCTTTATGAAAAAATATACTGTTGATAAGAAAATAAACTCAAAGACTAATTCAAATGTGAGCATGCATGCAAATGTATGAAAATGTTGACCACAACCATCATTCCTAGTCCAATCACAAGGCTTACTACAGTACACACGTTGGGTGCTGGGACTTACCGCTGCCATTGTAGAGAGTTTCAAAACTTAATCAAGAGAGATGGGAAAAGCTATGAAAAGAAAAATACTTATATTACTTCTTAGGATTCTTAGTAATGCATTCTTCATTGAACAATGTGGGGTGCTTTGACAGCAGATGAAACAGCATTACTCTCTCTTTAATACTGTATATGATAAGGCCACCTGAGAGGGTTTACCCAACACACATTTCATCCTCCAGTCTTTCCAGTGGAACAATCTTCACAGGTCAACTAATTACACACACACACACACACTGTAATTACACCACTCAGTAAGAGTGGGTCACTGGGTCTTTAAACTAGCGTTCTACTCTAAGAGATCAACTTACCCACGGAAATAATTAGCCTACAACCCTTCTCCAAAAATCTAATTGAGACAAAATACACCAGTCTCTGGGAAGGGCATATTGCCTCAGTTGTCATTACTTTATGTTGATATTGTTTCTAATAATATAGAGAGCCTACAATGTTTACAGTCCTACTTCAAATGCAAAAAAAATGCTATTTTAGTCCAGGGGTGTTATCCATATTGTGCCGCTGTAACATTAGCCAAGGATAGCAACTCTTTCACTGTATACATCTGGTCAGTTTGGGGTTTCTTTCACGCCTGCTGCGTTAGGTTAGTTTGGGGTGAAAATATCTGGTACAACAAGAACCCTTTTGACATCTGCCTCTGCCTCTGTCACACTGCCACATCAAAACATTGGATATACAGTAATGTACAGTAAAGTCTTTCAACATGAGTACACCTGCACATTATGCGGATAATGCTGACGTTGTATTTAGAGCACTTTTTACGTCAAAATTACCGTTAGCCCATTGGAGTAAATGCAACCAATGAAATGCAGTTCACAGAATTACCACTACGCAGGCTCTACAAATCTTTCGTAAATATAGGTAAATATGGAGACATTGTTACCCAACACAGTTCTTATAATTGTTTGTTAGTCGTTTCCAAGTTGCCCTGCTTGTGGTTGTAACGTTATGGATAATTTCAACCTACCCAACAATAGGTCTCAGGGGACGATGTCTGTCAGCTGGCGGCCAGCAATGGAATAATAACTTCTGAGGTTTAGTTTATGTTCGAGTCACACCCTTGAATGTGTCGTTTATAATCTTCTAAAGCTTCGAGAAGAAAAACAACGAAAAAACAATAAATCTATAGCTTATTTGTGCCTAGTTTAACGTCATCCTAAAATGACAGTAAAATATGTACTTACCGTATAGACAGCGAAAACGACCTGTTCTTTCAAATGAGGAAGACTTGAGAGGTGGGGACACAGCGGAACTCTTCAGCGAAACGAACGTCGGCTTTATAACGCAGCCCAGTGTGTGACAGAAGAGTTTTCTGTCCCACCCCTATATACTTACACTACCGCAGGCTACATTATACAGTCAAGAGCTTCATATCTCTTAATGGTAGGCTACCTTGGCCTATTGTTTTACCATCTCTCACTCTCTGCCACAGACATATTGTATTTTATTTGTATTATGCTTCAAAAGGACAACTAGCCAGTCATCCCATATACTAGATTGGAATATACAAATGGAGAAAAAAAGTTATTTTCACTAACCACGTTTCCATCCAACCATTTCATTCGGATGAATTACCTGACGCATGAAAAAGTGATGGAAACATAAGATGTCGATACAATTTATAAATGCTCACAGACAATGTGTTACTTCGACATGGTGGTGCCAGGTCCTGATCATAGGGAGGCCTCTGGGCTTCTCTATGTTTGTCACGGTCAGGGCTTGATTAGAGAGTTCGTGTTTAGTTTGTTTTTGGTCCTATTTAAGTGAAGTGGTTTCCCACCTGTGTTGTGGGATTTTGTGTTTGTGCGGTGTTTGAACACCAGTTCATGGCTGCAGTCTCGCCGTTGTTTAGTAGAATAATAAAGGAAAGTCTTCATATCACAGCTTTGCGCCTCTTGTCCCGTCTTTGCGCGGTGACAGGTGGGATCTTTGTGTGGGTGAAATGTGTAATTCGAGAAATGGCGGTGGAAAAGCCTTTATGCTGAATAGGCTACTGATATAATAATCATAAAGAAGTAATCAGTTTAGCTGTTCTGTGAAGGGAGTAGTACACAGCGTTGTACGAGATCTTCAGTGCTCTAGGATGGTCAATGGAAACAGGATGCACACACTACATGTTCATGTTTTTTAATGTAAATTGTAAAGTATTTTGTCTGTAATGTATTCGATGTTATATGGGAAGGGAAAGGGGGACACTAGTCAGTTGTGACGTGTACTGATGTGATGTACTGATATAGGACGTCACCACGTCAGAAAATGAATGTCAAGCGGGCTGCACGGACAGTGATGGAGGAAAGACACGTTAAAGTTTACTTCTCAGTCTGGTTGATTTAATTCACTATAATATAACTTAGCACAAGTTGTAAGTATAGGATTGAAAAAGTTGTACAACTGAATGTATTCAACTGAAATGGGTCTTCCGCATTTAACCCAACCTGTCGGACCCCAGTATGACTAGCTGTCGCCATTGTCATAAATCAAATCAAAAACAGGGTGAATGTGCAAGATGATGAGCTTGATGCTCATTATTATGGTAAAGTGATGAAGCTTGGCTGCTGTTTGAAAAATACAAATAATATCGCTCATCCGTACATTCATAATCTGCGAGCTATTGGTTAGAGCGCATGTGCCAAAACCAGATTGGGCATATCACAGTTTTTTATGACAAAACCATAAGTAGAGTTGAAAATGAAATGGAAACTAATTTAACCTGTATTTTTCATTCGGTAGCATGGGAATGTAGCGGTAAAATGTATTTTTAGTCACCACGCACAGCCTTTCATCAGCAAAACGTCATATTGATAGAAACATGTATCTGGTAGGAAAATGCGCATATTGTTTTATGCAGATTTGAGAATATTCGCATGGAAATCTGTCGCAAATTGGATTGGAAACCTAGCTATAGATGTGCCCCCCAATCGTAGAAATACAGATCCCATGCCATGGCGCCACTGCCGTAAAGGTGTAGCAGGCAGCTGCTGCTATGTTGATGATGTCGTAGTAGCCGAAGCTTGTATTAGCCTATCATGTGTACATCTAACATTAACTAATAGCTATTTGGCTTGATCTATATTTTCTAACGGAGCTGTCAAACCAAACTGAGATCGGAAGTATCTAGCTACAATCCGTACACACACACACACACGCAGTAATCGGAATGACAATTTCCTGTGAGTTTGATATGCATTTCCTGTTGCAAAATAGCTAGCTAGCGGTTCGTGGCAGCCAGCTAGCAGTTAGCTAATTGTAGCTAACTAGCTGATGTATTGTAGTAGGCTTGGAAATTATCATTATTTGCTGAAAGACATTGAATATGGAAGGATTGTGTAACATTGGCACGTTGCACAGGGGATATATTGCAACGGACATAATGTTTAGAGGATAACCTGGATAACCTTAGATACATGAAATGTCATAAACTAGCTCCGGAGTTGGAGGGACCCACAACCCCCTGAACAGCTGCACTGATGGAGAAATGTCCTCCTCCAAGACGATAGCAAGTATAATACTGCACAAGGTTTAGCGGAATTATTTTAATCTGCTATCTTGTCTCTATATCTGGTCTGTCAACCAAATAGGAGACGGGTCATCTTGAGATAGCTATCTCATCATTGACTAAGGAATAGCTAGCTGACTGCTGCCAGTGCTGGTGAAGAAATCGCAGCTGTTTTGGCATCTGCAACCAAGAAGACTGGCTGTGTCAGACAAACCTTCGGCCTTGTCCATAAATACAAGGTTCATTTGTGAAACTGACACAACTGGAAACAAGGACATTTGAGCAGTCTGTATCGTTTTGATTGAAGTGAGGATAATTTTTCCTGAACATCAAGATCTGACTGATCACTATCATGAGGAAGTTCCTTGCACTTGTACAAAAGCTTATATTCAAAACAATTTAGTATATAGAATGACGCAACTGTTTCCAAAGTCATGCAGTTGAATATTTTAACAGCATATGGTGTTGGGTCTCTCTTCTCGGAGCCAGTGGAGTCCAGTGAAGTGATCCACCAACTGTAAAGTTTATGGAATAATCTTTAGTTACAAATTATGTTTCAAGCTACCTAAGATTGCACTAAACGCAGCTGCTCTGCATCGGGAACTCTGTTAACTCGTTCCTGAGTTTATACCACACCAGAGAATGGTAACGGCTCCACCCCATGGTATTAACAGGTAAAAACACATCTTCCCTAAAAAGGATTTAACGTTTCAGTGTTTGATTCTCACAACTCTCTGTGATTGGACTGTAGGTGTACGAGGGCCTGCCTGAATTGATTAACTACATACTTTACTTCCTTCCAAATCAGACTAACTTCCAATTAAGTTAATTGAATCAAATGATTCAGAGCTGACTCAACAAACGAGCCATTCAAACTAATTGATTAAATTGACTTCAATCAGTCAGTGATGAAAATGGCCTTCTGCTGAGACAGAGGTGGAACGCAGAGTTCAATAAGGCCCATCTTTTATGCTTCCTGAGATGTGTGGCAACAGCTCTCTCTCCCTAACCAACAACATGAATTAGAGCTGTAGCATGGGAATCAATAAAGAGATGCAGGCAGGTGTCAAATGGTTTTGGTTTAATTAGGATTGCAAACTGTGAAAAAAGGCATCATGGTCAGTCTCTGAAATGGTCGGGCCACAGAAGAGCAGAGGAAATTTAGAGAGCTGGAAGCAAAGGAAACAGCAGATAAGAGAGGCACCAATGGTGTTGTTGCAGAGTGAAGTCATCGCTGAAGGACGTCTTAGACGTTTGATGTCCTACTCTCCACACAGCTCCAGCAGGATTTTGCGGTAATCTCCAGATGAGTCTCCCTTAACAATACAGACACAATGGGATTACTTCAAGATAACAGAAAGAAAAATGGGCGCAAATCACATTTTTATCTTTTTATGAGATAAATCATTACTCAATCTCTAGTGACCAGGGTCTCACCGTGATGAAGGAATGGAGAGTCTTGCCGTACGCCTTAGAGAACTCGGTCTTGATGTCCAACATGTCAATCTCGGCCCGAGCCACCATGATTCTAATCAGGATGCTGTCTGTAGTTCCCAGACCCTGAGGAGACATGAGGGAGGGAGCTGTCAACGTTCTGACATAAATTCTGTCTGTTAACCCACAAGTGTAGGCAGATATGCACACTCCATGGGAGAGTATGTAAAAAAGCTTTACCTTCATGGATTTGTATAACCGCTCTGCAAAGAATGCTGGCTTGTTTCGGAGACACTTCACTGCAAAACATAAATCAGATCGATATATATACTGTATATATCAGGCACGGCAGCTGAACAAGCTTTAGTTTCAAGTTAGTATTATAATACTGTGCCCCTACAGTCTGGTTCAGGATACTCTTTAATGTACTTATTTTCATCAGAACTGATCTGACTCTCAGTCAAGGCTTATCCCCATGGCTTATCATTGGACTTAGGTTAAAAGTCAGGTGGAAAAAAGGACAAAATTCCCTTTCGTTGATAACTTTTTGCAGTTTTCCACGTTGATTCAACGTCATCACATTTTGGGGTTGAAATGACGTGCAAACAACGTTGATTCAACCAGTTTGACCCCCAGTGGGATCTGTCTTCGGTACATTATTACAAGAGGCAGTGAAACAAATTGGATCCGTCGGACAGACCTATTGCCAGGAAGACATCCTCCAGAGAGCCAGACATCTCCCTCTTAATGCTCTCCTCGATGTCCCTCCCAGCGATCTTCTGATACTCCTCAAACACTGAGGGAATGAGAGAGGCAGAGAGAGATGTGGAATCAATTCAACTGTTGGAATAAGTAAGCCATAAGCACATTATAAAATATTTATTCCCCAAATCATCATGAGAGGACAGCAGAACTGTGTCTGTAGATTAATTTCTGTATCAAAATGTATGTGGAAGTAAATCTTATCTTTACTGAAGTAGAGCACTGTAAAGAGTTACAAATTACTAATAAACAATTTGAATGTTGCACTGAATCATACAACACAAAGGGCAAATTTGATCACTTACCACTCCCAAAACAGGATCTAACTAACTCTGCTATAAGAGACACTAATACGTGTGCAATTACCTCGGAGTAGGTGGTTTCTGTTTTTCACACAGAGCACAGTGAGGAACTTGACCTCATTTGTTCCCCAACAAGCCTCCCCAGCCTCGTAGATATCCTGAGAACCCACAGTAAAAGCATTTCACAAACACAAAAGGACAATCTCCAAACACTTTGACTGCTTTTGGGACATACAGTGCCTTCAGAAAGTATTCACAGCCCTTGACTTTTTCCACATTTCATTGTGTTTTTTTGTCAACGATCTAAACAAAGTGGAACACAATCTTTTACATTTGTAAAAAGTAAAACACTAATATATCTTGATTAGTATTCAACCCCCTGAGTCAATACATGTTAGAATCCCCATTGACAGCAAATATAGCTGTGAGACTTTCTGGGTAAGTCTCTGAGAGCTTTCCATTTTTATTTTCAAATTTCTTCAAGCTCTGTCAAATTGGTTGTTGATCATTGCTAGACAACCATTTTCAGGTCTTGCCATAGATTTTCAAGTAGATTTAACAAAGTGTAATGAGTAACTTCACTATGCTCAAAGGCATATTCAGTGTCTGCTTTTTAATGTCTTTTTACCCATCTACCAATAGGTGTCCTTCTTTGCGAGGTATTGGAAAGCCTCCCTGGTTTTTGTGGTTGAATCTGTGTTTGAAATTCACTGCTCGACTGAGGGACCTTATAGATAATTGTATGTGTGGGATACAGAGATGAGGTAGTCATTCAAAAATCATGCTAAACACTATTATTGCACACAGAGTGAGTCCATGCAACTTATTATGTGACTTGTTAAGCACATTTTTACTCCTGAACTTATTTAGGCTTGCCATAAAAAAGGGGTTGAATACTTATTGACTCAAATACATTTCTGCTTTACATTTTCAATTAATTTGTAAAATGGTCAAAAAACATAATTCCACTTTTACATTATGGAATATTGTGTGTAGTCTAGTGACATTTTTTTTATCCACTTTAAATGCAGGCTGTAACACAACAAAATGTGAAAAAGTCAAGAGGTGTGAATACTTCCCGAAGGCACTGTATTTGACAACGGATTAGGTTTAAAAAAACAACGTCTAAAGTTGATCCTGCCGTTCACCTTCCTAACCATGGGGTGATCCTGATAGGTCACCACCTCTCTGGGTCCATATTCTCACCTTAGCATCCTGCACAGCCTGAGCCTCATTCACAGTGTTGCTCTCATCTCTCCCCGCCTGTCAGTCAAAGCACAGGGACAGAGACCATGTTAGCAAAGAGTCAGACAATGACATGATCATTACCTGGCTATAAGAGACCTCTAAAAACTACAAACATCCATTATGTGTTAAACTGTACGCAAGGGAAGTGAAGACAGGCAGACTATTCCCCTTACAACAATCCATGTACTGTAGTTCTGTTTGATTTCCTTTGCTTGTTGGAATGTGAAGGTGAACCAGGTGTGTATTTAGAGAGTGTCACGTTCGGGTGTGTAGAGAGACCAAGGCGCAGCGCAACGATAGTTCGACATGTTTATTTAACTAGATGACGAACCATACAAAATTAACAAATACAATATATAATGAAAGTAACACACATAGCACGACACGAGACAATATACAACAATGAACCACGCCAACGGAGTGGAACACAGACATATAAGTAAGATCCCTAATTAGAGGTAATGCAATGCAGCTGCCTCTAATTAGGGATCCCACACACAACACCACACAGACGTAGAAATAATAGATCTGCCAGACTCTGACCATAGAAATATAGAGAAGCAAAGCTTCTCTATGGCCAGAGCCTGACAGTACCCCCCCAAAGGCGCGGACTCCCGGCCGCAAGAAAACAAACACAAAAACAAACGTCGGTGGCGGTTCCGGCCCCGGCGAAGTGGATGTCCTCCTCCTTATTTCTACTGGGCCCGGACTGGGCCCCAGTGTGGCTGGCGATTCAGGCCATTTAAAGGGGCAACCCACCGGTCCTGGAAACAATAGTGGGGAAAAAATCTCAGGCCATGGAGCGGGGAAAATAACCGGGCCAGGACTGAGCACCGGTGTGGCAGGCGACTCCGGCCATATAAAGGGGCAACCCACCGTTCCTGGTAACAACAATGGTGGGGAAAAAAGTTCAGGCCATGGAGCGGGGCAAATAACCGGGCCAGGACTGAGCACCGGTGTGGCAGGCGACTCCGGCCATATAATTATCACGGGAGGCTCCGGGCTGTCGAGCGTCACGGGAGACTCCGGGCTGTCGAGCGTCACGGGAGGCTCCGGGCTGTCGAGCGTCACGGGAGGCTCCGGGCTGTCGAGCGTCACGGGAGGCTCCGGGCTGTCGAGCGTCACGGGAGGCTCCGGGCTGTCGAGCGTCACGGGAGGCTCCGGGCTGTCGAGCGTCACGGGAGGCTCCGGGCTGTCGAGCGTCACGGGAGGCTCCGGGCTGTCGAGCGTCACGGGAGGCTCCGGGCTGTCGAGCGTCACGGGAGGCTCCGGGCTGTCGAGCGTCACGGGAGGCTCCGGGCTGTCGAGCGTCACGGGAGGCTCCGGGCTGTCGAGCGTCACGGGAGGCTCCGGGCTGTCGAGCGTCACGGGAGGCTCCGGGCTGTCGAGCGTCACGGGAGGCTCCGGGCTGTCGAGCGTCACGGGAGGCTCCGGGCTGTCGAGCGTCACGGGAGGCTCCGGGCTGTCGAGCGTCACGGGAGGCTCCGGGCTGTCGAGCGTCACGGGAGGCTCCGGGCTGTCGAGCGTCACGGGAGGCTCCGGGCTGTCGAGCGTCACGGGAGGCTCCGGGCTGTCGACCGTCACGAGAGGCTCCGGGCTGTCGACCGTCACGAGAGGCTCCGGGCTGTCGAGCATCACGAGAGGCTCCGGGCTGTCGAGCATCACGAGAGGCTCCGGGCTGTCGACCATCACGGGAGGCTCCGGGCTGTCGACCATCACGGGAGGCTCCGGGCTGTCGACCATCACGGGAGGCTCCGGGCTGTCGACCATCACGGGAGGCTCCGGGCTGTCGACCATCACGGGAGGCTCCGGGCTGTCGACCATCACGGGAGGCTCCGGGCTGTCGACCATCACGAGAGGCTCCGGGCTGTCGATCATCACAGGAGTCTCCGGGCTGTCGACTATCACGGGAGTCTCCGGGCTGATGAGGCGCACCGACGGTCTGGTGCGTGGAGCCGGCACTGGAGGTACCTGGCTGGGCACACGCACTGGAGGTCGAGTGCGGGGAGTCGGCACGGGACGTACCAGACTGGAGAGGCGCACTGGAGGCCTGGTGCGTGGAGCCGGTACTGGAGGAACCTGGCTGGGCACACGCACTGGAGGTCGAGTGCGTGGAGTCGGCACGGGACGTACCGGACTGGAGAGGCGCACTGGAGGCCTGGTGCGTGGAGCCGGCACTGGAGGAACCTGGCTGGGCACACGCACTGGAGGTCGAGTGCGGGGAGTCGGCACGGGACGTACCGGACTAGAGACGCGCACTGGAAGCCTGATGCGTGGAGTCGGCACTGGTGGCACTGGACTACTAACACGCACCTCAGGGCGAGTGCGGGGAGTCGGCACGGGACGTACCTGACTGGAGACGCGCACTGGAAGCCTGGTGCGTGGAGTCGGCACATGTGGCACAGGACTAATAATACGCACCTCAGGGCTAGTGCGGGGAACAGGCACAGGACGTACCTGACTGGAGACGCGCACTGGAAGCCTGGTGCGTGGAGTCGGCACATGTGGCACTGGACTACTAACACGCACCTCAGGGCGAGTGCGGGGAGTCGGCACGGGACGTACCTGACTGGAGACGCGCACTGGAAGCCTGGTGCGTGGAGTCGGCACATGTGGCACAGGACTAATAACACGCACCTCAGGGCTAGTGCGGGGAACAGGCACAGGACGTACCTGACTGGAGACGCGCACTGGAAGCCTGGTGCGTGGAGTCGGCACATGTGGCACAGGACTAATAACACGCACCTCAGGGCTAGTGCGGGGAACAGGCACAGGACGTACTTGACTGGAGACGCGCACTGGAAGCCTGATGCGTGTAGTCGGCACATGTGGCACAGGACTAATAACACGCACCTCAGGGCTAATGCGGGGAACAGGCACATGACGTACCGGACTGGTGACACACACTTCAGGGCGAGTGCAAGAAGTAGGCACATGACGTACCGGACTGGAGAGGCGCACTGGAGTGTAGCAGACGGCCGGACCCAGACTGGGCACCGGTGGAGCGGACTGCTCTGGCACTGGAGTAGAGCAGACGGCCGGACCCCGACTGGGCACCGGTAAAGCGGACTGCTCTTTCATGGGAGTGGAGTAGGCGACTGGACACGGATTATTCCACTCCGACATTTCCCGTTCAACTTCCTCCGCTATCTCCCACATCTCCTCCAAAACGTCTCCAAAATGTCTCTCCAAATACTCCTCCTCTTCAACACTTTGCGCCCCCCATTTATATTTCGGGCACAGTGTATCCCAGATGGAGAGTGGTACTGGCTTGTCCTCCTCAAACCCAGACCACCCCCATAGCCCCCCCCCGAAATTTTCCTGGGGTTGACTACGGGCTCCGTTTCCACGATTACGCCGCTGTCTTCTCCTCTCCTTTTCTCCAGATTTTCGCTGCTTGGTCGGGTGGTGGTTCATTCTGTCACGTTCGGGTGTGTAGAGAGACCAAGGCGCAGCGTAACGATAGTTCGATATGTTTATTTAACTAGATGACGAACCATACAAAATTAACAAATACAATATATAATGAAAGTAACACACGTAGCACGACACGAGACAATATACAACAATGAACCACGCCAACGGAGTGGAACACAGACATATAAGTAAGATCCCTAATAAGAGGTAATGCAATGCAGCTGCCTCTAATTAGGGATCCCACACACAACACCACACAGACGTAGAAATAATAGATCTGCCAGACTCTGACCATAGAAATATAGAGAAGCAAAGCTTCTCTATGGCCAGAGCCTGACAGAGAGGTCAATATTGGAAGATTCTCACTGTGAGCAAAGAGACCAGAACCCTCTGGAACATTCCAGAAATATCACCCTTAATATCGTCCTCCAGGCTCTTCCCATGTTCTGTCGTCACATGATTACGCAAAAATAAGTAGGAGTTAGATAGATAGATAGATAGATAGATAGATAGATAGATAGATAGATAGATAGATAGATAGATAGATAGATAGATAGATAGATAGATAGATAGATAGATAGATAGGTACTTTATTGATCCCCCGGGGGGGAAATTTCATGATCTAAGACCAAGTGGTCTGACTAGGCAGTTACAGTATGAGCACAACACTTGAAACGGTTTGTGAACACCCTGTCAATAGGTATGGCAGGTAACAAAAGTTGAATATTGCTGTATAGAAAACAATAATTCCCATACACTCTAAAGAGAACTAGACACCGATATCTTAGATCAGATTTCCTCTTTATATACAGCAATAAATATTAAGGTATTGACTTGTACCATACACTGCATGTGATACATGGGCTGTGTTTACACAGGTAGCCCAATTTGGATATTTTTTCCACTAATTGGTCTTTTGACCAATCACAGATCTTTTTCAGAGTTTGTAAAATGTGAAAAAAAAGAAAATAGCATAATTGGGCTGCCTGTTTAAACACAGCACTCTTCTACAGATGGAGATTCAATACATTGCACGGAGAGGCTATGTACTGTGATGTACCTTTCATGTAGACCTCTGTGATAGCTCTAATTTCAGCGTTCGTCCTTGAGGCGAGGATATCAATGAGAGCAGCCTCCTCTGTTCCAGCACCCTAGCATTCAGTAAAAGAGACGTGGAAAGCTATGTGAGCAGTGTGAGGCAACAAATTAAGGGTGGTGGATGAGGTGAATAGCCCCATAGAATGTCAATAGCTCTGAGACGTGCAGTATTGAAAAGCGTTACATAAATCCCCATTGTGATGGTCTCCCTGGCAGTAATAACCTCTGACCTTTATAGCAGTCCTCAGCTCATAAGCATCATACTGAGGAGCGATCATCAGGAGGCCCAGCACCACTTTCTCAAAGTTCCCTGTCAGCTCTCCCAGCAGATCATTCGCCAGGTCCTACAGGGACATTACACATAGACATTTCAAATGGGTCCAATGGACACAATCCCTTGGCTAGCGCTCAACTTAGCATACACTATTTCTCCAACACTCTGTCTAACCTAGCACATTCCAGATACAATTCTACTGCCAGAAGGGTGTGGCTGCAGAGGAGCTGGACACACAACGTGCCTAGTAGACAGAGTGAGCCTCTTCATGAGCCTGCTGCCCGTGACCTCGTTTGTCTGGGCGTCCCGCACACACTGTAGGTCTCCCTGTTTCTGACGAGGAGGATTCCACTAGCATTATTTGCCCTTCCCTGTGGTAAGCATTCTCATTCATTCATGGGTCTAGATAACTTAATCAACGATTCATTTTATGCCAGACCCCATGACAGCTCCTATCTCAGTGTCAGTAGAGCGGAAGGTAGCCTAGTGGTTAAAGTGTTGGGCAAGTAACTGAAAGATTGCTGAGAAGATGAAAAAGCTGTTGATGTGCCCTTTAGGGCCGCTGTTCATAATGGCTGAGACATCCTCTCAGGGAGAGTGTGAAATGCAAACAACACATTTCCAATTCATGCATATAAATGTGTGAAATAGGACAGATATAAGCACCCACCAGTGGAGTAAACATTGATCAGACTTCCCTTTCGGTTTTAAATGTTGAGTTTAGTTGCTAAACACAGGGCCATTCATCATGTAATCTTCCTTCTTCACTTAAACACACAATGCAGTATCCTGACTGAAACTGGTCTTCAACCCTCATGAGAGGAGTACTATTTACTTAATCTTTGAAGGTAGATAATCCTTTCTCTATTCTCTGTCTACAAAACCATCTGTTTGTAAGAGTTAACGATGAACCCGAGGCTGTCAGCACAACGTAAACATTAACACCAGACAGACACCGTCACACCCATAGTAACACACAAAACTACACACCAGGACAGAAGATGGCAAATATAACACAAATATAATAATATTTACACAATCCCTGCATACTCCTGCCATGCACTTTAACTACATCTAATATAAGAATATATAAATATTATTCCTCAATTACTGGAGCTGGAATTGTTTATCTTTGGGAAATTTAATTATAGTCTGATAATTCAGACTGGGATATGAGAAATGTCATAATAACACAGGTATAGTCCATTGCCTTCGACAGGTGTCGTCACTCCTACGCAACGCTCGTCGTCCCTCAACCAGTGCAGGAGGAACCGTTGCACTATCTGACATAAAACAATGATACAAGTAAAAATAACACTTATTACCTTCCCCACGTTCTGCTTGTAAGCCTCCTTGATGCGTTGCCTCTGAGCAATGGTACGACGTGCCAGGACCTCAATGACAGTTGCCTCATCGGTGCCTATAAGAAAAAAATCACAGAGTAACATTACTGTATACATTCACATTATAAATGCTGCATTTTAGGATAAAATACCTTGCTATTGACAAAACAGCATTAATCAATCCATAGTGTGGCTGCATTTTCAATAAACATTTGATTACACAACAGAAATAATGGACAAAAATAACTCCTGAATATCACACAGTTATAAAGCGCTCAACGTTGAACTGACAGACTCCCTGTTTCCAAGCTCCTCCCCTTGGTCCCACGAGCATAGCTGTTTCTCAGTGTATTTGCCATCGGTTTCTAACACATCTCACACTAGTCAGGTGAAGCCTATTACGTCTAGCTAACAGCATCAGCCATTTAGAGAGAAATTGTGCAGGCTTTTTTCTATTGTGCAGGCTTTTCTTTCAACTTTAACTTTTTTTTCTTACAATGGTCAATGTTTTTTTTCTGCATTGTACTGCATAGAGACCAGTAAAATGCATAGATACACAATATATACATCACCGAGGCTACGATAATTCAATCCTAACTTTCAAATAGAACAGGAGAAAGGCAAAATACTGTATAGTTCACGGATGAGTCAAGTATCCTGGAGTGGAGAAAGAAAGTATTCTCAGGGCAAACTTAGAGGAACGAATGAGGTCATCAACATGGAAAGTACAGTAACTACAGTCCTGTAGAGACGTCTAGAATAATTACAAATTGTGTGACTGCACTTATAGCATACTGTATAAAAGGAAGGTAGGTTAAGGCTTTCATGGAAAGGACAGATATCAAACTATTTCTGAGAAGGAAAAGTGTTACTAACGCACACATCCGGCCTATCCGACACCTCATTAGGATCCCTCACCTGCCCCCTTCATGGCTCCTCTCAGACGGTTCACATCCTCCTGTACATTGAAAGCAGTGGCTTCAGTCACGGTTCCACGGTTGCCAATCTACAGAGGGAGAAAGATGGCATACGTTTAAACTGCCTAACGCATTGGTATCGTAGTCACTCTCCCACTCTCTTGTATCATGGATACACGCACAAACATACACGTCTCAAAAGGTTCAGTAAGAGTGATACATTTATTTTCTATGTATTTACAGAATATATATCTACCACAGGAGGTTGGTGGCACCTTATTTGGGGAGGACGGGCTCGTGGTAATGGCTGGAGCAGAATGGGTGGAATGGTATCAAATACGCGTTCCAGACATTATTATGAGCCGTCCTCCCCTCAGCAGCCTCCACTGATATCTACCTTGTCTGCTCTATGGCTGATATTTTCGAAAAGCAGGTTTGTCAGTTTTGTCAGTTGGCCTACAGCAATAAAGCCTTGGTGGTTTAATGGCTGATTTCCTTAGTATCCTACGTGACCCATCTTTATGAAAAAATATACTGTTGATAAGAAAATAAACTCAAAGACTAATTCAAATGTGAGCATGCATGCAAATGTATGAAAATGTTGACCACAACCATCATTCCTAGTCCAATCACAAGGCTTACTACAGTACACACGTTGGGTGCTGGGACTTACCGCTGCCATTGTAGAGAGTTTCAAAACTTAATCAAGAGAGATGGGAAAAGCTATGAAAAGAAAAATACTTATATTACTTCTTAGGATTCTTAGTAATGCATTCTTCATTGAACAATGTGGGGTGCTTTGACAGCAGATGAAACAGCATTACTCTCTCTTTAATACTGTATATGATAAGGCCACCTGAGAGGGTTTACCCAACACACATTTCATCCTCCAGTCTTTCCAGTGGAACAATCTTCACAGGTCAACTAATTACACACACACACACTGTAATTACACCACTCAGTAAGAGTGGGTCACTGGGTCTTTAGCTAGCGTTCTACTCTAAGAGATCAACTTACCCACGGAAATAATTAGCCTACAACCCTTCTCCAAAAATCTAATTGAGACAAAATACACTAGTCTCTGGGAAGGGCATATTGCCTCAGTTGTCACTACTTTATGTTGATACTGTTTCTAATAATATAGAGAGCCTACAATGTTTACAGTCCTACTTCAAATGCAAAAAAAAATGCTATTTTAGTCCAGGGGTGTTATCCATATTGTGCCGCTGTAACATTAGCCAAGGATAGCAACTCTTTCACTGTATACATCTGGTCAGTTTGGGGTTTCTTTCACGCCTGCTGCGTTAGGTTAGTTTGGGGTGAAAATATCTGGTACAACAAGAACCCTTTTGACATCTGCCTCTGCCTCTGTCACACTGCCACATCAAAACATTGGATATACAGTAATGTACAGTAAAGTCTTTCAACATGAGTACACCTGCACATTATGCGGATAATACTGGCGTTGTATTTAGAGCACTTTTTACGTCAAAATTACCGTTAGCCCACTGGAGTAAATGCAACCAATGAAATGCAGTTCACAGAATTACCACTACGCAGGCTCTACAAATCTTTCGTAAATATAGGTAAATATGGAGACATTGTTACCCAACACAGTTCTTATAATTGTTTGTTAGTCGTTTCCAAGTTGCCCTGCTTGTGGTTGTAACGTTATGGATAATTTCAACCTACCCAACAATAGGTCTCAGGGGACGATGTCTGTCAGCTGGCGGCCAGCAATGGAATAATAACTTCTGAGGTTTAGTTTATGTTCGAGTCACACCCTTGAATGTGTCGTTTATAATCTTCTAAAGCTTCGAGAAGAAAAACAACGAAAAAACAATAAATCTATAGCTTATTTGTGCCTAGTTTAACGTCATCCTAAAATGACAGTAAAATATGTACTTACCGTATAGACAGCGAAAACGACCTGTTCTTTCAAATGAGGAAGACTTGAGAGGTGGGGACACAGCGGAACTCTTCAGCGAACCGAACGTCGGCTTTATAACGCAGCCCAGTGTGTGACACAGAAGAGTTTTCTGTCCCACCCCTATATACTTACACTACCGCAGGCTACATTATACAGTCAAGAGCTTCATATCTCTTAATGGTAGGCTACCTTGGCCTATTGTTTTACCATCTCTCACTCTCTGCCACAGACATATTGTATTTTATTTGTATTATGCTTCAAGAGGACAACTAGCCAGTCATCCCATATACTAGATTGGAATATACAAATGGAGAAAAAAGTTAATTTCACTAACCACGTTTCCATCCAACCATTTCATTCGGATGAATTACCTGACGCATGAAAAAGTGATGGAAACATGAGATGTCGATACAATTTATAAATGCTCACAGACAATGTGTTACTTTGACATGGTGGTGCCAGGTCCTGATCACAGGGAGGCCTCTGGGCTTCTCTATGTTTGTCACGGTCAGGGCTTGATTAGAGAGTTCGTGTTTAGTTTGTTTTTGGTCCTATTTAAGTGAAGTGGTTTCCCACCTGCGTTGTGGGATTTTGTGTTTGTGCGGTGTTTGAACACCAGTTCATGGCTGCAGTCTCGCCGTTGTTTAGTAGCATAATAAAGGAATGTCTTCATATTACAGCTTTGCGCCTCTTGTCCCGTCTTTGCGCGGTGACAGGTGGGATCTTTGTGTGGGTGAAATGTGTAATTCGAGAAATGGCGGTGGAAAAGCCTTTATGCTGAATAGGCTACTGATATAATAATCATAAAGAAGTAATCAGTTTAGCTGTTCTGTGAAGGGAGTAGTACACAGCGTTGTACGAGATCTTCAGTGCTCTAGGATGGTCAATGGAAACAGGATGCACACACTACATGTTCATGTTTTTTAATGTAAATTGTAAAGTATTTTGTCTGTAATGTATTCGATGTTATATGGGAAGGGAAAGGGGGACACTAGTCAGTTGTGACGTGTACTGATGTGATGTACTGATATAGGACGTCACCACGTCAGAAAATGAATGTCAAGCGGGCTGCACGGACAGTGATGGAGGAAAGACACGTTAAAGTTTACTTCTCAGTCTGGTTGATTTAATTCACTATAATATAACTTAGCACAAGTTGTAAGTATAGGATTGAAAAAGTTGTACAACTGAATGTATTCAACTGAAATGGGTCTTCCGCATTTAACCCAACCTGTCGGACCCCAGTATGACTAGCTGTCGCCATTGTCATAAATCAAATCAAAAACAGGGTGAATGTGCAAGATGATGAGCTTGATGCTCATTATTATGGTAAAGTGATGAAGCTTGGCTGCTGTTTGAAAAATACAAATAATATCGCTCATCCGTACATTCATAATCTGCGAGCTATTGGTTAGAGCGCATGTGCCAAAACCAGATTGGGCATATCACAGTTTTTTATGACAAAACCATAAGTAGAGTTGAAAATGAAATGGAAACTAATTTAACCTGTATTTTTCATTCGGTAGCATGGGAATGTAGCGGTAAAATGTATTTTTAGTCACCACGCACAGCCTTTCATCAGCAAAACGTCATATTGATAGAAACATGTATCTGGTAGGAAAATGCGCATATTGTTTTATGCAGATTTGAGAATATTCGCATGGAAATCTGTCGCAAATTGGATTGGAAACCTAGCTATAGATGTGCCCCCCAATCGTAGAAATACAGATCCCATGCCATGGCGCCACTGCCGTAAAGGTGTAGCAGGCAGCTGCTGCTATGTTGATGATGTCGTAGTAGCCGAAGCTTGTATTAGCCTATCATGCGTACATCTAACATTAACTAATAGCTATTTGGCTTGATCTATATTTTCTAACGGAGCTGTCAAACCAAACTGAGATCGGAAGTATCTAGCTACAATCCGTACACACACGCTGTAATCGGAATGACAATTTCCTGTGAGTTTGATATGCATTTCCTGTTGCAAAATAGCTAGCTAGCGGTTCGTGGCAGCCAGCTAGCAGTTAGCTAATTGTAGCTAACTAGCTGATGTATTGTAGTAGGCTTGGAAATTATCATTATTTGCTGAAAGACATTGAATATGGAAGGATCGTGTAACATTGGCACGTTGCACCGGGGGTATATTGCAACGGACATAATGTTTAGAGGATAACCTGGATAACCTTAGATACATGAAATGTCATAAACTAGCTCCGGAGTTGGAGGGACCCACAACCCCCTGAACAGCTGCACTGATGGAGAAATGTCCTCCTCCAAGACGATAGCAAGTATAATACTGCACAAGGTTTAGCGGAATTATTTTAATCTGCTATCTTGTCTCTATATCTGGTCTGTCAACCAAATAGGAGACGGGTCATCTTGAGATAGCTATCTCATCATTGACTAAGGAATAGCTAGCTGACTGCTGCCAGTGCTGGTGAAGAAATCGCAGCTGTTTTGGCATCTGCAACCAAGAAGACTGGCTGTGTCAGACAAACCTTCGGCCTTGTCCATAAATACAAGGTTCATTTGTGAAACTGACACAACTGGAAACAAGGACATTTGAGCAGTCTGTATCGTTTTGATTGAAGTGAGGATAATTTTTCCTGAACATCAAGATCTGACTGATCACTATCATGAGGAAGTTCTTTGATTCATCTCGTCGGGAGTTGGTCAGTTCTGGACCTGGTTCTGGAGGGAGTAGCAGTGGATCCAGCCATGCAGGTGGCAATTTAATTGGGCGTTCATGTACTATTGGGCGGCACCAAGTCACTATTGAAGAAACAGTGGCCGAAGGTGAGATGTAGGAATTGATGCTTGTCTTTTGGAAACAATGTTTTGATGTCCATGTTGACTGAGAACATGTCATGTGACATTTCAGTCAGACAGCAAACTGCATCAATGTTTCAACATCGATCAGTTATTACCAGTCAGGTAGCTGCTTCACTAACTATGGAATGATGGAATTGAGTTATGCTCAAGCAATAGGCAGGTTTAGGTTTCAGAGTGATATGGCTACATTATGCTATTGGTAAAGACATACTGTTGTGTGAAGTTTCCACATTATGTAATCCTTTTCCGGACACTCCTATATCTGACACACCCAGCCCAATGACCATTTCACTGTAGATGGATAAGCCATGGTGCCATGCTGTTTGTAGTGTGGCTTTCATGGCAGCAGATTTGAGGATCAAGTGTGTGGCTGCTGCAAGAGATGACTTAAGTCATATCAGTCAAGTGACTGACAGCTCTGTCATTGTTGGAGCAGCAGATTAATTTGGTAAATTCGTTGGCAGGAAATCCCCTTACGTATGAGGCGCTTATTAAATCGGCTCAGGAACCGTCTGTTTTGGGTGTTGTATGATTTATAAACATTTGTGAGCATGGACACGAGAAGAGGCTCACTAGGAATGATAGCTAATTTTCAGGTACTGAAAAGAGAGATGTCAGGGGTGTCAAAGTATTAAACAAAAGTCCATTGGGGACATTAAACCTGTTTTTTTTTTTTCATTTTTTTTTCATTTTGACAACCCAATATTAAGTCCAAAGAACCTGAAGATAATTGTACATTTACATTTTATTCATTTAGCAGACACTCTTATCCAGAGCGACTTACAGTATCGAGTGCCTACATTTCTTACTTGTCCCCCGCAAGCGCTATGATATACCAACTGAGCCACACGTGACCATAATGTCTTGATGTGAGGAGGTGATGTGACATTAATCCCTGACTCCCTGTGCAAATTGTGCAGTGGTGTCAAATCACCTCTCAAAACAGTGTATTTTTGTTCAATTACATGTAAATTCAGTCAACCCTTTAAATAAATTAATTCAAGAATAGACAAATAAATTGGCCTAGTCTTTGAAAATAACCTAGCCTAAATAAACACAATCATATACATAAAAATACATTCTCAAATTAACCCTGACCTCTGTTACCACATAACAATTTGTATCATACACCTGAATGAAAGGTAATACACCTGCCACTCTATATCCCCAGGTGTGTATATGTGTATGCGCATGTTAATGTGAGTGTGTGAGAGAAAAGAATGCTGCATGCTGGGAAATTGCAGTGTCTGCATTATCCTGCACAGTAGAGTCGATCATGTGGATTGTGTTCACTGGTACGGTAATGATGTAGCCCTGACCTTGTAAAATTACTTTACTTTGCACAACCTTCTTAAAGACTGCAATTTTGGTTCATGGTGGCAATGTTCCTATCACTTTCTCACATTCACCACTTTTGTTGACGAGTAAGGCAAATTGCATCTCATTATTTCTGCCTATTCTGTCCATCCTTCTAGAGTGCCGCTTTGCAGTGTACACTGAGTCTGAAACATGCTGAATAGAGACAGTCTAGAAGGATGGACAGAATAGGCAGAAATAATGAGATGTGATTTGCCTTACTCGTCAAAAAAAGAAAAAGCCGTATCTTCCTCTGTCCAGTGTCTGTGTTCTTTTGCCCATCTTAATCTTTTCTTTTCATTGGCCAGTCTAAGATATGCCTTTGCAACTCTGCCTAGAAGGCCAGCATCCCGGAGTCGCCTCTTCGCTGTTGACGTTGATACTGGTGTTTTGCGGGTATTATTTAATGAAGCTGCCAGTTGAGGCGTCTATTTCTCAAACTAGACACTCTAATGTTCTTGTCCTCTTGCTCAGTTGTGCACCGGGGCCTCCCACTCCTCTTTCTATTCTGGTTTGAGCCAGTTTGCGCTGTTCTGTGAAGGGAGTAGTACACAGCACTGTACGAGATCTTCAGTTTCTTGGCAATTTCTCGCATGGAATAGCCTTAATTTCTCAGAACAAGAATAGACTGACGAGTTTCAGAAGAAAGTTCTTTGTTTCTGGCCATTTTGAGCCTCTAATCGAACCCACAAATGCTGATGCTCCAGATACTCAACTAGTCTAAAGAATTTATTCAATCTTTCACTCTTGCATCCCAATTAATTTCAATGACGGAATGCAGGCTTAAACATTATAAACTGAAATCACTGCCACAAAAGAAATAAATAACACATCTGAATGTTGACAGTAAAACATTTTGAGAGCTTAAAAACACATTCTATGGATAATTGAAGCAAACGGCAAGGTTTAGACAAACCCCAACTGCTGCAAACCAAATGCTAGCCTAATGGCATGGGGAAATATTGTCTAGATGTTTTTTACAGGGAAGATTATATTTCTCAATTGACTGGCTGGGCTGTGGGACAGTGGATGAACCGGCATTACCCAGAGAATGCGGGAACTGTGGTGCTATACGTCCCTGCTAACAACCAATCAGCATCCAGGATCCAAACAACCGGTTTTATAAGATGTCACAGTACTCACTCTAGCCTACTATTCATGGATGCACCCCCGTTACTCGGTTGCGTCATGCCATTGTTATGAACGTTCTCAAAACACCTCCGCCATATTGGTGCCCAGTCATTCTGAATGGGGGCTAATGACTGTTTTCTCAAAAGTAAACTATATTGGTCTGGAAATACGATGACAATGCTAAAGTATGCAAATAATTACTAGGAAACAACTTTGCCATCATTATGATGCCATCAAATTGACTTTAGAGTGATGGCAAGGTTTAAAGTGATGGCAGTGTTGCCATTAGCTATCAGTTAGTCAAAAATAGATAGCAATGCTAACGTTAGCATTCTCAAATGTGGTGCTGTCCCTTCAATCTTAGCTAGCTAGATAAAGTTATAGGCTGCTACATCTAAAGTCAATCAAAATAGCCATGTTTCCAGATTTTCATGCGAATATTAAAATAATCTGCATAAAAACAATGTGTACATTTTCCCACCAGAGATGTGCGTGATGGCGTACACTAGGTGTACAAAACATTAAGGACACCTTCCTAATATTGAGTTTTATTTGTCAAATGGCAGCCAAGCATTGATTATCATGTCACCAGAATAAGACACCTCAATATCTATTGAAAAGGAGCATCAAGTTCATCACCTTGCACTTTCACCATCCTGTGAAGTTCATCATAATTTATGTTATCTATAGCTTATTATAAACTGGGTGGTTCAAGCCCTGAATGCTTATTGAATGACATATATCAGACTGTATACCACAGGTATGACAAAACATGTATTTTTAGTGCTCTAATTACATTGGTAACCAGTTTAATATCAATAAGGCACCTTGGGGATTTGTGGTATATGGCCTATATTACACGGATAAGGGCTGTGTCTAGGCACTCCACGATGTGTCGTGCTTAAGAACAGCCCTTAGCCGTGGTATATTGGCCATTATACCACACCCCCTTGTGCCTTATTGCTTAAATAAACTGCATGCTTTCCTGTCATTGCATGTCTCCAAGTTTACTTCGATATGATGGTTATTATATCAATATTTGCACATAAGTGTTTTCACTGACAATTCTTGCATTATTCAATTTATTGACACAAAAAAGATCCCGCGTTGTCTAGCATATTTTGTTATGTCTACATTTGGAAAGTTTACTGAAAAATGTTCTGTCAGTCCTGTCATAACATTTAGTATCTGACTAAACTTTATACTTTACTCGCATAAAAAGGTTGGATGGAAACCTGGTTAATGATGAAAAATGTTTTTACCACTACTACCACCACGACCACTACCGCTACTACTACTACCACTACTACCACCACGACCACCACCGCTACTACTACTACCACTACTACTACCACCACCACCACCGCTACTACTACTACCACTACCACCACCGCTACTACTACTACTACTACTACTACTACCACTACTACTACCACCACCGCTACTACTACTACTACTACTACCACCACCACCACCACGACCACCACCGCTACTACTACTACCACCACCACCACCGCTACTACTACTACTACCACCACCACCACCACGACCACCACCGCTACTACCACTACTACTACCACTACTACTACCACCACCACCACCGCTACTACTACTACTACTACTACTACTACTACTACTACCACTACTACTACCACCACCACCACCACGACCACCGCTACTACTACTACTACTACTACCACTACTACTACCACCACCACCACCGCTACTACTACTACTACTACTACTACTACTACTACCACCACCACCACCACGACCACCACCGCTACTACTACTACCACTACTACTACCACCACCGCTACTACTACTACCACTACCACCACCACCACCGCTACTATTACTACTACTACTACTACTACCACCACCACCACCACGACCACCACCGCTACTACTACTACCACTACCACCACCACCGCTACTACTACTACTACAACTACTACCACCACCACCGCTACTACCACTACTACTACCACTACTACTACCACCACCACCACCGCTACTACTACTACTACCACTACTACTACCACCACCACCACCGCTACTACTACTACTACTACTACTACTACTACCACCACCACCGCTACTACTACTACCACCATCACCACCGCTACTACTACTACTACTACTACCACTACTACTACCACCACCACCACCGCTACTACTACTACCACCACCACCACCACCACCGCTACTACTACTACCACTACTACTACCACCACCACCACCGCTACTACTACTACTACCACTACCACCACCACCACCACTACTACTACTACTACTACCACCACCACCACCACGACCACCACCGCTACTACTACTACCACCGCTACTACTACTACTACTACTACTACTACTACTACTACTACTACCACCACCACCACCGCTACTACTACTACCACTACTACTACCACTACTACTACCACCACCACCACCGCTACTACTACTACCACTACTACTACCACTACTACTACCACCACCACCACCGCTACTACCACTACTACTACCACTACTACTACCACCACCACCACCGCTACTACTACTACTACTACTACCACCACCACCACCACGACCACCACCGCTAATACTACTACCACCGCTACTACTACTACTACTACTACCACCACCGCTACTACTACTACTACCACTACTACTACCACGACCACCACCGCTACTACTACTACCACCACCACCACCGCCACTACTACTACTACTACTACTACTACTACCACGACCACCACCGCTACTACCACTACTACTACCACTACTACTACCACCACCACCACCGCTACTACTACTACTACTACTACTACTACCACTACTACTACCACCACCACCACCACCACCACCGCTACTACTACTACTACTACTACCACTACTACTACCACCACCACCACCACCACCGTTACTACTACTACTACCACTACTACTACCACCACCACCACCGCTACTACTACTACCACTACCACCACCACCACTACTACTACTACTACTACTACTACTACTACTACTACTACTACTACCACCACCACGACCACCACCGCTACTACTACTACCACCGCTACTACTACTACTACCACCACCACCGCTACTACTACTACTACTACCACGACCACCACCGCTACTACTACGACCACCACCACCACCGCTACTACTACTACTACTACTACTACTACCACCACCACCACCACGACCACCACCGCTACTACCACTACTACTACCACTACTACTACCACCACCACCACAGCTACCACCACCACCGCTACTACTACTACTACTACTACCACCACCACCACCACCACCACCACGACCACCACCGCTACTACTACTACCACTACTACTACCACCACCACCACCGCTACTACTACTACTACTACCACTACCACCACCACCACCGCTACTACTACTACTACTACTACCACCACGACCACCACCGCTACTACTACTACTACCACTACCACCACCACCACCGCTACTACTACTACTACCACCACCACCACCACGACCACCACCGCTACTACTACTACCACCGCTACTACTACTACTACTACTACCACCACGACCACCACCGCTACTACTACTACAACTACTACTACCACCACCACCACCGCTACTACTACTACTACTACCACTACTACTACCACCACCGCTACTACTACTACTACTACTACCACTACCACCACCACCACCGCTACTACTACTACTACTACCACCACCACCACCACCACGACCACCACCGCTACTACTACTACCACCGCTACTACTACTACTACTACTACTACTACTACTACTACTACTACTACTACTACTACCGCTACTACTACTACCACTACTACTACCACCACCGCTACTACTACTACTACTACTACCACTACTACTACCACCACCACCACCGCTACTACTACTACCACTACTACTACCACCACCACCACCGCTACTACTACTACCACCACCACCACCACCGCTACTACTACTACTATTACTACCACTGCTACTACCACCACCACCACCGCTACTACTACTACTACCACCACCACCACCACCACCACGACCACCACCGCTACTACTACTACCACTACCACCACCGCTACTACTACTACTACTACTATTACTACTACTGAGCTGCAATCATTAAAGGCTTCTATCCCACTACTATTTATAATGCAGTCACTACTATACTAGCCTCAATTTTTCAACACTAGCGTCATACATTTTAAATGTATAAACTTCTTCCACTAACATATAAAAAGTAGCAATTTATCAACAATATGTTCTTCTAATATAAATACTTTTTCCAACATTCCCAACCTCTTTTAATGTTGTATTTAACCTATATTTTATCAGGGAGTCACTGAGATCAAGGTCTCTTTTACAGATGAGCCCTGAATTACATAAACTACAGTAAATACACACGTCAATATAAATGCATGCAGATCTTGATACCTGAATACACTTGAAATTGATTTGTTCATGACCTAGAATATCCCTTCTATTCAGTTTTCTCTATTACTTTAGACTTCCAATGGTTGCTTGCTTCCAAACACTGAACATGAATTTGGTCGCATTCACTCTCTTTCTCACAGGGGGGTTTGCCATTGTGTTCCTGGTACGAACCAGCCAGGGGCTCCGCTGTGCCCTCAAGAGAATGTATGTGAACAATGATCACGACCTGCAGGTGTGCAAGCGAGAGATCCAGATTATGGTGAGTTGTGGTGGGATTACCCCACGGCCATGGCATGCTTGAAAAGGGAGCTACTCTGTCTAGTACTCTCCTTTGCTCACATGGAAACACGTGCACGACACACGTACATGCAGCCCTACAAACTCTGCAGCACCTTATTTAACAGCAGCAATGATTTGCAACCGAAGTCTCCTCAGGGGACAATAAAGTTTGAATGTGAGTGGCATGATAATGTTCACTCTGTGTTTTAATGTAATCTGGGTGTCCATGTGCTCTCGCAGAAGGACCTGGTTGGCCATAAGAACATTGTTGGCTATCTGGACTCTAGTATCACCACTTGTGGAGGAGGAGATGTGTGGGAAGTGCTCATCCTCATGGACTACTGTAAAGGTGAGTGTTTACTGAAGGATATGTGTTTAATCAAGTGTAGTTGAGTCCTCAAAAAGTGGCTATGAAAGGTAGAAACAAAGGCGGGCCACTGTCACTCCACTTGTAGTCCACATGAGGGCGCTTTCTGTCTAACTATCCTGTCTATCTTCCATATAGGCCTACGACTGCTATGGTGACTGTCTAAATGTGGTGTTTAACCGTTCAGTTTTTCAATTTTTTCGAAGGTGTACATAATGTGAGGCTTTAAGCGTATCTCCAGGAAATGCTTGTTTTAAATCAAAGCCCTGTGTTTTAAGGACATTTTTTTATTTTGTATCATTTGAGTTCTGTGCTGCAGCAGGTATTTTTTCCAGGATGTGAATGCATGTTCAAACTTACGGTTATAAGAACATATAAAATGGGCCTAGTAGATGTACTAAAAACCTACCCTCGAAGGCTGTGTCTTATTGCCACATTTAAGAAAAATGTGTTCCCTTTGAACTGTGAATGTTGACATTCTTTTGTGAGTGCTATTATCCATTGTGACCTTGGGCTTTCTTGCACTCTTTCACGCCAATGCTAACTTTACGACCAAACTAGGGTCCTATTTCATTCCTTCTTTTGTTTGCTCTTACTAATGGAATTATAGAGCAACATAACCTTTTCCGCTCTGTGGGAGAACTGTCACAATGAAGAGGACGCTTAAGTGTTCGTTGAATGACAACACATGTCTGACATGATGAAAAGGTTGTGAGGTTATGAATTGGCTCTTTAAGTTTTGTGTATTGGCCTTTTTATAATTAGTTTTGCTCTCTGTGGCTCAACCTTGAAGACCATACATACTGTAGAGACAGTTTTATAAATCTATCAACATGTTGACTTTTTCTAAATGTTGTTATGTTAAAGCCTTATTCAAAAAATTGATTAAATAAAAACTATTCCTCATCAATCTACACACAATACCCCATAATGACAAAGCGAAAACAAGTTTTTAGACATTTTTGCAAATACCTTATTTACGGTATTCAGACCCTTTGCTATGAGAGTCGAAATTGAGCTCAGGTGCATTCTATTTCAATTGATCATCCTTGATATGTTTCTACAACTTGATTGGAGTCCACCTGTGGTAAATTCAATTGATTGGACATGAATTGGAAAGACACACACCTGTTTATATAAGGTCCCACAGTTGACAGTGCATGTCAGAGCAAAAACCAAGCCGTCCGTAGAGCTCCGAGACAGGATTGTGTCCAGCCACAGATCTGGGGAAGGGTACCAAGAAATGTCGGAAGCATTGAAAATCCCCAAGAACACAGTGACCTCCATCATTCTTAAATGGAAGAAGTTTGGAACCACCTCTTCCTAGAGCTGGCCACCCGGCCAAACTGAGCAATCGGGGGAGAAGGGCCTTGGTCAGGGAGGTGACCAAGAACCCGATGGTCACTCTGACCAAGCTCCAGAGTTCCTCTGTGGAGATGGGAGAACCTTCCAGAAGGACAACCATCTCTGCAGCACTCCACCAATCAGGCCTTTATGGTAGAGCCAGACCTAAGCCACTCCTCAGTAAAAGGCACATGACAGCCCACTTGGAGTTTGCCAAAAGGCACCTAAAGTACTCTCAGACCATGAGAAACAAGATTCTCTATTCTGATGAAACCAAGATTGAATGCCAAGCAGCTGGGGGAAACCTGGCACCAGGATTGAGGGAAAGGTGAACGGAGCAAAGTACAGAGAGATTCTTGATGAAAACCTGCTCCAGAGCGAAGGTTCGAAGGTTCTCCTTCCAACAGGACAACAATCCTAAGCACACAGCCAAGACAATGCAGGAGTGGATTCGGGACAAGTCTCTTAATGTTGTTGAGTGGCCCAGCCAGAGCCTGTGCTTGAACCCGATCGAAGATCTCTGGAGAGACCTGAAAATAGCTGACAGAGCTTGAGAGGATCTGTAGAAGAATGGGAGAAACTCCCTAAATAAAGGTGTCCCAAGCTTTTAGCGTAATACCCAGGCTGTAATCACTGCTAAAGGTGCTTCAACAAAGTACAGTGTAAAGGGTCTAAATACTTATGTACATTTGATATAGATTTATTTATGTTTTTATCAATTTGCTAAAATTTCAAAAAAACTGTTTTTGCTTTGTCATTATGGGGTATTATGTGTAGATTTGATGAGGGAAAAAAACACATTTTAATAAATTTTAGAATGTGGAAAAAATCAAGGGTTCTGAATACTTACCGAATGCACTGTACAGTAGATCCTGCTTCTCAGACTGCATTTCCTTCAGTGAGCTTTAGGGTTGGGCGGTATCCCGAATTTCATACCGTTTCTGTACCATACCGGGTTGTACTGTATTACCGAATGTGCACACAAGGGACTCTATTTCAACCCAAAAATAAATGCACAAAACTATTTAGGCAATAGGGATCTTGATCCAGGAGGGGATTGAATGTTTCTGCTGTAACCAAGAAGCTTGATTTTGACATCTAGCCACTTAGCTAGCTGGTTATAATTTATTGGACACGTCTTAAATGTCTTATAATTCTACTTAAGTAATAGTTATAAGCAGTGGTGTGGCACACACCCCCACAAATTGTCGGTATTTCGGAATACCCTGGTATATGGTATATCGCGTCACATCACAGATATATAACACCATGTGAAACCTCTGAGTTTTAGATTATCAAGAGACTGAGTGTCTGAGTGCAAGATAATTGTGACTGAGTGTACCTCCATTCCCAGTGTGTGTTCAGTAATGAAACCGAGTGGTGTATCTCTGCAGGAGGCCAGGTGGTGAACCTGATGAACCAGCGTCTGCAGACAGGGTTCACCGAGGCAGAGGTACTGCAGATCTTCTGTGATACGTGTGTCGCCGTGTCTCGACTGCACCAGTGCAAGACACCCATCATCCACAGGGACCTTAAGGTACGGGGGAGGACAGATGTAGGATCTTAATTTCATCACCCTTTTGCAGGCAAACTTTCCTGCATTGCAGGAAATGTAAAACTTAAAGTTTTAAAAAGGCTCCTGAAGTTTGTAATTTCAGATTTGATTTCCTCTTAACAACCCCTAAAAAAATCCATGAATTATAAATCACATAAAAATTCACATTTCCTGTTGCTGCAGGATTATTTTCCTGCTGTATCAAATTGGCTCAAATTAAGATCCTTCATCTGTAGGACACCTCGTCTGTGTTTTCTTTCTTTCTTTCTTTCTTTCTTTCTTTCTTTCTTTCTTTCTTTCTTTCTTTCTTTCTTTCTTTCTTTCTTTCTTTCTTTCTTTCTTGGCTTAGTCTTCCTGTTATATAGGCAAGCTGTTACCGCTATTCATATATGCCATTCAGCAGACTTAAAAAAAATCCAATTCACATTATTTATATTTTTAAAAAGCAGCCATTGCATGACTCCTATTCTATTGTCCTCTGGCTCTGTTTGACTCTTATTTTCCTTTGTGTCTCTGCAGGTAGAGAACATCCTGTTACATGATAAGGGTCACTACGTGTTGTGTGACTTCGGAAGCGCCACCAATAAGTTCCAGAACCCACAGACCGAAGGAGTGCCTGTAGTCGATGAGGAAATAAAAAAGTTGCGTTCCATTTTACTGCCATTTAATTGCTTTTGAATGGGGCTTTTTTACAGCCGTAGGATACCATTCAGAAGAAAATAAATCCTTCAAAGTCCACCTGAGCCGAGCCTATTCGAAGTTAGCCTTGTGTTAGTTAGACAAAGCTCATGATGTTCTTCATCTTCCTGTTTGTGACCTTGCCCTGTTCTCTCTCAGGTACACCACTCTGTCATATCGTGCCCCAGAGATGGTGAACCTCTACAGTAGCAAGATTATCACTACTAAAGCTGACATATGGGTGAGTGGACCTTGCATTTTACATGTAGGCTTTAGTCATGCCCATGAAAATTGTATAAAATATAGATGAACTAAATGAAAAGTCTTTGGCAAGTGGCAAGAATAATCTCAGGTTTCCCATCTGGTTTCTCGAGGCATTTGGATGTTTGCTCTAAATGTTATGTAACTTAATTAGTGTGTGTGCGTGGAGGCAGGTAGCCTAGAGGTTAAGAGCACTGGGCCGGTAACTGAAAAGTCGCTAGTTCGAATCCCCGAGCTGACTAGGTGAAAAAAATCTGTCCGTGTCCTTGAGCAAGGCACTTAACCCTAATTGCTCCTGTAAGTCGCTTTGTATAATAGCGTCTGCTAAATGACTAAAATGTGTGTTTGTGTGTTCCTTCCAGGCGATGGGTTGTTTGCTGTATAAGCTGTGCTACTTCACGCTACCCTTCGGGGAGAGCCAGGTTGCCATCTGCGATGGCAGCTTCACCATTCCTGACAATTCCCGCTACTCCTACGACCTGCACTGCCTCATCCGTCAGTATTCCACCACTCACTGTATCTGCTAGGGAAATTAGTGTAGATTCTACAATGCCATTACATATTGTAGAAGTACACTATATACACTAAGTATAGAGAGCTGCCCCGGTCAACTGTAAGTGCTGTTATTGTGAAGTGGAAACGTCTAGGCGCAACAACGGCTCAGCTGCGAAGTGGTAGGCCACACAAGCTCACAGAACTGGACCTCGGTTGCAACACTCACTACCGAGTTCCAAACTGCTTCTGGAAGCAACGTCAGCACAAGAACTGTTCGTCAGGAGCTTCATGAAATGGGTTTCTATGGCGGAGCAGCCGCACAGAAGACTAAGATCACCATGCCCAATGCCAAGCGTAGGCTGGAGTGGTGTAAAGCTCGCCACCTTTGGAGCAGTGGAAACATGTTCTCTGGAGTGATGAATCATGCTTCACCATCTGGCAGTCCAACGGAAGAATCTGGGTTCAGCAGATGCCAGGAGAACGCTACCTGCCCCAATGCATAGTGGCAACTGTAAAGTTTGGTGGAGGAGGAATAATGGCCTGGGGCTGTTTTTCATGGTTCGGGCCCCTTAGTTCCAGTGAAGGGAAATCTCAACGCTACAGCATACAATAACATTCTAGACGATTCTGTGCTTCCAACTTTGTGGCAACCGTTTAGGGAAGGCGCTTTCCTGTTTCAGCATGACAATGCCCCTGTGCACAAAGCGAGGTCTATACAGAATTGGTTTGTCGAGATCGGTGTGGGAGAACTTGACTGGCCTGCACAGAGCCCTGACCTCAACCCCATCAAAAACCTTTGGGATGAATTGGAACGTCAACTGCGAGCCAGGCCTAATCGCCCAACATCAGTGCCCGACGTCACTAATGCTCTTGTGGTTGAATGGAAGCAAGTCCCTGCAGCAATGTTCCAACATCTAGTGGAAAGCCTTCCCAGAAGGGTAGAGGCTGTTATAGCAGCAAAGGGGGGACCAACTCCATATTTTGATTTTGGAATGAGATGTTCGACGAGCAGGTGTCCACATACTTTTGGTCATGTAGTGTATATAGTATCAGTCCTGTACAACATGTTACCTCATCTAACCATGCTTAATCTACAGGTTGTGGGTTAGTCAGTGTGTTGCTTTTGTCTCTTCCGGATTGATTGATCTCTCACTTTTTCTCTCACACCTCCACCTCTCCATCTCATTCTGTTGGTGTTTGTCAGGGTACATGCTGGAGCCCGACCCTGACAAAAGACCTGACATCTACCAGGTGTCCTGCTTTGCTTTTAAACAGGCTCGTCAGGACTGCCCTGTTCAGAATGTGAAGGTCAGTCTTTCCCTGCTCTGGGGTCAGTCTACACTGAGTGTACAAAACATTAGGAACACCTTCGTAATATTGAGTTGCACCCCCTTTTGGCCTCAGAACAGCCTCAATTCATTGGGGCATGGACTCTACAAGGTGTCGAAAGCATTCCACAGGGATGCAGGCCCATGTTGACTCCAATGCTTCCCACAGTGACAAGTTGGCTGGATGTCCTTTGGCTGGTGGACCATCCTTGATACACACAGGAAACTGTAGAGCGTGAAGTACCCAGCAGCGTTGTAGTTCTTGACACACTCAAACCGGGGGTGCCTGGCACCTACTACCATACCCCATTCAAAGGCACTTAATTATTTTGTCTTGCCCATTCACCCTCTGAGTGGCACACACACAATCCATCTCTCGATTGTCTCAAAGCTTAAAAATCCTTCTTTAACCTGTCTCCTACCCTTCATCTAAGTGACTTCAATAAGGGATCATAGCATTCACCTGGTCAGTCTATGTCATGGAAAGAACAGGTGTCCTTCATTTTTTCTACACTTAGTCTAGCTCTGTGGGTCAGTCTATCTTTTTGCTGGGGTGTCTCTCTAGTGTGCCCTGTATGTTTCAGTCTCTCTCTGCTCTGGGAACAGTCTGTGGATTGGTCTCTCTTGGGCTCAGGGCCAGGTCTACCAATGTTCTATTCAATCCATGCCTGAAGCTACTGAATGTGTTTGTCATATGGATCCATTCCCTCACAAGTATGAATTTACAATCATTTTGTATCTAATCTACTCCCATATAGAACTCTCCGATTCCAGCTCAACTCCCTGAGCCAATCAAAGCCAGCGAGGCTGCTGCAGCGAAGAAGAGCCAGAGCCAGACTCAGAGTAAGGCCAGGTAAGTCTGTTGTGTTTGTCATACAGGGGCCTGCCTGAGTAATCTTGTTGTTGTTGTTGTTGTTGTTGTTACACACCAGTATGTTTTTGTCAGTGTGGGTTCTCTGTTATGCTTTAACATCATTCATAAGGTAATTTCATACCATTGACAAGTTGATCACAAACTCTCACCTTTGACCCCCAGACTGACAGACCCCATCCCCACCACTGAGACCTCCATCACGCCCCGGCAGAGGCCAAAAGCGGGCCATGCCCAGCCCAGCGCTGGAATCCTACCCATCCAGCCGGCTGCCCTCACCCCTCGCAAACGGGCCAACCTGCCTGCCGGGGGGGCCCTTCCTCTAGGTATGTACCCACACTCACTCTGTCGCTCTGCCTATATACTGCAACTAAGCTAAGTGGTTTTATATAGAGGCACGTTACAGTGCCTTCGGAAAGTATTCACACCGCTTTACTTTTTCCAAATGTTGTTGGGTTACAAAGTATGAGTAAAATGTATTGAATTGTCTTTTTTTTTGTCAACCATCTACACAAAATACTGTGTAATTTCAAAGTGGAAGAAGCATTCTAACATTTGGTAGAAAAATATATGAGAAATAAAACACTAATATACAGTATCTTGATTAGATAAGTGTTCAACCCCCTGAGTCAATACATGTTAGAATCATCTTCTGGCAGCGATTACAGCGAGTCTTTCTGGGTAAGTCTCTAAGAGCTTTCCACACCTGGATTGTACAATATTTTTATTTCACCTTTATTTAACCAGGTAGGTCATTTGCCCATTTATTATTTTCAAAATTCTTCAAGCTCTGTCAAATTGGTTGTTGATCATTGCTAGACAACCATTTTCAGTTCTTGCCATAGATTTTCAAGCAGATTTAAGTCAACACTGTAACTCAGCCACTCATTCACCTTTATTTAACCAGGAAGGCCAGTTGAGAACTAGTTCACATTTACAACTGCGACCTGGCCAAGACAAAGCAAAGCAGTGCAACAACAAAATAACAACACAGAGTTACACATGGGACAAACAAATGTACAGTCAATAACACAATAGAAAATCTATATACAGTGTGTGCAAATGTAGTTAGATTAGGAAGGTAAAACAATAAATAGGCCGTAGTGGCGAAATAATTACAATTTAGCATTAACACTGGAGTGATAGATGTGCAGATGATGATGTGCAAATATGCCTTTGGTGCGGGCAGAGATACTGGGGTACAAATGAGAAGAAAAAAAATAAATAACGGTATGGGGATGAGGTAGTTAGGGTGGGCTATTTACAGATGGGCTATATACAGGTGCAGTGATCGGTAAGCAGCTCTGACTGCTGATGCTTAAAGTTAGTGAGGGAGATAGGAACCTCTAGCTTCATGGATTATTGGGGATGACCAATGAAATATACCTGCTGGAGCGCATGCTATGGGTGCGGGTAGCAACTCCAATGTAGATTTGGCCTTGTGTTTTAGGTTACTGTCCTGCTGAACAGTGAATTAATCTCCCAGTGTATGGTGGAAAGCAGACTTTTCCTCTAGGATTTAGCCTGTGCTTAGCTCCAATCTGTTTCTTTTTTATCCTGAAAAACTCCCCAGTTCTTAATGATTACAAGCATACCCATAACTTGATGCATCACCACTATGCTTGAAAATATGGACCGTGGTACTCAGTAATTGTATTTATTTAATTTTTTATTTAACCTCCCAAGTGGCGCAATGGTCTAAGACACTGCATCTCAGTGCTAGAGGTGTCACTTCAGACAACCTGGTTCGAATCCAGACTGTATCACAACCGGCTGTGATTGGGAGTCCCATAGGGTGGCGCACAATTGGCCCAGCGTCGTCCGAGTTTGGCCAGTGTAGGCCGTCATTGTAAATAAGGATTTGTTCTTAACTGACTTGCCTAGGTAAATAATGCCTAATAAAAAATAATAATAGGCAAATCAATGACCGTCTACCAAAAGGCAAAAGGCCTCCTGCAGGGATGGGGGCTGGGATTAAAAATATAAATAAATTAAATAAAAATACAGGACAAAACACATATCACGACAAGAGAGACAAAACAACACTACATAAATAGAGACCTAAGACAACAACATAGCAAGGCAGCAACACATGACAAACACAGCATTGTAGCAACACAACATGACAACAACACGATGTATGATGTGACTACCTCAAGCTCTAAACCCTCAGAGGTAGTTATCACACCTGTGGGGAGAGGGGCATTTTGTGTTGTATTGGATTTGCCCCAAACATAACACTTTGTACTCCTGAACTTATTTAGGTTTGCCATAACAAAGGGGTTCAATACTTATTGATTCAAGACATTTCAGCTTTTCATTTTTTATTAATTTGTCAAATTAATCCATTTTATATTCAGCCTGTAACACAACATAATGTGGAAAAGGTCAAGGGGTGTGAATACTTTCTGAAGGCACTGTAGCTACTCAAGAGATAAACAGAAATGACTGAGGTAGATTCTCTACCCTAATGGCAGTAGCTAAATTGAAGAAGCTAGCTATCTAGACCTGCACTAACCTAAAACAGTTGTTTTCTCCTCAGTTTCGGTAACTCAAATAAATGCCTCTGGTCTCAAACTGTTCAGCCAAATTTGGTTGAATTATTTCACAAATTAGATCTTAGTTATATTTAGTCAAACATTATAAGAACGAATGGCTGGTCTGCTTAGTCTATCTCTCAACAATCTCATCTTGCCAGAGATGTGTATAGCATGCAATATATTTTCCTACTGTTATGGCTTGTATAGTAACCATGTTCTGTACTCCTTGCAGGAGTGAACTTAAACCTTGCCCAGCAAGCGGCAGCCCTGCAATTACAGAAGGAACAGACCACAGCTCCTCTTCAGCCAGCGACCGGCCAATCACATAACCCTCCCAGTGAGGCCACACCCCAGCCAGGTGGAAAGCCCCAGGCTAGTGCTCAGCAGAAGCAGGTAAACTCAGGCAGCCACTTTAACACCCAAACCCACAGCCATACCACCTGGATCCCACTGCTGGCTTCTCTCTGAAGCTAAGCAGGGTTGGGTCTGGTCGATCCTTGAATGGGAGACCAGGGGCTGTTTGTATCATTTGTCTCAGAATAGGAGTGCTGATCTGTCTATGGTGTAATCTTATTAATTGTGATCTAAAAGGAAAAACCGTTCCTAAATCAGCACTCAGATACTGTTGGAAAATGTATTTGGCATTATTCACTCTCTACACTGTGATAGCTTTAAGCTTTCTGGTGCAGAAATAACCTGGTGGGTGCTTACATGTTGGCGGTGGTGGATGACGTGTGTTCTGAGCATCTGGAAGCTTTTAATTATCTAATAATTTACAGTACAAAACCTTGAAAGGTTAATACAATTACGGTTAATTGTAACAACAAAACATTTCTAAAGAAAATGTTCCTCTTTACCCTCTAAAGGGTCTGGAAAAAATGAATTTCAAAGAAATGTAGCAAATTATTTCAATGGATTTTGTTGCTTAGTGACAAATCCACTTATACCAGCTGTAAAGTGCCATCTGTAAGACACGCTGCTGCTCAGGGTTGGGTTATTGTTCAGCCAAACTTTGTATATACTGTCATTATGCAACAAGCTTAGATAATTAGGTAATTGAAGGGCAGGAAACTCTTGACCAAACAGAGAAGAAGCGTGCGTTACGGAGGACATTGGATTTAAAAAAAAAAATGTTACCATACAATTACGCCCCATTATATTTTTGTGGGATTATATTTTTTACAGTCTCCTCCTCTATTGCAACAATGGGTTGTTCGTTTTCAGGTAGGTAAGACAGTTGTACGGTATACCGGTATATAATTCTGTTTGAAACAGTTAATTGTTATGCAGGTGAACCCATGATAACAGCCACATGTATTCTTAGTGGCACACTGTGTTGTCTGTGTGAAGCAGCTTTGTCTTCGTTTTTTGACTTGTGTGCTGTCATCCGTCTTTGTGTGGTAGCCAGGGCAGCTGCAGCAGCAGCCAATCGCAGCAGTGGGAGGAGTCCTACCTGTGCAAACCAAGGTTGAGGCCCCGAGCATCCCCCAACAGGTCGTGCCTCTCCAGGTGGCCTTTCCCATCCCCCAGAAGGCCCAGGCCCCGTCCAGCCCAGCCCCACCCAAAGCCCCAGCACGTCGTAAGCAGGCCAGCCAGAGCCAGGCCCAGCAGCAGCCATCCACTCAGCCTACTCCAGCCCAACCTCCAGCTGAACAGCAGCCTACAGCTCGGCAGCAACCAGTTCCTCAACAACCAGTTGCCCAGCAACCAGTAGCACAGCCAGAAGCGGCCCAGCAGCCACCTGTCAAGACCCAGTCCACCCCTGCTGAGACCAGTCACAACACAGCTGAGACGGTAACATACCTGCAGCCTGAGCTGTTAGACACACTCAAAGCCTGCATGAAAGTGACATCAGGCCATCCATTGTTCCACCCAGCCATCCAATGCCATCAGTCTTCATCGTCTTTTCAGTGTTTTTCGTTAGAGTTGTTCTGTCAGTAACTTGAAAAACCCTGCAACATTGTGAATGTTTGAATGACCCTTTTATTTTTAAAAGGGTCATTAATAAATAATCAATCCCATCGCTGCAACTACCGTACGGACTCGGGAGAGGCGAAGGTCGAGAGCCGTGCGTCCTCCGAAACACAACCGACTAAGTCGCACTGCTTCTTGACACAATACACGCTTAACCCGGAAGCCAACCGCACCAATGTGTTGGAGGAAACACAGTACACCTGGCGACCGTGTCAGCGTGCATGCCTCCCCTAACCCGGACGACGCTGGGCCAATTGTGCGTCGCCTCATGGGTCTCCCGGTCGCGGCCGGCTGCAACACAGACGGGGCTCGAACCCGCATCTGTAGTAATGCAGCTTGCACTGACCACTGAGCTACTCGGGAGGCCTTGACCCTCATTTCTGTGTGATAGACTTTTGTTTTGTTTTACCCTTTCTGTCCATTTTTCACTTTAATTATTTTACTTTGTTTGCCTCATTTTCTTTTGTGTTATTTGTATTTGGCATGGAAACGTAATAATTACTGAGGGTTATTGGGTTTTGTTATTTTTCATGAGTCGTCCTCCATTTAATTATTCTGCGAGATTTGTATTGTTTATATTGTAATATGTTCCTTATACATGCTCTCTCTCCCCGTCCCTCCAGACTTCACTTCCTGCTCTGTCCAACACTCCGCCCCACTCTCCAAAGGCTGCAGAGGGCACCCCGAGTGACGTTACCCAGAATGCAGTCGTTGGGCTACCTGAAAGTGACTCCAGCCAACTACTGCAAGAGGCCGCAGCAGAGGATGGCCTCAACCAGTTAATGTAAGATATGCAGAAATGACATCATCACCTGAGATATCAGCCTTAGTTAAATAAATATCAGCCTTAATTAAATAAGTCTACTTTTAAATGTAAAATAACACCCAGAGACGTTTTTTTTTGTGTAGAGGTGCTGACTAACTGCGAACAGACTGTAAGCTATAAAAATAAATAGACAGTCACACACCTCTCTCTCTCTCTCTCTCTCTCTCTCTCTCTCTCTCTCTCTCTCTCTCTCTCTCTCTCTCTCTCTCTATCTATCTATCTATCTATCTATCTATCTACAGTCGGGAGAACAAGTATTTGATACACTGCCGATTTTGCAGGTTTTCCCTCTTACAAAGCATGTAGAAGTCTGTCATTTTTATCATAGGTACTCTTCAACTGTGAGTGACGGAATCTAAAACAAAAATCCAGAAAATCATATTGTATGATTTTTAAGTAATGAATTTGCATTTTATTGCATGAAATAAGTATTTGATACATCATAAAAGCAGAACTTAATATTTGGTACAGAAACCTTTGTTTGCAATTACAGAGATCATACGTTTCCTGTAGTTCTTGAACAGGTTTGCACACACTGCAGCAGGGATTTTGGCCCACTCCTCCATACAGACCTTCTCCAGATCCTTCAGGTTTCGGGGCTGTCGCTGGGCAATACAGACTTTCAGCTCCCTTCAAAGATTTTCTATTGGGTTCAGGTCTGGAGACTGGCTAGGCCACTCCAGGACCTTGAGATGCTTCTTACGGAGCCACTCCTTAGTTGCCCTGTCTGTGTGTTTTGGGTTGTTGTCATGCTGGAAGACCTAGCCATGACCCATCTTCAATGTTCTTACTGAGGGGAGGTTGTTGTTGGCCAAGATCTCGCAATACATGGCCCTATCCATCCTCCCCTCAATACGGTGCAGTCGTCCTGTCCCCTTTGCAGAAAAGCATCCACAAAGAATGATGTTTCCACCTCCATGCTTCACGGTTGGGATGGTGTTCTTGAGGTTGTACTCATCCTTCTTCTTCCTCCAAACACGGCGAGTGGAGTTTAGACCAAAAAGCTCTATTTTTGTCTCATCAGACCACATGACCTTCTCCCATTCCTCCTCTGGATCATCCTGATGGTCATTGGCAAACTTCAGACGGGCCTGGACTTGCGCTGGCTTGAGCAGGGGGACCTTGCGTGCGCTGCAGGATTTTAATCCATGACGGCGTAGTGTGTTACTAATGGTTTTCTTTGAGACTGTGGTCCCAGCTCTCTTCAGGTCATTGACCAGGTCCTGCCGTGTAGTTCTGGGCTGATCCCTCACCTTCCTCATGATCATTGATGCCCCACGAGGTGAGATCTTGCATGGTGCCCCAGACCCAGGGAGATTGACTGTCATCTTGAACTTCTTCCATTTTCTAATAATTGCGCCAACAGTTGTTGCCTTCTCACCAAGCTGCTTGCCTATTGTCCGGTAGCCCATCCCAGCCTTGTGCAGGTCTACAATTTTATCCCTGATGTCCTTACACAGCTCTCTGGTATTGGCCATTGTGGAGAGGTTGGAGTCTGTTTGATTGAGTGTGTGGACAGGTGTCTTTTATACAGGTAACGAGTTCAAACAGGTGCAGTTAATACAGGTAATGAGTGGAGAACAGGAGGGCTTCTTAAAGAAAAACTAACAGGTCTGTGAGAGCCGGAATTCTTACTGGTTGGTAGGTGATCAAATACTTATGTCATGCAATAAAATGCAAATTAATTCTTTAAAAATCATACAATGTGATTTTCTGGATTTTTGTTTTAGATTCCGTCTCTCACAGTTGAAGTGTACCTATGATAAAAATTATAGACCTCTACATGCTTTGTAAGTAGGAAAACCTGCAAAATCAGCAGTGTATCAAATACTTGTTCTCCCCACTATCTATCTATCCATCTATCCATCTATCTATCTATCTATCCATCTATCTATCTATATAAACTCCTTGTAATTTATTGGGTGAAACACCAACGTTTCAGCATCCCTGTGCTTCTTCAGTGTGTAACAACAAGTTCACCTGTTCCGGCCTTTGTGTGTTTTTCCAGATCTGTCGGTACTCCACCCAATTCCACCCGGTCCCTTCAGCAGAGTGTGTGTGAACCAGCCCAAGATGGCAACTTTGCTGCCTTTGCCCCTTGCTCTGCCCCTGGCGCTGCCACCGGCTCCCCCACTCAGCCTGCCTGGAACCCTTTTGGTGATGATGACTTCTCAAACCTCTGTGCAGAGAAACAAACTAACAAAAACCTGGTTGATGAACAGGCTTATGGTAAGGCTGTGTGTGTGCGCACGTGTGCGTGTTGCATGCACAACGGAATACCATGTGTTCTTAATTATATAGATAGGAGCTAAAAATACACCCGTAGACCTCGTTTCTAACATATCCTCTGCTGTAATAGTATTTCCAATCAGATAAAGCTCTATCATTCACTTGGACCTTATCTCTATTAGACGTGGCTGCAGATTCAGAGGTGGAGACGGCCCCCACAGAGGATCTGATACCTGGCCTGCTGGAGGTCTCCTCCCCTGGGGAAACAGCCCCCCAACCTGCTGGTGAGACCCTTCTCGTATTCCCATAGTTCCCCTTCCTTTGTTATTCCTATAGCGATCACATCCTCCATTCTCCATAACAATCATCTCCAGTGATACCCATAGAAATCCTATAATAGACTGTTCAATATGTCATTCTATGAACATAAGGGAAGGCAACTCTGCCGCAACTTCACTCTCCAATCAAGGTGCATGAACTGAGGAGTTCATGCACCTTGAAATGAAATGAAGACAGAATTCAGCAACTCTTGGAGGACAGTAGAAGTTCATAAAAGTGCTTGTTTATTCCTGCTTAGTGAATGGTCCTCTGTGACCTCATCAGTGGCAATCTGAACACTAAGCTCTTTTCTGAAAGCTTTCATTAACTCTGCATGCTCAAAATCCCAAGCTAGCCATTTAATTGGGATATCTTCACTGAATAACTTACCAAGAAAACACTGTGTCTTTGCCTTGAGCTATCCATTCCCAGTCATCTCTACTTATCAGACACAGGTGGACAACATGCCATGCTTTGTGCAGTGTTCATTAGTGTAAGTCTGTTTTGTTGTCTTTTCTCTGATGTACCAGTAGAGCAATCTGAAGACATCCTTGGACTGGATACAGGGGAGTCTTTATTGACTGTTCCAGTCCCTTTCAGCGCCTTAGCACTCTCAGACACTCCAGGTAAGGTTGTGTCCCTTTCTATTTGTTAAAAGTACACTCCAAATCACTTGTCTATTGTCAACAGGAAGATCCGAATTAGGATGCATTCATAAATCCACTCCGAGTTCAAGAGCCTGTTATTTTGGCAGGTGCCAGTAAACATCGGGCTAAAAAACAAACGCACCCATGGTGTCCACACACAATTAGGGTCCCTTAGTGGTCATGGCAACGTTTCCAAGCCTAATCTTTTAATCAAGGCACAAATGGAGCCCAAAATAATGCAGTTCTCTAAGAAAGCCAAAGTACTAGTAGTCATGTTGCTAGCAGTGATGTACTGTGCTCTCTTTCCCCAGTTAAAGGGGCTAGAGTGGACTTGTGCTGTGCCTTGGTCCATGACTCAACTGTAAGTAGAGTGGAGAGGCAGGAAGAGAGCTGGTGTGTGCATGTGTTGTGTTGGGAGATGACCTGGTGTGCAGAGTGGTCTTTATGGGGAACCCCAGATAGTGGATGTAGCTACTAGCTAGCTCTCTCTGTGTGACTGTTATTCATCTGGTGTGAAAATAACATTTAGGGTTTGGTGGCTGTGTGAACAAACGTCTCGATGGAGGCAAGTTATTCCCTGTCTTGTTTTGGGAGTACAAATTCTAAACGCTTGTTAACTGGCCTGTTGGAATGTGATGCAAAGAAAGAGTAAGAAAAACAAGTTAACTTTGTTGGTTTCTCTGCTTGAGATGAACCTTGCATTCTTCTGTAGGGTGATATTCTTTTGTTCTAATGTGTCCGTCTCAGCTTCTTTGTCCTAATATGTCTTTCTTTAGCCTTTCTGTTATCATCTTTGTCTTATCAATCTGTAGATCTTTATTTTTTTCTCCATTTTCTCATTCCCTCCATCTCTGTTTTGTTTGGTTTGTACATAGGTGGGTTGAGTGGTTATAGTTGTAGTACGATATATAGACCAATGTTCTCATTTTTATTTTCTACATTTTTTGTTGCATGTCTTTAACAAACCCTTGAAAGCTAATGTAAAGTCAATAGCTTAATTAAAAGGTTGAAAACCGTTCCATTTTCCTAATGCTCCTATTGATGAAAGTAATTTCAGTATTGATGATGTTTTATTTTATGTAACCTTTATTCAACTAGGCAAGTCAGTTAAAAAATTGAGATTCTTATTTACAATCACGGCCTACTGGTGAACAGTGGGTTAACTGCCTTGTTCAGGGGCAGAACTCCTTAACCATTAGGCTACCTGCTGCCCCATGTAAATACCATGGCAGGTTGTCTCCTTGAGGGCTCTCAATCACTTCTGACTGGAATATCTGCACTCGATAAACAATCATTACATCTCATATCAGGTTATTTGGTGCTAGGATACACTATTGGCCAGTAAATATAAATCAATCAACAATGTTTCATGTTGGCTCCCCATGAACTGCAATGCTACCTCTTACACTATACCAGGAAACAGCCCTTATTGACATGGTTGGGTTGAGTGGTTATACAGTAGTTGTAGTACAATAACCTATCTGTATAGGCCTACAGTTGAAGTCGGAAAGTATTGCAAAAACAACTTGGTCAGAAGTTCCTTTGATTTGATTCAGGAAAGTGACACCACACGCGCGCACGCACACACACACACACACACACACACACACACACACACACACACACACACACACACACACACACACACACACACACACACACACACACACACACACACACACACACACACACACACACACACACACACACACACACACACACACACACACACACACACACACACACACACACACACACACACACACACACACAGAGAGACACAGAGACAGACAAAGTCGGAAGTTTACATACACCTTAGCCAAATACATTTAAACTCAGTTTTTCACAATTCCTGACATTTAATCCTAGTAGAAATTCCCTGTTTTAGGTCAGTTAGGATCACCACTTTATTTTAAGAATGTGAAATGTCAGAATAATAGTAGAGAATGATTTATTTCAGCTTTTATTTCTTTCATCACATTGCCAGTGGGTCAGAAGTTTACATACACTCAATTAGTATTTGGTAGCATTGCCTTTATATTGTTTAATTTGGGTCAAACGTTTCTGGGTAGCCTTCCACAAGCTTCCCACAATGAGTTGGGTGAATTTTGGCCCATTCCTCCTGACAGTACTGGTGTAACTGAGTCAGGTTTGTAGGCCTCCTTGCACGGACACGCTTTTTCAATTCTGCCCACAAATTTTCTATAGGATTGAGGTCAGGGCTTTGTGATGGCCACTCCAATACCTTGACTTTGTTGTCCTTAAGCCATTTTGCCACAACTTTAGAAGTATGCTTGGGGTCATTGTCCATTTGGAAGACACATTTGCGACCAAGCTTTAACTTCCTGACTGATGTCTTGAGATGTTGCTTCAATATACCCACATAATTTTCCTTCCTCATGATACCATCTATTTTGTGAAGTGCACCAGTCCCTCCTGCAGCAAGGCACCCCCACAACATGATGCTGCTACCCCAGTGCTTCACGGTTGGGATGGTGTTCTTCCCCCTTTTTCCAACAAACATAATGATGGTCATTATGGCCAAATAGTTCTATTTTTGTTTCATAAGACCAGAGGACATTTCTCCAAAAAGTACGATCTTTGTTCCCATGTGCAGTTGCAAACCGTAGTCTGGCTTTTTTATGGGGTTTTTGAGCAGAGGCTTCTTCCTTGTTGAGCGGCCTTTCAGGTTATGTCGATATAGGACTCATTTTACTGTGGATATAGATACTTTTGTACCTGTTTCCTCCAGCATCTTCACAAGGTCCTTTGCTGTTGTTGTGGGATTGATTTGTACTTTTCACACCAAAGTACGTTCATCTCTAGGAGACAGAATGCGTCTCCTTCTTGAGCGGTATGACGGCTGCGTGGTCCCATGGTGTTTATACTTGCGTACTATTATTTGTACAGATGAACGTGGTATTTTCTGGCGTTTGGAAATTGCTCCCAAGGATGAACCAGACTTGTTTAGGTCTACAATTTCTTTTCTGAGGTCTTGGCTGATTTCTTTTGAGTTTCCCATGATGTCGAGCAAAGAGGCAGTGAGTTTGAAGGTAGGCCTTGAAATACACCCACAGGTACACCTCCAATTGACTAAAATTATGTAAATTAGCCTATCAGAAGCTTTTAAAGCCATGATATCATTTTCTGGAATGTTCCAAGCTCAGTAAACATACACAGTAAACTTAGTGTATGTAAACTTCTGACCCACTGGAATTGTGATATAGTGAATTATAAGTGAAATAATCTGTCTGTAAACAATTGTTGGAATAATTACTTGTGTCATGCACAAAGTAGATGTTCTAACCGACTTGCCAAAAATATAGTTTGTTAACATGAAATCTGTGGAGTGGTTAAAAAATGAGTTTTAATGACTTAAATTTCCGACTTCAACTGTATATGTAAGTAATAAATAAGGACGCGCTGTACATTCTCTAAATGTTATGGATGACGCAGGCTTGGAGGACGTGCTGCCAAGTCCATTCACAGAGTGCATATTAGTTCCAGAAAATATAGGCCTATATTTATGAAAATGTATACGATATTGTGGTCTCTATCCTTGCATCACATTATGTGCTGGAGGCTCAGCTGTACCATCAGTTTCCCTGATTGAACACCCATCCTCTCACATTCCCTATAGCCTAGTTCCCTTTGTCCATATTCCAATTCATTATTTGTCCTTCAGCTTCTCCTCGTCTCTCTACACCTCGTTTTCTCCATCCTCACTCCTTAACTGCTGCTCTGGCTTGACCATGTGAAATGCAGTGTTTGCTAACTAGAGTTTGGATTGCTGCCACTCTCACCTTTGTCTTTCTGTTCTCTCCATTTCCATTTTCTCCTCCTCGTTCTTCTTTTGTCTCTGGGCCTGTAGAGAAGCTTATTGAGGGACTCAAGACCCCAGATACACACCTCCTGCTCCCTGACCTCCTGTCCATGGCTGATCCCTTTGGCAGAATTGTGGCGGAGGCTGTTAATGGTAAAGTACCGGAGATTTCACTACTGTACACACTTTGTTACATTTGTTGTTCCTAATATAAATGTTTTCCATGGAATTCTCCATGGCAATATCACACTGTCTGCCCTCAACCTTTATTCATCTCCCTCTCTCTGCTTCCCTTTCTCTTTCTCTCTCTTCTTCCCCATCTCTCTCTCTCTGCATCCCTCTTTCTTTCTCTTCCTCTCTCTTCTTCCCCATCGCACTCTCTCTGCTTCCCTCTCTCTTTCTCTCTATTCTTCCCCATCTCCCTCTCTCTTTGTCTCTTCCTCCCTCTCTCTACATGTACAGTAGTGGGTCCAGCAGAGGACTCTCTTGTGAGTCTGAACTCTCTGATCCTTGGCCTGGAGGCTCCTGTGTCCCAGTCTGAGACAGACTCTACGCTGCTTCATGGTCAGTTTCTGTCTCACAGGCAATGCAACACACAATCTAGATTCCCCCAGAATTTAATGCAACAGTGGAAGAAGATTATTTAGATCTGAGGAAACCAAAATGTTTTGGTTTCTGTTATTACTGATAATACCACCTGCCTCGACACTGGTCTTTTGCAATTGCGTAAGGTTTTCAGAGGACGGAATGGAGCCAGCCCATTGAGTACAATGAGCGCAGTTGATTGATATTTTGAGTATCTGTCTACCCAGCTAACAATTCTAGGGAGATATAATGTTTTTGTAATGTTCCCCTAATGTTTGAGTGTCCAGTTTTCTATTAGTTAGGGGAACATTCTATCTATGTTAGCAAAAACCTTCTGACAACCTTTTTAAGCATGTTTTTGTGTTAAAGTTAGGAGAACATTCCGTTAATGTCTAGAATGTGGTTACAATGTTCTCAGAATATACTACAATGTTCTAGATGCATTTTATGGCACGTTGCAAGAACATTCATGTGTCCAGTTTTCTGAGGGTTAGGAGAATATTCTGTCAACGTCACATCAAACATACACAGAACGTGGTTGCCATGTTCTCAGAATATACAATATTAATGTTCTAGACACGTTTCATGGGACGTTGTGTAACAGTTGTCAGGACGTTAATGTTTAATTAAATATCACGCCCATTGAAGCCCTGATTTGTGAACCACTGATCCATTCACAGCTCTTTTTTCTGTTAGCAAGGTTAGTGATAAACACACAGTGCTTTTAACTTTGTGTTTTCAACTTACAGTCGTGACCAAAAGTTTTGAGAATGACACAAGTATTGGTCTCCAGAAAGTTTGCTGCTTCAGTGTTCTTAGATCTTTATGTCAGTAGTTACTATGATACACTGAAGTATAATTACAAGTATTCCATAAGTGTCAAAGGCTTTCATTGACAATGACATTCAGTTTATGCAAAGAGTCAATATTTGCAGTGATGACCCTTCTTTTTCAAGACCTCTGCAATCCACCCTGGCATGCTGTCAATTAACTTCTGGGCCACATCCTGACTGATGGCAGGCCATTCTTGCATAATCAATGCTTGGAGTTTGTCAGAGGTTGTGGGTTTTTGTTTGTCCACCCGCCTCTTGAGGATCGACCACAAGTTCTCAATGGGATTAAGGTCTGGGGAGTTTCCTGGCCATGGACCCAAAATGTCAATGTTTTGTTACCTGAGCCACTTAGTTATCACTTTTGCCTTATGGCAAGGTGCTCCATCATGCTGGAAAAGGCATTGGTTGTCACCAAACTGTTCTTGGCTGGTTGGGAGAAATTGCTCTCCGAGGATGTGTTGGTACCATTCTTTATTCATGGCTGTGTTCTTAGGCAAAATTGTGAGTGAGCCCACTCCCTTGGCTGAGAAGGAACCCCACACATTAATGTTCTGAGGATGCTTTACTGTTTTCCGGATGGCCCAAACAATCGGAAAGGAGATTCAACAGAGAAAATGACTCTACCCCAGTCCTCAGCAGTCCAATCCCTGTACCTTTTGCAGAATATCAGTCTGTCCCTGATATTTTTCCTGGAGAGAAGTGGCTTCTTTGCTGCCCTTCTTGACACCAGGCCATCCTCCAAAAGTCTTCGCCTCACTGTGCGTGCAGATGCACTCATACCTGCCTGCTGCCATTCCTGAGCAAGCTCTGCACTGGTGGTGCCCCGATCACGCAGCTGAATCAACTTTAGGAGACGGTCCTGGCGCTTGCTGGACTTTCTTGGGCGCCCTGGCGCCTTCTTCACAACAATTGAACCTCTCTCATTGATGTTCTTGATGATCCGATAAATGGTTGATTAAGGTGCAATCTTACCAGCAGCAATATCCTTGCCCGTGAAGCCCTTTTTGTGCAAAGCAATTATGACGGCACGTGTTTCCTTGCAGGTAACCATGGTTGACAGAGGAAGAACAATGATTTCAAGCACCACCCTCCTTTTAAAGCTTCCAGTCTGTTATTCTGACTCAATCAGCATGACAGAGTGATCTCCAGCCCTGTCCTCGTCAACACTCTCACCTGTGTTAATGAGACAATCACTGACATGATGGCAGCTGGTCCTTTTGTGGCAGGGCTGAAATGCAGTGGAAATGTTTTTTGGGGATTAAGTTCATTTTCATGGCAAATAGGGACTTTGCAATTCATCTGATCACTCTGTAAATTAACATGCACAATGTAATCATGTATGTCAAATATGTAAGTTGAAAACACTATGTTAAAACACTGTGTGTGTGAGTATTTTTATCCTTGCCATCAGACAAAGAGCTATGAATGGATCAGTGGTTCACCAATCAGGGACTTGATTGGCTCGGCAACAGTAACAAGACGTGTAATGATTTTTTCTTTGGACACAAATGTTCTTGCAACGTTCTCATTTAATGTGTCTAAAACATTCATATCTTATATTCTGAGAACATGGCAATCATGTTCTGTGTATGTTTTGTCGAACATTGATGGAAATTCTCCTAAAGCACAGAACTGGACATGTATGTTTTTGCAACGTTACTATGGAACGTGTCTACAATATTAATAATTTCTGAGAACATGGTAACCACGTTCTGGGTAAGTTCTATTTGATAATAAGGGAACGGTATCTTGGAAACATTTCTTGCACATCACAGGAACATTCCTATGAAAATGTTAGTAAATGACCTAATGAGACTCAAGGAAACATTCTCTAAAGTTGTAGGAAAGTTTGTTGTTAGCTGGGTATTAAGTAGCCTGGTGGTTCCAGTTACTATTATTGTCATTCATAACTAATGTTGACTCAAAACAGATAGGAAATGAAATGTCAAATTGAAATAGAAGCATAGGCCAGACAATTATAGTGTATACGAGTGCTTATGAAAGATGCAGGGTTCTTGGACAACTGGTATTCACAGATATTTTGAAAACTAGACATTCATTATGTTTCGTATTGCTTGCAGAGCTCTGTAATTGCATTACTCGTTGCTTTTTAAAAATTATTTGATGATGCAAGTATAGTGTAGAGAGTCATAGTACCATCTCAAGCGCTGTGAAATATATTTTCAGCTCACTGTAAAAAAGGATTCAGGGGCTTAGTAAATATTAACCCCAAATATCTATGATTTTCACATAAATTTGAGGTTTCTGGTTTTACTTCAATATTTGAATACCTTACTTCATTTTGGTGTTCAATTTAATATACTGCAATATCTGAGTGATTATTTGTGAGTACAAACAACAAGGGAAATTGTGTTTAATTTACACATTTTCATAATATTTTCTATCAACTTAATTAGCTTGCCATATGGCTCAGTTTTTTGTTGTTGTTGAGGGTTGTGGGAAGTACATTTTTGGCTGGAGTTTATGATCCTTTTACACAATGTTATATGCATGTTTGAAGAAAGAAAAGTATATTTATTTATTAGTATTAAGCAGTTAGTTGTCTTGATTAACAAATTGACATTCAAAGATGAGACCACCCATTCCAACCATGGACAAGTCATGCGCACAACAACCCTTAATGACAAAGGCAAATTCAGAGCAGCATCCGACCTCCACTTAGGCTACTGCTAGTGGACTGAGCACTGTGCTCAACAATGGCTGCGAAAGTGGTTTAAAATGGCTAATAATCAAAAACATAAAACAACGTTAAACAATAAGACATGATCACTGAAAATAACTAATCAAAATGTTGAAGTACATCTACTGAATAAGATAAGATGAAGTTGAAATATATATATATATATATATATATATTATTAAGAATACCTCATGTTGGAATTACTGATAAAGCTAATGCATATAGTTACCTCATTTTTTTATGGTTTTAAAGAAAACACATCCCCATACCCTCACTTATGGTTGGATACTTCAGTGTGTAGTGCCTCTATTACCATACATTCTATACTATAGCATGACATTAATAAGAGCTACTAGGACCACATGGATTATTTTTCACTTTGTCCTTGGTGCTTACAATATTTTTATTTTACATGATACTCTAATACATTTTGGGCATATTCTGGAGAAATCCTGTCCTAAAGATTCCAGTTACATTGTCTAACCCTGCCCTCCCTCCCCCAGACCCCCTGCTCAGGGAGGACTCTCTGCTGGGCTGCTCTCTCATATCTCCCCTCTCTGGAGCCTCCTCTATCTCCTCTGTTCCCGCTTCTGCTGGCATTGGGACTGTTCTGGCATCTGGGGGTTCCACTCAGTTTCTGGCAGGTAAGGCTCTGTTTCCAAATTCACACACCCACAACAAGCAAAGACTGTGCCACTTAGGCCTACAATCGGAGATGCAAGAGTGCTGTCACTTACACTTGATGTGTACCATAGGAACAAATGGTTTGGTTCTCCCTGTTAAGAAGCTAGCTGTTCTCACTGTTAAGAAGCTAGCTGTTCTCCTTGTAAATAAGTTAGCTGTTCTCCCTGTTAAGAAGCTAGCTCTACTCCCTGTTAAGAAGCTAGCTCTTCTCCCTGTTAAGAAGCTAGCTGTTCTCCTTGTTAAGAAGCTAGCTCTTCTCCTTGTTAAGAAGCTAGCTGTTCTCCTTGTTAAGAAGCTAGCTGTTCTCCTTGTTAAGAAGCTAGCTGTTCTCCTTGTTAAGAAGCTAGTTGTTCTCCCTGTTAAGAAGCTAGCTGTTCTCCCTGTTAAGAAGCTAGCTGTTCTCCCTGTTAAGAAGCTAGCTGTTCTCCTTGTTAAGAAGCTAGCTGTTCTCCTTGTTAAGAAGCAAGCTGTTCTCCCTGTTAAGAAGCTAGTTGTTCTCCCTGTTAAGAAGCTAGCTGTTCTCCCTGTTAAGAAGCTAGCTGTTCTCCCGCTAGCTGTTCTCCCTGTTAAGAAGCTAGCTGTTCTCCCTGTTAAGAAGCTAGCTGTTCTCCCTGTTAAGAAGCTAGCTGTTCTCCCTGTTAAGAAGCTAGCTGTTCTCATTGTTAAAAAGCTAGCTGTTCTCATTGTTAAGAGAGCCAACTGCACTAGCAGCCTCCTTTATCTCTCCCTTCTTGCCATTTCTTATTCTTCCTTTATACTCTTGGTTGTGCTGCTTGCTTTACTCAATGCTTCTCCCAAACACCTTAACCTCCCCTTCCTCCTTTCTCGGCTCCATCTTCTGCAGACTCCTCTGATCTCCTGATCCCAGGTTTTGAGCCTCCGCCCACTACAGAGACGGCCAACGAGGATGAGTTTGACCCCATCCCTGTCATGGCCTCCAAAAACCCCTCCCAAGGTAAGCTCAGCGGGCTTCCAGCCTTCACACCGAGGCAGGGACAGGCAGGGAGTCTGTGGGTCCTGTCCCACTGAGATTGCCATTCATACCTCAACCAGGGTCAGAGGAACTCTGCGATTGATTCCGGCCAATATCCTCAGTAGTGTATTAAACCCTGCTCCCCTTTCCTGTTATAGATTAATCTTGAGTAGCCATCCTCGCTCTGTGTAGTTATTCCTTAACGCTCTTAGATTGTATCTAGAGAGCAATTCCTCTTACTTCCTGTCTTTCTCTATCTTCTGTAACCTTATCTTCTCTCCCTCTTTCCCCTGGCTTCTCTATCTGTTCTTTCTTACTTACTTCCCTTGCTTTTTCCCCCTGTCCCTCCTCCTTCCCCCTGCTTCGCCCTGCCCCCACCCGACCCCCCTCTCTGTCCGGCCCGTTTCAGGAGGCCACTCTCGCAGTAACAGTGGCAGCTCTGAGTCCAGCCTTCCCAGCCTGGCCCGCTCCCTGCTCATGGTGGACCAGCTCATCGACCTGTAGAGGGCAGGGCGTTGGGGAGCCGGGACACTAGAGCGAGGGGGAGTGGGGGGGGTGGAGAGACAAGGTAGAAGTATTGATGCTGGATAGGAGACTAGACCCCACCATTAGTCGTTACTCCCCTCCACCCTTCACCATTCATTCCCATGACCAACGCCTGCTGTCATTCCAAATGCACTGGGCCATAGAGTTCTAGAACCATAATCATTGTCCTGTCCGTGTTTGTCCCTTCATGCCTCTGATATCGATTCATCATGTCCACCACTTTTCTTCTTCTCCCCTCTGCCCTCTCATTTCCTGCTCTCACAGCATTTAGGCCTATGTTCTGCCCTTCAAGGCAAACGAGTTCACGGCACACCGCTTCTAACTTTTGCGCTCACGGCACACTAACTTTTTCTAGCTTTTGCATTTGTCACACTAACTTGATCCACGAGTTCTTCTTTCTGTAGACCAGGGCCAAATGTTTCACTCCTATCTCTCTGGTCAGTCTTGTCCTGTGAGGAATCAGATAATTCCACTCTTGTTGTTAGTAGATGTTGGCTAGTTGTTATGGTGGACAAGTAGATGTTTTTTCTCCTGCCTTTCTCCAGTGTTATATTTCACTTTGATTATTATTTGCGCACATTCGGTAACACCAATATCACAACATTGATTTATTGTATATTTAGTTTTCCACATTCCAGTGGCTGAGTTGTCAGGGCTTGTGTTTTAACCCTTAGCGTGAGGTATCATAGCCGGTGTGATGGGATGTATGTCTAAAATGACAGATTTTGATACAAAATTACTGATTACTCCACTAGCTGGACCAGAGGCTGTAGGTAGGCCATCATTGTAAATAAGAATTTGTTCTTAACTGACTTGCCTAGTTAAATAAAGGTTGAAGAGGTTGAGCCTGCCTGTGCATGCATCCTCCCATCTGCCATTAGCAGAGCACTGTAAGAGCCACCAGGCAGGTTACCTGTCTATGGTCAAAATGAGCTATGAAGTTATTCAAAAAGCTAATATGTTAGCACCAACATATTTTAAGACTTTAAATTCACCAATAACATAAATGTGGAGCTAACATTCCCGAAGGAAGAAGTTAAGATGTGAAAATACTAGCTTGGCTAGGGACTCAGCTGCACATTGACAACATTGATGCTTTTCTAAAGCATTTGCTTGCTTTATTCACGTTGACCTCTCTTTAGCCTGACTATACAGACAGTCTGTCAATATCATCCCTTTCATTTCAGCCTGTTCGTGCCTGCACAATCCTTAAATTCTATTCAAACATGCATTCCTACAGAAAGTCCATTCCTACTTGTACATAGACCCTATATTCCAGTAATTTATCAGTCCTACATAATGTAAATGTATGTATATCTGCAATACCCACAAACTCTGATCCAGTAATCATATGTTTGGTTCCTCTCATGTAAAAAGTTAATTGTTTAAAAAAATGAATGTCCTCTGTTCCTCATCGGTCATCATAGCTTACATTGTGAAAAAAATATAAAGACATTTCATATATAGCTAATAATAAATGTGAATATGAATAGTGTTAGAGAATGAATGTATGAAATCAATATCAGTCTATAAATAAAGAATCATATATTTCAATATAATTCTTAAGATGACTATTATAGAAGAATACTTCCTGTTTGTGCAGCTGTGTTTTTCCCGTCATATTTCTCCACAGATTCCTATTGTGACATAAGCAAAACACACAGTTATGACAATCTTAGCTTTGATCTGTTGACGGTTGGGTAGGATTTCTCCTTCAAGTAGTGTCTATTAACTTGCCTTGACCTAAGGAGGGTTGTATTGCAAACAAACTAGTTTGTTGTACAATTGGACCACAACCCAGGGAGCTTTACCATGTCTTCTACTGTACCATACTAAATCACGCTGTACAAAGGCAGAGAACTACAGTCTTCGCTGAAATAGTGCTCTACAAAGCCATGCTTTCTCCTCACAGATTTTACATGCTCAAAAAGATGCATATCGAAGCATAGCCGTGTTGTTGAATGTTCTGTTCTGGTGTGTTGGTAGACAGTGTTATCATCGGTGTGTGTGTGTGTGTGTGTATGGACATACAGTAATGGAACTCCTAGCCAGTCTGAGTCATTGGATGTGTGATGCCGTTGTGTTGTCTGACCTTGCTGCAATAACAGTGATATCAACAGTGATGTTTGTGTTGACTTAGTCACATTTGAAAAGCACAGGCCCTGTTAAAAAACACTGAGTCACTCTGTTGCTCGTAGAGGAAGCCACTGTTTTTGAGAGTAGAGCACATCGGTGTCTCTCTGAGCGGACCACTAGAGTCAGTGACCTGATTGAATTAGGGGAACAAAATATATTGGTTATCAGACAGAGAGGGGTAAGCCCTACACAGGACTCAACAGTATGACCACATACACATCAGATCCTATGAAGATAGGAATGCTATTCTGAAATCCAATGTTGTGTCCCATCTATCTCAGGCTGAAGTTCACATCTTATTCCCTCCACCTCACACTACTGTACAGTCTAGTCATCTGCAGATACTCATGAGGCTATTGACCTATGCAATCCTTACTTCTTCCTGTAGACGACACTGTGCTGTTGTTCTCAGTAAAGGTCTTGCCCTCCAGGTAGTTAAACTTGTGTTGTTGTGGAAAAGAGAACCTTCATGCTACCCAGTTGTTTTTTCCAAAAGTGGAAAAAGCTGTTTGATGTCCATTATTCTCCTGAATGTTCTCGATCCCTGTCTGTCAATACGACACCTAATCCTGCGTCAGAGCTGTCATTTCTGTGTGCACCTTCTATTTTTGTGAGATAACTAAAGAATTTCAAAGAAAGGGATGTTGAATAAACATATACATGTGAATGTACTTTTGTGTGAAGTATTGATTGAGTGACTGAAGGGAATTGATTGCTGAGAATTTGACGCTGTCATGGCAGTCATGTGGTTAACATGATGGATTGGCAGACAGATTGATTCAGAGAGAGAGGGACGACACATTTATCTAGCCGTTGTCTTTTAGAACCTCGCTTCTACTAATGGGATCCTTAATAAATACAAATAAATACAAATACTCAAGTACAATTAATTCAGTCATGTACTGTGAATTAATCACTACTTATTCTCATATTATTTACATGTGCACAGAGGTTTAATTACATTTGGGAGATGACATTGAGTGGATTTCATACTCAGTAAGCAAAATTATTTTCCAAATGTTGAAGTTCATTTTAGGTTGTGAATGGAAGATGTAATTTACAGACAGTGAAAATATGTATTTTTTGGTCAGGGATCACTCATATACAAGAACTCACATACATAGACATATGTCCATGGCGGCCCCCATGTAATCCTCATTAAATTGAGGTTAACACTATCAGTCCCGAGACCCCAAGCAAAAATTGGCTTTTCAGTTAACTGACTTTTGTTTATCTGCATATCCAGCCCTTATATTTAGCCTCACAATAGTGCTGAGCGATTAACCGAAATGTTTTTATATTTCGTATTTTAAACAACTAATTGACCAATGTCAGTTCAATTATTTGAATGACATTTCGTTTTTTTTCTGTGAGCTCAATGCGCACATTGCACAGTTTCTCTAGAAATAAATCAGATCAAGCCTGAACTGTGCAATGCAGTAAGGAACTGTAGTTTCCAACAGGTCAATATTCTACATAGTTTAGCATAGAAAACGTGGTAATTAACTACAATGAACATTATCCACTGCGCACCTACTGGTCCGTTCTGTTTGTTTCTTTTACGCCTGCTACGTTCGGTTAGTGTGGGGCAGACACGGATAGAAGATAGAAGAATGCGGGACTGAGAGAGATCGAGAGCAGTTGCTTCGCGAGTCATCTCTACCTGAAAATACATGATCTAAGTGATTGATAGTTGGTATTCAGCAGTCATAAAAGTATGCCTTATTTACTTTGAAGAACTACTAAAATTGTGATTTTGTCAGACAGCATAGGCAACAGCTCTATTGAGATGACTTGGAATGAAATAATAAAGTCATCAAATAAAGCAAATGTAATATACAGTGCCTTCAGCTCTTGCCTTTTTACACATTTTGTTGTGTTAGTCTGAATTTACAATGGATTAAATAGATGTTTTTGTCACTGGTCTACACACAATACCCCATAATGTGAAAGTGGAATTATGTATTTTTAAATTTGTACAAATGAACAAAAAAATGAAAAGCTGAAATGTCTTGAGTCAGTAAGTATTCAACCCCTTTATGGCAAGCCTAAATAAGTTCAGGAGTAAAAATGTGCTTAACAAGTCACATAAAAAGTTTAATGTACTCACTCTGTGTACAATAATAGTGTTCAAAATAATTTTTGAATACCTCATCTCTGTAACCCACACATACAATTATATGTAAGGTCCCTCAGACGAACAGTTAATTTCAAACACAGATTCAACCATAAAATCATAAAATTCAACCATCCAATGCCTTGCAAAGAATGGTACCTTGAATATCCCTTTGAACATAGTGAAGTTATTTATTACACCTTGTATGGTGTATCAATACCCAGTCACTACAAAGATACAGGCATCCTTCCTAACTCAGTTGCTGGAGAGGAAGGAAACCACTCAGGGATCTCACCATGAGGCCAATGGTGACTTTAAAACAGTTACAGAGTTGTGGCTGTGATAGGGATCTCAATGGCTGTGATAGGATAAAACTGAGGAGGCTCAACATTGCAGTTACTCCAAAATACTAACCTAAATGGCAGTGAAAAGAAGGAACCTTGTACAGAATAAAAATACTTTATATCCTGAATATAAAATGTTACGTTTAGAGCAAATCCAACACATCACTGAGTACCACTCTTCATATTTTCAAGCATGGTGGTGGCTGCATCACGTTATGGGTATGCTTGTCATCAGCAAAAATTAGGAATGAGTTTTTTTAGGATAAAAAGAAACAGAATCGAGCACAGGCAAAATCCTAGAGGAGAACTTGGTTCAGTCTGCTTTCCAAAAGACACTGGGAGACAAATACATTTTTCAGCAGGATAGTAACAATGCAGTTGCTTTCCAAGATGCCATGTAATGTTCCTGAGAGACCTATTTACAGTTTTGACTTAAATAGGCTTGAAATATATGGCAAGACTTGAAAATGTCTGTCTAACAATATTCAACAACCAACTTGACAGAGCTTAAAGAATGTGCAGATATTGTATAATCCAGGTGTGCAAAGTTCTTAGACTTACCCAGAAAAACTCACAGCTGTAATCGCTGCCAAAGATGATTCTAACTTTAAAAAAAAAATGTTTTTAACCTTTATTTAACTAGGCAAGTCAGTTAAGAATAAATTCTTATTTACAATGACGGGACTCCCAATCATGGCCGGTTGTCATACAGCCTGGATTTTTTTTTCGGGGTAAGTCTCTGCTTTCCACACCTGGATTGTGCAGCATTTTCCCATTATTCTTTTCAAAATTCTTCAAGCGCTGTCAAATTGGTTGTTGATCATTGCTAGACAACCATTTTCAGGTCTTGCCATAGATTTTCAAGCAGAAACTGTAATTCGGCCATTCAGGTCATTGTCTTGCTGAATGGGCGGCAAAAATCTGTCGTTCTGCCCCTGAACAAGGCAGTTAACCCACTGTTCACTGGTAGGCCATCATTGTAGATAAGAATTTGTTCTTAACTGACTTGCCTAGTTAAATAAAGGTTAAATATTTTTTTTTATGGTGAAATCATCTCCTAGTGTCTGGTGGAAAGCAGACTGAACCTCAAGGATCAGAGGTAGTAGGGATGACCAGGGATGTTTTCTTGATTAGTGTGTGAATTGGACCATTTTCCAGTTCTGCTAAGCATTCAAAATGTAATGAGTACTTTTGGGTTGTCAAACTTATAAATAGTAAAGTACAGATACCCCCAATAAACTACAGGATAACCTCTATAGGATTGTGTCCCGCCCTCGGGACGGTTCAGCTAAAGTGCGCTAATGTGATTAGCATGACGTTGTAAGTAACAAGAACATTTCCCAGAACATAGACATATCTTATATGGGCAGAAAGTTAAAATAGCTTTTACAGTGAAATAATGCCATGCTATTGTTTGAGGAGCGTGCACAGTTATGTACTTGAAAATGTATTAAACCAATTGGGCACATTTGGGCAGACTCAATGCAACATTTTGAGCAGTAATGCAATGGTTCATTGGATCAGTCTAAAACTAAATTGCGCCTAAGTAATATTATGGCCTTTCTCTTGCATTTCAAAGATGATGTGACTAAGGACCGACGCAGGATATGAGAAGCAGGTACAGGGAGTGAATCTTTAATGCGTGACAGACATGAAACATAACGGGAACAGCGTCGGGACAGGTATACAAAACACAGTTAATGATCAAGGCCGGAACACCACAAAGGAACTATACAAAGGAGTCCAATGAGTGCTGCTGCGCGTGACGATGGTAACAGGTGTGCGTAATGATGGTGGCAGGAGTGTGTAGTGAGGGGCAGCCTGGCGCCCTCGAGCGCCAGGGAGGGAGATCGGGAGCAGGCGTGACGGTGACAAAAAACAAACACAAAAAATGCATGTTTTTCCACCCTTTCTGTCTAAACGGAGCCAAATGCCATCAGCACAGGTCCATCAAACGCAAGAGATTGCCCATCTTAGAGTCCACATTGAGAGATCCCCATGTCACTGATGGGAAGCATCAACTGCATCTGCGCTGTGGCTTGCCTTCTCACAAACTACCAGTGTGGGCCTCTTGTGAAGGCATGGACCAAGGAGCAATGAGCTACTACTGCAATGCATATTTCCTTTTTTTGCTGTGACCATCCACATTGTCTAACACCCTGTGGTCCATTTATTAAACACCACTGCTTATACCTCACCGAACAGGTCACTAAAACCAACGACCCCTTTCCCCATAGAATGTTTGATCGAGTCCAACAGAGATAAACAACGAAGGAAGACATTCTATGCGTAAATGCATTGCATTTCTTACCCAAACAGGCAGTGGTTCGTGAGCAAAGTATTATAATTACTTTGAGGATAGCTTCCAAATGTAACAACGATAAATTGACTCTCTCTTTCTCTCCCTCTCCCCTCCCTCTCTCTTCCTTACCCCTCCCTCTTTTGATAACCAAGCAGTCATGCTGTTGTTAGTCCCTAGGGACATTTTATCATGTGTTAAGTGTGTATGTATTCTGTGTTATTATTTATTTAGATAGTAAATTCATATTTATACCTATTTGTGTAGTGCTGAATCACAAGTAAAGTTGGGGTTCTTGCAGATTCAAGAATTCTGCAACCATTCAGAATGACGACTGATAAGAGGTAATGATTAATACGTTGACTGTTTTATACATTTTGACCTTTAGAGTTTAATTCAGCAGATTGTAACTCTATAAACAGCTTCTCCCGTCGTGCCTCACATCCTACAGAGTTAATTAAACAAAGTTAGTTGATTAGATAAATAAGTCATCACGTTAATGAAAATCATGTCACGACAATTCCTAGACTACTGACGTTATTCAAAAGGCAGTAAGGCACATTTCCGCATATGACCAAATTCAACGTTTTTGCTTACCGTTTCATACACATCTATCACATGTGCTTTTACGAGAAAGAAAAAAACATCCATCGTAACAGGAAAGAGATGACCGTGGCGATCATGTCAACACATAGTATTTCTTCCCAACTACTTTGACTGGTGGATCAATCCCCTAAGACAGTTGGGTCATAGGTTAATGGTTGTGAATCCTAATTCCAAATGGGGCAGATATCTTTTTTTTATCCTTTATTTAGAATATTTGTCCCATGCCCACACACTTCTAATTCTGAAAAGTAAAAACAAAGCTGTGAGAGGGGTTACCCTGGTAGCAGTTGTAGTTTTTTATACAGTACCCAAGACCAATCTGTAAATTAATTTGTCCATTCAAAAAAGAGCTACTGCATAAATACTCCAATGTGGCTTGGATTGAGTTGAGACCCTAATCTTCTTTTTCAGGGTGATGATTGCACTTTTCTTCACAACACAATAATGTAATAAATGTGAGTCCAGATTTCAAAGATTCTTTTGGGGCCACGTGGAAGTCCAGAGCCGTATTTTCTTGCGATGCACATCATTTTATTATCAGAGCGTGCCGGTGGACTTCTGGTAAGTATGCTTTAGTGAGAAAGTGTTGGGATCAGGTACAACTATGTTTACCGACCCCCAAAATGAATATTTATGAGCAATTAACCCCACCGCAACTTCTCACCTGTATCTTTTTAAGGGGTTGGGCAAAGCCTTAAATTGGGGTTGAGTTACCCTTTACAATAACAAGCATACCCATAACATGATGCAGCCACCCCTATGCTAGTTGCATGGACTCACTCTGTGGGCAATAATAGTGTTTAACATGATCTATGAATGACTACCTCATCTCTGTACCCCACACATACAATTGTCTGTAAGGTCCCTCAGTAAATTTCAAACACAGATTCAATCACAACGACCAAGGAGGTTTTCTAATTACACTTTGGATGGTGTACAGTATCAATACACCCAGTCACTACAAAGATACAGGCGTCCTTCCTAACTCTGTTGCACGAGAGGAAGGAAACCACTCAGGGATTTAACCATGAGGCCAATGGTGACTTTAAAATAGGTAATAGGAGAAGAAAACTGAGGATGGATCAACAACATTGTAGTTACTCCACAATACTAACCTAATTGACAGTGAAAAGAAGGAAGCATCTACAGAAAACAAATATTCCAAAAGATGCGTCCTGTTTGCAACAAAGGTGCTAATGTAATGCTGAAAAACATCCCCACAGCATGACGCTGCCACCACCATGCTTCAACGTAGGGATGGTGTCAGGTTTCCTCGAGACATGACGCTTGACATTCAGGCCAAAGAGTTCAATCAGACCAGATAATCTTGTTTCTGATGGTCTGAGAGTCCTTTAGGTTCCTTTTGGCAAACTCCATGCACGCTGTCGTGACTTTTACTGAAGAGTGGCTACCGTCTGGCTACTCTACCATAAAGGCCTGATTGGTGGAGTGCTGCAGAGATGGTTGTCCTTCTGGAAGGTTCTCCCAACTCCACAAAAGAACTCTGGAGCTCTGTCAGAGTGACCATAAGTTTCTTGGTCACCTCCCTGACCAAGGCCCTTCTCCCCCGATTGCTCAGTATTGGTGGTTCTTCCATTTTAAGAATGATGGAGGCCACTGTGTTCTTGGGGACCTTCAATGCTGCAGACATTTTTTGGTACCATTCCCCAGATCTGTGCCTCGACACAATCCTGTCTCGTACGGATAATTCCTTCGACCTCACAGCTTAGTTTTTGCTCTGACATGCACTGTCAACTATGGGACTTTTATATAATCCGGTGTGTGCCTTTCCAAATCAAGTCGAATCAATTGAATTTACCACAGGTGGACTCCAATCAAGTTGTAGAAATATCTCAAGAATTGTAAACTGAAACAGGATGCACCTGAGCTCAATTTTTTGTCTCATATCAAAGGGTCTGAATACTTATATAAATATGGTATTTCTGTAATTTTTTATAAATTTGCCAAAATTTCTGTTTTTGCTTTGTCATTATGGGGTAGTGTGTGTAAATTGATTTGGGGAAAAAAATAGTCATCAATTTTAGAATAAGGCTGTAACGTAACAAAATGTGGTCTGAATACTTTTCACTGCCACAACACCTTATGTATCTTTCACCTGCCCAGGGGGGGGGGGCAAAAAGTGGAAAGACTGTGTTCTATAAAGTTTTAATCAATATCTTGATTATGATAGAGCTTCGCAGTTCTCCGAAAAGGATTAACCCCACTCCCCTGTTCCCACACAATACTGTCTGCGGGGCATTGGACAGTTTTAGATTGCTGTCCTGTCTAGTTTTGTTTGACTTACGTAGTTTTGTTTGACTTCCCTTCAGTGCTGACTACAGAATTAACTAGTGTATGTGGATGAAATATTTAGAATAGAATGTTCCCTCACATTCTGTGCGCACCACAACACAACTTGTCATTTACGGTGTGTAACAAACCTTAAATGTTAGTTGTCTTGACTGTCCTGGTTTAAAAGGCCTGTCAGTCTGACTGTTTTCTTCTGTACCCTACAGACCTGCAGAGGGAGCTTAACGGCTATGACAAACTACCAGGTTCCTCCAGGACAGAGGGATCTGGCAGGACTGAGGGCTCTGGCAGGACTGAGGGCTCTGGCAGGACTGAGGGCTCTGGCAGGACAGAGGGCTCTGGCAGGACAGCTGTTGAAGAGGAGCACAGACAGAGACTTCCCTTTGCCCACAGCAGCAACATTCCACCCTCTCTTTGTCCAGATGAGATAAACTCCCACTTGTTGGCTTCTAAGTCCTCTGACCAACCAGTCAAGCCTGGCCCACAGCAGTTCCAGTGCCTCTCACCTCTTACACAGCAGCACCCAGTACCCTCGCCTGATATCTTCCTGCAGGCCCCTTTCAGAATCAAGCCTGCTCTGCCATCTGATCCTTTCCTCCAGGCCCCATTTGGAAAGAGGAAGGAAATGGCTGGGGCTGCTGTCACTGTCTACTACACTCCACAGCCCAACAAACATCCCCTCTGCCAGGTTCAGGTCCAGCCCAACACCCACCATCCCCAGAGCCTTGTACGTCCCAGTGTCCAGGGGAAGGCCCTGTTCACACCTGTTGCTGCCCTTCAGCCCCTCATCCGGCAGGCCCAGCCCAGGTACTCCCGGTGCTCGGAGGCCCCCCTGCTCAAGCAGCCTGTCGCAGCCCACTGCATGGTCTCCAGTGTGGGGCAGCAGGCTGCTGTGGGCTCGGTGGCTGTGGGCCCCCTGCACTCCTGGACCATTGAAGGAAAAACAATAGTGGACCCATTCCTCAGGGCCCCCTTCCACCCCAGATGCCCACAGGGAAAGCCTTGATATCTGGACCCCCACCAAAAATCTAAGCTGGCCTCCCAGGGAGGGAGCTGATCTGCTGAAACCTGTCCCAGGCCAGCCCTGCTCTATACCCCTGTGGATGGCATATCCCAGTACCAGCAGCCCTCTGGTAAGTGTGCAATCTAGATTGCTCTGGCGCCCTCGGTTGAGCATGTGATACTGTAGGTAGACTGACTGACAATGACTTGCTCTATCTCGACCATATTGTTTTACCTCAGCATTCTGATTCACCTTCAGATGAAGCACTCTGGTAGATTGCGGCACTTTATTTGCAATACATTAGGAATAACAGGACACATCGAACTGATTAAACTATTTTGAAACCAAAGATTGTTCACGATCGTTTCACTCTAAAAGTACTAATAGTAATCTACATTTTCTGAATTGGAAAAGTCTCTCTTTTTTTGTTGTTGAATGGTTTGTGTTGATATACTTACTGTATATAATTTTGTTACATATTGATTTTAGCACCATGTTAATAATATACCAATGTTGTGTAAACAACATTGCTTTTAAATGGTTAGACTTGATATACTATTGAGTATTTTCCTGATTAGCATGTGACATTTGTCAAATGTGTATATACTGTACTCTACATCTACTATTACATACATTATAACCATTGTTTTATGCAGTTTCCTTCTTCAAAGGTCAACATAGATCTTGAACTGTTTTACAAAAAGTAGGGCTGTCAGAGTTAGTCAGTTAACTCAAGTTAACTTTTTGTAATTTTAACATCCCAATACTTCATCTATACAGCGAAAAACAACAATGCAATGTAAAAACAAGTTGACATTGAGGTTAAAGAAAGTATGATTTCTCAATTTACCAGAATTTGCAAACCATTTCTTTAGACAAAATCAAGATATCAATGTATTTATTTATTTTGAGGAAATTCCTAATGTGCAATGAATCGCGAATAATCACAGCAAATCCTGCGATTAACTCGATTACATTAAAAAATGTTTTTACAAACAAAGCATGTGTTTAGAGATTCCGCCAGATCAGAAGCAGTAGGGATGAACCGGGATGTTCTCTTGATAAGTGTGTGAATTATACACTTTTCCTGTCCTGCTAAGCATTCAAAATGTTAACGAGTTTTTTGGGTGTCAGGGAAAATGTATGGAGTAAAAAGTACATGATTTTCTTTAGGAATGTAGTGAAGTTAAAGTAAATGTCAAAAATAGTAAAGTACAGATACCCCCAAAATCTACTTAATTAGTACTTTCAAGTTTTACTTAAGTACTTTACACCACTGGTTGAGCCTTATGACACTACAGATTAGGTACCTCTGACCTATCATTTTCAAAAGGATCCTGTGACATCCTGTCGTATGTTTTTTTACCTCACTCATTTTGTAGGAATGCTGTATGGATCCCTCACTCTATGTATCCCTATTCCTGGTATTGGATCTATGAAGTTCATTCATTGAGGAGAGCACAGCAGTCTGATGCTCTAATCTAGGATTGCTGTTCCCTACAACAACCTTGCTGTTCAATGCTTTGTTAACAACCACTCTGCTGTAAACTAATAAAGGATCTTTCATGCAATGATGTAGTAGGCCTATTATGGATAATGTATTCAGTCACTTGACATGTCTACCAATCTGATTGAACATTCATCTTAACAATATGCTTATTTGTGTAATTGTACTCACTGTCAAGTGGCTTTCTAATGAATCAATTGTTTGGATCCCAGAGTAATCAGTCAGTAGGGTATTTTAACAAATGTCGGCTTAATACAAAATGGTTGGGCCTCCGTTCCCTCTGCCACCAAGCTCAGCTAGTAGTTGCCGTTAGCTCTGTGTTCGGCCACAGGCATGCCTCTGAGTTCACTCCCCACAGGATTGTCGCTCTGTCTGCTTCACAAAGTGTAGTTATACTTTTGGCTCTATACTCCCAGCATTTTCGATTTGAGATAGAATGTTTCATATTAGGCGACAGTACAGAATGTCAGCTTTTATTTTAGGGTGTTTTCGTACATAAAATATCTGTTTTACCATTTAGAAATGAAAGGACTTCATTTGTCTAGCCCCCCCCTCCCCCCTTTTGAAAATGTCATAAGTATTTGAAAATAAATCACATAGTGTATTAATTTAGTCAAATTGTAGTATTTGGTCCCATATTCCTTGCATACAATCAGAAGCATCATGCCCATAGGGGACACAGGAGCACATGCCCTCTCAGATTTGTCCTGGTAAAAATCCCAAAAATGTGTTTCTCTGTAAAACTTCTAGCCACCTAGCAATTTGATGAAGTTGGCTTTAGCTAGGGATGGGCATGAGTAACTGAGTAATCGAATGGACGTCAAAGCTCGATCTTTAACCCATTACAGTCTAAGCCGTGTCTAAGCTGGGGGAGGGGGAGGGGGAGGGGTGGTGGGATCAAATATATGTGTTTTTTGCCTTACTACTATTAGCCCATACAAGTACAATGAATAACAGATTCACTACATGGAACAACAGATAGTCCTTCTCAAAAAATATAAACTGTCTGGATTTTTTATTAGATTTTTATTTTTACATGCATCTAACCCCTTATTGTTGGCACAAAACAGTCTCCATATATACAGTGCCCTCAGAAAGTATTCAGACCCCTTGACTTTTTCGCCATTTTGTTACTTTACAGCCTTTTTTTGTCTTCTTTAAAAAAAAAATGTTTTATCTAACACTCTAACAATGTATAGTGTACATATTCAGCCATCCACCCATACTATGCAATGTCTTTTTATAGCTTTTTTGCACCAGACTTCTTGTATTTTTATACCTTTTCATACTGCCGCTCTATGTATCGTGTATCTGTCTTTTGTGTATTTTCATTTTGCATCTATCTTATTCTAAAATGGATTGAAAAAAAAAGAATCCTCAGCAATCTACACACAATACCCCATAATGGCATTTTGGCAAATGTATTAAAAATAAATACAGAAATAGCTTATTTACATAATTATTCAGCCCCTTTGCTATGAGTCTCGAAATTGAGCTCAGGTGCATCCTGTTTCCATTGATCATCCTTGAGTTGTTTCTACAACTTGATTGGATTCCACCTGTGGTAAATTCAATTAATTGGACATGATTTGGAAAGGCATACCCCTGTCTATATAAGGTCCCACAGTTGACAGTGCATGTCAGAGCAAAAACCAAGCCATGAGGTTGAATGAATTGTCCGTAGAGCTCTGAGACAGGATTGTGTCGAGGCACAGATATGGGGAAAGGTAGCAAAACATGTCTGCAGCATTGAAGGTCCACAAGAACACAGTCGCCTCCATCATTCTTAAATGGAAGAAGTTTGGAACCACCAAGACTCTTCCTAGAACTGTCCGCCCAGCCAAACTGAGCAATCGGAGGAGAAGTGACCAAGAACCCAATGGTGACTGACAGAGCTCTAGTGTTCCTCTGTGGAGATGGGAGAACCTCCCAGAAGAACAACCATCTCTGCAGCACTCCACGCTCAGGACCTCAGACTGGGGCGAAGGTTCACCTTCCAACAGGACAAGCACACAGCCAAGACAACGCAGGAGTGGCTTCGGGACAAGTCTTTGAATGTCCTTGAGTGGCCTAGTCTGAGCCCGGACTTGAACCCGATCGAACATCTCTTGAGAGACCTGAAAATAGCTGTGTAGCAACGCTCCCCATCTAACCTGGCAGAGCTTGAGAGGATCTGCAGAGAAGAATGGGAGAAACTCTCCAAATACAGGTGTGCCAAACTCGTAGCGTCACACCCAAGAAGACTCGAGGCTCTAATCGCTGCTAAAGGTGCTTCAACAAAGTACTGAGTAAAGGGTCTGAATACTTATGTAAATGTGATATATAACCTGCTTTTGATTGGTTATTATGGTGTATTGTGTGTAGATTGATGAGGGGAAAAATGTGGAAAATGTCAATGGGTCTGAATACTTTCGGAAGGCACTGTACACTAAACAAAAATATAAATGCAACATGTAAAGTGTTAGTCCCATGTTTCATGAGCTGAAATTAAAGTTATCTGAAATTTTCCATATGCACAAAAAGCTTATTTCCCTCAAATGTTGTGCACAACTTTGTTTACATCCTTTTTAGTGAGCATTTCTCATTTGCCAAGATATGCCAACTGGCAGGTATGGCATATCAAGAAAGCTGATCATTATACAGGTGCATATTGTGCTGGGGGCAATAAAAGGCTACTCTAATATGTGTAGTTTTGTCACACAACACAATGCCACAGATGTCTCAGGTTTTTAAGGGAGCGTGCAATTGGCCTGCTGACTGCAGGAATGTCCACCAGAGCTGTTGCCAGAAAATCAAATGTTAATTTCTCTACCATAATTTTATTTCTCTACCAATGTAATTTTAGAGAATTTGGCAGTACGTCCAACCGGCCTCACAATCGTAGACCACTTGTAAGGTGTCAAGTGTGCGAGCGGTTTGCTGATGTCAACGTTGTGAACAGAGTGCCCCATGGTGGCTGTGGCATTATGCTATGGGCAGGAATAAGCTACAGACAACGAACACAATTGCATTTTATCGATGGCAATTTCAATGCACAGAGATACTATGACGAGTTCCTGAGGCCCATTGTCGTGCCATTCATCCGCTGCCATGACCTCATGTTTCAACATGATAATGCGTGGCCCCATGTAGCAAGGATCTGTACTCAATTCCTGGAAGCTGAAAATGTCCTTGTTCTTCCATGGCCTGCATACTCACCAGTCATGTCACCCATTGAGCATGTTTGGGATGCTCTGGATCGACGTGTACGATAGCGTGTTCCAGTTCCTGTCAATATCTAGCAACTTCGCACAGCCATTGAAGAGGATGAAGCAAATGGTGGTCACACCAGATACTGTGTGACTGGTTTTCTGTTCCACGACCCTACCTTTTTTTTCAAGTTTTCTGTGACCAACAGATGCATATATGTATTCCCTGTCGTGAAATGCATTGGGGCCTAATACATTTATTTGAATTGACTGATTTCCTTATATGAACTGTAACCAGTGGCGATTGCTAGATCGACAGCATGGCCAATGTATTCAAACTTTTCTGGCCCATGGCGTTACCCCCTTTTTCGTGATATTCAATTGGTAGTTACGATCTTGTCTCATCACTGCAACTCCCATACGGACTCGGCGAATGCCGAGCCAAGCCGCAGTGCTTCTTGACACACTGCTCGCTTAACCCGGAAGCCAGCCACACCAATGTGTAGGAGGAAACACTGTTGAACTGACGACCAAGGTCAGCTTGCAGGCGCCCGGCCCGCCACAAGAAGTTGCTAGAGCACGATGAGACAAGGACATCCCGGCCGGCCAAACCCTCCCCTAACCCGGACGACGCTGGGCCAATTGTGCATCGCTTCATGGGTCTTCCGGTCACAGCCGGTTGTAACAGAGCCTAGGATCGAACCCGGGGCTGAAGTTGCGCCTTAGCACTGTTGAATTTGCAATTTCCAACTTGTTGTCTAATGTTTAAGTCCAATGGCCGATGAGCATCGATACGTTTTATCTACAATTTCTCTTCATATGACAAGGATCGAAAAGGATTTGCTAGTAGATTGCCGATGCATGATGATGACTGTTTGCTAGCTAAGATTTTGAAAGTATAATGTTGACATGATCAGTCCAATCAAAGCTATGGTAGATATAACGTGAATAGACGTCATTTTATCTATGGCCAATGACCTTGAGCCTTCTTGGATGGGCACTTCTAATGTAAATCTATGGCAACACCCAAGGGGCTTGAATGTTTTAGCTATAAGTGTAGATTTTGCGTTGACCTAGTTTCCCCATGAGTGACAGAACACTGAGACAATTATGGCGCAACTAGAGAGCATTATGTGTAGGCGGTTTGTCACCCCCTCTGGCTTGTGCAGTGGAGGGGATATTTCGTGGACTTTACTCAGCCTTGTCTCAGGGTAGTAAGTTGGTGGTTGTTGATATCCCTCTATTGGTGTAGGGGCTGTGCTTGGCAGAGTGGGTGAGGTTATATCCTGCCTAGTTTGGCCCTGTCCGGGGGTATTGTCTGGGTATTGTCGGAGGGGGCCACAGTGTCTCCTGACCCCCTCTGTCTCAGCCTCCAGTATCTATGCTGCAATAGTCTATGTGCCGGGGGGCTAGGGTCAGTTTGTTAAATCTGATGTTATTATCCGGTGTCTTGTGTGAATTTAAGTATGCTCCCTCTAATTCTCTCTCTCTCCCACTCTACCTCCTCTCCCTGAGGACCTGAGCCTACCCGGAGGACCATGCTTCAGGACCACCTGCCCTGATGACTCCTAGCTGTCCCCAGTCCACCTGGTCGTGCTGATGCACCGGTTTCAACTCTTCTGCCTGCGGTTATGGAACCCTGACCTGTTCATTGGACGTGCCACCTTGTCCCAGACCTGCTGTTTTCATCTCTCTCTCGCTCTACCTAACCTGCGCTCTATTGCACTGAAAAACCAAGTGACATTCACTCCTGATGTATTTACCTGTTGCAACCTCCACAACTACTTTTATTGTTATTTGACCCTGCTGTTCATCTATGAACATTTGAACATCTTGGAGAAAGAACTGGCCTTAATGGCCATGAATTGTTATTATCTCCACCCGGCACAGCCAGAAGAGGACTGGCCACCCCTCGGAGCCTGGTTCCTCTAGGTTTCTTCCTAGGTTTTGCCTTTCTAGGGAGTTTTAGGCTGGGTTTCTGTATAGCACTTTGTGACATCGGCTGATGTAAAAAGCGCTTTATAAATAAATTTGATTTGATTTGATTACCAACCCCTACGCGCCGTATTTTCCACTGGCTGCCCCACCACCACAGAAAGCACTGAGTTAAGCTGAGACACCTGCATTTTAGAGCTGCCTTACTCAAGAAAGCAAAAAAAGAGACCCTGTTTGAATGAGGCTTTATTAACTCAATAATTTATTTATTTGACATTGTATGCAAACTGATATGTGACATGTATTAATACTCTGCCCCACCTGCCTTGAATGACGTGTCGACGCTGACTGTAACTCAGTAAAATATTTTGTATATTTTTGTTCAGTATACTTCCATACATTTTTTCAACTGGTACCGGGGGACCTTCAGACAAGGCTTGTGGGCGTCCTAGAACAAAACAACCGACGTACGTGTTCCCACCTTTCCACAGAGGGTTTGTAGGCCAAACTGTACAGATGATTTTGTTTCATGGTCTGACATATACCGCTCTAGCTCTGTCACCTTTCACCGCAGATGCGGAAGTGAGACATCGGCTGATGCGATGGATTGAACTGACAGATTTGTTTATTTTTATTATGGTAATTTGATTTTTACCAGGGCGTGGACATCGACTCTAGGAGGTTAACCAGAGATTTGTCATGACTGTTCTGGGAGGATCCAAATGGGTCAGATCAGGTTTGCAATGAATAAACTTCCACTAAACCCCGTCACACCCGCAGAGGGATGAGGAAGGAACTGTGGGGGTTTGACACCTCCCGCTCTGTTGTAAATTAATGAGTATTAACCATAGGAATGGCCTTTATTAACAGACTTTTCCCGCTGAAACTCTAACATGTTCAAAAATTGAATACTGGAACAATAAGAACGTGGGGAAAAGTCAGAGGAGGTCTGTAGAACAATAATGTCAATTGGGTTGTTATTTTGTGATTCCATTAAAAATGGTATAAAGGAAATACTGTAACTTGGAAAATATGCCCCCCTTTATCTGTCAAGTGCATATAATATGAACAATGTAAGTATTTTTGTTAAGATAGGAATGTGAGTTTAGGAGCCATAAGAGATCATTTGCTATCTATAAACTTTGCGCAGTAAGTAGCCACGCCCCGAGTGAGGTCAGAGAGCGTGTCAGGCTGATGGAACCGCGCTTTCGATCAGAGTGCATAAAGGCTTGGTAAAGAAATTAACCTTTAGACCAGAACATCGCCAGGCTGCAGCTGCGCATGTAAAGTGGTTTGAACCCTGAATACCAACACGAGGAGGAGGAGAAAACTCCCTTCTCAGACAATCACTGGTACAGCTGATTAGCTGTTCTGAATAAAGAGTCTTTGAACGTGAATTTAAGTGGGACCATTCTACTACTCTTTTCAAACTATCCTATTACGCTACTCTCATCTGGGGACCATTGACATGGCTGGCTAGCCTATCTTCAAAGACCCAACTTCAAGAGCAACGGGAAGAAAAAACAGTTCTGTAGTTCTGTTCAGGACTACATGATAAGTCATTGGAGACCTGACAACTAAGAAGGACATTGTGACCCCTTGTGGACAATCAGAGCCTTACAAGTGGGCTGTGAAAAGACCCACCTCCTTCCAAGGCGGTCTGTTCCACCGAGAGATACACAGTGAACCAAGGCTTTCTCACGTAAATGCATTCATGATTACTTACTCCAAGCGGGCAGCGATTCATGTGCAAAGTATAGGAGAACTATGAGTGGGAGTAGATTCTAGAACTGTCCCTCTCTCTCTCTCTCTCTCCCTCTTTTGTAACAAGCACTCATGTTGTTGTCAGTCTGCTAGGGACCTGTTTTCAATGTATTAAGTGTGTATGTTATCCTGTGTTACCATTTAGTTAGCTAGTAAATAAATAATTAAACCAATTTGTGTAGTACTGAATCATAAGTAAGGCTCGGGTTTTGGAGATGCAAGGAGGATACAACGTTCGGAATGGTGATATGATACGAGGTTATCATTAATAAGTTGACTGTATCGATGTGATAGGTAGAGACCTTTTTTGAGTTTAATTCGGGAGATGGTAACTCTTCAAACAACCGATCCCGTGGTGCCCCAAATCTTAATGAGTTAATTGTTTCATTACTATTTTAATCGGGTAACAATTAAAAATAGTTAGTTAATTAGAGATACCAGTCCTCAGATTAATGTTTAAAGTCACGTCACCACAGATTAAACAAATATATTGAAATTCTGTAGAACTATTTGGTTCAATCTGCTTTGTGGCTGCCCAAAATGTCTTAAAGACAACGTTAATTGCTTTGACTTTGTTTCATTTGTGCATGTGCAATTGTAAGCACAACAAAAAAGAAACAAAGACAAGCATTACAAAGTTCTGTACTTTACTTGCTGCTATGGGTTATGTTTATTTTCTCTGTTCATCTGATTTGACTGCCCCTAAACCCTCTCATGACAACTAATAGTTTGTAGACAGCAGCTGTGATTAGCTGTGTACATGTGGATTTAACTTGTCGGGGGCAATCTGTCTGGTCTAGAGACGAGGGGTTAGCATGGTGCTGAGTCTCCAGGGCTCAACATTAAATCTACTCTGTTCAAGGCTGCTCCACATGAATCTTACATGAAATTGTACAAGTGCACTTTAAAGTCCAGGGACATGACAATATGTACTCTCTTGCAGAATCCAAATGCTGATGCCGCTCACAGTTAAGACAGTGAGTGTGTACATGCATTCTCTATATAATGGGAAGTGGGTGGACTGAGAGATCTGACCATGTGTGATTACAAGGATTGCTGTCACTCGTCAGGTGAAATTCAAAGCTAATGCTGCTCAGAACTTCTGACTGTACTGCATCCCCTAAAGCCCTCTCCTCCTGACACCCTATTGTTTCTGCCTGGGCCAGGGCAGATGAACTGAGAGAGAGCAGCAGGAGATAATGCTGAGTGTAACGCCCCTGGCATTACAGTCGATCTAGGAAAATTATTTTACAATATTTACTAATTTGTCAGTCTCCCATTGGAAGGCTCACCTCAAACCCTATACAGACTTCTCAATGCATGATTCATATTGAGCCATTTCCTCAGAGTGGAATTCTGTTTGAAGTTATTTCACTCGGTATGAAATAGCCTCCAGCACCCTAACTTTTCAATCTCATCTGTGAACCTCCGGACCTTTACTCGTCTACTCTGCTCTTTAGATGGAGTGAGTTAGATAGCTTTAGGACATCATGTGGGATAGTTGTAGAATATAGAAGAAGCTTTTAAGCAAAATGATAATGAATTACATAACAGGAAATCATTGTTCTGAAACTCAATGTTTTATTACACAGAAAAATTGGCCTCACTATAATTGAATACATTCTGTACATTCTATACATTCGTTGAAGATACTCTGCAACTGCATACTTAATAAACAAATATCTGGATTGGACCCTGGTGGATTCACAGAGATGCTCATTCCTAGTACCTCTATAGGAATGGCGACACCACAATAGATTCCGCCACAACATTTCAGCCAAAGGGGTACATCAAAAGGTCAATGTTTGCTCGCAGGTTCCTTGATGCCCAATGGCAAGTCAGCCAGCCATGCTGAGTTTAAAGGAACAATGTCAGATGTTCTGATTTCCAATGGTCATTCATTTCAATTGACACAAGTTACAATAATGCCTTATTAGCTTAGTACAACTGTCTTACCTTATCATAACCCAATATCTAAGGTTGTTACTTTTTGTAAACAATGTAAAGCTTAAAAAATATCCATCAGCTCCATCCATCAGATCAAGTAGCAGGGTCCGGATGTTGACATCCCATATTGTCCACAGGACATGCTGTCCATTATTTTTGCTTTGAAAACTCTTTGCCAATGTGTTTTGCCAATATGTCTGTCATCCATAATACACACCTGTTTTTATCAATCAGCATGTAATATTTACCTATATAACACCTAAGACACATTTCAGTTAAAATCTGAGCCATTGATCTTTTAACTTATGAAATATGTAAGTGTATCCCTTCTGCTAAAGATATATTTTTTCTTATTCTTTTGATTAAGCAAAGCAGTAAAGTGTTGGCATTATCTTTACTGTAGTCTCGTGAGCCATACTCAAAGTATTGCACTACCTGTAACTAGCTACAGTATATGAAAGGATGCCAAAGGTCCTGGTCAATTAGAATAGAGCTCATGAAAAATCGAATGGAACTTTGTTTCACAGACCAATTGCTCGGCTTCTCTCTTATCCTGTGAGTTAGTAGAAAGCATTTCTGATGACTAGATCTGAGCTTGCTGTCCTGCCTGTTGCTCAGTTCTTTGACGGTCCTTGCTATCTGGGTCCTTTGGGATGTCCAACTCTGACGTCACCTCCATTGAAGTTGAAATGTAAAACGGTAAGGGTGATGGTGATGGTTAAGGTTATGGGTTAGGGTTTAGGGTAGGGATGTCCCATGGACCCCGGATAGCACTAACCGTTCTTTGACATGCTTTTTGCCATTCTCTTCTCTTTCCTCACATGCATTGGTCAGATGGGCGTGGGGGAGGGCGGGAAGGGGGGGGGGCTCTGCATGGGGGTGGGGGAAGAGAGCCAGTTGGGGAAGGGGGTGTGGCGGGGCAAAAGAGGGGAGGGGTGGGAGGGCAAAGGGGTGGAGCAACAGGTGGGGGAGGACTTAGAGAAGTGGGGGGCAAAGCTCGGTTTGGAGAGGGGGTGTAAGGGGGAGGGGTGATGCAGGAGGGAGGGGGGGGAGTGGATGGCAGAGGTGGTAGAGTGGAGGTGGGAGAGGGGGGCATGTGGGAGAGGGTGCTGTGTGAGGAAGGGTGACTGTAGGTGTGAGGCAGACTGTAGATGGCCGTGGATGGTTGGTTGTAGACTGGATAACGAGGAGCAGGGTAGGCTTTCACCCGGGTGAAGCTAATGCACCTGCCCTGTAAGTTAGGAGAGAGGGATCCAACAGGGAAGAATGCAATCAGATGCATTGGTGTAATATTGCACATGAAATAAAAGGTTAAATACTTTTTACGATTCAAATAGTATCAGAAGGGAATACGACCAATCTCATGTTCATTATTGTTTTCCTATCTGATTAATGTGCTGACTCCATCTTGTCTTCTGCTTAGCTATAAATGTCAAATTCAGTCAAAACAACAAAGAGATTTATTGAGTTAGCAACAGTTTTTCAAAGATGGGAAGAGGGGGAATTGTGTGGATGGTTTGCCCCATCCTCCTATCCACATCTGTCATGGAGACCATATAAAAACAAAACTTCCAGCTAGCTTAGAGTTACAGGAAGGTGGGGATGTGGGTAGTCATCTAACCTTAATGGCTTTAGCAGATTTGAACACATTCCTTCAGGTTGGAGCAATACAGTATTAGCGCCTCAGCCTGTACATGCCAGGTCACTTTGTGCCTTCCTCGCAGCCACTCTGTCTGTAGACTGTTATAATGACTAACAGCTGCAACGTTTCTGCTCTATTATTTACTGACTGGCTTGAAATGGTTTAAAAGATTAGGCTTAAAGATTATTTAATGAAGAAATGGTTTTAATTCATTTAGGGCCTTGAGTGATGAGTGTGTAGGGAGGTAATGAAAATGGCCACTCTCCTCAGCTGGCTGGTGGAATAGTTTAGATGAAAAAAAAATTATAATAAAAGCTTCTGGAAGAATCATCGCGGGAGAAAAAAAAAACGATGTGCAAAAAGAGAATAAAGAACTGAAGATGGTAGACTGAAGCTCTGTCTGCTTTGCTCCTCAGGCTGTGGTCTTGGCTCCAGACCTTCCTATTTCCCCTCACTTTTCCAAGAGTTTGAGTTCTTTCTCTTGAGGATTTGCAACGGAGTGGGCCTAGGCATTACGTAGTGTGGTCTCTGCCTCCTTAAAGGGGCAGTCTGCAGTTGCTACATCCATTTTTGTCTCATAAAATGTTTTATATGTACCCATTTGGTTCTTGAAGAATAGAACTTATAAATGCCTCAGAAGCTTAGTTCAACTGTCGTACCCCATCAGAACCCAAAATATAAGCTTGTTTTACTCCAATGTTTGTGAACAGAGTAAATGTAAACAAACACTATATAGCCTCAAAACACGGTTAAAACTATACTTTTAATATCATGGATAGGTAGGACTTGCATCCATAGCTCTGTCTATGAATTTGAGTGGTTACTCTTCTCCATCCCCATCCCTCAGCTTTTTACCGAAGCAGGGACGGGTAAACACTTGTACACTTTTTCAACTGCTGATTGCCGCTTTAACTGTTTCCTCTAATTTGTATTTTTTCTGCTTCTCTGGGCCAGTGGGCCTTGTGATCCCATAGAAGAGCTCAGAAAGAAAAATCCCCTGTGAGCTATCCCTCTCTGCCCTATTGGTAACCCTCAGTCACACACTGGCTTTCTTATTGAGTTGCCCATACAGTGCAGTGACAGCAGGGAGCATGTGTTTTGGAAGTGTCTTTCTATATGCTGTTTGTCTTCTTGTCTTACCTTGTCTCCAGGATGGGGTCTCATCAAAGACACCCTATCATAGCCTTTCCTCAGGAACACCCGCAGAGCATCCAGCTTGCCCTGAACAAAGACAGGCACAGTAAAGGGAAGAGAAGAATATTACATAAGACGTACAACATGATAATACCAATAATATTGCCTGCCTGTCTGGTTGCCTGTCAGTTGTTTTACTCTGCTCTGCTTTGTTTCTATGCTGTATATGGTATAGTACAGTGGGGAGAACAAGTATTTGATACACTGCCGATTTTGCAGGTTTTCCCACTTACAAAGCATGTAGAAGTCTGTAATTTTTATCATAGGTACTCTTCAACTGTGAGTGACGTAATCTAAAACAAAAATCCAGAAATTCACATTGTATGATTTTTAAGTAATTAATTAGCATTTTATCGCATGACATAAGTATTTGATACATCAGAAAAGCAGAACTTAATATTTGGTACAGAAACCTTTGTTTGCAATTACAGAGATCATACGTTTCCTGTAGTTCTTGACCAGGTTTGCACGCACTGCAGCAGGGATTTTGGCCCTCTCTTCCATACAGACCTTCTCCAGATCCTTCAGGTTTCGGGGCTGTCGCTGGGCAATACGGACTTTCAGCTCCCTCCAAAGATTTTCTATTGGGTTCAGGTCTGGAGACTGGCTAGGCCACTCCAGGACCTTGAGATTCTTCTTACGGAGCCACTCCTTAGTTGCCCTGGCTGTGTGTTTCGGGTCGTTGTCATGCTGGAAGACCCAGCCACGACCCATCTTCAATGCTATTACTGAGGGAAGGAGGTTGTTGGCCAAGATCTCGCGATACATGGCCCCATCCATCCTCCCCTCAATACGGTGCAGTCGTCCTGTCCCCTTTGCAGAAAAGCATCCCCAAAGAATGATGTTTCCACCTCCATGCTTCACGGTTGGGATGGTGTTCTTGGGGTTGTACTCATCCTTCTTCTTCCTCCAAACACGGCGAGTGGAGTTTAGACCAAAAAGCTATATTTTTGTCTCATCAGACCACATGACCTTCTCCCATTCCTCCTCTGGATCATCCAGATGGTCATTGGCAAACTTCAGACGGGCCTGGACATGCGCTGGCATGAGCAGGGGGACCTTGCGTGCGCTGCAGGATTTTAATCCATGACGGCGTAGTGTGTTACTAATGGTTTTCTTTGAGACTGTGGTCCCAGCTCTCTTCAGGTCATTGACCAGGTCCTGCCGTGTAGTTCTGGGCTGATCCCTCACCTTCCTCATGATCATTGATGCCCCACGAGGTGAGATCTTGCATGGTGCCCCAGACCGAGGGAGATTGACCGTCATCTTGAACTTCTTCCATTTTCTAATAATTGCACCAAGTTGTTGCCTTCTCACCAAGCTGCTTGCCTATTGTCCTGTAGCCCATCCCAGCATTGTGCAGGTCTACAATTGTATCCCTGATGTCCTTACACAGCTCTCTGGTCTTGGCCATTGTGGAGAGGTTGGAGTCTGTTTGATTGAGTGTGTGGACAGGTGTCTTTTATACAGGTAACGAGTTCAAACAGGTGCTGCTAATACAGGTAATGAGTGGAGAACAGGAGGGCTTCTTAAAGAAAAACTAACAGGTCTGTGAGAGCCGGAATTCTTACTGGTTGGTAGGTGATCAAATACTTATGTCATGCAATAAAATGCAAATTAATTATTTAAAAATCATACAATGTGATTTTCTGCAAAATCGGCAGTGTATCAAATACTTGTTCTCCCCACTGTATACAGGTCTGTTGATCAGTCGGACTGTCTGTCTTGTGCTCTTTGTCCATGGAAAGCTGTGTCCCTCCACGTCATGACAGTCAGGGAAAAGGGTAGGTAGGTAGGTGTCTGTCTGTCTGTCTGTCTGTCTGTCTGTCTGTCTGTCTGTCTGTCTGTCTGTCTGTCTGTCTGTCTGTCTGTCTGTCTGTCTGTCTGTCTGTCTGTCTCTCTTTCTCTCTCTCTCTCTGTCTGTCACTGTCTGTCACTGTCTGTCACTGTCTGTCACTGTCTGTCTGTCTGTCTGTCTGGTGCTCTTTGTCCATGGAAAGCTGTGTCCCTCCACGTCATGACAGTCAGGGAGAAGGGTAGGTAGGTGTCTGTCTGTCTGTCTGTCTGTCTGTCTGTCTGTCTGTCTGTCTGTCTGTCTGTCTGTCTGTCTGTCTGTCTGTCTGTCCATGGAAAGCTGTGTCCCTCCACGTCATAACAGTCAGGGAGAAGGGTAGGTGTCTGTCTGTCTGTCTGTCACTGTCTGTCTGTCTGTCTGTCTGTCTCTCTCTCTGTCTGTCTGTCTGTCTGTCTGGTGCTCTTTGTCCATGGAAAGCTGTGTCCCTCCACGTCATAACAGTCAGGGAGAAGGGTAGGTGTCTGTCTGTCTGTCTGTCTGTCACTGTCTGTCTGTCTGTCTCTCTCTCTGTCTGTCTGTCTGTCTGTCTGTCTGGTGCTCTTTGTCCATGGAAAGCTGTGTCCCTCCACGTCATAACAGTCAGGGAGAAGGGTAGGTGTCTGTCTGTCTGTCTGTCACTGTCTGTCTGTCTGTCTCTCTCTCTGTCTGTCTGTCTGTCTGTCTGGTGCTCTTTGTCCATGGAAAGCTGTGTCCCTCCACGTCATAACAGTCAGGGAGAAGGGTAGGTGTCTGTCTGTCTCTCTCTCTGTCTGTCACTGTCTGTCTGTCTGTCTGGTGCTCTTTGTCCATGGAAAGCTGTGTCCCTCCACGTCATAACAGTCAGGGAGAAGGGTAGGTGTCTGTCTCTCTCTCTCTGTCTGTCTGTCTGTCTGTCTGGTGCTCTTTGTCCATGGAAAGCTGTGTCCCTCCACGTCATAACAGTCAGGGAGAACGGTAGGTGGAGATAAAGGGGAAGGAATGTATAGTTTTGGGACTAGCACCAGCTCCCCTCTTCTCTGCAGAGTTTGTCCTCCGAGGTCGGCTCAGTTCGTGTCTGGTTCATATTATGGCTCATCCAGCTGACTGAGACTGAGACGTTATGAAACAAACTTCCTGGAAATGTTGACGCTACAGGAACACTGCAACTAACTAAGAATGGTTTTGATCATACACAGATTTTTTGGTGGGGGGATTTAGAGTGCATATGATTACGTGTGCATGTGAGTGGAAGGTACTGCAATTTTGTTCTTGTTATTGTTATTGCTCCACTCAACTCGAACTTGTATGGTATACCATTACATGATTTTGATATTTTCCATGGAGTGTAGAGTGCATATGATTGCACTTGTATTTCGATAGGAAGGTACTGCCATTTTGTTGTTGTTATTCCCCTACTCAACTAGAAATTGAACCTTTTATGGTATCCACCTTATGCAGCCTGGCAACAAGGGCGTATCCAATTTGTTGCTGTTGTTTATCAATTTCAGGTGCAATGACACCGCCGCCGGTGATGGTAAATCTAAATTACATTTATCAAAACTATTAAATAACGCACACAAAATAGTAAAGATATGGTAATTATCTGGTGAGGAAAATTATTAAAAAATGTTAACTTTTGTTTTCACGTAGTATAAGTACTCAGACGCTAACGTTAGCATAACGAAAAGGCTATCCGGACACTCCTGACCTGCAAACCAATATTTAAATGTCATAATTGGTTAAAATTAGGTAAGGGTTTTGGTTAAAGTAAGAGTCAGTTTTGGATTTTGGTTAGTCTTTTTGCAGGTCAGCAGTGTCCTTATAGACTCTCTTAGCATAATTAGCATTACTCATAGTCATGGCAGGTTAACGTTAGCTTTGTGGCAGAACAGATTGTCTACATAAAATATTTCTGCATTGTTTCTGTCATTTGTCAATGTTATTCTGTGTCTAACAACATAGTCTTTTCAAGTATTGCTCTTTGATTGGAAATGGAAATAGCCTTTGTGGATAACGACCATTAGATCATTACGTTGAGTCTATGGGAATGCTAACGTCCGCATCCTACTACAGTAAAATAAATACTCCAGAGAACAAGTTTCCACTGCTCCAGAGTCCAATGGCGGCGAGCTTAACACTACTCCAGCGGACACTTGGCATTGCACGTGGTGATCTTAGGCTTGTGTGCGGCTGCTCGGCCATCGAAGCTCCTGACAAAAAGTTACTGTGCTAACATTGCTTCTAGAGGCAGTTTGGAACTCGGTAGTGAGTTTTCCAATCGAGGACAGAACATTTACACACTACACGCATGAGCACTTGTGGTCTCGTTCTGTGAACCGTTGTTGCTCTTAGACGTTTATACTTCACAATAACAGCACTTACAGTTGACCGGGGCTGCTCTAGCAGGGAAGACATTTTACTCACTTGTTGGAAAGGTGGTATCCAAGGACAGTGCCACATCTATGGAGATTGCATGGCTGTGTGCTCGATGTTATACACCTGTTAGCAACGGGTGTGGCTGAAATAGCCAAATCCACTAATTTGAAGGGGTGTTCACATACTTTTGTATATATAGTGTATTTACCGACATCTCCTCCCTAGGTTATGACAACAGGTCGGAATGGGTCGGATGTTGGAAAACAACCACATTTGATCAGGAACTGGGCAGGGTTACGTAACAAAGTGAATACAGGCCTGTACAGTACCTTTATAGGGGAGTACCACTTCTGGGGGCTGATGGGTTTGTTCATGCCATTATTGAGAGTGCGTTTTGGTGCCATGTCAAAGTCCTCCTCTGGCATCTTGACGCGAGCATTCTTGGCTTTCTCTAGTTTGGCCCCCTCCTCAGTGGAACCCTTGTCGCCCCAGCGGACCTGAACAGGGACAGGCAACAACAACAGTCAGTCAGTGGCAGGGGAATAGTAATATAATGAGCAGAGCTGAGCCATAATTGGATGAAGGGCATAGCAGTCCGGGCACAACAGTCAGTGCATGTCTTTCTCACCTCCATTCTCTTGATGCCACCCACACCTCGGCCACCGTAGTATGAGGCATCCACAGTGGGCCACCTCTTCTTGGGATACCCGTCCTCGTCCTCGTCCTTACAATAGAGGAAAAAGAGATCCCTCAGATGGTACCCATGCCTTATAATGTTCACCATATCAGATGCCTTCAACTCAACCAGTGGTATTGTTGCAAACAAGCAAGACAGAGGTCATGCTAAACTTATACAAATATATATGTTGCATGGCATCCCTGTGTGGTGTGACCAGGCAGTCCCCCTGTTAGAATCTCCAGCCACAACTAAACTTGCAGCAAACTTATAGCATAACTAAACTCCTATCTCTACCTAAAGAGCCAAGCTTCTATCCAGTTTACCGGACAGCAAGCCAAAAACAACTCCATCCATCTGGAATAAGGTCAGACAATCTGCCCTGTCCGGTCGTGGCTGCATTGCCCCTCTCAGCTACAGCTGCAGTCCAGTCACTCTCTTAGTTGGTGGTCCACGTGCAGACAGAGTGGCAGGAGAGCTAGGAGACCAACCTCCCTTCACAATTAATATATATAATATATGCCATTTATCAGACACTTTTATCCAAAGTGACACAGTCATGCATGCATACATTTTGCGAACGGGTGGTTCCGGAAATTGAACCCACTATCCTGGCATTGCAAGAACCATGCTCTACAAACTGAGCTACAGAGGACTGAAATGATGCCATACAGGTCAGGACCTTGGGTGATTGACTGACCTTGTGCAGATGGAGTCTTAGTTTTATTTTTTTACCCCTGTGAGTTCTTTAGGTAAAGAATGTAGTTTTGTGAGAGTGAGAGTGAGTGAGAGAGCGCGAGAGAGAGAAACCTCATTTAGCCTGACCATGCCTCTTTGTGTTGCCTCTGTATTATCTTCCATCACTACCCACTGGGCATAGACGTCAATTCAACGTCTATTCCATGTTGGTTCAACACAATTTCATTGAAATGACATGGAAACAACATTTATTCAACCAGTGTGTGCCCAGTTGGTAACCTCTTTGGTACCAGTTCCTATGCCCTGCTACATTTTGAAACCAACTCATGTTGTTCTGATCGATTAAATGCAATGCCTCTATGCTGAACGTCTGGTTCTGTTGGGTCCAAATTGAAAATTACAGCTGTGAGTCAATAACTCAGTCTAATCCCCATTATGCCCCTACAGGTTAAGAGCTCTTTGAGGCAGAGGCTGCTAGCTGTTTTCAGACCAGACAACAGGAGACAGAGACCCAGAGAGCCCTGTTTCAACTCTACAAGAGGCACAGGCCTAGAGACAAAGTATGAGACTACAAGATTTACTCACCGAGCTGTCCTCCAGTATCGGAGGTGGAGGCTCATGGATGATCTGCAAAGATGGAAAAAGAAACTGAATCATAAAAAAATATGTTTTCCATCTGCATACTGTACATGGCAGCATCTCTGCTGGGGTACAGGAAATTAGTTTGAATGTGAGAGGGTGATAATGAGAGAGTGGTTACCTACAGTGCCTAGTGATAGTCTACAGTACACACCCCTTGCACAGTCTTCACATTTTACTGTCTTAAAATTAAGTTTTAAAAGGGATTTGATTGGATACTTTCCTATTTAATTTTGATCCTGACAAACTCCCCAGTCCCTGCCGGGAGTTAATCCCTTTTTAGATGCAATTTTAAGGCAGCAAAACATGAAGACTGTGAAAGGGGTGTGTAGACTTTCACTAGCGACTATATTTCTGTTTTGTGTGTTTGGTTTTACAGGTACTGTAGATGAAACACAATCTCATGAACAACACTCTTCACGAAATGATGACAAAAAGTATCTCCTCATGGACTTTCATTGGGACAAGATGGCTGACGTACCACTGTGCAGCAGAGAGGCCAGAACCACCAGAGCAGAGCCAGCGTCAGCAGGAGCAGCAGGATGAGTAGAGCTATGGCCAAGAACGTCCCGTCAGACTGGGGGAGGCCAAGAGAGGAAGTAAGATCCGAACCTGTTGTACAGAAACTAAAAGCTGTGCTTGAACACAAGCTATATTACATTCCAAGAATAGACGTGGAAGAGTACAGTACTAAAATGAGCCAAACAATTAGAAGCACAACAATTTGTAGAGACGTGGTGAGGGGTGGGTACTCACACAGCTGACAGTGGTGATGGTGACGGAACTAGAAATGAAACTCAGGCCATTGTTCATACTGACGTGGAGGGTAGCTGCCCTGAGGGAGGTGAGAGGAAAGTGAGGTGAGAGTGGGTATAATTACCTTGTTCTAATATCTCCTTCAACACATCTCTGTTCTCATTTCAGAGACTGACGATAGCTGCTTTTCTGAGAAAATGTGACTTGAAAGCAAAGGAGATTGTGGGTAATGGGTATGTCAAATAATATGTTTATCTTAGTGTTTCATTAGTTGGGTTTGGCATGCATCAATTGAAGCAGTGAGGTTCCGAGAGTTAAACAGTCACTTACGTCCCCTCCTCCTCCAATACTGGAGCTGGACACAGCAGGTAGGTGTCTCTCACGACCAATGGTCTTTTCACTATGGGATTATAGAAGAGAATGATTTGTATTATGTGTGTATTTTAATACCTAATACTGTATACAGTGGATAATGTGCCTGATTTATAAATCGCATCCAGCGAGAGGTGCATGGAAATAAAAACACAAACAAAATACAGTACAGTACCTAATTAATTAACAAACTTAGTTAAAGTATCAGTTTCAAAGAGTTGGTAGATCAAAGAGTGTTTCAAAGACTATAGTTGAAATTGAAATACTTTGAGACAAATTATGGGAAAACCTTTCTTTGTCCTTTTCTTTGTGGCCCTCTACTTGTGGAAAATGAAGCAACTGAAATCCTTCAGAGTGAGTGCGGTTTATATACCCTGGCCGAGAGACTGTCCACTGTGTGCACATGGCACATAAGATCCACGTTCCCTCTGTACATCTGAGAAGCCTTAAGTATTCAACCAGACGAAGCAAAGTGAGGGCGTGTGTGTGTGTGTGTGTGTAGGGGGGTGAGGAAAGAGACCAGAAATCATTAGGATTTCTAATAACAGTAGGCATGCTCTAACTCCCTAGCCCCATTTCCTGTAATGCCTCAGGAGAGAATGCAGAAATGTCTCTTCAGTGTAAAGAATTGGACTACTCTATACTGAATATTTCTTATCAAAGGATATTATTGCAAGTCCCTGATCCATGGAACATTTGGAGATTCTAGATTAAATAAACTCTTGCCCTTGAAGCCTCAGAGAGGCAGAGCCTACAGCAGATGTGCCAGATCCGTTTTGGATTAGTGAAAGGAACACAGAAACCACATTACATCTCCAACTCAGATCTGTTTGTGCACTGCTGTCGACTCCATTGGTGTGAAATGTGCAACCAGACAGTGGTTTGCAACTTTGGCGCGAGGGTAATCTCTTGCATCAAAAGCTTTGTGCCAAAGAAGTCCTTTCTTGGTCCAATGTCCAATGTTTTGCCCTGTGCAGGGCACCTTGTGGGATACTGCTGTTCTACATTGGGAACTGGTGCCTGTTTGATCTAATGAGCATTCTTTCAGGCTCATACTTTTAGGCTCTTTCTTTCAGGCTCATTTCTTTAGGCTCATTCTTTCACGCTCATTCCTTTAGGCTCTTTCGTTCAGGAGGGTTGAAATCCTTCTCTTTTGTATTTGCCTTTTTTCACAGTCACAGTCAATAACAGCCAACTCACTGTGACTTCGCTGAAACAGATCTCTTTCTAAGCCTCATTACCCTGCCCTCAGAACCATGTGTGAAAGTTAGAGATTCTTCCCAGCTCGTTAAAAACAGGGGTGCTGCTGATGGGATTCATTAAGGTTAACGGTCAGTAAATTGTAGGTACCGTAACTTCCACTTACTCAAAGTGAGAGTGTCGTTGATGCGGAAGCTACAAAGGACCTTCCCCACCTCGCGGGCATGTGAGAAGCCATTTCCTTTCACTACCACTTGGAAGGACTCTAAGACAGGATGAAAGGGAGAGAATGTGGATAATCATCAATGCCATCTGTTCACCTCTATAATCATAAGTAAAGCGGAATTACAGTTCATAATGATATTTTCAAATCCTTATTTCCTGAGGCCAAAAGCTCCCCATTTCTCCATAATGATACATCCCACTGGGCACACCATGTCATTTCAACTTGGAGAATTGGGTCATATTTGGTCGATGCATTGATCAATGAGATTCCAGCCTATTTTCACCCACTCAAAAAGACAGCCAAACGTTTGTTGAATTCCCAATGTGTTATCACTCTGCTTTCAACCATCTAAAAGCACGACTAAATTCCAATGGAAAATCCATGTCTGATTTCTGGTTTAGTTGTCACCTAAATGTGTTATTGATGCGCTTTCAACCATTTAAAAGCACAACAATGTTCAAATGGGAATACAATGTCAGATATGTTGTTTATTTATACAACAGATTAATGTGATATCACTGTGCTTCATCTAATAGCACAACCAAATGACCTGGATTGCAATTGAGATTACATTAAACTGCATGGTTTAATTTAATCTCAATGTGATCAATGCTGTTCAGATTATCGAAGCAATTGTGAAGATTTACACAGAACTGCGACCCTGAACATGCACGATTTCTATGATTATATAAGAAGGCATGTTACAGGAACCTCAAAATGTGACCATGGCTGCGTTACCAATTTTAAGGTTGAATAAATACTGTTACATTAGTTTGTACGATAGCCTTAACATTAAGCTATTTACTAGCTTACAAAAGTCATTTTGAATTGTGTTTGGTTGACAATGCAACCAAATATCAACATTTTAAAGGATATGTATCTATTACTTGGATAGTTTGATCTGAGCCACTGGCTTAATCTTCTTATTTTATTTCTTTAACTTTTATAAGCTTGAAACCCTAGACCTATATATATTGTCTATTTTTAGAATTTAAACAATAGCTGTTGATGACTTCCCAAATGCTATATACTGTGCAGTAGGCCTAAATATGGTTACATTTAATTTTCTCTGTTGAACCTACCCTTTGGAATGACTTCGATAGCAACAGTGAATCTATTAAGTGGAGATTCCTAAACAGTCATTCTCATGATAACACATGGTTATAGTTGGTGATCAACATCAAAGCTAAGCAGGGCTTGGTTTGGTTAAAGCACTGGATGGGAGACTGAAGGGATAGCTGTAGTAATATAATTCTCCAGTAGGAGGTGCTGTTCAGCTTATTGTTTTTTTCTTATAGTGGATATTATGTTGAAGATCTGATGTTGTTTCCAAGGTACAAATTCAACATATTTTATACAAGGTTTGTCTATGTTGAAAATTATTTTCCACGTAGATTCCATGTCACAATAACTTGACAAATCACTTTGAAACAATGTTGACTCAACCTGTTTGTGCCCAGTGGGATGATGATTATCTGAAATCGGTCAAATGCAGGCTAGTCTGAGCCAGAGAGGATGTAACGTTTTAACCACGCCTGTTTATCTTCTGCTGGCACTTTGCATTTACACCGAGTCAAACACATATGTAAGTCAATCCATTTCCCCCCCGGCTGTCTCATTACACTCAGTAGAAACACAGAGTAGATTGATCCGTGTTAGCAGCATATCAATAAACAAGCGTCATTGCCATGCAGCTGGAGCCCATTAAGAAACCCATTTCCATTCTGGAGCTCCAACAGAGGAGCTAAAACATCACTCACCTCCTGCACAGATACTAGAGGGCTCTGCTGCCAAGATCTCAATGCATGATCTCTTCAGGATCTGAGTGAAGGGAGAAGAGAGAGAGAGAGAAACAGAGGGAGAGGACTTGAGGGGGTATTTTAATGGTGAAGGCAGGGAGCAGCACTACTGACTACATAAATCTGTTAGAGTTCAAGCTGTTGAAAGTATGTATACCTTAAACCATGGTATACTTTCAACGGTGTTGAGAACATACCTTACAATAGTGAACAGGCGTTTGCGTCATTCTACCAACCCCAACAACCGTGCCCTTACTGAATCAATGACTCCTTGCAGTGCCTCAAAACCGTCATTCACAGGGAAGACATGGTCCTTACTGTCGGCTATCGTCCAAAGCTAGGGAGGGAGGAGAGTTATAATTTAATAAGTGTAATAAAAATAATAATCCCTTGCTCACAAGAGAAACATGTGAACGTAGCTCACCTGGGTTTCATTGAAGTCTTTTACTCCCACGCAGTAGACTGAGGCACCCAGTTGACGCGATCGGCTGGCCTAGTTTTCAAAAGGGCCACACAAATAGACATTAAAGTTATTTTATAACTCTATATTGACCAAAGAAGAAATAACTTCATGTCTGGTGTTAGATATATAGAAAACCAATACAACACAGTGTATAAAGATGTCTTCATGAAGGATGAGCATTGATTCTATGAAGCATCTATTGAAGGCTTGCAAGACAGATTTGGGGTTTTCTCTAGCCATCTCAGTTTGAGCAGGTATTTAGTCTTGAGACGTGAGACAGAGGCATCCTATTTTTCTCCAAAGCAGAATTTGCTGTCTATAATGGTGCAGGCGTTTTTGTAGCAGTCCACTCTATCGATTGCTTTGGTTAAATCTAGTGCTTTCAAGGCCGTAACCAGGGTCTGAGTTTTACTGAGGTCCCCGGACAGGGTGAATTTTAAGAAAGTTGGAGCTCATTTACTAAATTTCTATACAATTTAAAAACTCTACAATGCTATTTGGAGAACAGCAAAAACAAGCAGAAATGACTCCAGCCATTATCACCTTGGTTACTGTAGGTTCATTCACCTCAGTCCATCTACAAACACAGCCTATTAGCTATACAATTAGCCGCTAACTCAGCACCGGGATTAAAAACTATCATTTAATAAGTACAGAGGGATCTGTTAGCATAAATGAGTTGCTTAACTGTTTTGTTTGTTACCATTTTACAGCTAATTTCCTGCAATTCTACATATTTACTATGACTTACGCCATGTTAATGTGATATCTAGCAATTTTTTTACTGGCATGGGCTAATTGAGTGGCCGTTAGTAACGAGGTTTCCATCCAACCTTTTTATGGGTGTAAAGTACATGTTGGATAAAAAATGTAATGACCGTCCTAATGGAAACAACATTTTTCGATTAAAAAAATGTAGACAAAAGAAAATACGTTAGACAAGGTGGGATCTTTTTGTGTCTGCAAAATTAATAATGCGAAAAATGTTGGTGGAAACGCTTTTATGCACAAATGTTGATATAATAGCCATCATATCAAAATAAACTTGGAGTCATGCGATGACGTGTGGTCCTCCCACTACGACTCATCAGGAAAGCATGCAGTTTGTTAGGTTACAGATTAAATAAATTATGATTAATTTAAGTGCACTGTATTAGCTTGATGTTACTTTCCAATAAATATTCAGGGTCTTGTTCTGGTGACATGATAATCAATGCTTGGCTGCCGTTTGACAAATACAAATAATCTCACTCTTTTGTCCATAATAATAATCTCATTGTGTAGGCTATGTGTGTGCTTTAGCCAACGTGTTCAGATAGCGCAGTTGGCTAAAGCGTATGTGCCAATATCAGTGTGCACACTCACTATATAACACTACATTTTTTTTATGAGAAAACCATTAGCAGAGTTGAAAATGCAAAGGAATTTAACTTGTATTTTTTATTCGGTACATGGGAATTTAAACAGCAAAAGGTATTTTATGTGCACTACGTCATCACGCAAGTCAATTTGATGGAAACATCTCTAGTGGGAAAACGCACTTTGTTTTTATGCAGATTTTTGAATATTTGCATGAAAATCTGTCACCAATTGGATGGAAACCTAGCTAGTGAGTGACATATAACAAGAGGAAAACTTCTGATGCACAACTAAGTTTTGAAATTGCACCTCGTGTATTCTAACTCTCCGACTGAGTTCCTAAAAATAAACAAAATGTTTTTTTTGTTTTTGTATGTAGAAATTGTAGACCTTGATGTCCTCATATGCAGTTACGGCCCTGAGTGCTTTGGGTGTGATGACTTCTTGGGTCTTGGTGACATTTAAGTCAACTTCTCAAGTTTAGGAAGTTCTGCAAAAATGACCACCAGCCAATGTATAGACTGGATAGATACATCCAGTAATTAAAAGGCTTTAGGTTAGGCTCTTTTCCATTTCACCAGCTGAAATTACTGATGTAACCAGCTGTAGGAAGATACTCTACATGATCAAAAGTATGTAGACACCTGCTCTCATTCTAAAATCATGGGCATTAATATGGAGTTGGTCCCTCCTTTGCTGCTATAACAGCCTCCACTCTTCTGGGAAGGCTTTACACTATTTGTTGGAACATTGCTGCAGGGACTTGCTTGCATTCAGCCGCAAGAGCATTAGTGAGGTCGGCACTGATGTTGGGCGATTAGGCCTGGCTAGCAGTCGGCATTCTAATTCATCTCAAAAGGTGTTCGATGGGGTTGAGGTCAGGGCTCTGTACAGGCCAGTCAAGTCCTTCCACACCAATCTCGACAAACCATTTCTGTATGGACCTCGTTTTGTGCACAGGGGTTTGTTATGCTGAAACAGGAAAGGGCCTTCCCCAAACTGTTGCCACAAAGTTGGAAAGCACAGAATCGTCTAGAATGTTGTTGTATGCTGTAGCGTTAAGATTTCCCTTCACTGGACCTAAGGGGCCTAGCCTGAACCCAGACCATTATTACTCCTCCATCAAACTTTACAGTTGTCACTATTCATTGGGGCAGGTAGCGTTCTCCTGGCATCCGCCAAACCCATATTCATTCATCACTCCAGAGAAAGCGTTTCCACTGCTCCACAGTCCAATGGTGGTAAGCTTTACACAACTCCAGCCGATGCTTGGCATTGTGCATGGTGATCACAGGCTTGTGTGCAGCTACTCGGCCATGGAAACCCATTTCATGAAGCTCCCGATGAACAGGTATTGTGCAGACGTTGCTTCCAGAGGCAGTTTGGAACTCTGTAGTGAGTGTTGCAACCAAGGATGGATTTTTACGAGCTACGCACTTCAGCACTCAGCGATCCCTTTCTGTGAGCTTGTGTGGCCTACCACTCCTAGACGTTTCCACTTCACAATAGCAGCACTTACAGTTCAGCTATTAGCACTCTCGTCCCTCTGTGTGTGTAGCGATACAGTAGATATTACCAATAGATCATCCATTACTGTAGGTCCAAAACAAATATTTATCTCACCTCTCTCTCTGCCAGATCGAACTGATTCTCCCTCAGTTCGCCATCTGTCAAGGCAATGATGACACTGGCCGTACGGAAACCTGATGGACCAGGACAAATGAGTAGAACAGAGCACAACAGAAGACATCTTCTCAGAACACAGGCTGTACTGTCTATCTGTCTCTGAAGGTGAAGATAATAATTGGATAATTCATTCTAATACCTGTGATACCATAAATTGGGTTCAATAGGGATCAATAGGTTTTAATTGTAATGTTTTGTGTCTGCTGATGACATAATGAGAGCCAGAGTTCTACCCAAATTGCAAAATACAAGAATAATCTACTCACTGTCACCAGCATAGTAGATTTGTTCACTGGCCTGGAGGAACAGATAGAAGAAGAAGAATTTTTAGAAGGATACTCTATTGATCAATGCGAGTCGCCAATTTGTCTTCTGCTTTTGCCCATAGATAGATAAGAAGGTTATTGGAACAGAAAAATATCTTGTTTAAATTTTTGCAGCAGGATGTTTAGCTGTTGCCCAGCTACTGGTCTCCAAGCCATTACTCACCCTTTGAAACCCTTTGTGCATGAAAGTGTCTCCTCCAGGGTGCACCATGCGGAGCTCATCCAGGCCTGCCCGAATCTGCTCCCTGCTCTCACACACACAATACCGTCAGTGTATCTTGTGGGCAGTACCCCGCAATAGAAAGACTGACACACTGTACCCTACACAAAATGATTGACCAATGAGTAAAATGAGCAGGTCATTAAAAGTGGTGTATTATGTATATCCTGTTTGTGTTGGTTGTGAGTAGTTAAAGCATAAGCACAACAGCTTGAGGGATTATGTCTTGCCTGTCTTCTGTTAGTTTCATCAGGATCCGTCCCTCTGTAGAAAATACAATGAAGGACATCCGCAGCTGAGGACTAGAGAGAAAAGGGAAAGAGATACAGGAAACTGCCAAAATAAAAGGAAACACTTGAGTAAATGGGGCATACAAAGTATATTGAAAGCAGGTGCTTCTACACAGGTGCGGTTCCTGAGTTAATTAAGCAGTTAACATCCCGTCATGCTTAGGGTCATATATAAAAAATATTTTGGCTACAATGGCTATGCCCCCATCCACAGGGCACGAGTGGTCACTGAATGGTTTGATTAGCATGTAAACGATGTAAGCCATATGCCATGGCTGTCTCAGTCACCAGATCACAACCTAATTGAAAGCTTATGAGATATTCTGGAGTGGCGCCTGAGACAGCATTTTCCGCCACCATCGACAAAACACCAAATGATGGAGTTTCTACAATAGAGTTCCAGACACTTGTACAATCTATGCCAAGGTGCCATGAAGCTGTTCTGGCTTGTTGTGTCCCAGCGCCCTAATAAGACACTTTATGTTGGTGTTTCCTTTATTTTGGCAGTTACCTGTAAATGGGGGGGGGGGGGGGGATTTCCACAGATGACAGACAGACATCATATTTCTATGTGTGCTGCTGTCTTGTCCAAATACTTTGTGCAATAACATGTTTGTTTATATCCTTACTGGACTTGATACATCCTTACTGGCCAGTATACATTCATTGAGCTCTCTGGGTTACAATCCAGGCAATACTGTACCTTATGAATTTATGAGCCAGGTGATCGACAAAGTAATAGATCTCATTCCAGTGGTGCTGTACACTCCCGGACCTAAAAGAAAGGTTAGAAGATGTCTGTTATTGTGGTGGAGCTGTTTAAAGGGCCCTTACAGCTACCATGATTGTCCGCAAACCAATCGCTGCTTCCGTGTGTCCTCCAATCAGCTCACCCTACAGAGTGTTAGCTAATGAGACTGCGTTACCCTGCTCAGATGTTGCATGCATCAACCAATGGTTGTGTGCCATGACATGGGATTTCTATATCATGTGATTTGGTTAGCTAGGCCTACATATCCAGGTGTTGTAAGATCTGGCATGTGTTTGCAATGTAGTTGGGGAGGAACTCGACCAAAATGAGTGAAATAGTCATGTGGAATCCAAGATAGCTATAAGTTTGTCAAGACAACATGTAAGTAGACATATTTTTGAAGTTTATTCTTTGTGTGTAGTGAGTGATTGACATTTATTGCACAGTATTTTTTTGTGACAACACGTTTGTGGTGTCCGTTTTCCATTTACACACCGGTGTTGGGAGGCACAGATAGCTCATTAGCACAGGTAGTCAACTTTGTCTTATCTGTTTTCCGTAAACACACACTTTAACATGGAGATAAGGAGACACTTTGTCCAATGACTCTTGTGTAATGTAATGGAACTGAAAGTCATGATCAAGGGCTAGGATAATGTTAGCTTCAAGTCTGTCTGGGCCTGCTTACCGCTTATTTAGCTATATGCATTGATGGAACATCTAGCAATGTGAGTATTGTCATAAGGAGTTGGCCAGATAGCAGAAACACAGGCATACAAATATTTTAAACAAAAATAGTATTTAAAAAAAATTGGAACTACTGTGTATACAATTTTATAAACAGGGTGGTTCTAGCCCTGAATGCTGATTGGTCGAAAGCCATGGTATATCACAGGTATGACACAACATTTATTTGTACTATTCTAATTATGTTGCTAACCAGTTTATAAAAACAATAAGGCACCTTGGGGGTTTGTGGTATATGGCCAATATACCACGGCTAAGGGCTGTATCCAGGCACTCCGCATTGCATCGTGCATAAGAAAAGCCCTTACCCGTGATATATTGGCCATATACCACACCACCTTGTGCCTTATTATTTAAATATACAAAATCTGTGCTGATAGAGAGAAAAATAAACCATCAGAGAAACACTGTAATGAAATTATTTTTATTATTTTCTACATTGTAGAATAATAGTGAAGACATCAAAACTATGAAATAACACATGTAGTAACCAAAAACGTGTTAAACAAATCAAAATATATTTTATATTTTGGATTCTTCAAAGTAGCCACCCTTTGCCTCGATGACAGCTTTGAACACTCTTGGCATTCTCTCAACCAGCTTCACCTGGAATGCTTTTCCAACAGTCGTGAAGGAGTTCCCACATATGCTGAGGACTTGTTGGCTGCTTTTTCATCACTCTGCGGCACAACTTATCTCTAACCATCTCAATTGGGTTGAGGTTGGGTGATTGCGGAGGTTCACACCTACTCTGCGTCTCACAAAGACATGGTGGTTGGAACCAAAAATCTCAAATTTTGGCTCATCAGACCAAAGGACAGATTTCCACCGGTCTAATGTCCATTGCTCATGTTTCTTGGCCCAAGCAAGTCTCTTCGTCTTATTGGTGTCCTTTAGTAATGGTTTCTTAGCAGAAATTCAACCATGAAGGCCTGATTCACGCCGTCTCCTCTGAACAGTTGATGTTTAGATGTGTCTGTTACTTAAACTCTGTGAAGCATTGATTTGGGCTGTAAGTTATGAGGCTGGTAATTAACTTATCCTCTGCAGAAGAGGTAACTGTGGGTTTTCCTTTCCCGTGGCGGCCCTCATAGCGCTTGATGGTTTTTGCAACTGCACTTGAAGAAACTTTAAAAGTTCTTGAAATTTTCCGGATTGACTGACCTTCATGTCATAAAGTAATGATGGACTGTCGTTTCTCTTTGCTTATTTGAGCTGTTCTTGCCATAATATGGACTTGGTCTTTTACCAAATAGGGCTATCTTCTGTAAACCACCCCTACCTTGTCACAACACAACTGATTGGCTCTAACACATTAAGAAGGAATGAAATTCTACTAATTAACTTTTAATAAGGCACACCTGTTAATTCAAATGCATTCCAGGCGACTACCTCCATGAAGCTGGTTGAGAGAATGCCAAGAGTGTGCAAAGCTGTCATCAAGGCAAAGGGTGGCTACTTTGAAGAATATAAAATGTGATTTGATTTGATTTAATACTTTTTTGGTTACTACATGATTCCATATGTGTTACCGCAGACGATGTAGAATAAGCCTTTTTATCCTCTCTGGGGTTTTACTTTGAATGCATGCCATACACATTCCATTATGATTGACTTCTATCAGGACATATTTTCAGAATCACAATCAAAGGTAGTGAAGAGAATGGCCCAGACGCAATGTACAGCTCCAACACATTTTGCTCAGTACGAACATTTGTGCACACACTACTGTAAGTCGCTCTGCATAAGAGTTGAATTTAGGTGGCATTTGGGCATGGCGTTTTGGAAGAAAATGTATCTAAATGTATTTGGGTACATCTTGCCATTCTAAATCAACTAATATGGCAGCTTAATGACTTTAAATGGTCCTGCTTTAAATGACGTGCAGCTTATAAAGGCTACATAAAGCCTTCACAAGCACCATATCAATGTGTTAAGAATCATAAATAACCGTATATCATCCTTTTTAAAGGTCCATAAATGTGGCATAACTGTGTGACATAACCACCAAGATCAAATATGACATTAACCTGTGCTTTATATCGGGTGGCATAAGCACCGCTTAATAAAGGACTTATAAACCATATTAAATTGAGGCTTCACAAAACATTTATAACCCTGTTATGCATCTTTGTAGAGCATTGCAACGCCAAGATATTGGGTTTGATTCCCGGGACCACCCATATGTGAAAATGTATTCACGTATGACTGTAAGTCGCTTTGGATAAAAGCATCTGCTAAATTGTATATATTATATTTCACTAAAACATTCCTAGAAAGGCCCAACCTCTTTCCCTCTTGGGTGCATAGTCAATATTGGACCTGACCTCAACTTCCCCCAAAATGCTTTGCTGCAGGGTGACACACACTCTAAATGAAGTCATGCACAGCAAAAAAAACGTTGGTAGGACCTTTTAAAATCAATGTATATTTTTTTTGCCTACAATTTCGTTTCTTGCTTTTGCTTTTCCAGTTTTCAGATTTCTTTCTGGTTTACCCCCATTCTTTTCACACATTTTTTGCTGTGTTCACAACAATGCTTAAACCACATCAGGGGATGACTTTTGAGGTTTGGGAAAAATCTAAGAAACACTGTTGTTTGATTAACGGGTTTTCTGTAATGCAGCAAACGCACGTGATGTGATTCAGCCGCCAATGGGTGGAGTAAAAGACCAGCAACACTCCGTATTATTCAGAGCTCCATGAAATGACACCGTATATACATTCTACAGACCCTACAGTATTCCCTACAATACGTTTACTACGGCACCCAGAATAGTTCTTGCTCTAAGCCTATTATCTATTCCATATACAGTGAATCGCATTGGGGGCTTTTATTTGACCTTGTAACATGTTTAAAAACCTACATTTAATGCAAATGTGACTTAAATATGAACATGAACCATTGTTAATGTTTAGACAATTATTTTTCATGAATGGTTGTTGACACCTTTCTTCTATTACGTGGGGGACTTTTATTTTGAAGATTTCTGAAATTCCGTGGCCCGGAACTACATCTTTAGTGTTGCTGAAGAGACGTTGATCATGTGACGAGTTCGCAAATCAAATGCCCCGCTTGTTCTGCCACTGGACAACTTACTTAAGTAAGTTAACAGGCTCAGCTAAATACAAATCCCCCAGCCATGTCTCATAGTCACGTCATGAGATTTGTAAATGAAAGGGGAATATAATAATATGAATTGAATGGAGTTTCCCATCTTCCCATTTAGGAGCAGCACAGAAATTCCAATATCCAGATAGTGTTCCTAACCTATTCTGCTAACTTTCTTTGCTGTTACTTTGAAGGTTGGAACCAACATGCTGGACCTCCAGCAGGAAAACAGGCAAGAACCATCCATCCGCCAGCTCAGGGACAAGCTACACTATAGAAAGCCCTGTGTAATGTTCAACGTAATTGCATTGCTGGACTTTTTTAAACTTCATGCATTTGTATTGTTTAAAAAAAATGTACAAATAAAAGGAAATGTATGGTTTAAACGAGTCTTTAATGTTTATTTATTTAGTTAGTGTTAGTAATAATTCTCTGTGATGATGTGTTAATATATTTGTGTTTAAATCATTACGCCTTTACGTATGTGTTATGAATGACCAAATGAGTCTGACCTTATAGTAAGTAGTGTCATATGATACAAGGCATTTATTTATGTGTTATAAATGACCAAAGGGGTGTGACTTTCAATTAAGTATAGCTTCATGCGATATAGAGTCTTTATGGATGTGTTATGAATGACCGAAGGTGTCTCACTTCAAACTACGTTTTTTACAGTGCACTACATAATTTGTCAATAAATGGGTTGATGGACCTGCAAAGCTTGCATTTGTGTGTGTGTGTGTGTGTGTGTGTGTGTGTGTGTGTGTGTGTGTGTGTGTGTGTGTGTGTGTGTGTGTGTGTGTGTGTGTCAGAACCAAGATGATTTGGAGTAGTCCAACCTGAGACTATCGCACCAGGTATTCCTCTTCTGTTTCCATGCTTGAGACCAGGGCTTGATTACAACCTGTTACAATGGTGCCAACATTTTGTGGGTGATCTTTCAGCGGGGTAGTGGGTGAATGTATCAAAGACCTGACTGGGCCCAGCACCGCACGGTATGGCTCGTATAATGTCTTGGTGTGGTTTGGTATAATGTCATCCCCAGGCTATTGCACACACAGCTTATAAACCTCGGATATCAACCATCCAAAGTTGGACTTAGTGGGAGTGACCATAAAATTCTATAGATGTGAGCTTACTGACTTTTTTTTATTTGCCATTGTCACTACTTAAGACAGTCAAAAAGTCATAATTATTGCTTAACCCTGCCCATTTCCACATTTGATCTTCTTAAACTTTGATTTTAAACCTAACCCTAACAGGCAAAGTTTGATGTGTTGGTCCACCAGACCTTCCGTGCATTTGGGCGGAAGTGTCTGGGAACAACATTAGGTGTAATGTGACTAACATGACATCACTTTAGAGCGTATGCCACTCTTCAACACAACGTCACCCTTTATAAAGCACATGTTTATATAACATTCGACAGTGGTGATTGTCACACCATTATGCCAGATTTATTTTGTAGCACATTTATGTAGTGCCTATGAAGGCTTTATGAAGCCTGTATAAGCTGAACATCATTTAAAGTGGGAACCTTTAAACCATTTGTACTATTATGATAACATTGCTCCCCCATTAGGAGTAGTAGCCTAAGACCAATGATGGTAAAAGCAATGAGAAGTTTGAGGTTATTGGGATTTTCTTAAATGGAGGCCACAGATGCTCAAATCTAAGGTTGTTAACCCTTGAGAATAATTGACTAAAGGGATATGATGTATACTTTTGCTCACAATGTTATTTCCCTTCATTTAAATTCGACAGCAAATTATCAATGGAATCCTCAAATTCATGACATACTAAAAGGGTGTGATTAGCTAACAATTTTCTTTGATATAGACCCCTCCCCCAATAACAGTTTGCCACTGGAGGGAATGCTCAAGGTCCTTGTATATCTTTGTAATAAATGGTTTTCCAGGTAGTAACACCAATGACATAAAACTGAGGGAAAGACATTATACTAGTAAAAAAACAAGTTTTTAAATAGCATTTTTATTGACCTATGCAATATATTAAATACTTTTGTTCACTTTCTATCATTCACAATAATCGATAGATATCTCCAAATCCCCAAAACATGTCACTACGACTCTACACATCACTACTGAGACAAGCCAATTTGCTTACCCGAAGTACTTTAAACAATGCCTAGATTTACAGTAGCTATTACAGTGAAAGAATACCATGCTGTTGTTTGAGGAGAGTGCACAGTTTTGTACTAGAAAATGTATCAATAAACCAATAGGTAGATTTAGGCAGGAGAAGGATCTTTTAAACAAACAAGCGTTTTACAAGCAGTTGTTACAACAAAAAGAAAATAGCTTCAAGTGTTTTGTTCAAATACTGGTGGAGTCAACTAATGGACGACCTGACCAGAGGTCCCGGACCTGAAGAACAGATTGCAGTTCTCCCAGGGTCAGCTTGATGAGTTTAAACAGGAGAACGGCAAGATGACAGCAATCTGTAATGATTGAGAGAGGACATCAGTTCTGTATGTGAATCCATGTTACTAATGATGGAGAAATCTGATTATCTCGAGGGACAATCAAAGCGGAACAACATGGTTGTGGACGGAATTGCAGAATCTCCACATGAACGTTTGATTTGATTTGACACCTGGACGGAGTCTCAGGACAAAGTGAGGGAAATTATCTTGGAGAAACTGTAGATGGACCACAGGAAGATTGAGGGGGAGCGCGCCCACAGGACTGGAAAACCAACCTCCAGCCCAGGTGACAGGCCCAAGGCCGATAGTGGTCAAGTTCCTGAGGTTCAAGGACAAGGTAGCAGTTCTGGAAATAGCCAAGACCTTGAGAGGAATGTATATCTTCCTCAACGAGGACTATCCTGAAGCTGTGTGCCAGAAGAGGAAAGAACCTATCCCAGCCATGAAAGCAGCCAGCGCATGTGGGGACATTACTTACATCCGCTACGACAGGCTCATTGTCCACCCTCCCTCCCAAAAGCCTGGAAGGGATGAGAGAGCCGCCAAGCCTATGGGTTCGTAGCTTCAAAACCGCAGCACACACACACCAACTGATTAATGGACTGCTGAATGTGTATATATATACAGTGGGGAGAACAAGTATTTGATACACTGCCGATTTTGCACGTTTTCCTACTTACAAAGCATGTAGAGGTCTGTAATTTTTATCATAGGTACTCTTCAACTGTGAGAGACGGAATCTAAAACAAAAATCCAGAAAATCACATTGTATGATTTTTAAATAATTCATTTGCATTTTATTGCATGACATAAGTATTTGATCACCTACCAACCAGTAAGAATTCCGGCTCTCACAGACCTGTTAGTTTTTCTTTAAGAAGCCCTCCACTCATTACCTGTATTAACTGCACCTGTTTGAACTCGTTACCTGTATAAAAGACACCTGTCCACACACTCAATCAAACAGACTCCAACCTCTCCACAATGGCCAAGACCAGAGAGCTGTGTAAGGACATCAGGGATAAAATTGTAGACCTGCATAAGGCTGGGATGGGCTACAGAACAATAGGCAAGCAGCTTGGTGAGAAGGCAACAACTGTTGGCGCAATTATTAGAAAATGGAAGAAGTTCAAGATGATGGTCAATCTCCCTCGGTCTGGGGCACCATGCAAGATCTCACCTCGTGGGGCATCAATGATCATGAGGAAGGTGAGGGATCAGCCCAGAACTACACAGCAGGACCTGGTCAATGACCTGAAGAGAGCTGGGACCACAGTATCAAAGAAAACCATTAGTAACACACTACGCCGTCATGGATTAAAATCCTGCAGCGCACGCAAGCTCCCCCTGCTCAAGCCAGCGCATGTCCAGGCCCGTCTGAAGTTTGCCAATGACCATCTGGATGATCCAGAGGAGGAATGGGAGAAGGTCATGTGGTCTGATGAGACAAAAATAGAGCTTTTTGGTCTAAACTCCACTGGCCGTGTTTGGAGGAAGAAGAAGGATGAGTACAATCCCAAGAACACCATCCCAACCGTGAAGCATGGAGGTGGAAACATCATTCTTTGGGGATGCTTTTCTGCAAAGGGGACAGGACGACTGCACCGTATTGAGGGGAGGATGGATGGGGCCATGTATCGCGAGATCTTGGCCAACAACCTCCTTCCCTCAGTAAGAGCATTGAAGATGGGTCGTGGCTGGGTCTTCCAGCATGACAATGACCAGAAACACACAGCCAGGGCAACTAAGGAGTGGCTCCGTAAGAAGCATCTCAAGGTCCTGGAGTGGCCTAGCCAGTCTCCAGACCTGAACCCAATAGAAAATCTTTGGAGGGAGCTGAAAGTCTGTATTGCCCAGCGACAGCCCCAAAACCTGAAGGATCTGGAGAAGGTCTGTATGGAGGAGTGGGCCAAAATCCCAGCTGCAGTGTGTGCAAACCTGGTCAAGAACTACAGGAAACGTATGATCTCTGTAATTGCAAACAAAGGTTTCTGTACCAAATATTAAGTTCTGCTTTTCTGATGTATAAAATACTTATGTCATGCAATAAAATGCAAATTAATTACTTAAAAATCATACAATATGATTTTCTGCATTTTTGTTTTAGATTCCGTACCTATGATAAAAATGACAGACTTCTACATGCTTTGTAAGTGGGAAAACCTGCAAAATCGGCATCTCCCCACTGTATATATATATATATATATTTATATATATATATATATTTGAATGTTATCTGATGTTAGCAAGTTATTGATTTCTTGAACCTTATTTCTAAGGCTACATATATTCCTGGGTAGCTTATCGGAGATAGACATAATATGAAAAAAAAAAAAAAAAAAAAAAAAAAAAAAAATATATATATATATATATATATATATATATATATATATATTTTTTTTTTTTTTTTATTATTTTTTTTTTTCATATTATGTCTATCTCCGATAAGCTACCCAGGAATATATGTAGCCTTAGAAATAAGGTTCAAGAAATCAATAACTTGCTAACATCAGATAACATTCAAATACTGTATTAGCCATTTCTAAAATTAACATGGATACAGTTCATTCGGAAAGTATTCAGACCCCTTGACATTTTCCACAGTTTGTTACATTACAGCCTATTCTAAAATGTATTAAATAAAACAAATCCTCAATCTACACTCAATACCCCATAATGACAAAGCAAAAACATTTTTGCAAATTTAATGAGACAAAACAGACCTTATTTACATAATTATTCAGACCCTTTGCTATGAGTGTCACGATCGAGGTGAGTGGCAGACCAAAACGCAGCGCAGTGGTAGTTCGACATGTACTTTAAACATGAAAAAACAACAAAGAGAAAGACACGAACGTAACTCACGGTTGGCACAAAAAACAATGATCCACAAGACACAGGTGAAACACTTGAACTTAAATATGGCCCCCAATAAGAGACAATGCAAAGCAGCTGGAGGTCGGGTGTGGGAGGCCAGCACGGGACATACAGGACTGGATACACACACTCCACCTCCACCTCATCCCTTGCCTTCCACAGCGCCCATGGTCTTCCTGGGGTAGCACTGCTTAGTCCGGTCTCGATGGTTGTGCCCTGGGCCCTGGTAAGTATCCAGGGCTATACAGTGAAGGTCCTCCTCCTCGGAATCAGACTCACAACCTTATGAAATTTCCCCCCCGGGGGATCAATAAAGTACCTATCTATCTATCTATCTATCTATCTATCTATCTATCTATCTATCTATCTATCTATCTATCTATCTATCTATCTATCTATCTATCTATCTATCTATCTATCTATCTATCTATCTATCTATCTATCTATCTATCTATCTATCTATCTATCTATCTATCTATCTATCTATCTATCTATCTATCTATCTGAGGAGTTCACTCAATGCATAGTGCTGCTTGGTCTCTGTGCGTTGGATCATTCTGTCACGATCGAGGTGAGTGGCAGACCAAAACGCAGCGCAGTGGTAGTTCGACATGTATTTTATTAATGCAAACTTTAAACACGAGAAAAACAAACAAAGAGAAAGACACGAACATAACTCACGGTTGGCTCACAGGCACTAACACAAAACAATGAGCCACAAGACACAGGTGAAAAACATGCTCTTACATATGGCCCCCAATTAGAAACAATGCAAAGCAGCTGCCTCTAATTGGGGACCAACACAATACCAACATAGACACACATAGAAAATCCCTGTCAGGCTCTGACCATACCAACATAGAGAATGCCAGAGGCTTCCCTATGGTCAGAGCCTGACAATGAGACTCGAAATTGAGTTTTGGTGCATCCTGTTTCCACTGATCATCCTTGATGTTTCTACAACTTGATTGGAGTCCACCTGTGGTAAATTCAATTGTTTAGACACGATTTGAAAAGGCACACCTGTCTACATAAGGTCCCACAGTTGACAGTGCGTGTCAGAGGAAAAACCAAGTCCTGAGGTCGACGGAATTGTCCGTAGAGTTGCGAGACAGGATTGTGTTGAGGCACAGATATGGGGAAGGGTACCAAAAAATGTCTGCAGCATTCAAGGTCCCCAAGAACACAGTGGCCTCCGTCATCCTTAAATAGAAGAAGTTTAGAACCACCGAGACTCTTCCTAGAGCTGGCCGCCCGGCCAAACTGAGCAATCGGGGGAGAAGGACCTTGGTCAGGAAGGTGACCAAGAACCTGATGGTCACTCTGACAGGGCTCCAGAGTTCTTCTGTGGAGATGGGAGAACCTTCCAGAAGGACAACCATCTCTGCAGCACTCAACCAATCAGGCCTTTATGGTAGAGTGGCCAGATGGAAGCCACTCCTCAGTAAAATGCACATGACAGCCCGCTTGGAGTTTGCCAAAAGGCACCTAAAGGACTCTCTGACCATGAGAAACAAGATTATCTAGTCTGATGAAACCAAGATCTCTTTGGCCTGAATGCCAAGTGTCACATCTGGAGTAAACCTGACACCATCCCTAGGGTGAAGCATGGTGGTGGCAGCATCATGCTGTGGGGATGTTTTTCAGTTGCAGGGACTGGGAGACTAGTCAGGATAGAGGGAAAGATGAACGGAGCAAAGTACAGAGAGATCCTTGATAAAAACCTGCTCCAGAGTGCTCAGGACCTCAGACTGGGGCGAAGGTTCACCTTCCAACAGGACAACGACCCTAAGCACATAGCCAAGACAACACATGTGCATGATGTGCACATGTGCTGTGACTCATGTGCATGATGTTAAAAATATTTGTTGGTCTGATGTTATTAATTAGGAGCATCCAGACGCTGAACTTGATGAATATATTAAACTGCTTCTTCCAATTATTGATAAACATCCACCTGTTAAGAAACTGACTGTTAGAACTGTTAAGACTCTATGGATTGATAAGGAATAAAAAAACAATATTGTTGAAAGCGATGGGGCAAAATTAGTCTGGCTGCACATCTGACTGGCTGACTTACTGCAAATTGAGAAATTATGTATGTGAAAAGAAGAAGGAACTGTAGCCAAGATCAATTATATAAAGAATGATGGAAAAAAAACTTTGGAGAACTTTAAATGAAATTATGGGCAGAAAGACAAATTCAACTTTCATAAAATGAGATGGCTTATTCATTACAAAACAATTTAATGTGCCAATTATTTTAATGATTACTTTATTGGCAAAGTGGGCAAACTTAAGCAAGAAATGCCAACATCGAACAGCGAGCCATTGTACTCATGCATAAAAAAACAAATAATGAAAGAAAAGCATTGCAAGTTAGAATTTTGAAAAGTTGGTGTGAGAGAGGTGGAAAGATTATTGTTATCGATCAATAATGACAAACTTCCTGGCATTGACAACTTAGATGGAAAGCTACTGAGGATGGTAGCTGACTCTTTAGCCACTCCTATCTGTCTCATCTTTAATCTGAGACTAGAGGAAAGTCTTAGTCCTCAGGCCTGGAGGGAAGCCAAAGGCATTCCGCTACCCAAGAGTGGTAAAGCGGTCTTTACTGGTTCTAACAGTCAACCTATCAGCTTGCTGCCAGCTCTTAGCAAACTGTTGGAAAAAATGGTGTTTGACCAAATACAATGCTACATCTCTGTAAACAAATAAACAACAGACTTTCAGCAGGCTTATAGAGAAGGGCACTCAATATGTACTGCATATGACTGATGATTGGTTGAAATAAATGTTTAATAAGAAGATTGTGGCAGCTGTACTGTTAGATTTCAGTGCAGCCTTTGATATGATTGACCATAACCTGTTGTTGAGAAAACGGTCAAAAGTTTGGACACCTACTAATTCAAGGGTTTTTATTTTATTTTTACTTTTTTGTCAAATTAATGCATGTAACTCCCTTCCATTACCACAAGTGAACAACAAACCTAGTTTATGTCAAAGTTATTAAATGTATGTAAATTGTAAAGTATTTTTTCTGTAATGTATTTTTTTGTAAGACTAGCTGTCACCATTGGCATCGGCTAATGGAGATCCTCATAAATCAAATAAAAAATAAAATCAGGGACCACATGAAATGGGGAGAAGTTTGGACGGCATTACGGAAAAATATTATTCAGATGATTACCAGTATGTGTTTGATGATTACCTTGGACAGCAACACTGGAAATGAGCACAGCTTTTCCAAAATGCCATTCAAATAGGATAATTTCTTTCTTTCTTTCTTTCTTTCTTTCTTTCTTTCTTTCTTTCTTTCTTTCTTTCTTTCTTTCTTTCTTTCTTTCTTTCTTTCTTTCTTTCTTTCTTTCTTTCTTTCTTTCTTTCTTTGCCTCTCTTTTCTTCCCTCTCACTTGTTTTTCTGTTCGTTGTACTGTGATATGAGTTCCAGTCCTAACACAGCTGCCAGACACTCGGGAGCTTTGCAACATCTGGGCCTAATGGTGAAAGGGTTCTGCAGACCAGACAGACATGGAGAGAGACGGATGGGGAGTCATGAAGTAGCTACCATTGCTCTGCATGCTGTATGAAAACAGTCACACATTTCACCCGTGCATACTGTATTCTGATTAAAGTGTGTGAAATACTGTATGTGATCTATAGCAGGGTTTCCCAAACTCGGTCCTGGGGCCCCTCTGTGGGCACATTTTGTTTTGTTGACCTAGCACTACACAGCATATTCAAATAATTAAAGCTTGATGATGAGTTGGTTATTTGAATAAGCTGTGTGGTGCTAGGGCAAAAAACTAAACGTGCACACAGAGGGGGCCCGAGGACCGAGTCTGGGAAACCCTGATCTATAGAACTGTTCATCTGAAAGATTTTAATTGCTTGGGGGATGAACCGTAAAGCAGCAAAACATTATCTAAAGTAGAAATGTATTTTATTGTAAACTTGGTTATTTTTATTGTAAGTGGTACCATATGCATCCAAAAAACTTTGCATGAACACAAAAAACACATGAACTAATGGTTTTGTGGGACTATTTTGTTCCAAAATCATCTTATTTGCTAGATTTCATGCATCCTCAATAGTGTGACTGCTCACCGGATTGTGGATGAGAACTGAATTAGACAGCACTAACTGCGTGCCACCTCACACTCCCATGTGAAAAAACGTTCCCTGTAGAAGCTTGGAATTACTGTAGTTTTCTATTCTAGCATGGTGCGCCACAGAAATGTAATTGCAGTGGAGCTGCCAATAAGTGAGAAAACAATCGCCATCTTTAAAAGCATTTGTAGACACAGAGAGAGGGAATTGTAAGGAACACATGACTTGAACACATAACAATAACATACTAGAATTCCCCAGCATCCTGCATGCCATATGGGCAATGTTTTGGGAAAACAGAGATTCTAAGGTCCGTTTTTTTTTTTTTATTTCACCTTTATTTAACCAGATAGGCCAGTTGAGAACAAGTTCTCATTTACAACTGCGACCTGGCTGTGCTGCTTTAGTGGAACTGATTTTAACCACCAGAGACAACACAACAAGTTTAAAGCCTATGTTTTGTTGAAAGTTTTCTCCATTTTTCAGTAGAAACGAATGGAGCCTCTTGATAGAGCAGGTGGGGAAAGCTGAGGAAGTAGATTTGACCAGTTTTCTGCTGTGCTGCTTTAGTGGAACTGATTGGAACCACCAGAGAGAGGTTAGTATGCAGCCTCTGGCCCCCTGGGTCTCTTGGACTGCATATCACCCACATACCTGCTCTAATTTCTGCATATCTACCTCAGCCCAAGCAACCCTTCTACTCCACCAACTCTATTTTCCTCTTTCACCACCCCACCCCCACGCTCTATCACTTCCAATTAGCCCCCAGACATATATGTTGTCAGGCCTCTAGTTCCGATTAGTGTATCAGGCATTCACTCCATTAAAATTAGACTATTTGTAAATAAAATGTAATTGCCCAGTGTAAGTATTTCTCTGGGCAATAATGATAAGAATGCAGACAAATGTCCAATATGTGGTAGGTGACTTGCTGGGACTAAATGGAAGCAGGCTGCTACAGAGCCTCTATGGATGCTCCTTCTGTAAAGTGAGTCTTGGAGCAGGCAAGAAGACAAAGGAGAACACTCACTTGTCCAAAACGAAGTAAAGGTCAAACCCCCCGTAGCAGGAGGACCCTGCCTCCCTCCTGTCCTGGCTCTGTCCTGCAGTACCTGCCACCAGAATTGCCATCAGGGTGCAGATCTCTGCCGCAAGCATGGCCTGCCTGCAATTGCCCAGAGACATTATTCCAGCTTCAGGAGAAGGCTGCAAAATCAAAATGAACACCTTAAAGTACTAATGATGTCCTTTCAGATAGTTTCAGATAGTTCCCTTGTTCCCCAGCACGCCGCCTCACGGTGCGGTGATCCACCCAGAGTTAAGATTCCAGGCATGAAATATTCCCAGTCTGGATCAGCATCCCATCTCCACAGCGGCAGTCCTGTGCCGGGAGAGGGAGAGTGGAGCTGCTTGGACTGAATCAGGAAGAGCTGTTCCAGGGCAGACAGACTCCCTCTCTCAAATCAACACACACACACACACACTGGCAGTGGGGATACATTTTTGTCACGCAGTACTTTTTCCGTTCTATTGTTTTTCTTTATGTCTTTATTTCCTCTGTTTCCTACATCCTCAGCAATAGTGCCACTTAGTGGCAAGTCGGTTATGACTGCAGTGATTATGATTCCTCTGTAGTCTTTGGACCAATTCTTTTATTACATTTTTTGCACACAGCTTTGTATAAAGTTTGCTATGTTTACTATAAAAACTTTTTTACTATGGCAAAGTATAAAACTTTTTTAGTGGATATGTCTTTCGTATTTGTTGCTTCGCATGTTTTGAAACAACATCTATTATAGACTGGAACTATTTTTTTTTCTTCTAAGAAGTCGGTAGCAGTAGTTTAATTAAAACCTGGCTAAATCAATTGACGTTAGACGTCTGGCTATCAACTTGTGTTGGTAAAAGTCATTGTTTTTCAACTTAGGTTGTAGTCATTGGTGACCCGTCATTCAGGGCACCTGTTTTGAGCCCCACATTTTTAGCAACATTTTTTATAAATAGCCTATATAGACTTTTTTTGGGCGGGGGGCTTGCCTGTTTTGCATGTTATTTTGGCATTAATACGTGTCACATACTAGTTTGCAAACAAAGTAAAAAAATAATATATTGTTGAGTTATTAAAGCCGCATACAAACATGGTCTCTTTTTTGTTTTCTTGAGTAAGGCAGCTCCAAAATGCAGGTGTTTCAGCCTAGCTCAGTGCTTTCTGTGGTGCTGGGGCAGCCATCGGAAAATACGGAGCGTGTTCTGTCACTCATGGGGACACTAAGCCATCCCTAGGTTTAAGTCCTTAGTAAGAGTAGACATCCAACATTTCAGCCCTTTGGGTCCTGCCATAGAGTTATCTTACAAGTGCCATTAAAGAAGGCTCAAGGTCATTGGCCACAGAAATGACATCAAATCACGTTATATGTACAGTAGCTTTGATTGGACTGATAATGTCAACATCTTACTTTCACAATATTAGCTAGCAGTTATATTGACTACGTCCATCCTAGTCTGCTCATTAATGTCTTTATCGAAATTACGGATTGCCTCTTATCTGCTTGTCGTCCATTTATGCCATAGTTTGTACATCTCAATTGTCAGTAGAAACCACATTTGTTTAATCAAGTCAGCCATATCAGCTAAGTCTTTTTAAAAGGCAGTAAATTAGGCTGAATGAACTGATTCGCTGCCAGACAAGGCTCTGCTGATAGCTAGGTGTAGCGGTGGTAAGGTGTTGGGACTGCTGTTGGGACTCTGCTGTTGGGACAGGTTTATGTAGGCCCTAACAGTTTGTGGGCACTCTTTGTCACCGTTATAATGCAATTAATGTATTGTTTAGTGTTGTGTTGCGTAGTGGCTTTGTTGGCATGCATCATTAAAAAACAAAGTGTTGTTTGTCCCACAAAGATTTACATGCTAACATCACCACTGGTTGTAGTAGTGATTACAGGGTGGCTTGTTACGCACTCAAACACACAAATCATTCACCAGAACAGAATCAAATGTTCCACATTGTTCCTTTAATCACGTGTTGACTTACCTAAGGGTGCTAATTATGTTTATTTGATATAATTTACTTGACTGGGACAATGTTCAATAATCAAAGATTCAGGGCTCTATACAATCTGTATCGCTGAAGGTCAGCGTTATAGCGTGATTGAAATGTTAAAAACCCTGGAATGAGTAGGTGTGTCAACTTTTGACTGGCACTGTACCTTACATTTTTACTGTTTTCTATATTGTAGAATAATATTGAAGACATCAAAACTATGAAATAACACATATGGAATCATGTAGTAACCAAAAAAGTGTTTAAAAAAATCTAAATATATAACATTTTTGAGATTCTTTAAAGTAGCCACCCTTTGCCTTGATGTCAGCTTTGCACACTCTTGACGTTCTCTCAACCAGCTTCACCTGGAATGCTTTTCCAACAATCTTGAAGGAGTTCCCACATATGCTGAGCACTTGGAATGAAATAATAAAGTAATCAAATTTAAACAAACTAATGTGAATAAATGATGGTTAATATAAAGTGATAAAGTGATAAGCAGCAATAGGCAGTCACTTTTATTAATTGATTTATTTTGTGTTACATCATTCAACCCACATAATGCATAGTGCATTTAATAGAAAAAAAATAATGGAAATCGAAAACCGTGATAAGTTTTTAATAATCTAACCGAAACTGAACCTACCTCAAAAAGTACTAATCACTCAGGGCTATAATGTATGTACTGTAAATAGTCATGGGTAAGCTACATGTTGATTATTTGTTTTCCAGGGGCTTGCTCAATTGTTTTTGTTAAAGACATCAGGGATTTTATATTTCAGTTTACTCCGTATTGGCTTAAATGGGTTTCTGGTTTTTCCCTTCCCTCTAGAAAATTAGCTGGTAATATTAAATAAATAATAATTACATGTGCATTTTGTATTTCCTTCTATTCATAGCGCAGGAAGTAGGGGTGCTGAGGGTGCTGCAGCACACCCAAAAAAATCTGAATAAAAAAAATACCATTAATAACAACATATTATTATTTTTGCAAAAGTAGTGCACCATGGAAATGTAAATCAACAAAAAATAGTTTTAAGTGAGAAGTAGGCATTGGTCTGAAAAATAAAGGAAATTCACCAGCATCACACACACACAATGCCTACTCCACCCATGTTCTACCAAGGTTTTACAGCACACAGTTTTAACCTATATATTGTATATCTATAATTTCATTAGGATGTATATATTTTTATATAGGCATATTGCAAATGTGTATTATTGTAGCGTCTCTATCCTTTATTGCAAAAATAAATACAACTACACACAACTTTAAACTGCATATTAATTTGACAGAGGTAATACACTTCACACTGATCAGCCTTGAGTCTTCTTGGGTATGACACTACAAGCATGGCACACCTGTATTTGGGGAGTTTCTCCCATTCTTCTCTGCAGATCCTCTCAAGCTCTGTCAGGTTGGATTGGGAGCGTTGCTGCACAGCTATTTTCAGGTTTCTCCAGAAAGTTTATCCCATATTCACAGATGCCCTTCTCCCCCAATTGCTCAGTTTGGCTGGCTGGCCAGCTCTGGGAAGAGTCTTGATGGTTCCAAACTTCTTCCATTTAAGAATGATGGAGGCCACTGTGTTCTTGGTGACGTTCAAAGCTGCAGACATTTCCCTAGAACTGTGCCTCAACACAATCCTTTCTCGGAGTTCAACTGACAATTTCTTCGACCTCATGGCTTGGTTTTTGCTCTGACATGCACTGTCAACTGTGGGACCTTATATAAACAGGTGTGTTCCTTTCCAAATCTTCTACAATCAATTGAATTTACCACAGGTGGACTCCAATCAAGTTGTAAAAACATCTCAAGGATTATCAATAGAAACATGATGCACCTGAGCTCAATTTCGAGTCTCACACCAAAGGGTCTGAATACTTACAGTGGGGAGAACAAGTATTTGATACACTGCCAATTTTGCAGGTTTCCCCAATTACAAAGCATGTAGAAGTCTGTAATTTTTGTCATAGGTACTCTTCAACTGTGAGTGACGGAATCTAAAACAAAAATCCAGAAAATCACATTGTATGATTTTTAAGTAATTAATTTGCATTTTATTGCATGACATAAGTATTTGATACATCAGAAAAGCAGAACTTAATATTTGGTACAGAAACCTTTGTTTGCAATTACAGAGATCATACGTTTCCTGTAGTTCTTGACCAGGTTTGCACACACTGCAGCAGGGATTTTGGCCCACTCCTCCATACAGATCCTTCAGGTTTCAGGGATGTCGCTGGGCAATACGGACTTTCAGCTCCCTCCAAAGATTTTCTATTGGGTTCAGGTCTGGAGACTGGCTAGACCACTCCAGGAACTTGAGATGCTTCTTACGGAGCCACTCCTTAGTTGCCCTGGCTGTGTGTTTCGGGTCGTTGTCATGCTGGAAGACCCAGCCACGACCCATCTTCAATGCTCTCACTGAGGGAAGGAGGTTGTTGGCCAAGATCTCGCGTTACATGGCCCCATCCATCCTCCCCTCAATACGGTGCAGTCGTCCTGTCCCCTTTGCAGAAAAGCATCCCCAAAGAATGATGTTTCCACCTCCATGCTTCACGGTTGGGATGGTGTTCTTGGGGTTGTACTCATCCTTCTTCTTCCTCCAAACACGACGAGTGGAGTTTAGACCAAAAAGCTCTATTTTTGTCTCAACAGACCACATGGATCATCCAGATGGTCATTGGCAAACTTCAGACGGGCCTGGACATGCGCTGGCTTGAGCAGGGGGACCTTGCGTGCGCTGCAGGATTATAATCCATGACGGCGTAGTGTGCTACTAATGGTTTTCTTTGAGACTGTGGTCCCAGCTCTCTTCAGGTCATTGACCAGGTCCTGCCGTGTAGTTCTGGGCTGATCCCTCACCTTCCTCATGATCATTGATGCCCCACGAGGTGAGATCTTGCATGGTGCCCCAGACTGAGGGAGATTGACCGTCATCTTGAACTTCTTCCATTTTCTAACAATTGTGCCAATAGTTGTTGCCTTCTCACCAAGCTGCTTGCCTATTGTCCTGTAGCCCATCCCAGCCTTGTGCAGGTCTACAATTTTATCCCTGATGTCCTTACACAGCTCTCTGGTCTTGGCCATTGTGGAGAGGTTGGAGTCTGTTTGATTGAGTGTGTGGACAGGTGTCTTTTATACAGGTAATGAGTTCAAACAGGTGCAGTTAATACAGGTAATGAGTGGAGAACAGGAGGGCTTCTTAAAGAAAAACTAACAGGTCTGTGAGAGCCGGAATTCTTACTGGTTGGTAGGTGATCAAATACTTATGTCATGCAATAAAATGCAAATGAATTATTTAAAAATCATACAATGTGATTTTCTGGATTTTTGTTTTAGATTCCGTCTCTCACAGTTGAAGAGTACCTATGATAAAAATTACAGACCTCTACATGCTTTGTAAGTAGGAAAACCTGCAAAATCAGCAGTGTATCAAATACTTGTTCTCCCCACTGTATGTAAATAAACTATTCCTGTTTTGTTTTTTTATACATTTGCAAAAATGTCTAATAACCTGTTTTCATTTTGTCATTTTGTGTAGATTGATGAGGAATTTGTTTAATTTAATCCATTTTAGAATAAAGTTGTATAAACAAAATGTGGAAAAGAGGAAGGGGTCTGAATACTTTCCGAATGCACTGTATGACCAACTGTGTTCAACACACCACCGCTCGGTGTTATGTTGGGCACCTACTGACCAAACAAAGATTTTATGAAATATATATTTTTCTTACTGACATGTACTGTATTGCTAAATAAAAAGGTTTAAGAAAATACAGGCAGGCACCACACTACTACAAGACAAAACAGCTTGCTCAATCAAGCTTGACGATCTAGTGTCATTTAAGCTTGTTTTCACATCATTTAAGGACACTTGAAAAGGTTGTTTAATTGGATTAGTGTGCTGTGTGAAGAATCCAATACTTTAACTTGTATGCACCTCCTCTAAGAATATGAATTAGGCTGTTTGAGAATGTTAGAATCTTAAGCAACCTGCACATTATTTGAAGTACAATAGACCAACATAGCTACTGTAGTAGGTCATAGCTGTGTGCTGGAAAACCTTGGTAGAACATGGGTGAAGTAGGCATTGTGGTGCTCATGTGAATTCCCTTTCTTTTTTTTACTTCAGACCCATGCCTACTTTCACTTAAAACATATGTTTTTGTTTTTAATATACATAAGGAATACTGTAAGTGCAAGTAGGCAACTAGACAATGAGAAGTGGAAATATGCAAGTTGTTGTGAAAAATACAAGGTCAACAGCATCATGGTTATATTTAAGGCAGCTATATGGCCTTGGGGATGAATGAGCCATGAGCTCTAGCAGTCTTAAACCTGGGAACTCTGTAGCGGAGCCCCAAATAACAGATTTAATAAGTAAAGGTCCAAACCTCATTTTTCATATCCTTAGTGTGCTGTAGCTTATTTATTGTAACAGAGATCCACTCATCTAAAGCATTCATATTTTTGTAGAGCCAACTGTTGTATTTGTGTTGTGAATGTGTGAATATACACCTCATAGATGTCCACTCTCCTGTCCAGTCGCATCTTTCAACTACCAGGTTACTTTGATTTCAAAGTCTCTTGGGGCTCTCTTTGTAACTTGTCAGCAGGTTATATCACCATAAAGTAACTTACACTTGGACCATAATGTACATGTTTGGATACAGATCTGGAAGTTACCAATTTACTTAATGATTTGTCATCAATCATAATAAAGAACGAGCAAGTCTTATAGTGGTGGGAAAAATAGACCTACAAAAATAAGCATTTTTCAAGGAAGTAAAAACTGACCAGCGGATTTCGTTTAAATTGTTCTGTAGGCTTACAATACATCAAATATAGGCTACATGCATTGGTTGCACTATCATGTGGTACAGTATCCCTCATCGTTATAGAGTATGAGTGACACTGATGCGTTTCCAGACGCGGACTAGAGGCATTACGAAGCGCAGTAGAGCACACCTGCACAGACAAGACCGGACAAGTGATCTATAGTGGAGCTCTTCCTAAGGTAAGTCCCTCTTTGAAAATCTCAATAGTCATCCTGCAGATTTCTATGAAATGGCAACTTTGCCTTCTCATTCTTATGAATTTAACTCACCATTTGTTCTCACTGAGCTTTTACTGTATTTTATTTTTTTCTTCGTCAGTTTCATAGCCGTTTTCATGGCATTGTTTCAGTAAGAACATACGTGTAATTTGTTAAAGTTATGGTAAAAAATAAGAACAATAAATCACGATGGAGTGGATTCGTCCAAATGCCAACCTTTCTTTGATTATGGTTATGATGACTAAAGCTTTTTTGAGAGAATGTTGGTGTGTATGGCTTTATCGTTTTTCTTTCATATTATTTATGTTTCTTTTAAAAATCTGTTTGTATCTGCTTCGTTTCTATGGCAATATGTAGGCTATATCGAGTTTTTCTGATGTGATTCCACATAGAAGGTGACTTAAAATGGAGATTGCGTCAATGAATGAAACTGCTGTGAACAGCACCATGGACAGCGCCACTATGGACAGCACCAACCGCACCTACATGCCGTATTACCTGCACTCCACCGGCATCTCCGTCATCTACATCCTGTGCTATCTGGTGGTTCTCCTGCTCTGCATCGGGGGGAACGTGCTGGTCTCCCTGGTGGTCCTCCGGAACCGCATCATGCGCTCCGTCACCAACCTCTTCATCCTCAACTTGGCCATCAGTGACCTGCTCATTGGAGTGTTCTGCGTTCCAACGACTTTGATTGACAGCCTAATATCAGGTGGGAAGTTTTCCATGACATTGCCTGGATTCATGATTGGCAGGCTTGTCATGACAAAGTATAGTTATTACTGGTGCATCAATTTGTAGCTTTGGGAATGTGTGTTGCAGGGACTGTCCTGCAGTCTGCATCATTAAATCAAGCAAACAAAAGTCCCAGTTTGCTTTAATTGAACGTTTTCCTGTTGAGCATTTACTGTAGTATTGTAATAACGTTTGCATTTTTATTCAAATTGGTCTTTCTAATTTTTTTAAGGAGAACTGAATTCCGAACTCCTTATGTCGATTTTTTTTTTGTATTATTTTTATAACAGGATAGGAGCATGATCAGGGAGACAGTAGAGAGAGCAGAAAAGCGTAGAGCATATGCAGAGATCGATGCGCAATCCACGCCGCAAGGGGAATCATACGGTTTTGGAAGCCAGGGTGTTAATATTCTGTAAAAGAATCAGCTCGAGGCTGTCCCCAGTTGAGTCAACCAAGTATGAGAAGGTCTGAAGTAGAGTGAAAACGCTGAAATACAATCAACTTTCTGTTGATATGAATTAATTAGTGAATACCCACTGGGCACACAACATCATTTCAACATGGAAATGTTGGTGATATTTGGTTAAGACATTGATCAATGACATTGATCAATTTTGATCTTTATTTACCCACTCAAAAAGACAGCCAGAAGTTTCTTGAATTTCAAATGTTTGTTGAATTCACTATGCTTTCATCCATCTAAAAGCACAATGAAATTCCAAAGGAAAAAGTTTAAATAATGTCCTATGGTTTAGTTGTCATCTAAATGTATCACTGCACTATCAACAATTTAAAAGCACGATAAAGTTCAAATGGGAATACAATGTCAGAAATGTTGTATTTATACAACTACTTAATGTTTGTTATCACTGTGCTTCATCTAAAAGCACAACCAAACAACCTGTGCCTGATAGTGATGGAATTCAGGCTTTTTTTTTATTGTTTATTTAACCTTTATTTAACTAGGCAAGTCAATTACGAACAAATTCTTATTTCCAATGATGGCATACCAAGAGGCAAAAGGCCTCCTGCGGGGACGGAAAAAAGGTAAAGACAACAAGTGTTTTAACAATGATTCTTTCCTACAAAGGCTGAAAATGTAAAATGCGTTTCCCAAACCAACACTCAGAGAAAACGTTCTCTAAGTGCGTTGTTGAGGCGTGTGTTGGTACTGACAGCATCAAAAGAAAGGCAACGCTGCTCTCGGATCAGCGTTCTCCATTCAAATCTTACTTTAACGTTCGAATTATTCCACAATAGTGACGACGGATCAGCTCCTAATAAAAAAATAAATATTATTACCTATGGCTGCGAATATTGAGACGGCTTATTCTAACACTTACCCTGTAATAACGCACAGATTTGGCACCTCATTGGGCATGTTAGGCTGCACATAATGAAATATATTGAGACAAATTACAGACAGTAGCCTACAAGTAGCAAAATAAAACTCAATTGACTGAACATGAAATGTATTTCAATATGATTGTAATTGACCTAGCCTACTAGCCCACAGTATTTATATTTTAATGCAGTCATCTCGGTATTAATTTGAATAATATTTTTTGTAGCTTTATATGTCGCAATTGCAAAGACATTGGCAACTTTGTATTTGTAGTCAACTTTGTTCTGAAGTTATCGGCGGTCACAGAGAGGCTGACAAACCATGTGATTCTATGTTTAGTGGATATATTCTGTGTATAACGTGATGCTGTAGTGCAAAAAACATCTAACGACGCATTTAGTTGTTCTACTAGTGGTCTGACGCAAGCGTTAGATTATGAGCGTTGTCATGTGCAAAGTTAATAACTATGGTTTGTGGCAGGGCCGGAGTTATGGGCGTACCTCCTTGCCCGTCCAAATAAATTATATTGATCATTGATTTGAGACGCGCGCCGACAGAAAGATGCATCAACCTCAGTTTAAGCATCCTAGCGAGCGAAACAGCGTCGCTCTGTCTAAGCATGTGTAGACTATGTATCTTATGCTGTCTGGACCAAAAGAGTATGGCATGTTATAATATTTCTGTCCAGACGGTATCAGATACATGGGCTACATGTTGAGGGGCGCTGTTTCGCTCGCGCGGATGCTTTCTCTGGCAATATAGTTTCAGCAGAGAGGAAGCGGCAAAGCGAGAGGGCACACTCTCGCCAAAATCTGCCCTGTATTAACCCAGTGCGTTTCTATATGAATAATATGAAGACCTACGTTTGTCGCCTGCTTCTATTGACTTCTATTGTTAAGGTGGAGACATGAGCATCTCGTCATTATATACAGCTTCTACCCCCAAGCCATAAGACTGCTGAACAATGAATCAAATGGCCATCCGGCCAACCGGTAGCCCCTCTATATAGCCTCGTTATAGTTGTTTTATTTTGTTACTTTTTATGTTTTATTCTTTCTTGAACTGCATTGTTAGGGGTGGTAGGTGGCCTAGCGTTTAGAGCGTTGGGCCAGTAACCCAAAGGTAGCTGATTCGAATACCTGAGCCAACAAGGTGAAATACCTGTCGATGTGTCCTTTAGCAAGGCACTTAACCCTTTGCTCCAGGGGCTGACCCTGTAGGTAGGCCGTCATTGTAAATAAGAATTTGTTCTTAACTGACTTGCATAGTTAAATAAAAAAATGAAGGGCTTGTAAGTAAGCATTTCACGGTAAGGTCTACACCTGTTGTATTCGACGCATGTGACAAATTTGATTTTATTTGGTTTCAGCCTCTTGCGAAATGCTTGTGTTCCTAGCTTCAACAGTGCAGTAATATCTAACAATTTACAACAATACACACAAATCTAAAAGTAAAAGAATGGAATTAAGAAATATATAAATATTAGGACGAGCAATGTCTGAGTGGCATCGACTAAAATACAGTAGAGTACAGTAAATACATATGAAATGAGTAAAGCAGTATGTAAACATTATTAAAGTGACTAGTGTTGCATTATTAAAGTGACCAGTGAATCCATGTCTATGTCCATAGGGCAGCAGCCTCTAAGGTGAAGGGTTGAGTAACCGGGTGGTAGCCGGCTAGTGATGGCTATTTAACAGTGTGATGGCCTTGATGCACCTGTACTGACCTCGCCTTCTGAATGGTCGAGGGGTGATCAGGCCGTGACTTGGGTGGTTGATGTACTTGTTGATCTTTTTGGCCTTCCTGTGACATCGGGTGTCCTGGAGGGCAGGCAGTGTGCCGCCAGTGATGCGTTGGGTAGACCGCACCACCCTCTGGAGGGCCCTGAGGTTGCGAGTGCTGCAGTTGCCGTACCAGGCGGTGATACAGCCCGACAGGATATTTAAAGTACATTTAAAATGTAATTTAGTTCTTATTCTTTAACTTAGATTTTTGGTTGAGATGGAGAGGTGAATCCAGCATATAGTGTATTATTCATTTGTAGAAAAACTTGATTTGAAGCCAGACTAAGTCAGGGTGCAAAGATGGAATTATCCAAGCAGAAGATATCCTTCAAATGTAGATATTTGTTTGCGTTGACAACCAAACACAATACAATATCCAGTTTGTCTACAAATATTAATAATTTATCTGTTGGATTCACGTCTCCATCTCAACCAAAAATCATAGTTTAAAGAATAGGAATGAATCTAATCTAAGTCTTTTGTCTATAATGTAATTTGCGTTATGTCGCTATTAACGTCGGCTGATGGGGATCCTAATAAATCAATATATATTCATTCATTTGAAGATTACATTATAAATCAACCAAAGCTTGAAACCCTAGGCCTATAAGGCTGCATTTACACAGGCAGCCCAATTCTGATATTTTCCACTAATTGGTCTTTTGACCAATGATCTGATTGGTCAAAAGACCAATTTGTGAAAAAAGATCAGAATTGGGCTCTTTGTGTAAACGCAGCCTATGTATTGTCTTGAATTTAAACAATAGATGTTTATGACTTTGCAAATGTTATATAGGCCTAAATAGTATCAATGATGATACATGACTTATAAAGAAGTATGGTAACATTTAATTTGCTCTGTTAACCCTACCTTTTGTAATGACTTCGAAAGCAACAGTAAATATATTTACTTATATATTGGTAGTAGTCAGTGACAAATATAAAAGCTAAGCAGGGTTGGCATGGTTAAAACCCTGGATGGGATAACAAGTGAATATATGTAGATCAACTCTCCAGTAGGAGGTAGTGGATGTAACGTTGAAGATCTGACGCTGTTCCAAAGGTACCAATTCAACATATTTTATACACGGTTTGTCTATGTTGAAAATTGGTTACAATTATGACATAATCCTGTGATTGAAATTTTACCCTCAAAACAACAGTTGACTTTTTTCAAATCCAATATATTTTCCATGTCACAATACGTTGACAAATTACATTGAAAACCAGTGGGTATGTATTAAATGCATGCATTTTCCCACCCTTTCATGCCGTTTGCTCCCATCACACAATTTATGTCCACACATCTATACATTATTAAAATCCAATGTCAATAGAAACACATTACTATTCATTAAGATTCAAATATTTGGTGTAGCAACCGGACTAGTGCTTGTGTGTAATGCAGCATTTCTTTCCAGGATGGCCATTTGGCCAGATTACATGCACAATGAGCAACCTGGTCCAAGGTATGTCAGTGTCAGCATCCGTCTTCACTCTGGTGGCAATAGCTGTTGACAGGTAATCCACCACTACACTCTACTGGTCCCATATCTGTTTGTGCTCTTGCCAACTCCATTGCTGTAATATTAATTTTTTTCTCTCTCTCTCTCTCCCTCTCCCTCTCCCTCTCCCTCTCCCTCTCTCTCTCTCTCTCTCTCTCTCTCTCTCTCTCTCTCTCTCTCTCTCTCTCTCTCTCTCTCTCTCTCTCTCTCTCTCTCTGTGTGTGTGTGTGTCTCTCTCTGTGTCTCTCTCTCTCTCTACCTCCCCCTTCACTCAGGTTCACAGGTATTGTCTACCCCTTTAGACATCGAATGAGGCCTGTGACTGCTCTCCTCACCATCCTCTTCATCTGGGTGCTGGCGTTTGCTGTCATCTGCCCCTCGGCCGCCACCCTGACCATCATTCACCTGGAGGACACCTACCTGGTCCAGGACAACCAGACCTACCCTGTCTTCGTCTGTTTCGAGAACTGGCCCCGGCCCGAGATGCGTCGGGTCTACACCACGGTCATCTTCGTGCACATGTACCTGGCCCCCCTGGGTGTCATCAGCATAATGTATGGCTGCATCGTTGCCAAGCTCTCAGTCAACCTGAGGCAGGTGAGGCTGACAGAGGTGCGGAGGGCCCACTCCCAACGCAGGGTTAAAGTGATCAACATGCTGATCATGGTGGCGGTGCTCTTCATGGTGTCATGGCTACCTCTGTGGACGCTGATGCTGCTGACTGACTACAGGGATTTGGACACGCAGCAGATTGACTTCCTCAGCAGCTACCTGTTCCCTGTGGCCCACTGGCTGGCCTTTTTTAACAGTGGGATTAACCCCATCATCTATGGCTTCTTCAATGAGAACTTCCGTAGGGGGTTCCAGGCTATAGTGGCCTGCAGGTCCTGTTCACAAAAAACGACAACATTGGTGGTTAATACACGCTTTAACTTCCCACCCTCTAACAGAGTATTCAATGAGAACCCTGAGTCCTCTGGTGGGAGGAAAGGCCACTGCTCTAAGGGCACTCCTAAGATTATCCCACATGCAACCAATGGAATCCTCCTGCATGACATTAACAGGAATGTTGCACTCAATAGGGTGATTGGAGCCTGGGTGGAGTGACTCTATTTAGGGCCGTGACGATTATAGATTTTGGTATAGATTAATTGTCATGCAACTAGCCGTGGTTGTTGTTATAATTGTAATTTTTGTTGAAAAATAATGCATCTTTAAAAATTAGCTATGACATTCAATATAGCTTTGATGACACACCCCTGTCTCAAAAACTAATAGTTTTGACTGCTGGGAAATTAAGCTTCCCCATCCCAACCATGCTGTTCTGCTTGCAAAAATGATTACCAACATTACCCACCCATGGTGTAAAAAAATAACCTGCTCTTGAGTAAAAAATAAAAAATAAAAACTTCTAACTACTTCTAGTTCAACCCCCTCCTAAAATAAATGTATTAAGACTATTATGATTCTTCTTTTGTTGTTTGCGGTTATTGTCCCAAAATTGTCGGTTACACACATCTTTACCCTAACCTTAACCTTCCCCCTAACCAAAGCCTAACCCTAAGCCACATTCAAGACCAAATAGCTAATTTACTTACCAAATAGCTTTTGATTTTTTTAATTTACCAAATAGCTAAAGACTTTGCAGCATGCCATGGCCATCTAGTGAGAATCGGGGAAAGGAGGAGGAACTGTTTTACTTTCAAAGTATACAGTTGTTTGTATGCTGATAAAAATTATGATGCTGGATTTCATTCCCAGTATGTCCAGACTACCTTCAAGTGCACACCTTATGCCCGATTCAGACTAAGTAGTGTTTTGATTGATATACTTCTCAGTAGTTGGTATTCAGACTTACTTTATGCAGGTGCGTAATGGACTTTCTTGAGCACACTGAATACATTTAATTCAATATGGTTTTCATTCAGTATGAATTTTATAGATAATTTAGGCTCAGGAAAGTATTTATAAATCATACATAAACAGGGTTGGAGGGCCTTTACACACAAAATATACTGTGAATCAAAATTACAGGGGTTTGATTAATTGTGAAACATGCCATATTCAATAGTTCAACCCATGAAATATTGGAAGGTGAGAAAGGTGTACAATAGGAGTTGAACAGTATTCCAATAAATCCACGGACTGTGATGACAATGGTCCAGTCGCTATGAACCGTGCGCCAGGCTCCAGGTTTATGTATGGTCTGCTTTCCATAATGATTCAAATACGCTACCTGTCCTAACTTATAATATGATCCACTATTGCTAGCGACCCTCCGAAACAACCACATGGACGTGACAGAGGAAGGAAAGGTAGGCCTAGACGATTAAATTGAATTATAAAAAATATAGGCTACAAATTTAAGGAAACTAACAGTCCCTGCACTAAAGTAACAGTTTTTATGTACAGTGCCTTCAGAAAGTATTCATACTCACATTTTGTGTTACAGCCTGAATCCAAAGTGAAAACGTTTGACATTTTTGCTAATTTATTGAAAATGAAATACTGAAATATTTAAATTACATAAGTATTCACACCCCTTTGTCATGACACTCCAAATTGAGCTCAGGTGCATCTAATTTCCTTGAGATGTCACTACAACTTGATTGGAGTCCACCTGTGGCCAATTCAATTGTTTGGACATGATTTAAAAAGAAACACACCTGTCTATATAAGGCCCCACATTTGACAGTGCATGTCAGAGAGCTAGCTCTAGTGAATTGGTTTCTAGAGCTTGTAGTGTTGTTCGAGTCCAGTCAGAGACAGATGAGCTAGCTAAACTCTAGAATGGCAACTGGCAGAGAAGAGAACCAATTCCGGAGCAGAGTAGATGGTAGTGGAGAGATGGCAGAAGTGGATGCAGAGTTCGAATCAAGCAGTGCGTCGAGCAAAGTTGGTGAAGATTATTGTTTTTAATTGACAACAGTAGTGTCAAAAAATGGAACAAAAAGGAAATGGTTTCAAATTGGAGTGGAGGATACGTGTATGAATGATAATGAAGAGTTTCTTGTTGGGAAGCGTTTGTTGAGTAAGGATGCATATGTGAGAGACCCGTTTGAGGTATCAAAAATTGTGAAGTATTTGCTGGGAAACGTGGAGCCTGAGTGACCAGGAGTGGTCTTGTTTTGATTAATTGAATTTCTAAAGAACAGAGGATGATTGCAGCTGGCCTCAAAATAATCCAAACAATAGAAGTATTGTACTTTGAACTTCGGAGCAGAGCACCCGTAAAAGGAGTCATCTCAGGGGTGACGACAGATGTTCAGATTGAATACCTAAAGATAATTCCTGGTGTGGTTGGTGCCCGGCGTCTGAGCCACTGGTGAATAAAGAAGAAAGTCTGTCGGTCTTGTTTTTTTTTTGATAAAGAGCACCTACCTACGCATGTGAAGCTTGGTTATGAAAGAAACGCTGTAAGAGCTTTCGTCCCCAAACCACTGCAGTGTAAACATTTTAAAGGATTTAGGCATGTTTCAAGTGTGTGCTGACATACAGAATATACTGAAGCACTGTGTGTAGAAGGACGACAGTGTTGCAATTGTGCTTCCTGGAGTGCCCTGTAAGGGTGAAGGAGATTGATGTTGCAAAAGTTAAAGCCGTCAATCAATTTAAAAGAGTTAATATATGGTAGTGGATGAACCACAGCCTGTAGTAAATGTTTGCTGCCAGTCAAAAGATACCCTGTGTGTTAAAAAGGTGTATTTTGTGGCATACATTTCCACAGTTATAAACTGTACGGCTCAAGTCTCAAAGAAGTCAAAGGAACTAGACACTATTGTGGCTGCGGCAGAAAAGTTTTTAGGACCTAAGGATTTTACCTCAGAAGATTTGCAAGGGGTACTGGTACCAGAAGACGACCTGTCCTCCCAGGCTCCCCTTGAGTCTGTGTAGGGATCAGATCTGTTTTATTTTGAACAAAAATAAAACAGGGGGGGGTTTTGGGGTAGTTGGTAGTTTCGGTAGTTTTACATTTTAGGGGGGAATCCTGTTTTCATCCCGCACAGTAGGTGGCGAGATGCAAACTAAATTGTGCGAACGCCAATATACCATAGAGAAAAGAAGAAGAAAAGTGAACGTCAGAGCAGAACCTATACCATGAAGTCCAACATAGAATTGTGATCAGGCATACAGTATATCTGAGGAAGGGTATGAAACTATTTCAATAGAGTTTGAACGTAACCAAGAGCACAGTGGTTTCCATCAACGGGAAATAAAACAAATATGGAGCTACCCAGACTGCCTAGAGCTGGCCATCTGACGAAACCGGGCAAGATGACCCTTGGTCATGGAGCTCACCAAGAACCCAATGACAACTCTGACAGAACTACAGAGTTCCTTGTTTGAGATGGGAGAACCTTCCAGAAGGACAACAGTCTCTAAAGCAATTAAATCTGGGTTTTATGGGAGAGTGGCCAGACGGAAGACACTCCTGAGAAAAAGGCACGACAGCACGCCTGGAGTTTGCAAAACAGCACATGAAAGACTCTCAGAGCATAAGGTATGAGACAAAAAAATGTAGTCTTTCGCTTGAATGCAAAGTGCTGTGTCTGGAGAAAACTAGGTACAGCTCATCACCCGTCTAACAACATCCCTACCGTGAAACATGTGGTGGCAGCATCATGTTATGGGAATGCTGAGAGGCAGGGACTGAGAGACTGGTTAGGACAGAGGGAACAATGTATGGAGCCAAATACAGGCAAATCCTTGATGAGAACCTGCTTCAGAGTGCAAATGACCTTAGACTGGGGCGAAGATTTACGTTCCAACAAGACAATGGCCCCAAGCATAGAGCCAAAGCAACGCTGGAATGGCTTCAGAATGGTTCTTGAGTGACCCTGCCAAAGCCCAGACTTGAATCCCATTGAAAATCTGTGGAATGACTTGAAGACTGCTGTTCACCACTGCTCCCCATCTAACTTAACAGAGCTTGAGAAAATCTGCAAGGAAGAATTGGAGAAAATCCCCAAATCTAGATGTGCAAAGCTGATACAGACATACCCAAGACTACAAAGTATTTACTCTGGGTGTGACTATTCATGTAAATTATATTTTTTATTTCACCTTTATTTAACCAGATAGGCCAGTTGAGAACAGGTTCTCATTTACAACTGCGCCAAGATAAAGCAAAGCAGTGCGACAAAAACAACAACACAGTTACACATGGGATAAACAAACGTACAGTCAATAACACAATAGAAAATCTATGTACAGTGTGTGCAAATGTAGTAAGTTTAGGAAGGTAAGACAATAAATAGGCCATAGTGGCGAAATAATTACAATTTAGCATTAACACTGGAATGATAGATGTGCAAATAGAGATACTGGGGTGCAAATGAGCAAAAATAATAATATTGGGATGAGGTAGTTGGATGGGCTATTTACAGATGGGCTGTGTACAGGTGCAGTGATCGGTAAGCTGCTCTGACAGCTGATGCTTAAAGTTATTGCTGACGGTGGCTTCTGATAGTGGCTAATATTTAATATGATAGAAATGGTAAAAAAATAAAATAATAGCCTGGGCATATAATTGAAACATTCTAGAGTGCATAAATCAACTCGATAGATTTTGGCTCTACTGTCAGTGCGCACCGGTTTCCAAATTTCACCCCAGCAAATTATGAAGCCATATGCATACAATAAAAATGTGGAATAACGACACAGCTATAACTGTGGAAAAGGGGCCTGTACAACACCCCTCCCACTCCCTTGCTGCCTGGAGGGGAGCCCTCCCTTCATTGGTCGCCACACACCTCCATCAAAGCTCATTAAGAACAATCACGTCCACCTGAAAGAGGCGGGCTAACCCTTTAAATGCCCCAACCTGCAGTTATTAGCCCTCTTTCAACCAAACCAGCATTTGACCGCACAGATGTGGCCATTGACAGTGAGTATCATACTAACGTGGCGTGTGGCGGCCCAGTTGGAGTTATTCATTTTTTGAATGTTATTGTAAATATATTTTATATTTCTCCCTGATTGAGCTTGTTTGTTGCCCATAGAGCGCTAAAATTGTATATAGATGCTAATGTGTATCTTTTAGCCTCAGAGTGTAGGTATGTTTGCCCTTTATGGCCCAAGTTAATGGCATATTGTATAGACAATGTATTGTTTCTATTCATCCTAGTGAAACAATCTTCATCCCTCACCTACATCACCATCTTCCCATCTGTTACCTGTTACTGTGTCTGAAGCCTACAAAAGACCATTGATACAAATCTATTCAATAAAAGATCGAAAGGCTTGCCTCTCCTTGTGTTCTTGCGTTACCTCCCACCATTCCTACATAGTTTCTTTGAGCTATTTTACAGAGCTGAAATACCTGTCATATTGAATGCTTTTCAGTTTGCTGAAAAACTGTAATCTGATTACAAAAAAAGTGGATTTCTTTTTTTTACTACTTGGATTTCTTTTAAATGTTTTCTCAATTACATTTGAAAAAAGGCACAACTTTTAAATTTGTTCCAACTAAGCAAGTCTGACCATAAATCAGAGACCACTATGATGACAATGTTGTTTTATTTCCTCACGTGTAAAGGTGGTGGAATTGAGTGTATTAAATCGAGGTCGGATTACTGCATATCTGTAAACACACCTCCATTTCTATGATCTCCACCCCAAATAAATAGTTGGCTGGCACATGCTTAACCTCATGATTAAGTTCAAGTTCAGAATAAAGTTTCAATTTACGCGTGTGGTCTGAATCCATCAGACTCGTTTTGCATTGATATGATCTCTTCCTTGGCTAGAGGTTCTTTGAAGTTAAACCTTTTGTTGATTGACTTTAGTCCGATGAGATACAGTCCCCTGTCACCACCAATATCAATACACGCACATGCACCTGTGCATATACACACATCAAACAGCCCCCGAAGCCATTATATGCAAATGTGGTTGTGTGCATGGGTCCCCTGGGCCTGTGAAATGACATTCAAACATGAGTATTTCTGGGAGACAGGAATACACATGCTGAGACGTCACTCATTGAATAGTTCTCCTTTGGGTGCAGTTAAAGTAGGAGATACCACAACCACTCACAGGGATGGGTAACACTTGCAATTCAGTCTGTCAGTACAGATTTATGTAAAACGGCTTTTAGTTTCTTTGCACCTAACTTAATCCTCACTAATCATGGAACGGTAATGACAGCTGTCCAGTTGTGTGGACCGTGCACCAGGCTCCATGCCAGGCTCCAGGTTTGATTCAAACAGGCTACATATCCCAAATTACTGCACAACGGTAGCCTAATATCATCCACTATTGCTAGCGACCCTCAGAAAAAAACACACCGACGTGACCGGAAAGAAAGCTAAACAGAATGGAATGATGCAAAAATTGGTCTACAAATTGAAGGAAACTAACACTAAAGTGACATTATGTGGCCAAAAAGGATGTGGACACCCCTTCAAATTAGTGGATTCGGCTATTTCAGCAACACCCGTGCTGACAGGTGTATAAAATCGAGCACACAGCCATGCAATCTCCATAGAAAAACATTGGCAGTAGAATAGCCTTACTGAAGAGCTCAGTGACTTGTGGCATCGTCATAGGATGCCACCATTCCAACAAGTCAGTTTGTCAAATGTCTGCCCTGCTAGCGTTACCCCAGTCAACTGTAAGTGCTGTTATTGTGAAGTGGAAATGTCTAGGAGTAACGGCTCAGCTGCTAAGTGGTAGGCCACACAAGCTCACAGAACGGGACCGCCGAGTGCTGAAGCATTGTAGCGAGTAAAAATCGTCTGTCCTCGGATTCAATATTCACTACCAAGTTTCAAACGGTCTCTGGAAGCAACATCAGCACAAAAAATAACTGTTTGTCGGTAGCTTCATAAAAAGGGTTTCCATGGCCGAGCAGCCGCACACAAGCCTAAGATCACCATGTGCAATGCCATGCGTAGGCTGGAGTGGTGTAAAGCTTGCTGCCATTGGACTCTGGAGCAGTGGAAACGTGTTCTCTGGAGTGATGAATCACGCTTCACCATCTGTCAGTCTCACGGACGAATCTGGGTTTGGTGAATGCCAGGAGAACGCTATCTGCCTGAATGCACAGTGCCAACTGTACATTTTGGTGGAGGAGGAATAATTGTCTGGGGCTGTTTTTCATGGTTCGGGCTAGGCCCCTTAGTTCCAGTGAAAGGAAATCGTAACGCTACAGCATACAATGGCATTCTAGACGATTTTGTGCTTCTAAATTTGTGGCAACAGTTTGGGGAAGGCCCTTTCCTGTTTCAGCATGACAATGCCTCTGTGCACAAAGCGAGGTCCATACAAAAATGTCGAGATCGGTTTGGAATAACTTGACTGACCTGCACAGAGCCATGACCTCAACCTCTTTAGGAATGAATTGGAACGCCGACTGCGAGCCAGGCCTAATTGCCCAACATCAGTGCCCGACCTCACTAATGCTCTTGTGGCTGAATGGAAGCAAGTCCTCACAACAATGTTCCAACATCTAGTGGAAAGCCTTCTCAGAAGAGTGGAGGCTATTATAGCAGAAAAGTGGGACCAACTCCATATTAATACCCATGATTTTGGAATGAGATGTCCGACGAGCACGTGTCCACATAATTTTGGTCATGTAGTGTAGCTCAATAACACAAGATAGATATTAGTTTTGACTAGGACATATAAGTGTATCCGAAATGCAGCCGAAATGCAGCCGTAGGCTACACCTACATTTTAGAAGAGATCATCCATAGTGTTGATATAATACATGTCATGTCAGCATCATGAAATGTTAAAATGGCAACAAGTGTTTTTTATGACATGTATAATATTAACAACATGGATGATCTCTTTGTTGGATAGTGGAAGGAAATAGCTATACGATGCTGTTAGGTGTGTCAACAAAATGGTTTTTGGGGGTTGGTTGTCCCATTAACTTTGGTTATGATGAGATCACAATGTTCAATATATTGAACACTCATTTAATCAACAAGGGGTCAGGCTATAGACATTGAATGAAGGTAATATAGGGCCCACTGCCACCCAGGCCTTGGCTAACTGGGATAACCCAACCAAACATTCAACTGGAAATGTTAGTGAAATGGGGCAGTTTACTTATTCAGTTCACTGAGAGCATTGAATCATTTTGAAACCCTAAACTCCAACAACTTAACCCTAACACCCTATCTAAATCCTAACTCTAACCCCTCCTGTATGGGTTCATACATAAAAATAGCCATTTTACAAGTATAGCTTACAACAAGATTACACTACAAAATTGTGTTGATTAAAAAAAGACTGAATTGGCCTGTGTTGGTGACCAGGGTGCTGCTTTGTGTCACGACCTCCAGTGTGCTAAGTTTGTAAGCTTTTCTATGGGATGTTGGCCTGGCGCCCGGGTATGTTAGCGAATCACTGATCTAGAATAAAGACATTGTGGAGAGGCAGCACCGTGTGTATAAACCCGCCCTAAAAAAAAAAAAAAGATTGCGTTTCCCCAAATCCTCCCTGTCTACCCGCTTTCCTTTCCACTCTTTTCTTTCCTTTTAATTTTCCCAAACTCTGCTTTTATTAACTTCAAAATATGACTTTTATGCCAAGCTATTTGTTACTGCTATCAGGTCTCCGCGTTTTACTGACGGTTGATTTGGATTTGGTGGAAACAAGCAACTTCATTGACCTAAGCGCCCCAGAAGTAATCGACTACAAAGATCCCTGCAAAGCTGGTAATGTTACTATTTTTCATATTATATGGGATAATTAATTACAGTTGTCTTTATCTGGATTCCATTTATAGGTAATCAGCGACTGCACATTGGGTAAGACCAAAGTAGAGCAAAGTGATGGTTGATTTAAAGGGACAGGCAATGAGTTTAACTTGTTTTCACAAGCGCGCCGCTCGAAGGTGATGCACATCACTTAATTTACATGTATAACAACAGCGTGTAAACCTGATCTGAAATCAATTATGGTAGAAATTATAATAAACTCGAGGCCAAGGCCAACCGTATTGTGCATGGTGCGCCGGGCTATTGTTCCACAGTCGGGAGTTTGGAGTATTGTATGGAACACACAGACAGCTGTCAAATCCAGACTGGGCTGAAGAGCCTTTGTCCATTAATCAATCAAGCATCACTTTGAGCTTGCTTCATTACAAATCAATGTTCTCTGTTATGTGAAGATCATGTATCCTATTTTACTTACTGTAGTGTATGTATGAGGCTGGGATAGAGCTATGGAATAATTGAATAGAATGGCCATGGAACCTGTCAAGTGGGGGCATGATGAAAAAGATTAAAAACAGAGGACATTTGATTAATCTAGGAGTGCTAAACAACATTGGGCACAATAGTGGTCCTAAAACCTATGTGTGTGTATATGTGTATATATACACACACACACACACACACACACACACACACACACACACACACACACACACACACACACACACACACACACACACACACACACACACACTGGGGGCCAAAAGTTTGGAATATTACTCATTCAAGGGTTTTTCTTTATTTGTACTATTTTTTACATTGTAGAGTAAAAGTGAAAATATAAACTATGACATAACACATATGGAATCATGTAGTAACCAAAAAAGTGTTTAACTAATCAAAATATATTCTATATTTGAGATTCTTCAAATAGCCACCCTTTGCCTAGATGACAGCTTTGCACAATCTTGGCATTCTCTCAACCAGCTTCACCTGGAATGCTTTTCCATCAGTCTTGAAGGAGTTCCCACATATGCTGAGCATTTGTTGGCTGCTTTTCCTTCACTGCGGTCCGACTCATCCCAAACCATCTAAATTTGGTTTAGGTTGGAACCAAAACTCTCAAATTTGGACTCATTTCCACCAGTCTAATGTCCATTGCTTGTGTTTGTTGGCCCAAGCAAGTCTCTTCTTATTATTGTTGTCCTTTAGTAGTGGTTTCTTTGCAGCAATTTGACCACGAAGGCCTGATTCACACAGTCTCCTCTGAACAGCTGATTTTGAGATGTGTCTGTTACTTGAATTCTGTGAAGCATTTATTTGGGCTGCAATCTGAGGCTGGTAAGTCTAATGAACTTATCCTCTGCAGCAGAGGTATTTCTGGGTCTTCCATTCCTGTGGCGGTCCTCATGAAGCTGGTTGAGAGAATGCCATGAGTGTGCAAAGCTGTCATCAAGGCAAAGGTTGGCTACTTTGAATAATCTCAAATATAAAATATATTTGTTTAACACTTTTTTTGGTTACTAAATGATTTCATATGTGTTATGTCATAGTTTTGATGTCTTCACTTTTATTCTACAATGTAAAAAATAGTGCAAATAAGAAAAACCCCTGAATCAGTAATATTCCACATTTTTGTCCAACCAGTGCATATATAACATTGTACCTAAGCTACAGCAAATTGGAGGCTGGAATAGCTAGGAAACTGTTTTAAAGAAAATACATGGAACCTGTCATGTGGGGGCAAGATGATAGTCAAAACAAGAAAAAAAGCCTTAAAGGGATATTTCACCTTAATATAACTCTGGGTTTGTTTTGATCGTGTCCGACGCACTTCTAGGTCAGTGAGATGTATTTCACACATATTGGCCACCAAGAAGTTATGTCTGGGTTTCGCGCACTGAACTATACACCCGATGACATCATCCAGTGTTTTGACCAGGTGGATGAGATCTGAAAATTGAAGTAGTCCTGCTTTTTGGCATTTCACAAAACTTCTATGTTATGAGAATTGTTCTATGTTTGTGTGCATGCATACTTTATATGGCTGTCCTTGTTCGTTAGAGCCATTGGATGTTTTTCAGCAATGTTCCTAATGGCATTTTCATTGTTCGATGTACAAGGTTCCACATTTTTTCTCAGCCTCTGAAAGACTACAGCTCAGAGTGGGGCGGTGCTTCCTGCTCTGGCCCCGTTGTGCATTTGCTATGAACGCAGGACCTTGTGGTACACTATAAGCAGACTAATACACAGGAAGTCAAAACTTCCGGATTCTACCAGTGAAATAGAAGTGCGCTCGTTCTAGATTGTGGTGAGGACATTTTTTTATGTTTATGATAAATCTGGGACCATGTGGGTTTGAAATAGGGTTGAATATTTTCCCTGTATTTTACAAATGTTCCATCCTGAGAATGAATCACTATTCTTCTGGGTAACCTGGTATTTCCCGCCAAAACCGGAAGTGTCATTTAAAAGAATTTAAAGCATATACAGTTGAAGTCGGAAGTTTACATACACTTAGGTTTCCAACCACTTCAAAAATGTAATGTTAACAAACTATAGTTTTGGCAAGTCAATTAGGACATCTACTTTGTGCATGACAAGTAATTATTCCAACAATTGTTTACAGATAGATTATTTAACTTATAATTCACTATATCACAATTCCAGTGGGTCAGAAGTTTACATACACTAAGTTGACTGTGCCTTTAAACAGCTTGGAAAATTCCAGAAAATGGAAGTCAATTGGAGGTGTACCTGTGGATGTTTTTTAATGCCTACCTTCAATTTCAGTGCCTCTTTGCTCGACCGCATGGGAAAATCAATAGAAATCAGCCAAGACCTCAAAATTGTAGACTTCCACAAGTCTGGTTCATCCTTGGGAGCAATTTCCAAATGCCTGAAGGTACCACGTTCATCTGTACAAACAATAGTACGACCATAGGACCCTGCAGCCGTCTTACCGCTCAGGAAGGAGACACATTCAGTCTCCTAGAGAAGAACGCACTTTGGTGCGAAAAATGCAAATCAATCCCAGAACAACAGCAAAGGACCTTGTGAAGATGGAGGAAAAAGGGGGAGCCTTGCAAGCCGAAGAACACCATGCCAACCGTGAAGCACGTAGGTGGCAGCATCATGTTGTGGGGGTGCTTTGCTGCAGGAGGGTCTGGTGCACTTCACAAAATAGATGACATCATGAGAAAGGAAAATTATGTGGATATATTGAAGCAACATCTCAAGACATCAGTCAGGAAGATAAAGCTTGGTCGCAAATGGGTCTTCCAAATGAACAATGACCCCAAGCATACTTCCAAAGTTGTGGCAAAATGGCTTAAGGACAACAAAGTCAAAGTATTGGAGTGGCCATCACAAAGCCCTGACCTAAATCCTATAGAAAATTTGTGGGCAGAACTGAAAAAGTGTTTGCGAGCAAGGAGGCCTACAAACCTGACTCAGTTACACCAGTTCTGTCAGGAGGAATGGGCCAAAATTCACCAACTTATTGTGGGAAGCTTGTGGAAGGCTACCCGAAACGTTTGACCAAGTTAAACAATTTAAAGGCAATGCTACCAAATGAAAGAAATAAAAGCTGATATAAATAATTCTCTCTACTATTAATCTGACATTTCACATTCTTAAAATAAAGTGTTGATCCTAACTGACCTAAGACAGGGAATTTTTACTAGTATTAAATGTCATGAATTGTGAAAAACTGAGTTTAAATGTATTTGGCTAAGGTGTATGTAAACTTCTGACTTTAACTGTAAATATCACTATATCTAGATTTGAGTAGAGCTTTGATCAAAAATTCAAGCCTCATGCAACCTGAACCTGATTTTAATTTAATGAGCCCTAGCATAAAAAACCCCCAACTGATTGTGTGGTTATCCTGTACTGTATTGTATTATATCGACTGGAACTACACTCTGTTCGAACCATAATAAAGCAGAAAGAACATGTGATTCTGGTGCAGCACATGTGGCCAACTAAGTATAGCAAATTTGATTCACATTTTTAAGATTATTTCCCCTAATGTTATTAGCCTACCTCGTCTTTCGCTCTCTAGTGTTGCTTCATTCCTTCCTCGCTTTCAACAGTTAAATGAAATAAGTTTTGGAATTGATGGAGAGAGAGAGAAAGACTGCGAGAGAATGCTGCTCGTGCACTGATTTAAATAAACAATAAATGAGTGTTTTAAAACGCTGCAGCTGCAATAAAAAAACAACAACATCTTTACAATTAAAAAATAAGGTGACCCCGAAAGTCAGATGGAGATGTGTAAATTAGACGCACATTTGGTCTTTATACTACTATAGCATAGGCTATGTTGCAGCAAATGTAGGTCTACCTGTCACAATAAAAAGCTACCATGATGAGATGATAGGTCTACATACTGAGATGGCCTGTCGGTCCCCACCCTGAGCATTGAACATACAGTGACCAGAGAGAATGACTGTAGAGAATCCAGATTTAGACATTGCATATAATTTAACAGTTATATTCATATACATTATTTATTATAATATTTTATTACAATTTACTGGTTTCTCTGTTATTTATCCCGGGAAAAGGGAGTGGTTTTGGGCGGTAAGTCTCGGTAACCTGTAACCTAGTTTGAACCCAGGTCATCTGAGCTTGTATTAACCCGCTGAGCTTGCTCAGAAAGCTTACACTCTTTTCTTCCCTATCCTCTACCTATTTTCTATCACGTTTCTCTCTTCTTCTCTCCACCCTCCCAACCTTCCTCATCTTTACTTTTCCCTCTCCACTCTTTATTTCCTCCTTTGTCCCGTTCCCCTCTTCCCTCTCCCCCCTAATATCATCTCCGTTCTCTTCCTTCTATCCGTCTCTCTGTTGCCTGGAGACCAGAGGTCATTGAGGCCATGCCAGAGCAGTCCTCGGTTGGACGCCGGTGAAATCCCACTGGCTGCAAGGCATGTGCTATGCACTGTAGGCCTAGGTCTGCAGTCGTTTACAGTCACTCTTTGCATGAATGACTTTGCTTCAAAGGCAGGGACAACCGGGGCTTATTGCCAAAGTACTATTTTAGGGTTACTTACACCCAGCATTTGGTAGTTCCCTTCTCCATACTGTACTTTTCCCTTGCCCCATGAAGTGGTGCATCATCACCGATGTACAGATGTAGTATCTTAATTTGAGCCAGATTGTTACAGCAGGAAATGTGAATTATTATGTGGATTATAATTACTGGGCATTTGTGTAGGGGGTCATACATTTTTGTTAAGGGAAAATCAAGTCTGACCTTTCAAAGTGGAAATTGTGAACTGCCTTTTTAAACCTCAAATACACTAGTTTTACATTTCCTGCAACAATTTGGCCTTGTACGTTAGGTTATTTTCCTGCTGAAAGGTGAATTAGTCTCCCAATGTCTGTTGGAATGCAGACTGAACCCCCTTTACCTCTCAGATTTTTCCTGTGCTTATAGCTGTATTCTGTTGCTTTTTATATATATATAAAAAAATCTCTATAGTCCTTGCCAGTGACATGATGCAGCCACCACCATGCTTGAAAATATGAAGAGTGGTACTCAGTGATCTGTACCAAACATAACGCTTTGTATTCAGGACAAAAGTTAATTTCTTAGCATATTTTTTATTGCAGTATTGCTTAAGTGCCTTGTTGCAAACAGGATGCGTGTTTTGGAATATTTTTGTTCTGTACAGGTAATTCTTCTCACTCTGTCATTTATGTTAGGATTGTGGAGTAACTACAATGTTGTTGATCCATCCTCAGTTTTCTCATATCACAACCTTTTGTATTTGTATGTATTATGGATCCCCATTAGCTGCCGCTTTGGGGTTCGGCAAAATTAAGGCAGTTATACAATTTTAAAAACATTCATTACAGAATTCACAACACACTGTGTGCCCTCAGGCAGGGGAGCCTCCAGGGATTTTGGGCCCCATGAAAATATATAACATTGGGCTCCAAAATGTTTCTACCTAATGCTGGAATAATATTTTAGGGCCCCTGTCAGTCACAGGCCCTTAGAATCATCCTAACTTTTCCCCCCCATACGGCGCCCCTGCCCTCAGGCCTACATATCTACAACCCAAAATCCATGTGTACGTTTGTGTATAGTGCGTATGTTATCGTGTATGTGTATGCATGTGTCTGTGTCTATGTTTGTGTTGCTTCACAGTCCCTGCTGTTCCATAATGTGTATTTGTATCTGTTTTTTAAAATCTGATTCTATTGCTTGCATCAGTTACCTGATGTGGAATAGAGTTCCATGTAGTCATGGCTCTATGTAGTACTGTGTGCCTCCCATAGTCTGTTCTGGACTTGGGGACTGTGAAAAGACCTCTGGTGGCATGTCTAAAGGGGTATGCATGGGTGTCTGAGATGTGTGCTAGTCATTTAAACAGACAGCTCAGTGTTTTCAACATCAATACCTCTCACAAATACCAGTAGTGATGAAGTCTGTCTCTCCTCTACTTTGAGCCAGGAGAGATTGACAATGTTTGCTTTTTAAACTCTGTAACTGTTTTAAAATCACCATTGGACATGGGGAAATCCCTGAGCAGTTTCCTTCCTCTTCGGCAACTGATTTAGGAAGGATGCTTGTATCTTTGTTGTGACTGGGTGTATTGATACACCATCCAAAGCCTAATAACTTCACCATGCTCAAAGGGATATTCAGCGTGTGCTTATTCTTTATTTTTTTAGACATCTACCAATCAGTGCACTTTTTTTGCGAGGCATTGAAAAGCCTCCCTGGTCTTTGTGGTTTAATCTGTGCTGGAAATGCACTACATGATTGAGGGACCGTACAGATAATTGTATGTGTGGGGTACTGAGAAAAAATCATGTTAACCACTATTATTGAACATGGAATGAGTCCATGCAACTTATAATGCAATTTGTTAAGCACATTTTTACTACTGAACGTATTTAGACTTGCCATAACAAAGGGATTGAAAACTTATTGACTGAATACATTTCAGTTTTATTTTTTTAAATGAATTTTAAACATTTTCTACAAACAATATTACATTTTGACATTATTGGGTATTGTGTGTAGATCAGTGACACAACATCTCAAGTTAATCAATTTTAAATTCAGGCTGTAACCCAACAACATTTTGAAAAAGTAAAGGGGTGTGAATACTTTCTTAAGGCACTGTAAATTAGAATTATTTTGTATTATACTGATTTTAGCACTGGTAACAAAATAAACTAATGCCATATACATAAAAATCTAGTGTATTGCCTGTCTGGGTATTCAAAGAGTATGGCATCTCAGCTCTACTGCTGCACACCATCATGCCTATCAATGTGGTAGTGTGGGTATTGGAACATGACCATAAGGTTTGTGTGGGGTTGGATGTATACATGATCCTCCTTCATTTGGAAGTACACTCAAACATTTATCAATTTATTTTTGGATAAAGTATTGATATGATTACTGTATGTCATGGGGAAAAAGAGGTCAGATATAGAAATCACGTCTATTTCAACCCCTTTATGTACACTGAACAAAAATATAAATGCAATACGTAAAGTGTTGTTTCCCATGTTTCATGAGCTAAAATAAATGTTCCATATGCACAGAAAAGGTTCAATATGCACAAAAAGCAAATTTCGCTCAGATTTTGTGCACACGTTTATTTACATCCCTGTTACTGAGCATTTCTCCTTAGCCAAGATAATCTATCCACCTGACAGGTGTGGCATATCAAGAAGATGATTAAACAGCATGATTGTTATACACAGGTGCACCTTGTGCTGCGGACAATAAAAGGCCACTTTAAAATGTGCAGTTTTGTCACACAACAGAATGCCACAGATGTCTCAATGAATGTCCACCAGAGCAGTTGCCAGAGAATTGAAAGTGAATTTCTCTACCATTAGCCGCCTCCAACGCCATTTCAGAGAATTTGGCAGTACGTCCAACCTGCCTCACAACCGCAAACCATGTGTAACCACGCCAGCCAAGGACCTCCACATCCGGCTTCTTCACCTGCCATTTTGTAGGGAGTGACTCATTCTGATTGGCTGGGCCTGGCCGCCATGGTCCTACCCGTGGCTGCACTGCTGCCCAGTCATGTGAAATCCATAGATTAGGGCCTAATGAATTTATTTCAATTGACTGATTTCCTTATATGAACTGTAACTCAGTAAAATCTTAGAAATTGTTGCATGTTGCATTTATATTTTTGTTCAGTATAATTGTGTTCTATTGGGCATCTCTGTTAAAGTATGAATGCACTGTATGTGTATACACGTGACAGTTAGTGGGTATGTGAGGGCTATTTTACAGTGCATCCAGTATGCAGGAGCTGCCTGTGCTTGTCAAACAGTAGGCTAACAGAGCCCTGACGGCCTCCCTTTGGGGGAGACACAAGCCTTACTGCATAGCTTCACACATGTCAAAAATGAGGTACCTGAGCAAAACATACCCCTAAAGCACTGCAGCAGCTTTACATGCTCTAGGTGATATAATGTCAGCTGAATTCAAATGCGTACCAAGCAGTGGAGCGGTAGATACATACCAGATCCCTACCTTTACTTCCAGTTTCACCCAACTACTGTGTAGCTATATATTTCAGTACAAATAAATAAAGGTTCACCAAAAACAGTATTTGTCTCCCTTTCACTTGTTCCATCTCTGCCTTCTTGATTGCCTGTCTAGATAAATATCTCTCTAGTTTTGCAAACTTTTTCGCATTAAAAACAAAAGTTTCAGCTGCAGGATGTGTCTGTTCTAGCTGCCTTCCTGGGAGACATTGCATTGGATGAGGAGGACCTGCGCATGTTTAAGGTGGACCGCATTCTGGATGTTAATCAGAAGTCCATCCCGACCTTCAACGACACAGATGCAGGTACAGTAAAGGAGCCATGTTGGACATGGAGGATTCAAGATTGGGGTCAATTTAGGGGGTGTTCACATACGCCATCTGAGTTGCAAAACCATGTATGAATTTGAAATGAGGGGTTACATTTGTTTTTTGAAGGGACTGAGTTAAAATTGATTGAATGACCTCAACCCTGCATGGGTTAAATATCTGTTTGCATGTGTTTGTTCCAGTGAATGGTTCGTTGTCCAGTGAGAGCAGTAGGAATGACATGTCTCCAGACAGCCATGGCCAGGGCTTCCGTCGCAGGAGGAGGGCTGCCTCCTCCAGACCAGAGCGGGTGTGGCCAGATGGGGTCATTCCATACGTAATCAGTGGGAATTTCAGTGGTGAGTTCTGACTAGGAGATATAGAGAGTGAGACCTTATATTTACTTGATTTTCAGATGCTTAATTGATTCTTAACATGTCTCAGTCAGTCTGTATATGTCTACAATATAGCTACATACCATAACTTTGTAGCGTTATAGAGAATAAATCATTATTTGTTTGCCTTTGATGTCCAATCATATAAGCTGTCTACTAATGGACTACATCAGTAATTCAATCCACTGAGACTCTCAGTGCAGTCCTTGATTAGGGCACTTGAAGGACGACCCTCCCTTTTAGGCAGCCAGCGAGCGATATTCCGCCAGGCCATGCGTCATTGGGAGAAGCACACGTGCGTGACCTTCATTGAGAGGACAACGGAGGAGAGCTACATAGTCTTCACCTACCGGCCTTGCGGGTGAGTGACAGGCCATTGCTGCAATAGGCTATAGAAGGGGTTAGCTGAGAACGTCAAGAAAACAAAGCTTACTCTTCAATGCGGCAGAAGGCCGTGTGTTGTTGTGATTCTGGATGGCCAGATAGATAGCAACAATAACAATAAACTGCCATGTGGGGAATTTTAAGTGACTCGTTACAGCTAGTTTTATTTAGTTATTTTCACTGATCTAACATGGATGCTAAAATGGCAAAATATTTGCTAGCTAGCTAAACAACAACAGTAACAATGTATTTGAGAGACAGAAAATTCTCATTGTGCAAACATTGGAGAAATATATATATATATATATATTTTTTTTTTTAACTGTCATTTTACAGTTTTTATTTCTTTATTGTTTACATAATACTTATTTTTTACTATTGTTTACATAATACTTATTTTTTACTTAAACGGCACTGTTGGTTAGGGCTTGTAAGTAAGCATTTCACTGTAAGGTCTACAACTGTTGTATTCGGCGCACGTGAAAAAAATAACCTTTGATTTGATTAGATTTGAAGTCCCTTATAGCCAGCTATTTCCTGATTTTCATCAGTACAGCTCCCTACAGCTCCCTTATAGCCAGCGCTCTCCTGAATTTCATCTAGTCTGTCCTTGACACAGAATGCACTTCAGGCAGGAACGCTTCACTGTCATTTTAGCCTATATCTTCAGCTCCTGTGGTTTCAAACCTGGTGATTATCTCCAAGAGCAGCAACTACATGCCTCCCCATTGCCCTTAAACCTTTTCACAAAGTCTGCCATTCAGACAGAGTTCATACTGCACACTGCAGGACTGTCTACAAATGTATAGTCTACCAGTAGCACTCTCATCCTCAGAACCACATACAGATGCCGGTTCGGTCCGCTCATCAGCCCTATGCATTTCTCACCCTGCTACTCTTTCTCCATGCTTCTCTGCTCCTGTCATTTCACAAATGCATACAAATATGAAAGGAGTTTGAAATTCTGTCCTCCTTTTAAAAAGAAAGAAAAAGGAAAGACTGGGAACAAAGCTGTGATGTAGTTATTCTATACAGGGGATTTGATTTCGACCGTGTGTAAGAACACTGTTTTTTGGCCATGGCTCACTTGTAAAAGAGATGTGAATCTCAGTCTGACTGCTGGTTAAATAAAGGATTCAAAATGTGAGTTTTTTTTTGTTTTTTTAAGTGTGTGTTGCCTGCATGTGCTGTGTTATTTTCTCAACCTCTTACTGTATGTGTGTTTTGACTGTTTTTTGCGCCTCCTACTGCCACGTCCCCCCCCCCCCCCAAAGAAAAAAACTAGCTGAGATCGTCACAAATTGTATGTGACAAAAAAAGAAAACCTGGAACATTGCCTCAGAGCAAAGTCTTTGGTCAGTTTCTAAATCTGAGCTTGGCTTTCATGTGTGACTGACCACAGAGCTACAGCTGTAAGATATTTCTCCAGTTGCAGAGTTTTACCATTTGACCATACTGGGTTATTGAAGTGTGCGGGTAGACGGTCAATTCTATTTTCATTCAGTCAATTCAGGGGACAAATTAAAGTCAATTTACAGCTGAAGTTCATTTTTCAAACCACTCCACAGATTTCATGTTAACTATTTGACAAGTCGGTTAGGACATCTACTTTGTGCATGACACAAGTAATTCTTCCAACAATTGTTTACAGACAGATTATTTCACTTATCATTCACTATATCACAATTCCAGTGGGTCAGAAGTTTACATACACTTAACTGACTGTGCCTTTAAACAGCTTGGAAAATTACAGAAAATGATGTCATGGCTTTAGAAGCTTCTGATAGGCTAATTGACAACATTTGAGTCAAATGGAGGTGTACCTGTGGATGTATTTCAAGGCCTACCTTCAAAGTCAGTGCAATCTTTGCTCGACATCATGGGAAAATCAAAAGAAATCAGCCAAGACCTGGTTCATCCTTGGGAGCAATTTCCAAACTCCTGAAGGTACGACGTTCATCTGTACAAACAATAGTACGCAAGTATAAACACCATGGGACCACGCAGCCGTCATACTGCTCAGGAAGGAGATGCGTTCTCTCTCCTAGAGATTAACGTACTTTGGTGCGAAAAGTGCAAATCAATCCCAGAACAACAGCAAAGGACCTTGTGAAGATGCTGGAGGAAACCGGTACAAAAGTATCTATATCCACAGTAAAAAGGGTCCTATATCGACATAACCTGAAAGGCCGCTCAGCAAGGAAGAAGCCACTGCTCCAAACACGCAATAAAAAAGGCAGTCAACAGTGCAACTGCACATGGGGACAAAAATCATACTTTTTGGAGAATGAAATAAAAATAGAACTGTTTGGCCATAATGACCATGGTTATATTTGGAGGAAAAAGGCGGAGGATTGCAAGCCGAAGTACACCATCCCAACCGTGAAGCACGGGGTGGCAGCATCATGTTGTGGGGGTGCTTTGCTGCAGGAGGGACTGGTGTACTTCACAAAATAGATAGCATCATGAGGAAGGAAAATTATGTGGATATATTGAAGCAACATCTCAAGACATTCAATCCTATAGAAGATCTGTGGGCAGAACTGAAAAAGTGTGTGTGAGCAAGGAGGCCTACAAACCTGACTCGGTTACACCAGTTCTGTGAGAAGGAATGGCCCAGAATTCACCCAACTTATTGTGGGAAGCTCGTGCAAAGCTACCCGAAACATTTGACCCAAGTTAAACAATTTAAAGGCAATGCTACCAAATACTAATTGAGTGTATGTAAACTTCTGACCCACTGGGAATGTGATGAAAGAAATAAAAGCTGAAATAAATCATTCTCTCTACTATTATTCTGACATTTTCACATTCTTAAAATAAAGTGGTGATCCTAACTGACCTAAGACAGGGAATTTTTACTAGTATTAAATGTAAGGAATTGTGAAAAACTGAGTTTAAATGTATTTGACTTCAACTGTATGTACTGAAAGAAAATCAATGAGTAATAATCAATGTGTAGTTTTTCAATTCAATAAATCTAATAACAAGTTATTCTATGTGCTGAATTGACTGAGGTAAATGTTAATCAAACACAAACCTGTGGGAAAAGGCCCACTGTCTCTCAAGCGCATTTCCCCCTGAAAGACTATGTCTCCCTTTGCAGGTGTTGCTCCTACGTGGGCAGGAGGGGCGGAGGTCCCCAGGCCATCTCCATAGGAAAGAACTGTGACAAGTTTGGGATCGTTGTGCATGAACTGGGCCACGTGATCGGCTTCTGGCACGAGCATACACGTCCCGACCGCGATGAGCATGTCAGTATTATCAGAGATAACATCCAGCCAGGTAAGTCTCCTCTCTCTCTCTCTCTCTCTCTCACTCTTTTCTGTCTGTCTGTCTGTCTGTCTGTGTCTGTCTGTCTGTCTGTCTGTCTGTCTGTCTGTCTGTCTGTCTGTCTGTCTGTCTGTCTGTCTGTCTGTCTGTCTGTCTGTCTGTCTGTCTGTCTGTCTGTCTGTCTGTCTGTCTGTCTGTCTGTCTGTCTGTCTGTCTGTCCGTCCGTCCGTCTCTCTCTCTCTCTGTCTCATTTTAGTCTGGCAGGTCAAATCTTGATTCTTCCCGTTTGTCCCAGGACAAGAGTATAACTTCCTGAAGATGGAGCCAGGGGAGGTGGACTCTCTTGGTGAAGTGTACGACTTTGACAGCATCATGCATTATGCACGGAACACCTTTTCCAGGTTGGTACAAAGCAACTGATTAATCATGGGCTCTGTTTGGTTCATTGGGTACTGTCTGGTTGGACATTCTACTCATCGGGATCTACATTTAATGTATTCTGACCTTCAGTTGAGTATTATTCACACAAGTACTTTGCTTTTCCCCTGACATTCTAGTCAGGTTGAATAGACATTTTATACACTAAGCATCTCCAAAGAATCTGCTTATTAGCTGCATGATAAATCCTCTTATTAGTATACATGTTAGAATAACAATGTCACGGTTGTCTTCCAGCAATCCATAGTAATCCTGCAAATAACCATTGGAAGCCATGTGGATTGGGTCCTGATTGGGATTGGAAGGATTTCACAGAAGACAGTCTCGTGCATGTTGTTACCCTGTTGCTTTTTCTCTGTTTTACTTTTTTACCTCCACCAACACTTTGCCGGCCAGGGTCATGGAGGCGGGCCAGGGTAAATATAGGGCTGCCAGTTGGTTCTTTGTATGTGACAATCTGGGCTGGAGTGGCCTTGTTCTCTGGCATTCAGGGCTGGGCTCCACAGAGCCCTTTGGCACAGCCTAAAGCCCTCATTCAGAACACTCTGTTTGCACATGCCTGCCATTCAAGGGTGCATCGCTATGGGAACTGGGTGATGGTGAGCTCCCCAACTGGCTGCTGGGGGACAGAAAGGGAGTTCCAACAGGAACCCCATGTGAAAATATGTTATTATGGCTTGCTCCTCAGCTGTCCCAACTGCTTTTCCAGTGGAAATGTAGTTTACGGAAGTTCAATCAGGAAGGCTGGTCTGAATGATCATTTAACTTCATCCAGTAATGACCTCAACTAACCTGTACCTCCACACATTGACTCGGTTCCGGTACACCCTGTATATAGCCTCGTTATTGTTATTTTATGGTTCATTTTATTGTTAATTTTTATTCCATTTTATTTTATTTTGTTTATTTAGTAAATACTTTATTTAGTAAATACTTTAATACTCTATTTCTTGAACTGCATTGTTGGTTAAGGGCTTGTAAGTAAGCATTCCACGTTAAGGGGCTCCCAAGTGGCGCAGTGGTCTAAGACGCTGCATCTACAGGCAACCTGGTTCGAATCCAGACTGGATCACAACCGGCTGTGATTGGGAGTCCCATAGGGCAGCGCACAATTGGCCCAGGGTCGTCCGAGTTTGGCCGGTGTAGGCCATCATTGTAAATAAGAATTTGTTCTTAACTGACTTGCCTAGTTAAATACATGTGACAAATACAATTTGATTTGATTTGAGTAAGCATGACATAATTCACTTTGTTTACTATTCTACGGGCACTGTGGGAATGAATACAAATGTATCATCATTAGCAGAGCATCTTATTTCTTCTCCTCTTTCCTATTAGCCATGTGCAGAATGTGATTCACCTATTACCTTAGCCAACAGATGTAGGATCTTAATTTGAGCCAGTTTGCTAAAGCAGGAAATCCTGCAGCAACAGGAAATGTGAATTATTATGTGGATTTTATACCACAGCATTGTTGAATACTATAATATTCCTCAGGCTTGTTGTTTAACCCATGGGTTCACTCTGGCAATTATCACCTTCCTCTCTCTCAACCAACCAAATCTTGGGATGTATTTGTATGTCAACTTACCCTCGTTCTCTCACTTGCTGTTTTTCAGCAACAGTTTTGGGGTTCGATGCCAGCAGGGCTACCTGCCATCACATAGGGCTACCTGCCATCACATCATCTGGCACTGAGGATCTTCCCTCAGAGACGAGGCCACTCCCCAAACTATTTCATAAAATGTCTTATTGCATTCCGTCTTTGCTGTTCATTCAGTTAAGCCTGTACTCGATTTAAGTGTTGTTAATGATGGTCATATCTAAGTAAAACCAAAGTTTCCTCTTGTCCATCTTAATACAAATGGAAACTTCAGTTCTGCAAAGAGAGAATAGGTATAGGTCTCTCTTATTGGCCCTCTGTGTTTGTGTTTGTGTCTGAACTACAGAGGCATCTTCTTAGACACCATTCTACCTCGCTATGATGTCAATGGAGTCAGGCCACCCATTGGCCAGAGGACAAGGCTGAGCAAAGGGGACATCACACAAGCTCGCATACTCTACAAGTGTACAAGTAAGACATATCGGACTTGGCAGGCCCCCTGACTGCTAGTTCTTCGGCTGTCCCCATAAGAGCACCCTTTTGGGTTCCCGGTAGAACCCTTTTGAACCCTTACCTGGAAACCAAAAGGGTTCTTCAAAGGGTTCTCCTATGGCGACAGACAAAGAATCATTTTAGGTTCTAGATAGCACTTTTGTTTCTAAGAGTGTAGGATTCTCACCATGTGAAACATCAGAGAGAACATGCCGATAAACCCTACACAAGGTCTGACTACTACCACCCCTGCCGATTCAAAAGATGACGACTGATGATTACTGTGTTTATTTTTCTGAAGCCATGACAAGAATGTGACGACAAAGCTGTGACATTAGCAGATGAATAGAATTCTGTTTATTATTGTAATCTGGAGAACTCAAGCCACAGGAATGGCCAACATTGTTACAATTCAACAACCAATAAATCAGCAACCATTCAAATCATTGAAGCTGGAGACTACCGTCTCCCTCAATAACTTTAATCATCAGCTGTCAGAGCAGCTTACCGATCACTGCACCTGTACACAGCCCATCTCCCACCCAACTACCTCATCCCCATATTGTTATTATTATAAAACATTTGCTCATTTGCACCCCAGTATCTCTATTTGCACATCATCATCTGCACATCTATCACTCCAGTGTTAATGCTAAATTGTAATTATTTCGCCACTATGCCCTATTTATTGCCTTACCTTCCTAATCTTACTACATTTGCAATCACTGTATATAGATTTTCTATTGTGTTATTGACTGTACGTTTGTTTATTCTCATGTGTAACTCTGTGTTGTTGTTTTTGTCGCACTGCTTTGCTTTATCTTGGCCAGGTCGCAGTTGTAAATGAGAACTTGTTCTCAACTGGCCTACCTGGTTAAATAAAATACAAAAATATATATAAAGTGCTTGGTATTGTGCCTCTACAGTATGTTGAGACATCCAAAAGAAAAGCTTGTCTTTTTGAAACCCAGCAATGTTTTTTTTTTGCACTCTGCCTTCTTTCTGTATTGTAGCTTATGCCATTCCTGTGGTGTGCTTTTTTTTTTTTACCATGTGCTGTGTTGTGTTTTGTGGGCAGGGTGTGGGGACAGCCTACAGGACAGTAGTGGAAACTTCTCCTCTCCTGGTTATCCCAATGGATATGCAGCCTATGTCCACTGTATCTGGAGGATCTCTGTCACACCTGGAGAGAAGGTGGGTTGAAAACATCCAAGGGCTAGCCGCCAAACTCTGTCTTTTGGAAATAGTTCACAACTGTGCGGCGAGTTTCTCAGTTCTAAGGTTACAACGCTACTGGTAATTTACTAAAGATACCAGACTTCAGTAATTTTGGTAATTAACAGAAAATCTATGGCAATATATCGTAATTATTATGACACCAAAACATTGACAACAAATACATATTGACTTAGTAAATAAGTAATATTCACTAAATGTATGGTTTATATTTAGGACAATGTTTTACAGCTTTGTCATTCTATTACATTTTAAAAAATGAGATTAGGTCTGTAATAATCTCTGTGTGTCTTTATCACGTAAAATATATAAAATTATTAAATACGATGAAGAGCCAACAGATATATTGTGATGGATTGCATAACATCCTTGAAAGATACCAAAATTCTGATAGTTTACTGGTAAACTTTGCAACCTCTAATCAGTTCACTTAACAACAAATATACCGTATCATTTAACAAAGGGGAGGATCGTTCTGGTTTGATTCAAGTTGAGGTGCATTGGCTACATTGCCTGACAACTCATCCTGAATTTAATTCCGCTGCTCTATTGATCGTTCGAGAAGAAACTCTTGTGAATTTAAAAATAAATACATAATTGACTTACCTTATGTGCTACCCTTAACAAACTTTACTTTCTTTTATCTCTCAATCTTCATTTCTGTCTGTCTGCGTGTCTGCGTGTCTGTCTGCCTGCCTGCCTGCCTGCCTGTCTGTCTGTCTGTCTGTCTGTCTGTCTGTCTGTCTGTCTGTCTGTCTGTCTGTCTGTCTGTCTGTCTGTCTGTCTGTCTGTCTGTCTGTCTGTCTGTCTGTCTGTCTGTCTGTCTGTCTGTCTGTCTTTGTGTGTCTCTCTCTCTATCTCACAGATAATTCTGAACGTTACCGCCATGGACCTCTACAGGAGTCACTTGTGCTGGTATGACCATGTGGAGGTCCGAGACGGGTTCGGGAGAAAAGCCCCTCTGAAAGGTCTTTACATGGAAGGAGATTTAGAGTTGAACCCATCCATAGAGAACTCTCCAGAGAGGCCTGCTGTCTACATCTGCCAATAACTCTTTCAGAAAACATCAAATTAAGTCAATGTTCAATGAAAGCATAGAGCAGAACAGTGTTAGAATGGTTAGAATGTACAATATGTTCAGAATAATACTGCCCTACCAAGCAAACAGGCAGTAACTGCTCATTTGTTCGAAAATGAGTTAATGTCATTTTTGCTACATTAAATACATAGTTAATCATGTGGACAAGTATCCTGCCTCTATTGTATTGAGTTTTGGAGAAAATGGGGGTCATATTAGCAGTAACTGCATAGAGTTACTGTGAAACCAAGGTAAATAAAAGCAATTTTTTCTCAGTTCCACGGTGTTAGCAGTTACTGCCTTTTTGCTTGGTAGGGCAGCATAGACTGATGCATAAAAGATCATACATCGCCAGCTGTCTGTGTAATAGTGATCAACTAAATCCGATCGCCCCTTTTCAGCTATGCCCCTTTTAAAGGCAATGTTCCCTCGTTCACGGAGACCGCATTCACAGTAAACTTTGCATATGTCGGCCCAATCGGAAATGTAAATCGCACAATAAGGTGGATCTCATGCAGATCGGAATGAATCCCGGTCTAAGAGCTGCCTGCCTGAGTGTGTTTTCCTTTTACCTTTGGCGTCAGGCCGCTACTGTGGCGACAGTCTACCTGGCCCCATCGTTTCCACGGACAGTCGGCTTTGGATAGAGTTCAGGAGCAGCAGCAACTGGGTGGGCAAGGGCTTCTCAGCCGTGTATGAAGGTAACATCAGCCGTTTTCACCATAGACCGCATTGTTTATATTTTGTTTAAAAAAAAAAAAAGCCTTAGTTTTCTGCAACATTCAAATGACATAAAGCTCTATACACTGAAAACTCATGCTTACCACTATATTCTCTTGATCTCAAAAGAAGGGGAAAAGCGGGAAGTTGATATTGTTGTTGGAAGAATTCATGGAAGGTGTCCCCCCCCCTCCCTCTCCTTCCCTCTCTCACCAGCCATCTGTGGGGGAGAGGTAAACAGAGACAATGGCCAGATCCAGTCACCCAACTACCCTGACGACTACCGACCCAACAAAGTGTGCGTGTGGAAGATCACAGTAGCGCAGGATTTCCACGTGGGCCTCTCCTTCCAGTCATTTGAGGTAAAGGCTGTGAGGCGGAAAGGGAAGTGGAATGTAATTTTCAATCAATCCTGTACTTTATTGAGACACCCAGACACTGCTGAGCAGGAGGGATAATCTGCATTCAATCTGGGTTGACAGCAGCACATCCAGCATATCATCTTGCTGCCAATCAAGTCCAGACACTTGGAGATGATGGACGTCTTCTTTATCACTTATATGAGGATACTTATATGAGGATACTGATATGTCGGTTTGAAATAATCAAATTTCAAACCGACATAGCAGAGATGTGAATTGGTAGGACAGTTGGGCATCCTGTGTCAACATCCTCCCCAATGTCCCTTGCCTTATCTCTACCATAGATTGAGAGGCATGACAGCTGTGCTTATGACTACCTGGAAGTGAGAGACGGGAACTCAGAGAGCAGTCCACTGCTGGGACGCTTCTGCGGCCACGACAAACCAGACGACATCAAGACCAGCTCCAACCAGCTTTGGATGAAATTTGTGTCTGATGGATCAGTGAACAAGGCTGGATTTGCTGCCACCTTCTTCAAAGGTCAGAGGTCAAGAATAGTGTCCATCTGTGACTAGTGTTAATGATGACACAGGATTGGGTAATATGTTGCACAAAAAAATCCTTTATAAATATGTGTTACCAGGGAAGAATATGTGTGATAATATAGGAGTTCACATTCACATCTGTGCAACCATCTTCTGATTATTCAACTTTATCCCAGGATTTCACATTGACATTAACATTGACTTGCTGGTACATTTTGGTCTACATCATTGTTATTTTGAAAAAGGTTCCCAGGTATGAGACTTCTCCTTTTTTTCTCTCTTCCTTCATGGGATGCCACAACCTCTGGGTGAAAGAGATGGAGTATATGATGAACTCTTTATTTCTGTGGACTGAAAATACAAAGGGAAGGATGTAGAATTTATGGTTTCCTAGAATGCTTTGCTAAATGTTCTCCTTCTTTCATCATGACATATTATGACGATGTCTGTGCTTGGAAGAGGTTGACTATGATGAACATACAAAAGGAAGGAAGTGGAAGCAGTCATTCAATGTGCAGTAGAACTGATGGTTTCTTACGGTTCCTTTCTTCTTCTTAATTGCATGTCACAACGGCGTCTGTGGGTGATAGAGATGGACGAGTGTTCCAAGCCTGATAATGGGCGCTGTGAGCAGCGCTGTGTGAATACCCTGGGCAGCTACCGATGCGCCTGTGACCCTGGCTTTGAACTCGCCTCAGACAGACGCGGCTGTGAGGGTGAGTGCAGGGGGTGATTACTTATCCATCTCCTTAAAACACCATTAATGTGGTATGAATCACACAACTTCACCGTCCCACTCACTGGACAGTCTCAAGGTTACAGACAACTCCATCCACAGTCTCACATGACAAAATAACCGTCTGTGCTGTTGTCATAATTTAATAATGAGCATCTCAGAAGGAGAACAATATCCCAATATTGACACCAATAAAGCTGAAAAGCAGTCTTCTAACTAAATGTTGATATTTTTTATCACAATAATGTGCAAGATGCTTACTGTGGAACTTAAGTCATGGTTGGAGGATGGAGAAATGGTGCCCATTGTATGCAGACTAGTGCTTATTACTGTATGTCCTCATCCTCTGTAGGCTAAATTCACATTACAGACCTCTAAGTATGCTCCAGAAACACACAATGATTTATATACTCAGTGTCTTTTGCCACCTCAACAATGGTTGAATCATCCTTTATCGGAGGAAAGTGTGTTTTTATTACAGTCAGACCACTTCACCACTGGTCTATTAAGAACAAGGAGACCCTAAATGGATTTTGAACAAGCGAGGATACATGCAAAGAATATTTTCACACATTTCAGAGCAACAACACCTGTAAATTATGAAAAGTACTCCATCAAGCTTTAATGGGCATCTGAGCCCATATGGAAAGGTTATATATGGCAATACAGGTTTATGTATATTACTTATTTTTTATATGGGCATATAGGGTGGGAACATACAGTACCAGTCATTCCAGGGGTTTTCTTTATTTTTACTATTTTCTACATTATTGATTGAGAGAATGCCAAGAGTGTGCAATATACATATAATATAAATAATATATTTTGATTTGTTTAACACTTTTTTGCTTACTACATGATTCCAAATGTGTTAATTCGTAGTTTTGATGTCTTCACTATTATTCTACAATGTAGAAAATTATAAAAATAAAGAAAAAAACGTGAATGTGTAGGTGTGTCCAAATGTGCTTATATATGTTTACACACATAAGTAGATATAAGTACATGTACAGTGCATTCGGAAAGTATTCAGACTCTTTGCCTTTTTCTACATTTTGTTATGTTACAGCCTTATTCTAAAATGTATTAAATTATTTTAAATCTACACAAAATATCCCACAATTTTAGCAAATGTATAAAAACCAAAAAATGGAAATACCTTATTAGCATAAGGATTCAGACCCTTTGCTATAAGACTCGAAATTGAGCTCAGGTGCATCCTATTTCCGTTGAACATCCTTGAGATGTTTCTAGAACTTGATTGGCGAAATGATGAAAAAGCGATTGTAATACATGTTTGCAAATGTATTACAATTAAAAATAGATGTTTCTACAACCTGATTAGAGTCCACCTGTGGTAAATTCAATTGATTGGACATGATGTGGAAAGGCACACACCTGTCTATACTGTATAAGGTCCCACATTTAACAGTGCATGTCACAGCAAAAACCAAGCCATGAGGTCGTAGGAATTGTCGATAGAGCTCCAAGACAGGATTGTGTCGAGGCACACATCTGGGGAAGGGTACCAACACATTTCTGCAGCATTGAAGTTCCCCAAGAAACAGTGGCCTCCATCATTCTTAAATGGAAAAAGTTTGGATCCACCAAGACTCTTATTAGAGCTGGCCGCCCGGCCAAACGGAGCAATCGGGTGAGAAGGGCCTTGGTCAGGGAGGTGACCAAGAACCTGATGGTCACTCTGACAGCACTCCAGAGTTCCACTGTGGAGTTGGAAGAACCTTCTAAAAGGACAACCATCTCTGCAGCATTCCACAAATCAGGCCTTTATGGAAGAGTGGCCAGATGGAAGCCACTCCTCAGTAAAAGGCACATGACAGCCCGCTTGGAGTTTGCCAAAAGGCACCTAAAGAACTCAGACCATGAGAAACAAGATTCTGTGGTCTGATGAAACCAAGATTGAACTCTGGCCTGAATGCCAAGCGTCATGTCTGGAGGAAACCTGGCACCATCCCTACGGTGAAGCATGGTGGTGGCGGCATCATGCTGTGGGGATGTTTTTCAGCGGCAGGGACCGGGAGACTAGTCAGGACCGAGGCAAAGATGAACAGAGCAAAGTACAGAAAGAGACTTTATGAAAACCTGCTCTTGGGGCCAAGGTTCACCTTGCAACAGGACAACAACCTTAATCACACAGCCAAGACAACGCAGGAGGGGCTTCGGGACAAGTCTCTGAATGTCCTTGAGCGGCCCAGCCAGAGCTTGGACTTGAACCCGATCAAACATATCCGGAGAGACCTGACATTAGCTGTGCAGCGATGCTCCCCATCCAACCTGACAGAGCTTGAGAGGATCTGCAGAGGTGTGCCAAGCTTGTAGCGCCATTCCCAAGAAGACTCACTGCCAAAGGTGCTTCAAAGCACTGAGTAAAGGGCCTGAATACTTATGTAAATGTGATATTTATATTTATATTTTTAATAAATTATGAGGTATGGTGTGTAGATTGAAAATTATAATTTTGTAATACATTTTAGAATAAGTCTGTAATGTAACAAAATATGGAAAAAGTAAAGGGGTCTGAATACTTCCCGAATGCACTGTATGTATTGTTTTTAAATATCTGACATTTTAAATATTTAAATATTTTCTGGAATACATTTCACAGCAATACATGCACCCAAAAAAAATGTTATGAGTAGATTTTGCATTATGAAAATATTTTTTTTATGGGGGTGTGAGATTTTAATGTTATTTAAATATATGATCATATATTTTCAAATAAATGTCCCATTTATATATGGGTTTTAAATATATTATCATATATTTTAAATTATAAACTGGGTGGTTCAAGCCCTGAATGCTGATTGGCTATCAGACCATATACCACATGCATGACAAAACATTTGTTTTTACTGTTCTAATTACATTGGTAAACAGTTTATAATAGCAATAAGGCACCTCGGGTGTTGGTATATGGTCAATATACCATGGCTAAGGGCTGTAGCCAGGCACTCCGCATTACGTTGTGCATAAGAACAGCCGTTGGCCGTGGTATATTGGCCATATACCATACCCCCTTGGGCATTATTGCTTAAATATATGCCTTGATCTTTGGTATATAAAACATATATGGCCATATATGCATCAAGAGGACATGATTGCCCTTTGTGTGGTATAAACCTGTCACGTGCTAAATGGCATTTATTTCCTTCTGCCACTTGAAATATGCTTATTCTTACTCTTTTAATGGCTCTACCTAGTGGATGCTTATATTTAATTTTGTAGAGCTTTGAGTCAAACCCTAGTACATATCTCATAACGGGACTACATAGGTAGGACCTGGCTTCTTATTAGCTTCATTTTGTGTTCGTAAATTCAATCTGGAGTTTAATTGCACAATTGAATTACTATTTTTTGCCAACGTTTACTGACACCGGCCATATTCAACAGGTGTTAAGCGTTCGTAAATGTGCCAGTTATTCTGCGCTCTGGCACACTCAGACGAGAGTGCTCCGAAATCGGCGTAGATAGCCAGAGTGAATTTACGAGTGCACCCTTAATGTTGCAGTTTGAAACCTAGGGATTACTATTATGATCTCAGAGTATTATTATGAACTTGCAACAAAGCAAAAATCACATTCACCAGCTTTATGTTTTAATGAACTGTGAACCAGTTCCACCTACCTCTCCACCTTCCCTAAACTATAACTGTTATGATGTGGTATGAGGTGTGTTGCCTCGTGGCCACGCGTTCATCCCTAATGTCAGCTCTGTATCCCCCCAGCAGCTGCGTGTGGCGGCTTCATTACCAAGCTGAATGGCTCCATCACCTCCCCCGGCTGGCCCAAAGAATACCCCCCCAACAAGAACTGTGTCTGGCAGCTGGTGGCCCCCACACATTACCGCATCACCTTGCTGTTTGATGTCTTCGAGACCGAGGGCAACGATGTAAGCATTATAGCCTGAGAACACCCTACTGAAGATCTCTCCTCATAAGGGATTGTCTAGTCCAGTAAGCCGGTGTGTGTGCTGTGGTTTTCTTTGAGTTATTCCATAGTAATTGATCCAGTTCCTCTTGAGGTGTGTCTGACATGTCCTATATGGTCTCTTCTTCCCTCAGGTGTGTAAATATGATTATGTGGAGGTAAGGAGTGGACTGACCACTGACTCCAGGATTCATGGGAAGTTTTGTGGAACAGAGAAACCAGAAACCGTCACCTCCCAATACAACAACATGCACATTGAGTTCAAATCAGACAACACAGTGTCAAAGAAAGGCTTCAAAGCCCAATTCTTCTCTGGTAAGCCTTGACATATTTTGGGCCAACAAACATACATTTAAAGTATGTTTGAAGTACATGGTCAAAGGCTCAAATGTTCTAGTGTCACTAAGGGCTTACTGTAGGTGGGTTTAGCAATTTCTGACAATGCTCTGTTGCCATGCAGACAAGGACGAGTGCTCTAAGGAGAACGGAGGATGCCAACACGAGTGTGTCAACACCTTCGGGAGCTACAGTTGTCAGTGTCGCAGTGGCTTTGTGCTGCATGACAATAAACATGACTGCAAGGAAGGTACACTATAACTCCTATTTTAATGGATTTATCCATGCATTTACATAGACTTATTTCTGTCCATTCATGTACCTATCAATGTCCATCCATCCAGTATTTACATACAGCCTGGGACATCCTATTTTACATGGCTTATGTCATCATTGAGCTGGGGATATGATATGTCCTCTGATTACTGATTGAATCAGAAATGTTTCTCTTTCAGCTGGCTGTGAACATGTGGTGAGCAGTGTGTCAGGTACCATCACCAGTCCCAACTGGCCTGACAAATACCCCAGCAAAAAGGCCTGTACCTGGGCCCTCTCCACCACCCCAGGCCACCGCATCAAAATGGTATGTTTACCGCTAGTGTCATGATCAAATCAAATTTTATTTGTCACATGCTTCGTAAAATGCTTACTCACTGGCCGTTCCCAACAATGCAGAGATAAAACAAAAATGTATAATAGAAAAATAGTAACACAAGGAATAAATACTCAATGAGTAACGAGAACTTGGCTATATACACGGGGGTACCAGAACCGAGTTAATGTGCAGGTATACAAGGCAATTGGGGTAGGTATGTACATATAGGTAGGGATTGGCATAGTTTTAATGACACCTCTTATGTCATGCTTATAATTTACATTGTAACAGTACGTAGTCATTAGTAGAAGAAGGTTCATGTAGATTATTAGTATTATTGTTAATAGCTCACCACCCACCTCACTGAATCTACATTCACTTTTAAGGCTTTCAATGAGATCGACATAGAGGCTCATCTGGAGTGTGCCTACGACCACCTGGAGATCTACGATGGGAAGAATGGCCGTGCCGTCAGTCTGGGACGATTCTGTGGCATCAAGAAACCCTCGCCAGTCATCTCCAGCGGCAACGAGATGTTCCTGCGCTTCTTCTCTGACAACTCAGTCCAGAAGAGAGGCTTTGAGGCTTCACACAGTGCAGGTGGGCGACACGCACACTGGAATTAGCACTAGCATTTTCTGATACCAGGAAGAAAAGTATTGTAACGGAGGATTCTCATTGGTGTTTTGATTTCAGAGAGATGAGAATAATCGACTAATATTGATTGTGTAATACATTATTCAACCTTTTTCATGTAGGTCTGCTCAATCCACTACATAACCTATTTAAGATATTGATAATAATAAGTAATCCATAAACCCCAGCAGACCAGTTAAGTGGTATTCATTAATTAACTTACCAAGGCCTTTTATCCAGTTGGGACTTATTTTTTCTCTAAGATCAATCGAAAAAGGCTTGCGTTTTCCCATAGACAACTCTAATTACTGGGAGGTTGAAAAGGATGTGCCACAAGGACTTGATCCTGGGACCATTGTTAACCTCCTTCATCGTTAATGATCAGCTCTCTGCGTCTACGGATGCAAATGTCTTCTTGCATGCTGATGTCAATGTCTGTTTTTTTTTCATCCTCATCTTCTCTTGGTATTAGATCACTAACGTACAGTACATTATGTTTGTAATGTGTGATTCAGCATGCAGCGTGACAACATCTGTCGTTTTGTCAGGACCCCTGAATAATGAGATGATTCATCTCAATTAATTGATCCTAAATTAGCTCAAGTTACCATAAAACAACCCATTTTCATTTTAGAAATGTAAATCGCATTGTTATCGTTCCAAGAGTATTCTCATACTTAGTCAAACATTTATACAATATTTCAGACAAAAGCCTCATAATTGAGGGATCTGTAATGACAGAGTTAGGGTAATGTGGCTGTGCTGTCCTTTATGAGGTCACCACGGTGACACAGAGTGGACCGGGTCGGAGCTGGCTCCTTCACCAACAGTCTCCGCTTTCTCAAAATAAGAAATATTGTTTAATTCTCTCATAGTTGGAGGTAGGAGTACTTGGCGGGAGAGGTCTTTGTTCTATTGTGACATCCTCTCTCTCCCATACTGCATGTTGCAGGTAAAAGAGTGTCTCTGCCAGGGCTAGCGTCACGACATTAGTTAAATATGAATTCATGAGGTACGATTGGGGGTGACATTGGTCATGTTGCCATGTGGGTTTGTGACTTGTGGTCTCTTTCAACTAAGAAAACAAAGGGACAATAGGGCAGCTTTTTCAGATGCGTATAATGTTACACAATCCTACAGGGAATGTAGAGAAAAAACACTGCCTCTCAGACAATTATTTGTTGATAAAGCCTTCTCTGAGGCTCTGTCTGTAATTTTGTGGCTGTGTGTTCTCAGAGTGTGGAGGAAGCCTGAAAGCTGAGGTCAAGACCAAAGATCTTTACTCCCACGCCCAGTTTGGGGATAACAACTACCCAGGGGCGTCTGACTGCCAGTGGGTGGTCTCTGCTGAGAAAGGCTACGGAGTAGAACTCATTTTCCAAACCTTTGAGATTGAGGAAGAGGCAGACTGTGGCTACGACTACATGGAACTATTTGACGGTGCTGATGTCAAGGCCCCAAGGCTTGGCCGCTACTGTGGATCTGGGGTAAGGCCGACCAAAGGTTTAAGTACACCTACTAGACTGTAACAGCTAGTGTACATACACAGTGTTACTGTATGTAGTGTTACTGTAAACACCCCCACAAAATAGATTATCTCTCTCTCTGTCTCTCTCTCTGTCTCTATCTCTCTCATCTCTCTTTTTATTTCTCTTCCAGCCCCCTGAGGAAATCTACTCTGCTGGGGATGCCATCGTTATAAAGTTCCATTCTGATGACACCATCAATAAGAAGGGCTTCCATGTACGGTACACTAGCACAAAGTTTCAAGACACATTGCACACAAGCAAGTAAAACCCCTCTTTACCAAGACTTAAGAGGAGGAGACTGTGCACCCCAAAGTGTTGACACTCCCAGTTCCCTAAGAGGAGCGGAGGCTTGGATAGCTTTGCCCCCCCCCCCATACCCCACTCCGCCCAAAGCCAGCTGTAAGGAGTCAAGCCATGCAGCAGTAGAGAGCGTTTTTGAGTTTGTATCATTTAGATTAGGGAGGGTGGTGAGAGTCTGGGTATGTGGGGGAGACTTGTACGGATCAGTGGGATGGTGGTTTAACGGAATACTCCCCAGTGCCCTGACCACCTCCTTACTTGAAGTCCAGCTAAGCCCTAACTTCTTGGGAAGCTACCTTGCCTTGGGTCCTAAATATGTCTATTTACTTTTGACTTAATTCTCAAAAGTAAATGCACATGATTGATGTTAGCAGGACAAGAAAAATGAACATGTGTTATTCTTTTCAAGGGATAGGCTAATAAATATAGATAATGATAATGTAATGTGGTGGTCTGTTCTTTTCCATTTTTTGTTGGGATTTGTCCCAAATATAGACTCCCCTACGTATTTATTTGGATAGTGAAGCTAAAACATTTAATTTGGTTCTACACTCCATCATTTTTATACGTGTATGAGGCGACAGTACATAATTTCACCTTTTATTTGAGGGTAGTTTCATACATGTCTCTTGTACCGTTTAGAAAAGAAAGCACTTCATTTATCTAGTCCCCCCATTTGAAGGTGCCATAAGTATTTGGAGAAATTAACTTATAACGTATTATTTGGTTGTGCCCAATAGAAATGAACTGTAAATAATGAATTGTGTAATTTTAGAGTCACTTTTACTGTAAATAAGAATAGAATATGTTTCTAAGCACTTCTACATTAATGTTGATGCTACAATGATTACGGATAATCCTGAATCAATCCTGAATAATGAGTGTGAATGTTACAGAGGCACTGTCAGGCTCTGGCCATAGAGAAGCCTATTTGCTTCTCTATGTAGCTATGGTCAAAGTCTGACAGTGTCTTTCTTTTCTAATTCTGTGTGGGTTGGGTTGGATCCCTAATTGGAGGCAGCTGCACAGCATTGTCTCCAATTAGGGATCATATACAGTGGGGAGAACAAGTATTTGATACACTGCCGATTTTGCAGGTTTTCTCACTTACAAAGCATGTAGAAGTCTGTAATTTTTATCATAGGTACTCTTCAACTGTGAGTGACGGAATCTAAAACAAAAATCCTTGTCCAAATACTTGTTCTCCCCACTGTATATGTTTGTCTGTCTTTCACTCTTGTGTGGGTCGTTGTCGGTATATGTCGCAAGTCACGGTGAAAGTAAGTGTACTCCGGTTACGTCCGTTCAGTATTCGTGTTAGATTTTTTACGTTTGTTCGATCGTGTCTGTTTTGTATAGTTCGTTCATTGGGCATTTATTACGTAGTATAATAAAACACAATGTCGAACTACTATCCCTGCGCTGCGCCTTGGTCATTCCCACACCCACAACGTGGCAGGCACAAAGATTATACCCCCAAAACATGCTAACCTTAATTAATTTATATTAGGCACAAAATAATCTGAGACGCAAATGCATCACAAGCTTGATGTAGCCATTGCGTGCTAGAAATATGGGACCATATAATACAACTTTTGACTACTTTAATACACTAAAAGTTAATTTTCAAATACTCAAGACACATTCAAAGGGAGGGGATTTGATACATAAAGTGCTTTCTTTTTTTCATTTTTTTACGGTAAAACAGGTGTGATGAAAATACCCTCAAATAAAAAGTGATCCTTTACATTTACAGACGCTCTTATCCAGCGTGACTTACAGTAGTGAGTGCATACATTTTCATACTGATCCCCCGTGGGAATCAAGCCCAAAACCCTGGTCACACGGGACCACTTCTGGGGTTAAAATTAAATGTATCAGCCTGCATATAATTGTATCAGCCTGCATGGTGGAACGAGAATGTTTTCATCAAAGTGCTACTGTGCAGGTTTAAGCTGCTCTCTATGGGACGCCGTTTGGGTCTTTGCGTGTCAAAAAAAAAAAACTATAACACTATTTGACGCGTCAAATAAGCCTGTTGACCAATCAGGACCTGGATATGACTGCACGTCACATAACAATTTAACACGTTTATAAATGTTTTTACGTAGTTATTACACATTGATTACACTCACTCGTATTTCTTATGTCACAACGATTCATCGATACGTATGCTATGACGCTGGTAAAGTTTTGTCTCGCGCACCTGCCCTTCCCCAAGCTCTGGGCAGTGCTGGTCATAAAAAAAGCAAGCTAGCTGATGGATGTAAACAATGTTCTTCCCCAAAAACATAGCAAAACGACATAATCTGTTTCAGTAGCCATAGTTAGCTAGCTAACTATCTAGCTAGGTGTCATCATCTAAAATACCCCTAATTTATAAAACTGTTCTTATTTTATTAATGGTGGTCGGACACACCTATGTGAAGCTAGCTACAATAAGGATTAGCCACAATAGTGGAATTTGTGGTTAGCCTTCGAAATAAAGGTATGTCATTGACAGTGATGCAAATGAATACAAATAGTGGAATTATGCCATGGATCAAGGTTAACGAGGTTGGAATGTTGTTATATAATTTAACAAAATAAAATAATTTGTCAATTTGACTAAAATCTGTTGATATCACACTGGATGTATTAGTCTTTAGAATTGCATTGGGGGCATACTTATTTCACTGTACAGCCTTAGCTATGGATTGTGGATCAATGCCATGGGGTATCAGTCTACTCAGTGACACCCATAGAACATTAGCATCGTAGCTCTTATTGTGGGACTCTGAAACAACTGTGAATTGAGAAACATTTATTGTACCAGTCACCCTACTATGTGTATTGAACTCTATTTCAGAGGAAAAACAATACAACGTGGATGTTTTGGAGTCTGATAACTCTGAGGAAAATACTTGGGTACTGTGTAGACTGATACTCCATTTCATTAATCTCCAATCCTTAGGTAAGGCTGTACAGGGCAATATGAATGTCAGTACGCACAATAGGCTGACTGGGGAGGGGATTTCACACAGTCACAATCCCGCGATAAGAGCTGCAACGCAAATATTTGCGTAAACTCTTCACAGTTATGTTCGTGGGTGTCACTGAGTAGACTGACACCCCATTTCATTGCTCCACGGTCCAACGTTGTTTAACATTATCTAGTCTAAATATTGCATGATTAAAGGTATTGCATGATTCCACCAATTGTAACCTTCTGTCACTTTCAAATAAGTACTTTTACTTTTATTTTGAAGGCGAAATGCAAATTCCACTATTGTGGGTAATCCTTATTGCAGCTATTTTCACAATTTATAACCCGGTCCGGTCAAGCCTCACCAGCCAGATGCAGTTTACTGGCTGCTTGTAACGTTAGCTTTGGGCAACAGGGTTAAGTAGCAGGCTAGCTAGTTATTTTTAATGAACTGAAGTTCAAGTTCAAGTGGCTAGCTAGCTAATAGGTCAATATCACTAAAGGTGTTATTTTTTGTCCTCAAGATAAATCATTCAAAAGTGTATATAAAAAATATACACTGTATCAAATTTCAAAAGGATCCTTATGTGTGTATGAGGCCATTTGTCAATGTCCCAAGTGCTGCTCAATCAACTTCAATTAGAATAATTAGGAATAATAAGTTTCTTCATTAAATGTTATCTTATGTATAGTCTTTTTTTGTTAAATGCTGCACTTTTTATAAGAATATTGACTATTTTCTGTACGTCCTCAAAGTCGCTGTCCACCCTGTTACATTGTGGTTACTGGCACTTTAAGAAAATATATTTTCTACAATGACATCACAAACAGGAAATTATGTCACTTCCTTGGCGTCAAAACAACTGTGGTGAACCTGGTGAGTATCTAGATTTCATACTATTACATTTTCATCATTTTATGTTGGTGATGTGATGTGGGAAAGCATAACATGTCCACCCTGTTAACCAGTTAAGATCTTAATCGTATTTCATAATTTCAAAATATATTTGTCAAACAATGCAAATTCCTTTGCAAGTGGTAGCCATTATCCTAGCTTCATCACGATAACTTGGAGCATAGTTGCTCATTTTAGCTCAAAATGTCCACCCTGTTATTGTCCATGTACACGTAACAGGGTGGACAAATGGATATCTTGCAGTAATGTATTGCAAAATATGTGCATTTGTTCATAAATTGTTCATCACCTATTAAGAGGGCTCTTCTCTTTCACACATCTCTCATTAAAGATATCAAAACAAAATACAGAAATGCAAGGAAACAGAAGAACAAGCAAATCATTGCGAAATTGACCTCTGAATATACTGAAGAAGTATAAACTTCAGAAGTATGCCCAGACGGTGTTGGGCTTTTCAAATAAGAGAGTCTAGTTGGAAGGGGACCTTTGCTCTTTTTTGACGAGGAAGGGAAGCAGAACATAAACAGAAATCTAAAGGAATGTGAAGGATTTCTTTCTTCGTGATGATGTAAGTTGTATAACGACCGGCCGCAAACAAACCATCACACGACTAAATGCAGAAGTGGCTTCTGACTGACACAATGAAAAATCTGCACAGGACATTTCTGTCTGAGGAACTAGATAGATAGATAGATAGATAGATAGATAGATAGATAGATAGATAGATAGATAGATAGATAGATAGATAGATAGATAGATAGATAGATAGATAGATAGATAGCTTTAGGAAGCAAAACTCGACCTTTCAAGGATAAATCCCTCTGCAACCAATGGTTCAACTTCTTTTTGTTTTTTTCAATAATAGGTATGACATTTAATGAGCATCTTTCCTGTTGATCCTTAGATATGGTAATCCCAAGGTATGTTACTTTTTCCTTGACTGGAATATTGCAGATGGAGGGTATCACACAGTCTTTAACAGCAAACAATTCACACTACCTAGTCAATTGTACAACTGAATACAATACAAGAACAAGCTATAGATAGATAGATAGATAGATAGATAGATAGATAGATAGATAGATAGATAGATATATAGATAGATAGATAGATAGATAGATAGATAGATAGATACTTTATTGATCCCTGAGGGGAAATTTCTTTGTCAGTTGTCCTATACCTCCTTCTGCCGCCTCAGGCCATTTTGGGTTGTTACGCCCAATGACACTGATCGTGAAACTTGTCAGTGCAAAACCCAGGAGAATTTACAGTTCATGGCAAATTCTCATCACAGCCTTGGGCTTTTGTCCACCAAAAACTTTGAGGACATGGTCGACTCAAGTATGTGTGAACCGAAATTGAAGCTGTCATTTAACTGTACAGGTAAATGACAGGAAGAGATACTTAAATAGCTCAATGTGCGTATGATATAATTTAGGGTAATAATAATAATTCCCTTAAAATACAGTCCTTAGTACAGGGTTAAATTACAGATAAATGCACGTATTGCACGTTCAATATACTAAATGCAATGCACGCAGTCCTGAGTGAATGACTACGTAAGTTCAGTCCAATAATTGACTTATTGCTACATACTCTTTGCCCTCGGAAGGCCTTGTAGGAGCTACTCTGATCAGATTGCTCCACTGATAATAGCTTAGGTTTATGCCGTTACGTTAAGTCCAGTTTCCTTCCAAAACTAAATTTAGAATAATATATATATATATTTTGTATATGTGAAGGCAAGGGGAATGGGAGGGGAGAAAGAGCATATGAAATGTACTCTTTTGGAGATTACGTAACTTCGAAGTCTGACGTGTTGATCCTGTGTAAAACGTGGGTAGCGCTAAATGTTATGGTACTGTACTGTTTCCACAGGTACTACTACAGTACTTGGTATGCTAGTGGTACTTGTTTTATTGTATCCCAAAGAAACAAACAAGTAATTCACTGGTTGTTGTGTTAGAACCTCTTCTGCGTTGTAGGCTTCTATTTTATGATTTTTTTGTGATGTTCTGCGGATCGTGTTACCAACCCATCTCCGTTTCCACTCCTGGATGAGGATAGAAAGGTTAATTTTCTCTGTATCTGCACTTACAGTATGCCCAAATATTTTCCTTTTTCAAAATGACTCCACGAGGAGTCAACGATAGCTCCATTATGGATACGCGCTTCTCTGACTTGCGCTTTCAGGGATTTCTAGGAAATGGTCCATCTTCAATTTTACTCCAAACATTTTGACTCATTACTCAGCTCGGTTCAATGTACTGTAGGCTAAGCCAAATGAATCACAGGAAGAAAGAGTGACACAACCACACAGAAAACTATTTTCAAATGACCTCTTAGTGAGTTTCCTCTTTCCTGTGCTCTAATACGCACAAATCCACAATGCAGAAGTGCTTTTATGGCTGTTACTGTTTCTGCTGAGACGCTCCAGATCAAATAACGGGTTCTATTTCAACACAGACACAAAACAAATTCTTATTTATTTTGAACGTTATAGTGAGGTGAGCGTTTGAAATACGGATGCTATCCAAATTTCATACAAAAATTATGATTATGCGTTGAAGATTACTCATTCAAATAGTTGGCGCACTTTTGTCTCAAAATACTGAACTGCCGTACATTGTACAAGATAAGGCAATTTCATATTCATCATTCCATTTACACCAGTCAGGTACGATTTACGCTGTAATACTGCAAAAAGGTTATTGTGCATACGTAATAATGAGAGCAAAAACGTTGATGGTGAAGCCCTGGCCCACATCAAGATGACATTTCAAAAATGTATTATTTACAGTTGGCCTACTTAATCTCTAACATCTCAAAACAATATGACAGTAGTATTTTGTGTCAGTTATTTTTTTTTAACGTAGATTATTAACTGACAGTAATATTCTGAGGGCGTTTTAGCAGTACACCAGTGTAAGGCTCCCCTCAGGCTTTGCGGGGTAGAGATACGTGCCGCGGCTGTCAGATTTTGGGAAGGAATACTTTGAGGGGCTCATTCTCATGCACTTTATCCAGGAATCCCAGATTGAAGTAGGGGTACAACGTCTCTGTGAAGGTTTCGCGGAACGTATAGAGATGTGTCATGCTCTCTGCATTGTAGAAAGACACCAGACCCCTTTTATAATCCAGATATACCCCTATCCTAGCCAGAGGCTCCTCCAGTGACAGCACAGAAGGGGGCGATGTACAGGCCATGTACTGTATTCCATAGGACAGGGACAGGGTCCAGAAGCCATTGGCCGGCAAGGCTTTGATTACTCCCTTCCTGGATACAGTCTCTCTAGCCACACCCACGGTCCAAACAGTGCTGCTGTAGACCTCTATCTCCCAGTAGTGGCGGCCGTGGGTGAAGCCCTGACTGCCCAACAAGGACAAAGCAGCATTGAAGCGGTTGGGGTTGTCCTGGATGGAGTGGTTGAAGGTTTGGTAGCGGACACAGGTGAGGGAGGAGGTCAGGCTAAGCCAGGGGTTGGCCGTGCTCGAGTTTAAGGTGATGGCGGCCGGAACTGAGCATAAGGGAAACCGAGGTGGTAAAGTTAGGTATCGTATGGTTTAACATGCCATGACACAGATGCAAAGCATTACAATGTGAACACAGCATAATTCTCAGTAGCAGTTTCAACTTTCTATTTTAAATAAGAAAACAACCTTCAAGTACTCAATTCTGGGCAATTCATGTATGTTTCATAGTTGCCGAAAGCTCCTGAATTATTGCTCCTGAGTGCTGTAACTGTCAGTCACTCTGCTAATGGTTCAGTGGAGGCTTGCTGAGAGGAGGACAGCTCATAATAATGGCTGGAATGGAGTCAATGGAATGGTATCAAACATGTGGTTTCCATGTGATTGATACCATTCCATTGACTCCATTCCAACCATTACTATGAGCCATCCTCCCCTCAGCAAGCCTCCACTGTAAAGGTTAGTGCCTTACAGTACCTGGGTAGACGCTTCCTTTCAGTGATTTCCACACTCGGTACTGCAGGGGCCCTGCGAACCGACCCTCACACAGACTGGGAGCCGTGAGAGTAGGCTTCTCAAACTTGGGCGACGGCCTGCCAAAGACAACACAAGCTTCAGACAATACATATCAGAAACAGGAAAACTCCATTACAGAATAACAATCGAAGATGGCCCACGTCCCACCATGCTCTCACCTCTGGAGTAGGGTCTTGATATTCTTGGACGAGACAGGAACAGAGGGGCGAGAGTGCTGATTAGTTTTGGCAGTGGGTAAAAACAGAGAAAGCAGTTTTCCACATGACATCAGTGTCTGAGCTCACGCTATCCCGGCCCTCTGGGATCTCCCAGTAGTTGGGGGAAAGTCCCTGGGTTTGAGCCTGCTTTCCCTATAATCTCCTTATCCTCACCATCGACCAGGAGTGAGGTAATGGGCCCACTTCCTGCTTGTGTTCCACCAGGAAGGGTCCCTCCTTGCAATCCGGGGGCTATTATGTGTCTTTTATGTGTTTGTCATTGATACGGGTCTTGTCCTTGTAATTTATTGATGATGCTGAGTGAATATCCCAAGTTGGGATCAATGAAGTACTACTCTACTCATTGCTATCAGCAAGACCTTCCTGTAGAATGTCTAGAATGGATACTTACTAATTTTTTACAGCACATCTAAATGTCTACATGAGTGCAAGGTATTTTTGACCTCCCATCCAGCACATTATTTTCAAACAGCACATGCTAAATGACATAAAATATAACCTTAAACTTTTCAAAGTGAAACTCACTTCCCTCGTCAAGTAGGCTCATTGAGTTACTTCCCATGTGAAATTCCACCAGGCTAGAATAACTTCAGTGGGTAAACAGTAGCCCTGCCCTGTCTCTCACCCGCAACAATGTAAAGGGGTCCTGCTCCGTCAGCTTGTCCTCGATCTCATTCAGGGCCCTCTGCAGACGGCAGACCTCCACACTGAGCAGGGCCTTGTGTTCGTCCAGCCTGATCAGCTCCCTGCGCTCCTCTGTCTTCAGCTTCACCTGCAGCAGCTTCTCTTCCTGGTACAGGAACTGGTGCAGGTCGCTGAACTGGGCCTCAATGCGCTGCTTCAGGTCTGCCGTGTGCTCCTGGGGGGACAGAAAGTGTGTGGGGTGGTGGTGGGGGGGGTCATTAGTAATGGCAGTTGGTTCGAGAGGGTCAAGGTTTAAGTGCAACGTATAGACTGTTACAAGCTGTAGATACTAGAGTCTCACCTTGAGCTTCTTGACCTCGTCCTCAGTCTCTCTCTCACACTGCAGGGCCGTGTTCAGCTCCCCTTTCAGAGAGTCCATGGAACTGTTAAGAGATGCCTGCATGGCCAGAACAAAGCAGCAGCATGCCTCTTAAGTCGGCATCAGTTTTCTGTTCTCTACACCAGGCCTTACAGTAAATACAGTAATCTGCTCTCTGAGTGAGGCTGGCAAATGAATGTTATGGGAAACAAGCCGGATGCAACTCCAAACCAGACTAATATTAATTAGTTTGTCGTACAGGAAAAAGTGACATGTAATGTGGTGTGACAAATCATTGACATTGTAGTTGTGATGCCAAGTCACCATGTTTTTTTGTGCCACGTATGATAAAATCTACTTTTTGGCTTCAATTCCTCCCAAGCATATTTCTAATGCTCAGGCCATAGCATCACCTGTCTTCAATTATCCCTGCAACTGGGACCCTTGGCTTAGTTGTTTTTTATAACCCTGACCTAAGCCTTTTACAAGAATTCTTACCCTGTATCTCTGCTGTGCCTCTTGGACACACACCATGGTGTGGTTCCGGTGCTCCTGAGAGAGTCCACACACCAGACACAACAACTCCTGGTCCTCCTCACAGTAGAGCTTCAGCTCCTCTTGATGCCGGCCACAGCGTGGGGCAGGGGCAAGGCTCCTCTCTGTTAACCCCACGTCCCCCTGCATCCCCTCGCTCTCCTCTAGGCCCTGGCAGTAGCTCTCCACTATGTTAGCCACGATGCGGTTGGGCCGGTAGCTCTGGCCAGGGAACACCTTCCTACACTGGGGACAGGATTCGGAACCCCGCTGGACCTGGCCTCTGGGGCCTGTCCAGTAGCCAGCAATACATGCCTGGCAGAAGGTGTGGTCACAGGGCAGGGCGACAGGCTGCTTAAAGATATCCAGGCAGATAGAACAGGTCAAGTCTCGGCTGAGTCGCTGTGCTGAGCTCTTGGATACTTGCCCAGCCATACTAGACAACCTCTGCTTTTCCTGTATAGTTTGGTTTGGAAGCTCCCTCTCCCTGTATTTGGAATTTGTGTCTGGTTTCTCCACCTCAGCGTTGTGTGGAGACGTTAACTGGAGTTTCTCCACCTCTCTGTGATTCTTACTCCTTATGTTCATTCCTTTTGTCAGACTCGTTTCTTTGTGCTGGATTGGCAGCTTTTAAGATGTCCTCCTTCTCCTGAGTGTTTGGCTACTCTCTCGCTCTCTCTCTGGTCTCTGCTCTGACTCGGTACAGTCTTCCTGTTGATTGTGGGAAAGGAAGGGGCTGGTGAGGAGGCGGCCTCTCTGTTGCTCCATCCCAGATAGGCAGGGGTGCTCTGTGGTTACCCTTCTAAACACCCCCTCTGACGTCAGAGCTACAGTCAGGAAACTAAGGCAGGCCAGCCGTGATCGTTTGTGTAGAGAAGTTAGGGCGGTAACTGCAGTGCAGAAAAAGGTTGTTGATAATCCACTTTACGATAATGCTTAGTTATGGGAATCAGTTAATCCCTAGTGTGTGTGTGTGTGTGTGTGTGTGTGTGTGAAAACTGTGAGTCAAAACAGATTTGCCCTATTTTTGCTTTGGCTGGCTGGAAAACTACTAACATTTTGCATGACATTAAGCAACGGCATTAAACTATTTCAAAGATCCATATACTGTAACAAAACTGACAAAAGATATAGTCAACTGGCAGAAATTGTATAAAAAAAATATAGAAGTGAACAGTGATGGCTGTTCTTCTCTATAAACTCCTAAGTGTGGGAGCCTACTGTGCTTAAAGAGTATCTTGAAGTGTATACTAGCTCCAGCCAGCTATAACCAACCACACCCATGGCCCATGTGAGTACCCTCTAGCAAACAAGTTTTCCATGATTAAACTTTCCAATAGAAGCGTATGAACTCATTAGTGTAGTTCAAAGCAATTATGTTCAGTAACCAGTACAGCGTCAGCCTGCGCTAGCTACTTATTTTTATGCACACTGCACAGCAGACAAACACCTTGTCAAACACTATGGGTTGACGTTATATTTTGAGCATATTTCTACTAAATTATGTTAATTTCAGGCACAGCATTCATGAGTCACATTTCTTCATGAATTACTCACGTCTCTAATACATTCTGTTCTAGAAGTATATTATTGACCTTAGACCCAGGTTATGCTATTATGCAAGTTATGAACACAATATGCAACCGTTTCGCCAAGATTCTTCACAGGTTACGTATTTACTCTGCTGTTGGTGTCTAGTATTCCAAGCAACAAGCATAATTAGCATACTACTTGTTAAACTGAGTGTCTGACACTTAACCTTTAAACTGTCTATTTGTCAGTTATTGTCACATTGCCTGTTTATCCTGGCCTGTGGCTGGCCATGTAATAATGTAATGACAATGTGGGACCTGGCCATGTAATAATGTAATGACAATGTGGGACCTGGCCATGTAATAATGTAATGACAATGTGGGACCTGGCCATGTAATAATGTAATGACAATGTGGGACCTGGCCATGTAATAATGTAATGACAATGTGGGACCTGGCCATGTAATAATGTAATGACAATGTGGGACCTGGACATGCAGATTTGTGTGTGTACTTGTCTTGCATACTAGGTCACTGTATTCTAGGTCACTTTAATACACATTAAAGAAGCACAAATATGTCACTAACTACAGGACACAGTGAAGCCCTTTTTTAGACAGTTTCAACTCAGTTTACTCTGTCATGAATCCCATACTGTTCACGACACAGGAATGTGCTCCCAAGCAAGAGTTCAGGTAAGCAGTACATTCAAGCAAGCTGTGATGATCCTGCATTGCGAAGGCATGCAGCCATCTGATAGGCCTTGTGGTTGAGGAATCCGCTGCTGATCCCTCTGTTGCCAAGGAGCACCAGGAGGAGATAGCGTGTCTGGCGCTCGGCCACACCCCGGCTGGGCCTCTGCTTGGTACGCAGGTCCATGGACCTCTCCCCTGGGGTGACCATGTTGTCCCTCACCAGAGCACATCCCTGGGTCTGGATGGCCTCTCTCCCCCTGGCCAGTATCCTCCTAATCTCACACCGGGTTAGGTGTTCCAGTGATCCCCCTGGGGTGGCTGCCATCACCCTGTGGGTACGGACGTTCACCAACACACAGTCTGCACACTGGCCCTCAAACATCAACCTGTCCACATAGTGCTGCAAGCTGGGCAATGCCATTCCTGGGGAGGGGGTGGTGCGATGTGTCCCTGAAAATATGTATTTATTTTAGCCTGAGATAATGAAAGTAGTGTGCAGAAGGGTGATCAAGTATGGAGAGAATTGATGATCTACCAATATGGGTCCATATTGTCAATTCCCTAAAAACCTACCTTGTTGGTGGGGAGAAAGCGTGTCAGTGAAATAGTGCCACTGAAGTGTCTCAGACATCTGTGATGTCACAAAGGATAACTAATAATGTCATAATGTCAGTTGCACAAAGCCTATCACTGAATCAGAAGCAGAATACAGACATCTAGTGGCCAAAGTGCAAGTCTGCCATTTACCTGTCTTCTAATGCATATCAATCAGTCACTAAATTCAATCCAGAACATTTTTGTATTCCATTCAATTCATAATGTCTGATCATCCCAAGTTTACATTTTTTTTAATGTTTCCAACAAAATACCTGACTATTGCTGAAAACAAATGTATCCAGTACCATACAAACAATTCCTACCCCTCACATCAAGTTTAGTGTATGTATTTATTTGTGCAACACGATTGCTTTGTAGATTACATTTCATCTGAGCAGGAGGAGATGGATAGTGGGAGTAGCCTGAAGACTCTGGAAACTAACGTCCGTGGGCGTGGTGTAGCGTTTAGCTAAAGCAAGGAGTCTGGGTAACCAGGCAATAGTGGGAGTGGCCCTAGCACAACTTGAGACCTGTGGAAGCAGCTAGCTAGTGATTAGCTGATCCCAAATACTGCTTGCCAGATCAGCAAAGAAAACATGTAAACTAAATCAAAATGTTTGAGGCACGATTGATTCAAGGTCTAATCCAGAGAGGAAGAGGCGAAGTGAGAGGTTTTACTCTGCCTAAAATCTGTCTATGAAAAAGAATCCCACAAAGTGAGGAATTTTTGTATGGAGGTCAATGAGTGTGCCAAATTTGGTCAACAACAAAAATGTATTGCTAATTTGCTACGCAAGGCTTATTTGATTGAATAGAAGTTTCGTAATGGTTATGTTGTTACGAATGCACTGATATAAGTGGACCACATGTAGGGCTGTTGCAGTGACGTATTACCGCCACAACTCGCTAACAATGGTCATTAATGGCCTGGTACTCTGTGCTCTATTGTCCCTCTGACCAATCTGACATCAATGCAAATGCAATGAAAAATCAGGTCAAAAAAGTATCATCAAAACAAAATCATGCTTTTAAAACTCACCTCACTGTGATTATCAATTTGAAGAAAGGAGTTCAACAACAGGTTGAAATTGAGTGGAAAACATGGTTGTTGTTGATGTTGTTTTAAATCAAAACAACGAAATGGACAGCTTTCTTAGGGGATGATTAATTAACCCCCATACCGCATATTAGAGGCTTATGCATATGCATAGGCCTACAGTGTATTTGGAAAGTATTCAGACCACTTGACCTTTTCCACATTTTGTTATGTTAAAAATACTTATTCTAAAATGTATTAAATCGTTTTTTTTTCCATCAATCCCCTCTGTGTGCAATAATAATGTTAAACATGATTTTTGAAGGACTACCTCATCTCTGTACCTCACACATACAATTATCTGTAAGGTATCTCAATCGAGCAGTACATTTCAAACACAGATTCAACCACAAAGACCAGGTAGGTTTTCCAATACCTCGCAAAGAAGGACACCTATTGGTAGATGGGTAAAAATAGAAAAAGCAGACCTTGAATATCGAGCCAGAGGAAGTTATTCATTACACTTTGGATGGTGTATCAATACACCCAGTCACTACAAAGATACAGGCATCCTTCCTAACTTAGTTGATGAAGAGGAAGGAAACTGCTCAGGGATTTTTTACCATGAGGCCAATGGTGAGTTTAATGGCTGTGATAGGAGGAAACTGAGGATGGATCAACAACATTGTAGTTAGTCCACAATACTAACTTAAATGACAGAGAGAAAAGAAAGAAGCCTGTACTGAATAAAAATATTCCAAACCTTGCATCCTGTTTGCAATAAGGCACTAAAGTAAAACAAATAAATAAACTTTATGCCCTGAATACAAAGCATTATGTTTGGGGCAAATCCAACACAACACATCGCTGAGTACCTTCATATTTTTAAGAATGGTGGTGGCTGCATCATGTTATGGGTATGCTTGTCATCGGCAAGGACTAGGGAGTTTTTTTTAGGATACAAATAAACGGAATAGAGCTAAGCACAGGCAAAAACCTAGAGGAAAACCTGGTTGTCTGCTTTCCAACAGACACTGGGAGACAAATTCACCTTTCAGCAGAACAACTACCTAAAACACAAGGCCAAATATACACTGGAGTTGCTTACCAAGGCGACATTTAATTTTCCTGAGTGGTTACAGTTTTGACTTAAAATCGGCTTGATAATCTATGGCAAGACTTGAAAATGGCTGTCTAGCAATGATCAACAACCAATTTGTCAGAGCTTGAAGAATTGTTTAAAGAGAAATGAGCAAATATTGAACAATTCAGGTGTGTAAAGCTCTTAGAGGCTTACCCAGAAAGACTCACAGCTGTAATTGCCGCCAAAGGCGATTCTAACATATATTGAATACTTATGTAAATTAGATATGTCTGTATTTAATTTTCAATACATTTGCAAATCATTTCTACAAATATTTTTTCACTTTGTAGTTTTGGGGTATTGTGTGTAGATGTGATAAAATAAATGAATTTAATCAATTTTGAATTCAGACTGTAACACCACAAAATGTGGAATATGTCATGGGTTAGGAATACTTTCTGAAGGCACTGTATTTCAGTACTCTTCCCACCCCTAAACGGATAAAGAACAAGCTTCAGATTTATTTCAAAAGTTAAAAAGAAGTCGAATGGAGAGGACTGCTTGGTGCAACGCTCCACAAGAGCAACTGTCTATTTCAAATCTGAGTATGGTAAGCAAGATTTCTTGTATAATTGCCATCTTTAGTATGACATACCCGTCATTCTATAGCCTACTGTAGGCTATCATCTATAGTGAAATATTGTTAACCATACAAATTAAAATATGTAGGCCTACATGTGACTTCAAATAAAGTGATGTGTGTGAATTGTCACATTTGTCTCTACAGTCAAGGAAAGGGTCCTATTGAGAGAAACTAGAAACATATATTTCCTTAAGAAAGTATTATAGCACTGGTCAATCACATATGCTAATGTATTGCATCTCCCTTTTGTACCCTCCAGAACCACATCCTAGCACAGGGATGGGCAAAGCCAGTCCTCTGGCCTGATTGGTGTCACAGTTTTGCCCCAGCTAACACATCTGACTCCAATAATCAACTAATAATTTAGACTAATCGTTTAAAATGCAATTAGTTTCATCACTGTGCCATTATTTGTTAAGTAATAAATACCCTGACCTGGAAACCGTATCTTCAATCATTCCTGTATCCTGACCGGTGCAGCATATTGGTAACATCACTCCTCGATGCACCAGACTGGCAACATCACTCCTCAACCTCCTAGCCTAAGATACAGTCCACCCTAGTCCTTTTCTTTAGTCACATCTGTTCTTGTGAGTGTGATGATACATTTGGTCACTAGAGGGCAGGGACATCCTTGCTGACAAATTACAGAGTTTGCAAGTCTGAGTGAATGAGAGTATTTGGTTCTCTTGGGACTTCTTATATATTTTCTTCACTTTATGTACAATGAGGCCACATGGCCAGACAGAAACAAAGTGTTTTACAAATCCAGTGGGCAAAAAGCCAACAGGAAATGACTACATTCTGATAAATCGTCAAATGTCATGATGTGAATGTCATAAATGCTATAATATGGCAGCACTGGTGAGTATCTTGGCAACACGTGAACGTGGGGGTTGTTGGGTTGATGTGAGCCAGTACTTCAAATAGTAGGTCAGTTATTTCTACTGGGTCACAGAGCTACCGGCTGTGGCAGTAAAACATCATGAGGACCAAAGGAAGAGGTCATGACACAAAGGTTTGGGAAGCGCTGTGGGGGAAGCTATGCCCAGTGGAACGCTCTAAAGGTGGACAGGTATAACGGGTTAGTTGTTTAGCAACAACCGCCACATGTGCAACAATGGGGCAAAACAGATGGGGTTGGCTTAGATTGTTGACATGTAAACTATTTAGTCTCCAATGTTTATTGAAAAGAAATCTGCACAATGAGCACTTGCCTCTCAAATACAGCGTTAGTTGTTGGTTACTAGCTAGCAAATTTTTTGCCATATTAGCACAGACATGACAGTCAAAGAAGACATGGTATAAAGAACAAGATAAAACTAGCTGACACGAGCCACCTACGATTCCCCGCACAGCTTCTTATTATTGTTGGTAGCTATCTGGCCATCCAGAATCACAACCATTTAATTGAATGCATAGTTTTCGTGATGTTATCAGCTAACCCGTCTATCCCATATGGAGCCGGGATCTCTGGATGACACATCTTTCCCCTCTGCCAACCTCCTGGAATCATGCAACATACAGTGCATTCGGAAAAAGTATTCAGACCTCTTGACTTTTTCCACATTTTGTTACGTTACAGCCTTATTCTAAAATTGATTAACTTATTTATTTTTCTCATCAATCCAAACAACACCCCATAATGACAAAGCGAAAACAGGATTAGACATTTTTGCAAATGTATTGCAAATAAAAAACTTAAATACCTTATTTACATAAGTATTCAGACCCTTTGCTTTGAGACTCAAAATTGAGCTCAGGTGCATCCTGTTTCCATTGATCATCCTTGAGATGTTTTTACAACTTGATTAGAGTCCACCTATAGTAAATTCAATTGATTGGACATTATTCGGAAAGGCACACACCTGTCTATATAAGGTCCTTCCAGAAGGACAACCATCTCTGCACCAATCAGGCCTTCATGGTAGAGTGGCCAGACGGAAGCCACTCCTCAGTAAAAGGCACATGACAGCTCGCTTGGAGTTCAGTAAAAGGCACATGACAGCTCGCTTGGAGTTTGCCAAAAGGGACCTAAAGGACTCAAGCCATGAGCAACAAGATTGTCTGGTCTGATGAAACGAAGGTTGAACTCTTTGGCCTGAATGCCAAGCGTCACATCTAGAGGAAACCTTGACACCATCCTTACATTGAGGTATGGTTTTTCAGCGGCAGCGACTGCGAGACTAGTCAAGATCGAGGGAAAGATGAACGGATCAATGTACAGAGAGATCCTACTGTGCTTAAAGAGTATCTTGAAGTGTATACTAGCTCCAGCCAGCTATAACCAACCACACCCATGGCCATGTGAGTACCCTCTAGCAAACAAGTTTTCCATGATTAAACTTTCCAATAGAAGCGTATGAACTCATTAGTGTAGTTCAAAGCAATTATGTTCAGTAACCAGTACAGCGTCAGCCTGCGCTAGCTACTTATTTTTATGCACACTGCACAGCAGACAAACACCTTGTCAAACACTATGGGTTGACGTTATATTTTGAGCATATTTCTTGAGGTATGGTTTTTCAGCGGCAGCGACTGCGAGACTAGTCAAGATCGAGGGAAAGATGAACGGATCAATGTACAGAGAGATCCTTGATGAAATCCTGCTCCAGAGCGCTCAGGACCTCAGACTGGGGAGAAGGTTCACCTTCCAACAGGACAACGATCCCAAGCACACAGCCAAGAGAACGCAGGAGTGGATTCGGGACAAGTCTCGGAATGTCCTTTAGAGACCCAGCCAGAACCTGGACTTGAACCTGATCGAACATCTCCGACGCTCCCCATCCAACCTGACAGAGCTTGAGAGGATCTGCAGAGAAGAATGGGAGAAACTCCCCAAATACAGGTGTGCCAAGCTTGTAGCGTCATACACAAGAAGACTCAAGGCTGTAATCACTGCCAAAGTACTGAGTAAAGGGTCTGAATACTTATGTACTGTAAATGTAATATTTGCTAATTTAAAAATATGAACTTAAAAATGTCTACACTTAAAAACCCATCTACACAAAAAAACCGTTTTTACTTTGTCATTATTGGGCATTGTGTGTAGATTGATGAGGAAGAGGGGGTGGAAACTTTTTAATCCATTTTAGAATTAGTGGGAAAAAAATGTGGGGAAAAAATCAAGGGGTCTGAATACTTTCCGAATGCCCTGTAGATCACCTTCGAACCCCTGGGCCAAACTACACTAATTCATAGGGCCTACTGAAGAGAGGAATCTTCATTAAGGACTTAAAGGTGGAGTCTGCGTCTCTTACATGGATCGATAGATCACTCCATAAAAATTGAGCTCTATTGGAGAAAGCTTAGAAATTCTAGGAACTGTCACGGTTGCAATGAGACAGGACCCGAGGCGCAGAGCTGTGATAGAAAGCCATTCCCTTTATTTGGCAAAAACCTAATGCATCAGAACCCACAAAACACACAGGTGTAAAGCAATTAACTTAAATAGGATCCCCAATTAGAGACAGAGGGCTCCGGCCTCTGAGCTGGATTTGCCACTGGTAACGGACTGGGCACCGGTATAGCAGACGGCTCCGGCTCTGTAGAGGGCCTGGGGAGACGCACCGGGCTGGTGACACGCACTGGAGGTCGGGTGCGGGGAGCCGGCACAGGATGTACCAGGCTGGGAACCAGCGCTGGAGTTACCGGACTGCCCCGGTCTTCCTCTCTCCTCCACCAATTCCGATCCTGTAGGTGCTTATCCGCGAGCCCCCACGAGTTGGGGAACAGGATCACCTCATTGTCGTCCGACACCTGGGCGTACTCCTGCTCCCATGGCTGTAGGGGCTCCTCCACGAACCCCCACAAGTGTAGTGGCCGGGGCTCCTCATCTTCCTTCCGACCACCTCTATAGCCTCCCCAAAAAACTGTCTGGGGGTTCTTCGGGGCTCTAGGCTGGGCCTGCCTCCTCGTCCTTGCTGCTGCTAAACAGTGGAGGAACTCCTCCTGGGCGGTTACTTCCATACCTCCGGGAAGTTCTTCCTCTCTCCAAACCTGCTCGGTCCCGGGGTGGTGAGTTTTTCTGTCACGGTTGCAATGAGACCCGAGGTGCAGAGCCGTGATAGAAAGCCAAGTCTTTTTATTAGGCACAAATACAACAAACAAAAGGAGAGAAACGGGACCATGCACTAGTGTGCATCAGAACAAACACAAAACCCCACAAAACACACATGTGTAAAGCAATTAACTTAAATAGGATCCCCAATTAGAGACAATGCAGCGCAGCTGCCTCTAATTGGGGACCAAACACAAACTAAACCTAGAGTTCACTAGAACTCTCTAGTCAGGATAACAGACCCTACCATAGAGGTGCCCAGAGACATAATCCTGACAGGAACAATAAGCAGGCAGGACCAAATCGGAGAGATACACTACATGACCAAAAGTATGTGGACACCTGCTCATCAAACATAACATTGCAAAATCATAGGCATTAATATGGAGTTGGTCCCCTCTTTGCTGCTATAACAGCCTCCACTCTTCTGGGAAGACTTTCCACTAGATGTTGGAGCATTGCTGCAGGGACTTGCTTCCATTCAGCCACAAGAGCATTAGTGACGTCGGGCACTGATGTTGGGCAAGAAGGCCTGGCTAGCAGTCGGCATTCCAATTCATCCCAAATGTGTTCGATGGGGTTCGGGGCTCTGTGCAGGCCAATCAAGTTCTTCCACACGATCTTAACAAAACATTTCTGTATGGGCAGGGGCATTGTCATGGTAAAACACAATTGTCTAGAATGTCATTGTATGCTGTATGCTGTAGCATTAAGATTTCCTTTCACTGGAACTAAGGGGCCTAGCCCCAACCATGAAAAACAGTCCCAGACCGTTATTCCTCCTCCACAAACCTTTACAGTTGGCAATGTGCATTGGGGCAGGTAGCATTCTCCTGGCATCCGCCAAATCCAGATTCGTCTGTCGGACTGCCAGATGGTGAAGCGTGATTTATCACTCCAGATTCCAATGGCGGCAAGCTTTACAGCACTCCAGTCAACGCTTGGCATTGCGCATGATGATCTTAGGCTTGTGTGCGGTTGCTCGGACATTGAAATCCATTTCTTGAATCTCCTGACAAGCAGTTCTTATGCTGATGTTGCTTCCAGAGGTAGTTTGGAACTTGGTAATGAGAGTTGCAACCGAGGACAGACAATTTTTACATGCTACGTGCTTCAGCACTCAGTGGTCCCATTCTTTGAGCTTGTGTGGCCTATTACTTCGCGGCTGAGCCGTTGTTGCTCCTAGACATTTCCACTTCACAATAACAGAACTTACAGTTGACCAGGGCAGCTCTAGCAGGGCATAAATTAGACAAAATGGCTTGTTGGAAAGGTGGCATCCGAATCCACTAATTTGAAGGGGTGCCCACATACTTTTGTATATATAGTGCACATAGGAGCAAGTCCATGTAATGCTTTGTAGGTTAGCATAAAACCTTGAATGTCTTCACACCCCAGAGTTCACACCCTAGAGTTAATACTTGGTGGAAGCACCTTTGGCAGCCATTACAGCTGTGAATCATTTTGAATAATATTCTATAATTCAGTAAAAATACCAAAATGGCAAGTCCATATACTTTGATTTGACAATAACAGTCTACAATAGTCTAGACATGGCATTACCACCCTTCAGAATCCAAGCAAGCATTGACATTTACAGTAGTCTTTGACAAAAGACATGTCTGTACTGTTGAGGGCAATTGGGCTATTTCTTAAGATAAATAGAGAGAGGGGAGAGAGAAAGAGAAAGGGTGAGAGAAAGAGGGAAAGGTAGATGGGGGAGACAGTGTGTTTGTGTGAGACCAAGATAATGAGAGTGATAATATAGACATTGATTTGCACAAACAACAGTGGAAAAGTGATATCCATTATCGGAATGGACTGCAAGCATTTGAAATGATTAGCATTTAAAATGAGGAGTATTAGTATTAGAACACTGTATGTCTCACCTGCGTTCTGCCCTTTAGAGAAACCAAGTGAAACCTTCAAGTCAATATAGATTCCTCTATGGAGTGAACTCTCGTCTGTTTCCATGGAGACTTGGTCTCCCAGTCCCTAGTGATTCCAACCTCCAGTGTTGTCTTGATGCCACATGAATAGGGTTCTAGGTACTGTCAGGGAAGGGACAGAGATAAAATGGTGTTGTTGATTAAAGTGGCTACCTAGCTAGCACATTTGGTTCCTTGGAAGTTGTGGGAATGTATGTTTTTGGTTTCACCTTGGTTATGGGAACGAAGCCATACGTGTCCTGAGAACAGAAGTGAAAAGTTTGCCTGATCTGGGAACGTTTATTTTTAAGTTTCAGGGAGGTTCTGAGAACGTTTTACTCTGGTTCTTTGAAACTTTTTATGGGAGGTTTTATTAATGCTCTGAAAACGGACATTATAGGTTATTTGGAGGTTTTAGAATAACATCCTTAAAACTTTCACTGAATGTTTCAATAAGACTTTGAATAACTCTGCTAGATTATTTTGGGTTAAAGATAGGCCCATCGATCATCCAGCATTGAGCTATAGCTAGCTAGCTACATTGACTGTTCACAATGTTAACAAAAGCAACTTGTGTAATTAGAGGATAATTTAGCACAACAACTAGCAACAATTTAATGAGTACTTGCGTAAAACTTGACCAAAGTTATTATACTTAGGCATAATGGATGAATATGGTACAGTCCAGCAGGGACAATAGAATAAAGACTCCGCTTTCTACCTCTGTGTAGCAGATAGAAGTCACATTGACACGACACTGATGGCAAAGCAAAGCTGAAGTGTTAGGCATTAATCATGCAAACACATAAAAACAATTAATGTGACACAGCATCAATGAGATTCTAACCAATAATATCCTGTTCTCTATCCATGGAATTTGTCCACTTTGCCACCAGGATGGAGCTAGCATGTCATGTTTTTTTTACTCATACAAAGCTGTTCATTTTAGTCTATTCAAACAGACCCTAGGAAACACGCACTCATTAAGATTAGGTGTGGCCAATTAGTGGGCACAGCCAACACACCTGAACACACTTAACAAGATAGAAGCTAGAGAGAGTTTTGTTGGTGCATAGCCATCAAGATAACATAGCCACAAAGTCTGTGAAGAGCATGAGGATGTTGCATGGCCGCACGTGCTCCACCTGTTCCTTGTTTACATCACGCTTCCTAACAAGGTTTGCTTGAGCTAGCTACCGAGGTAGCATACGAACTCGGTAACACAGAGTAAATTCTCCATATGATATTGAGAAATAATGCATTGTGGGTAGTTTAGAAATAAATTAATAATTATGTAATAACCCAAAAGCATAACTATGTTTGTAGTTATAGGTAACCAGATTGTGACTACAACTATGTTACTAAGTCTTTGACCACACTTTGGTGAGTAAAAACTCATGCTTCCTACCCTATAATGTTCTCTGAATTATTTGAGAACATTCCCAATGGCAAACCAGTTGATGAACATTCCTAGAACATTACCAAAATTGAAATGAAATGTAGCCATGTATGAACTTTTAGGAAACATTCTGCAGTTTGAAGGAAGTTGCTACCTAGATTAGCGCAATGACTGGAAGTCTATGGTAACTGCTTGCATGCTAGTAGCTACCATAGACTTCCAGTCATTGCACTAACACTAGTTAGCGTTGGCTCACAAAACAACCTCTAACATCCTTCATACTGGTGCCGGAGACATAAAAATGGTATGAATTAATGAATCTGACTCTGGGGAAGTAGATTGTCCTCCCGAAGTATCCCTTTAAATGTGCTGAGAATGTTCCAAAGCTAATTAACTATCCTGTACCATTTCCAGAAAGTTGAAGGAAGGTTGTATGCAAAATAACCATAGGACAACCACACTCTCACCAAGCTATAAGAAACATATGGTTCTCAGAACGTTATGTGCTAGCTGGGATAATTTAGATGCACCCCTAAATAGAACCAACTCATGAGCTGTCACTTCTACCTTTTAATTTCTCCCACGCTGCTTATGTGCCCCAGAACAAAGGGAATGGGTGAAATAAGGCAAGGGTTTTTCTTGAGGCAAGTGTTCGGTATCTGAAGTTTACGCCCTTTGTCAGTGATTGGTCAACAGTAATATTGCCATATTTAGAAGGTCTTTTGGGAGTATGTGAGCGCAGATGGTTGCTTCGCATAGTCAAGTTCTTTTGGGAGCAAACCAAACGTATGTATGCGGACACCTTTACAGTAAATTATACTGAACAAAAACGCAACATTTTAAAATATTTTACTGAGTTACAGTTCATATGAGGCACCAGTGACTCGGTCAATAAAGAAGTGGTCAGATGATGTAGATTCTAAGATACAGAACTGTTTTGCTAGCACAGACTGGAATATGTTCCGGTATTCTTCCAATGTCATTAAGGAGTACACCACATTCGTCACTGGCTTCATCAATAAGTGCCTCTACGATGTCGTCCCCACAGTGACTGTACGTACATATCCCAACCAGAAACCATGGATTACAGGCAACATCCGCACTGAGCTGAAGGGTAGAGCTGCCGCATTCAAGGAGCTGGACTCAAACCCAGACGCTTATGAGAAATCCTGCTATGCCCTCAGACTAACCATTATTGGCAAAGCACCAATACAGGACTAAGATTGAATCATACTACATCGGCTCCGATGCTCGTCGGATGTGGCAGGGCTTGCAAACTATAACAGACGACAATGGGAAGCACAGCTGCGAGCTGCCCAGTGACACAAGCCTACCAGAAGAGCTAAATCACTTCTCTGCTTTGAGGCAAGCAACGTTGAGGCATGCATCAGCAGTTCCAGACGACTGTGTGATCACGCTCTCCGTAACCGCTGTGAGTAAGACCTTTAAACAGGTCAACAATCAGGGCCAGACTGATTACCAGGATGTGTACTCTGAGCATATGCTGACCAACTGGCAAGTGTCTTCACTGACATTTTCAACATGTCCTTGTTGAGTCTGTAATACCAACATGTTTCAAGCAGACCACCATAGTCCCTGTGCCCAAGAACACTAAGGTAACCTGCTTAAATGACTACAGACCCGTAGCACTCACGTCTGTAGCCATGAAGTGCTTTGAAAGGTTGGTCATGGCTTACATCAACACCATTATCCAAAAAACCCTAGACCCATTCCAATTTGCATACCGCTCCAACAGGTCCACAGATGATGCAATATATTTTGCACTCCACACTGCCCTTTCCCACCTGGACAAAAGGAACACCCACGTGAGAATGCTATTCATTGACTACAGCTCAGCGTTCAACACCATAGTGCCCTCAAAGCTCATCACTAAGCTAAGGACACTGGGACTAAACAGCTCCCTCTGCAACTGGATACTGGACTTCCTGACGGAAAGGGTAGGTAACAACACATTTGCCACGCTGGTCCTCAACACTGGGGCCCCTCAGGGGTGTATGCTCAGTCCTCTCCTGTACTCCCTGTTCACCCATGACTGCATGGCCAGGCACGACTCCAACACCATCATTAAGTTGATGCAACAATGACACAACAGTTGTAGGCCTGATCACAGACAATGACGAGACAGCCTATAGGGAGGACCTGGCCGTGGGGTGCCAGGATAACAACCTCTGACTCAACGTGATCAAGACAAAGGAGATGATTGTGGACTACAGGAAAAGGAGGACCGTGCACACCCCCATTTTCATTAACAGGGCTATAGTGGAGCAGGTTGAGTCCCTTGGTGTCCACATCACCAACAAACTATCATGGTCCAAACACACCAAGACAGTCGTGAAGAGGGCACAACAAAGCCTATTACCCCTCAGGAGACTAGGCATGGGTCCTCAGATCAAAAAGTTTTACAGCTGCACCATAGAGAGCATCCTGATGGGTTACATCCCTGCCTGGTATGGAAATTGCTCGGCCTCCGACCGCAAGGCACTACAGAGGGTAGTCCGTACGGCCCAGTACATCACTGGGGCCAAACTTTCTGCCATCCAAGACCTCTATACCAGGCGGTGTCACAGGAAGGCCCTAAAAATTGTCAAAGACTCCAGTCACCCTAGTCATAGACTGTTTTCTCTGCTACCGCATGGCAAGCGGTACCGGAGCGCCATGTCTAGGTCCAAAAGGCTTCTCAACAGCTTCTACCCCCAAGCCATAAGACTACTGAACAGGTAATCAAATGGCTAACCGGACTATTTGCATTGTGTGTGATTTGATTGGAAACCAGGTAATTTAAATAAATGAATTAGGCCCTAATGCAATTGTCGTCATTGTCCGTGGTTTATGCCTGCCCATACCGTAATCCGACCGCCACCATGCGGCACTCTGTTTACAATGTTGACATCGGCACATTTTAGAGTGGCCTTTTATTGTCCCCAACACGAGGAGCACCTGTGTAATAATCATGCTTTTTAATCAGCTTCTTGATATGCCACACCTGTCAGGTGGATGGAGGATGTAAACAAAACGGTGCACAAAATATGAAAGAATTATGCTTGGAAAAATATTGGGTATATTTTATTTTAGCTCATGAAACATGCTGCGTTTATATTTTTGTTCAGTGTACATAATTAATTTGCCTGGTAGACATCCTTTGCCTGGTAGACGTCCTACAAAAATCTACCCAGTGGATTTCTGTACATTTACCAGCATGTGCAGGTGACTGTTAACTGGTGAGCCTGAGCCCCATGAAGGACAATATCAGTGTGATCTCAATGTCATGGAACTACAACACACCAGTTCCTAGGCAGTCACCATAGCTAAAGAAAACTACTGTGTCATCAGCTCCTGTCTGGCTGTTATCACAGTATACGAACAAGTGTGACACTTTCCCATCCTATTCACCAGCTCAGAAGTACTATTAGGACTACTGAGGCGCCCACGTTGCAGGACATGCTGCTAGGAGCTCAGATGCATAACCAACGTTTCGACAGATAAGCTGTCTTCATCACGGTATTATGATAAACAATGCGGGTCAGTCATTTGTATAGTTTGGAAGGACATTTAGGTGTCTGTAATCATGGCCGGGTGTGGCTTGATGTCATTGGTTGGTTTACAGATAAATATACAACATATAAAAAGAATGAATGGATAACATACGATCATAGATACAATTTGGCTTCATAGGCCTACAAACATTTACAATGAATAGCAAAATCACAATAATCACAAGAGTGGTTTCAGATCAAAGTCTACGTTGAGACCGAAGGGTGCAAGGGCCCCTCGTTTTAAAAATAAATTGTCAAGGTCACCCCCTCTCCTAGGGAGAGTGACGTGTTCGATGCCGATATAGCAAAGGGACGAAATAGAGTGTTAAGTTTCCAAAAAGTCATTTGTAAAGGACACCAGCAGTATGATCTCTATCATTGAATCTCTTGATCCTCTCCCTGAGAATACTTTGTTAGTTACTTTTGATGTTGAGTCATTATACACAAATATTCCACACGAGGGCGGTATTGAAGCCATGGAACATTTTCTTCTGCATCGTGACCCTAATGAACTACCCTCCAGTGCATGCATTATAACATTGGCTGAAATAGTACTCACCCATAACTATTCCATGTTTCTAAACTATTTCTTTATCCAGATAAAGGGTACTGCTATGGGATCCCCTATGGCTCCTAACTATGCTAAGTTACATGGGTTACATGGAGACATTTTCAATTCTCAATCCTCTCAAAAAATATTATTTGGAAACGGTACATTGATAATATTTTTGTTTTATGGAGGGGTGATGCAAAACAGCTCCAGCCGTTCCATGCTCTTCTTAACTTTTGTTCTGAGCACCTGAGGTTTACTATGCAATCTGGCACAGGTCAAATCAGTTTACTTGATCTTTTGATTTTGTGTGAGAATAATGTTCTGTACACTGATCTTTACAGGAAACCTACTGATTGTAACAGTTTGTTGAGGGCTGATAGATGTCACCACCTTTCCCTTGAAAAACTGTACCCTACAGCCAGGCCCTAACTGTGTATGGGCACCGTTTGCAGTGCCGGCCCTGGGCGTAAGCGGTATAAGAGGTCGCTTAGGGCCCCCAGCCGCTAGCGGGCCCCCAACCCCCCCAATTTGCTTTAAAACCACAACATTTTCTCTATGCCTCATGGCAAAATGGAGAGAATTACAGGAAATTTACAAAATAAATCTCTCTACCATCAAGAGGGGGACCACCAAAAGTTTTACCCGCGAGGTGGGGGACCTGAAAACCAAATCTCGCTTAGGGCCCCCAAATAGCTAAGGCCGGACCTGACCGTTTGTCACTGTTATAGTGCAATTAATGTATTGTTTAGTGTTGTGTTGTGTAGTGGCTTTGCTGGTATGCATAAAAAATATATATATTTGAGTTTGCCCCACCAAGATTGACATGCTAAAATCGCCACTGATCAATTGGTAAACTCTAATTTACCACCTCAAAATACCCCCGCACAATGTCTATTTGCGCCTCTACCGGATGGAAACTACAAGGGTAATAGCTGTGCTCAATGCAATGTCACTTACAAATGTAGATCCTTCAAACCTCAAACAGGGAAACAGATCCAAATCAAAGGTGTTATCACTTGCTCCACTAAGGAAGTTGTTTATCTTATAACTTGTCCTTGTGGTAAAAATGATGTGGGTAAAACGAAGCGCTAATTAAAAGTAAGAACCACTGAGCAACATAGCACCATTAGGTGCAAAAACTCGACGTACCCTGTTGCGGCTCTTTGGAAGTGAACCACTCTATTTCGTACCTTCGCTATATCGGAATCGAACACGTCACCCTCCCTAGATGGGTTTATTGTTAAAACAAAAGGCTGCCTGGATCTTTAATTTTAAAGACCCTTGCTCCCTTCGGTTTCAACGTCGACTTTGATCTGAAACCACTCTTGTGCATTTGCCAGAGAACACCAAGATTGGCAAATTCGCCACTGGCGCCCTGTGCTCTTCACAGATGAAAGCAGGTTCACACTGAGCACGTGACAGACGTGACAGAGTCTGGAGACGCCGTGGAGAACGTTCTGCTGCCTGCAACGTTCTGCTGCCGGCGCCAGTGGCGAATTTGCCAATCTTGGTGTATCCAGACACTCCGCGAGGCGTTGTGGCTAAGAACAGCCCTTAGCCGTGGTATATTGGCCATATACCACACCCCCTCATGCCTTATTGCTTAATTATGCCCTGATGAAGACAGCTTGTCTGTCGAAATGTTGGTTATTCAATTATTGCATCTGAGCTCCTAGAGTGTGAGGCTCCCCTTTTCTTTTTCAAGTTTTCTACTCTGCTAGCCAGCACCTTGCCTGAACAGGTGTGCCTTTCTTTCGCGTACAGATATCAGACCCTATACCACGGATATACTGCTCTAATTACACTGGTAACCAGTTTATAATAGCAATAAGGCACCTTGGGGTTTTTTGGTATATTGCCAATATCAACATGGTCACGCTGATGAAGTAGACATAAACACATGACTTGGGCTTTTTCCCGTCTCTCATTCTGATTAACAGCTATGCTCCTGTGTCACAACACTGTACCTCACCACAGTGCCAAATGTCTACCCAGCAAACATGCCCACATTGGCACGATTGGACGATCGGTCCTAAACTATGTGCTCTCTGTCACCTGGGGCTGCATGGCAAATGGCCCAGGAACACAAGGAAAACACAAGGGACAAAGATTTAAGGGCCAGTACTTCTGAGGGGCCGAAATGTATTTCTCTCTGCAGCAGTAAATGGAGAATTTACTACAGAAATGTAGGTAGAATAACACTATTGCATCCGTGTTTGGTATCTCTGACGACACTACAGTATATGCAATTGTCCTACCCTTCCTAGAGGATGTTGGCTGGTTTGATCTGATTGGATATCTTAGTTTTACTACCTGTGGATTGGTCAAGAATTGATTTAGAATCCAAACAAGTCATATCTGATATAAATGGACTGAAGTTCTGTTGTTCTTGCTCGTATCCTGCCCATGGAATGTTATATGAAATGCTTCTCTTGTAGGCTACCCAGGCTTGAGTAGGTCGGATTAGTTCATGCTTTATCTTGCATTAACCTTATGATTGTGAATGGTATCTCAATGTCAGTATTGCCTTGTAACTTAAGATTTATGCCTTGTACAATGTAATCATTCATTTTACAATGTTAATTAAATCTATCAAATCACATTTTATTTGTCACATGCGCCGAATACAACAGGTATTCTCTCAATGGTGCAGCTGTAGATCTTTTTGAGGATCTGGGGACCCATGCCAAATCTTTTCAGTCTCCTGAGGGGGAAAGGTGTTGTTGTGCCCTCTTCATGACTGTCTTGGTGTGTTTGGACCATGATAGTTTGTAGGTGATGTGGACACCAAGGAACTTGAAACTCTCGATCTGCTCCATTACATCCCTGTCGATGTGAATGGGGTCGTGTTCGGCCCTCCTTTTCCTGTAGTCCACGATCAGCTCCTTTGACTTGCTCATGTTGAGGGAGAGGTTGTTGTCCTGGCACCACCGCCTTCGTTGTCGGTGATCAGGCCTACCACTGTTATGTTGTCAGCAAACTTAATGATGGTGTTGGAGTCGTGCTTTGCCACGCAGTCGTGGATGAACAGGGAGTACAGGAGGGGCCTAAGCACGTACCCCTGAGGTGCCCCCGTGTTGAGGATTAGCGTGGCAGATGCTTTGTTGCCCACCCTTACCACCTGGGGGAGGCCAGTCAGGAAGCCCAGGATCCAGTTACAGAGGGAGATGTTTAGTCCCAGGGTCCTTAGCTTGGTGATGAGCTTTGTGGGCACTAAGGTGTTGAACGCTGAGCTTTAGTCAATAAACAGCATACTCCTTTTGTCCAGGTTGGAAAGGGCAATGTGGAGTGTGCTTGAGATTGTGTCATCTGTGGATCTGTTGTTATGCGAGTGGGTCTAGGGTTTCCAGGATGATGGTGTTGATGTGATTCATGACCAGCCTTTCAAAGCACTTCATGGCTTCCGACGTGAGTGCTACGGGTGGTAGTAATTTAGGCAGGTTACCTTCGCTTTCTTGGGCACAGGGACTATGGTGGTCTGTTTGAAACATGTAGGTATTACAGACTTGGTCAGGGACATGTTGAAAATGTCAGTGAAGACACTTGCCAGTTGGTTTGCACATGTTCTGAGTATATGTCCTGGTAACCCGTCTGTTCCTGTGGCCTTGTGAATGTTAACTGGTTTAAAGGTCTTACTCAAATCGCCTATGGAGAGTATGATCACACAGTCGTCCGGAACAGCTGGTGCTCTCATGCATGCTTCAATGTTGCTTGCCTCAAAGCGAGCATAAAAGGCATTTAGCTTGTCTGGTAGGCTTGCATCACTGGGCAGATCGAGGCTGGGTTTCCCTTTGTAGTCCATAATAGTTTGCAAGCCCGACACATCCGACGAGCATCAGAGCCGGTGTAGTAGGATGCAATCTTAGTCTTGTATTGATGCTTTGTCTATTTGATGGTTTGTCTGAGGGCATAGCGGGATTTCTTATAAGCATCCGGTTTAGTGTCCCACTCCTTGAAAGTGGCAGCTCTAGCCTTTAGCTCAGTGTGAATGTTGCCTGGCTTCTGGTTGGGATATACAGCTTGTGAAATAAGTATTGAACACGTCACCATTTTTCTCAGTAAATATATTTCCAAAGGTGCTATTGACATGAAATTTTCACCAGATGTTGGTAACAACCCAAGTAATCCATACATACAAAGCAAATAAGTTCAGAAATTAAGTTATGTGTAATAATGTGAAATTACACAGGGAAAAAGTATTGAACACATGAAGAAAGGGAGGTGCAAAAAGGCATGGCAAGCCAAGACAACAGCTGAAAACTATCAGTAATTAAAAAGCAATCCAGCCCCCTGTCAGTGCAAATTAATATCAGCTGGTTCAGTCCCAACTGATGGCCTACAAAAAGGTCTCATTGCCAAGGTGTCACACAAGACACATCTCATGATGGGTAAAAGCAAAGAGCTGTGTCAAGACCTTCGCAACCTAATTGTTGCAAAGCATAATGATGGCATTGGTTATAGGCGCATTTCTAAGCTTCTGAATGTTCCAGTGAGCACTGTTGGGGCCATAATATGGAAGTGGAAAGACAATCATTTCACCATAAATTTGCCTCGACCAGGTGCTCCTCGCAAGATTTCTGACAGAGGAGTGAAAAGAATAATCAGAAAAGTTGTCCAAGAGCCAAGGACCACTTGTGGAGAGCTTCAAAAAGACCTGCAATTAGCAGGTACTGTTGTCTCAAAGAAAACAGTAAGTAATGCACTCCACCGCCATGGCCTGTATGCACGCTCACCACGCAAGACTCCATTGCTGAAAAAAAAGCATGTTGAAGCTTGTTTAAAGTTTGCTGCACAACATTTGGAAAAGCCAGTGAAATACTGGGAGAATGTGGTCAGATGAGAGCAAAATTGAACTGTTTGGATGTCATAATACACACCATGTTTGGAGGAGAAATGGCACTGCACATCACCCTAAAAACACCATACCAACAGTGAAGTTTGGAGGTGGGAACATCATGGTGTGGGGCTGCTTTTCAGCAAATGGAACTGGCAAACTTCACATAATTGAAGGAAGGATAAATGGGCAAATTTACCGAGACAAAATCTGCTGCCATCTACCAGGATGATGAAGATGAAACGAGGGTGGACATTTCAGCAAGACAATGATCCCAAACACACAGCCAAGGAAACTCTCAATTGGTTTCAAAGAAAGAAAATAAAGCTGCTAGAATGGCCCAGCCAATCACCTGACTTAAATCCCATTGAAAATCTATGGAAAGAACTGAAGATCAAGATTCATAGAAGAGGCCCACGGAACCTTCAAGATTTGAAGACTGTTTGTGTGGAAGAATGGGCCAAAATCACACCAGAGCAATGCATGTGACTAGTTTCTCCATACAGGAGGCGTCTTGAAGCTGTCATTACTAACAAAGGCTTTTGTACAAAGTATTAAATAAATATCAGTAAGTGTGTTCAATACTTTTTCCCTGTGTCATTTCACATTATTACACATAACTTAATTTCTGAACTTATTTGTGTTGGTTTCTATGTATGGATTGCCTGGGTTGTTACCAACATCTGGTGAAAATTTCATGTCAATAGCACCTTTGGAAATATATTTACTGAGAAAAATTGTGACGTTTTCAATACTTATTTCACCTGCTGTATACACACAGTCACTGTGGGGACGACTTCGTCGATGCACTTATTGATGATGCCAGTGACTGAAGTGGTATACTCCTCAATGCCATTGGATGAATCCCAGAACATATTTCAGTCTGTGCTAGCAAAACAGTCCTGTGGCGTAGCATCCGTGTCATCTGACCAATTCCGAAATTGACAGAGTCAGTGGTGCTTCCTGCTTTAGTTTTTGCTTGTAAGCGGGAATCAGGAGGATAGAATAATTGTCAGATTTGCCAAATTGAGGGTGACGGAGAGCTTTGTATACGTCTCTGTGTGTGGAGTAAAGGTGGTTTAGACCAGTTTCCTCTGGTTGCACATGTGACATGCTGGTAGAAATTAGGTCAAACGGATTGAAGTTTGCCTACATTAAAGTCCCGGGCCACTAGGAAGGCCACTTCTAGATAAGCATTTTCTTGTTTGCTTATGGCCTTATACAGCTAGTTGAGTGCGGTCTTAGTGCTAGCATAGGTTTGTGGTGGTACATATACGGCTATGAAAAATCTAGATGAAAACTCTCTAGATTTCCTGGTGGGGGACAAAAAAACTGTAAACCTCATACTGTATCCTTATAACGAGTGTGTATGTGCGTGTGTGTGTGTATGTGTCTGTGTGTTCTAAATAAAAAGAGCAATGGAAAGAAAAAGGGTAATATCGCCTAGCACTCATTCACTACTTCCTACAAATCTTAAAGCATTGGATTGGTGGAGGCATGGGCTAGTGGGAGTTTCCACCATATTTCTTATACCAGTCATTATCTTTCAAATCAGTGTAGGGAAGTGAACAAGTGCACACTTTTGGAGGAAGGAGAGATAAATTGAGATCTCAATTGCATACTCCTTGCCTCCTCTCTCTTCGCCTCCTTCTCAAAACCCATTGGAGGAGAAGGTCAGAGGGGAGGGACCCATAGCCAAAGAGTGACGCGAGTCCCAAATCACCTCCTTCCCATTCTCCCAGCCCCTCTGCCCTCTTCTGCACGTTCACGTGTGCCTCCGCCATATGCACAAGTGTCCCAAAGCTGGTTGAGTGAAAATGATGGAGGGTGTGGGGGCTAGTTAGACCCTCCGATAACTACTTTGACCGAGCCAGCAACGCTGCAGGCTTCAGAGTGAAGTGTAATCCCATAAGGCACTATGCTATTTTTGAGTTTGCGCAATTTCACACAAAAGAATGGAGAAACGCCTAATCATATGCCACGTGCATTTGTTATGTCTGATTACGAGACCTGAATTGTAAAAAATACCTCCCAAATTGAATGTTTAACTGTTAATGAGGTTTATATCTGGTTTATATCTTGCAAAACGACAGGGGGATTTGTTCATTTGAATTTCATGCCTGCTTTATTATTTAAAGTGGAACATGAGTTGCGTCATTCAAGTCACAAGCATTTCCCAAAGGTGATAGGTTTATTCGGCTTGTTCGACATTGCATCCTCTCAAATACGATACGGCTAATGATTCCCTCACCACTCTCTGGAAGTCAAACTTGGTCTTTCGTCAGCAACAGGTGACAATGGAGGGCCCTTCGAGCGAGTTTGTTGGGGGCGAGGGGGTGATTTGGGATGTATTGTGAGAGATGGAGAGCAATGTTACTCTCTGCTTCTCACTGCTGGCCATTGGCAGTAATGAAGTCATCTTAAGGACTATGAAATCCTGTTTTGACACAATTAATATCCCAGCTGCTCTCATTTTGAAGATTCTGGTATACAGAAACAAACAAAACACTCACGCACATGTACACACTGAAACACACATGCATACATACATGCATGCAAAAGGACACACACACACGCACGCACGCACGCACGCACACACACACACACACACAATGTGGCATAGCCCCCCACCACCTCTCTCTCTGTGCTGATGTGTGATGCTCAGCTGTGAAATCATCTGTCAAATCGACTCGGATGTAGGGGAGGGTAGATATACAGTGGCAAGAAAAAGTATTTGAAACCTTTGGAATTACCTGGATTTCTGCATAAATTGGTCACAACAATAGACAAACATAGTGTGCTTAAACTAATAAAACACACTTTTTTTTATTTTTCTTGTCTATATTGAATATATAATTTAAACATTCACAGTGTAGTAAGGAAAACGTATGTGAACCCGTAGGCTAATGACTTACACAAAGCTAATTGGAGTCAGATTTCAGGGGGTATGTACTCCCTAAATTGTTGAATGTTTTTGTGATTGTCACTTAGCTAGCAGTTCTCAGCTGTTAGCAGCAGCCAATGGCTAGCATTTTCTTACTGGCATAAAAACAAGCTAATAGAATAAAACATAAAACTGTGAACCTGCAAGATGGCCTGTGCACAAAGTATGCCATATTGAAGATCTATTACAAACCAATTTGTCATGGACGTTAGACATTAGATCAAGTCTCCATGGCTGTGAGGAGAATTGACAAGCGTTGTGGTTTATCATTGTGGTTATTTCCCACCCTGCAATGCCACGTCATATTAGAACAGGGGGCAATGGACCATGTCCACAATGACTCACTGTGTTCTAGCTCTGGGGATCTAAATCTACTATGACGATTGACCATTGATTCAATAAGCAAATGAAAAGTATGAAATCATCAATTATAAGCCTGTTACATTCATGTGTAGCATGCACGTGATTTTCTTGATTACACCATTGCTTCTTTAACACCATGGTGACCAAGGTTTTGTCTACAATCCTTAATGCAACGATGGTGAAGGGATTCGGCAGAAACAACAAAGCTTTATTACAGGCATCCTTAAAACAACATTAACATGGCTAACAACATCAAACATGGTAACCATGAGCTGACAGAGCGTGTGTGAGAGTTGACCGAGGCTTTGCAGCAGAGAGAGGCCTGTTCTGCTGTCACAACACTTGAAGTATCCCAAATTGCACCCTTTTCCTTATATAGTGCACTACTTACTTTTGACCAGGGCGCCCGGGAATATGATGCAATTTTTGATACGTCCAGTGTCAGGTAAGACAGTTGCTGAGACAACAGTCCAAAGAGCCACAGCTGAGAGAGGCACACATCTCACTCATTACGGCAACACTCCTATGTTTTTTGGAGATAGGGTGGACTGCAGTTCTGACTGAGGAGCCGTATTATTTCCACTAGATTTCAATATATCTTCAAGATGTTGGTTAGAGCTGCCCTGCCCTATAAAAAACACTCACAAAATTTGAGTTTGCTATTCACAAGATGCATTGCCCGATGTGAACCATGCCTCGAACAAAATAGATCTCAGAAGACCTAAGATTAAGAATTCTTTACTTGTATAAAGCTGGAAAGGGTTACAAAAGTATCTCTAAAAGCCTTGTTGTTCATCAGTCCACGGTAAGACAAATTGTCTAGAGATTGAGATTGAGTTTGAGTTCCGCATTGTTGCTACTCTCCCTAGGTGTGGCCATCCTGCAGAGATTACTGCAAGAGCACAGCGCAGAATGCTCGATGAGGTTAAGAAGACTCCTAAAGTGTCAGCTAAAGACTTACAGAAATCTCTGGAACATGCTAACATCTCTGTTGACGAGTCCACGATACGTTAAACACTAAACAAGAATGGTGTTCATGGGAGGACACCACGGAAGAAGCCACTGCTGTCCAAAAAAACACACAACACTATGGGGAACCTATCCAGGGCCTCAGGGCCCTGGACAGCTTGCTATCATTGACGGAAAGATGAATTCCCAAGTTTATCAAGACATTTTGCAGGAGAACGTAAGGCTATCTATCCGCCAATTGAAGCTCAACAGAAGTTGGGTGATAAATCAACAACAGAATTGCTTCAACAGAATAAAATATCCATTCTGGAGTGGCCCAGTCAGAGTCCTGACCTCAAGCAGATTGAGATGCTGTGGCATGACTTCAAGAGAGAGGTTCACACCAGACATCCCAAGAATATTGCTGAACTGAAACAGTTTTGTAAAGAGAAATGGTCCAAAAATCCTCCTGACCGTTGTGCAGGTCTGATCCACAACTACAGAAAAGTTTGTTTGAGTTTATTGCTGCCAATGGATGGTCAACCAGTTATTAAATCCAAGGGTTCACATACTTTTTCCACCATGCAAAGTGATTGTTTACACAGTGTGTTCAATAAAGACATGAAAACGTATTATTGTTTGTGTGTTATTAGTTTAAGCAGTGTATTTATAGACCACACACATTATCAACAGAATATTATCTCCATTACAAGTATTAAATAGAGTGTGGAATACAATACAATTACACACAGTACTAATTAAATTGTGTTTTGTGCAATTGCAAAAGTGCTATTGAGAAAATGTATGTCTGGCTCACAATAGCCAGTACCAGTAACAAAACATATAGGACGGTTAAATGTTTGTGCATGAATGTGCTCACTGCAAAAATGTTGTTCACAGTGTGAAAATATATTCATCTTTGAACTGTGTATTTGTATGTGTGTGAGTTTACGTGTGAAAAGGTGTTTGCTGTGGCGGATTTAGGTATAGACAACATACAAGCTAGAACCGCCAGTGGGTGTTTGTGTATATGTTTGTGTATATGTTCAGACTGTAAATACTGTACATGCACATTGGGGGCAGAGGGACATGTGCCCCCTCATATTTGTCCTCGGGGAAAAAAAGTGTAATTTTTTTTGTTGTTCGGCGTTTCTCTGTAATACCATTAATCACCTAGATATTTTATGAAATTGACTTTAGCTAGCCCAGATAGGTTCCCAATCTCCCAACCTAATAACTAGCTTTAGCTAGCCCAGATAGGTTCCCAATCTCCTTGCCTGATAACTAGCCCAGATGTTTATTTTTTTTAACCTTTATTTTACTAGGCAAGTCAGTGAAGAACAAATTCTTATTTACAATGACAGCCTAGGAACAGTGGGTTAACTGCCTTGTTCAGGGGCAGAACGACAGATGTTTACCTTGTCAGCTCGGGGATTCGATCTGGCAACCTTTCAGTTACAGGCCCAACACTCTAACCACTAGGCTACCTGCCGCCCCAGATAGGTTCCCAATCTCCCTACCTGATAACTAGCTTTAGCTAGCCCAGATAGGTTCCCAATCTCCCAACCTAATAACTAGCTTTAGCTAGCCCAGATAGGTTCCCAATCTCCCAACCTAATAACTAGCTTTAGCTAGCCCAGATAGGTTCCCAATCTCCCAACCTAATAACTAGCTTTAGCTAGCCCAGATAGGTTCCCAATCTCCCAACCTAATAACTAGCTTTAGCTAGCCCAGATAGGTTCCCAATCTCCCAACCTCATAACTAGCTACCAAGAAGCTATTTCAGGCTATCAATCAAGTTAGAGTAGCTAGCTTGTCTAACTATCTTAGCTGGCATGCCTGCTGGCAAGGTTGGCAGACTTTGGAAAAGCAAACAATTACTAAATGTACTGAATAAGACTCACATTCCTTTCAATCCTTTAGCAGTCAGGAGGATAAAGAAAGCTCAAGAGGTATGCTTACATATGCAGAAAAAGAAACATACTTTTGACATAGAATTAAGCTTAATGGTTATGGCTCTAGATTGCAGGGAAAAGTCATTTCAGGTGTTTGAAAAATTGTAAATTCTCCAACTTCCGTATGGGGTGGTCCGGAGAGAGGCACGACCCTAGCCATCCTCATATGTGCCCCCTCATTGTTTTGGGGTGCATGGGGCTCCCCTGATGCTGTATGTACTTGTTTATTTGTATCCTTCCCAGTGTGTTTACATAGCTTCTGTGTGTTTGTCACGAGTATGGTGAGTGTGCGTGTGTGTTAGTAGGCTATGTGCTCCTCAGGAGGACATGTTGTGTCACTAAGATTATATAGGCTGTATGACTCTTCTGGGCCAATTAACAGGGATTAAACAGGACTCCTGGCACTGAGACCCTGTCTCTGTCCATCATGCTCATCCTCTGGTGTGTGCTAACAAGCTGTTAGTGGACTGGCTCCCACGTCGTGCTCCTGACTAAACAGCTCTTTCAGTCCTGTCTAACGCACTGCTGTCTGATCCTCTACATGGTTGTACTGGACCCCAGCGTTATTATCACTGAGCACATTTGTCATTACTGCAAATACTGTATAGTGTCAGAGTACATCCTAAGCCTGACCAATACTTACCGATCAAGATCGACTGGAATCTAGAAACCACACCTCTCCGGGGGTTGAAACCACCTCCCCCACCCCAAAAAAGCACAGCTAACAGATACACAATCGGAAGAGGGCATTGGGTTGTTTTGGGATTAAAACAGAATTCACTAGCACAAAGTGTTTTAGAGCAAAACCAATTTGAAAAGAAATCATAGTGTAACCTAGACCAAAGCCTCAGATGATAAGATGATACATCTTTCAAAACAAGTCCTTTTTGGCTAGCCACAACATTCTACAAGCTAGCTAACTACTGGTAGCTAGCTAATAGGTTCCAAGCCCACTCCCTAATTTGTAAATAATTGTGCTAATACAGCTAGCTAACTAACTAACTAGCTAGCTAAATTGGCTAACAATCTCATACAAGTTGTAGTTATCTAAATAGCTATCTAGCAATATTAGTGATGCCGCAAATTTGTGCTAATTTGAATATTTTGTGGGTTTTGTAGGGTAAGGTTAACCAAAACGTAGAGCTTCTGTGTGTATGTCACGAGTATGGTGTAGGGTATGGTTAACCAAAACGTAGAGTTCTGTGTGTATGTCACGAGTCTGGTGAGTGTGCGTATGTGTTAGTAGGCTATGTGCTCCTCAGGAGGACATAGCGTTGAACTGGCGACTGTTGGTTTGACAATATTTTGTCGTTAAAGCTTAAAAAACGAATTTGTTTGTTCATCAAATCTGCTGTATAGGAGAACATATTAATGGCCTCCATGCACTTCTTGGAGATGCAAGTTTGAGCATGACGCACTTCCTGTGTAAGCCCAGGACTTGCGGTTTTGGCCCTGGGGGTTTGAGGGGGCTTGTAGATGGCCCGAGTTCTTGGATAAGTCAGTACATCGTTATGTTTGGATGAACCCTGTTTTGCAGGTGAAGGATGCCGTTTCGGCCTAGGACAACACAATGGACGCTACCTTCAAGCACCAGGTTTAGCACACAGTGGAAAGAGGTCTAATGTCTACTATAGTGGCACTTGTGGCATACCCCCATTGTAGTTTCATTCGCTAATAAACATTTGAAAAAATTCTTACATTTTAATCTGTTGTCATGTATATTTCTCAGCCACTGTTTATCATTTTTTTTTCCTGTGTTAGGTTTTTAGATGAGTCAGGGCTGAACTTCAGCCAATCCCTGTATTTGTATCTGTGATAAATCCTGAGCTACCTGATGATTCCCCCTCTTTCCCCCTCCAGCATCGTCCCAATGGCCACTGATTCATGGTCCCTATCTATCCCATCTATCCCCTGTGCATTGTTGCGCGCCAGAAGCATTGAATATCACAGTGCTAACTCTTTTTGTGCCTTCCTCTCTTTCTTCTCCTCTGCTGTGCTCTGTCACATCGCATCATCGTCACGGGACACACCGACCTCACATCTCCCCAGACAGAAGCTCTGCTCAAACCCCCCCCCGGAGAACACCCAGCTCAGAGAATAGAGAGGGGGGAGTAGACCTCCGCCTGTACCCCCCCCCCCGACAAAGCCACACACGCACCCCCCCTTTCCCCGCTGTCCCCAGGGGCCGCCAATAGATCTTCACGTCAGAGTGAGTCACTAGTCCTCTCCAGCTGAATCAAACCGGCAGCACTGTTTCCATTTTTAGGGAAGAATGAGTGGAAGAGTCTGTTCTGTTTATAAGATTATGCTGGGAGATTTTTATCGGGACAAGGCAGAGGAAAGAGAGGGTGGGGTGGGTGTGCGGGAGGTGGGGGGTGGGCACATTTTATTTTATTGCGCTGAATAGAACACGTGTAGGCTTACTTACGAGCCCTTATGCAGTTGAAAAAGATGGAAAAAAAGAAGAAACCCGCACACTGCTCTTCCTAGTATCACTGGTCTTTATGAAGCTTAACGTATCGGCCTCAAACGCTCTGACGAAGGCCTTGAGGCCGATACGTAAAGCTTAATAAAGAGCAGTGATTTATTTTCTTTCTTTTATTCTCATTATATTCCAACTGTTACCATGCACCTGCAACAAATATAGCACAGATGTGCGAGTGCCTTTTGAATTTTGAACCAACAATGCAGTTATAAGGAAGAAAATTAACAAATAAATCAAAAGAAAATAGAAAAACACAAAATAACAATAACGAGGCTATGTACAGGCTACTGCATTTACAAGGAGTACTGGTACCAAGTCAGTGTACTGGGTTACGAGGTAGTTGGGGTGATTGAGGTAATATGTACATGTAGGTTTGATTAGGTGATTGTTTGAAGTACTATATACAGTACATGCAGGTAAGGAGTGAAAGGCAGAAAGTTTGGGTGGCCATTTAATTAACTATTCAGCAGTCTTATGGCTTTGAGGTAGAAGCTGTTCAGGAGCCTTTTAGTCACAGACTTGGCGATCCGGTAACGCTTGCCATGCGGTAGCAGAGAGAACAGACTGTGATTTGGGTGGCTGGAGTTGATTTTAAGGGTCAATTTTAAGGGTCTTCCTCTGACACCGCCTGGTATAGAGGTCCTGGGAGTCAGGGAGCTCAGCCCCAGTGATCTGTAGCGCCTTGCGGTCCAAGCGGTGATGCAGCCATTCAGGATACTCTCAATATTACAGCTGCAGAACTTTTTGAGGATCTGACGAACCATGGCAAATATTTTCAGCCTCCCGAGGGGGAAGAGGCCTTGTTGTGCCCTCTTCACGAATGTGTTGGTGTGTTTGGACCATGATAGGTCCTTAGGGCTGTGGACTGAGGAACTTGAAGCTCTCAACCATTTACACTACTGCCCCATTGATGTGAATAGGGGTGTGCTCAGCCCTACTTTTCTTGTTGTCCACGTTCAGCTCCTTTGTCTTGCTGACATTGAGGGAGAGGTTGTTGTCTTGGCACCAAACTGCCAGGTCTCTGACCTCCTCCCTGTAGACTTTCTCATTGTCATCGGTGATCAGGCCTACCACCGTTGTGTCGTCAAAAAACTTAATGATGGTGTTAGAGTCATGTGCAGCCATGCAGTCCTGATTTGAACAGGGTGTAAAGCAGGGGTCTAATAATAAGTATCCAGTATCCAATTGCAGAGAGAGGTATTTAGTCCCAGGGTCCTTAGCTTATTGATTAGCTTGGAGGGCACTATAGTGTTGAACGCTGAGCTGTAGTCAATGAACATTCCTCACGTAGGTGTCCATGTGGGAAAGTGTGGAGTGCAGTAGAGATTGTGTCAAGTGTGGATCTGTTGGGACGGTATGCAAATTTTCATGAGTCCATGATGTCTTGGATGATGGTGTTGATGTGAGCCATGACCAGCCTTTCAAAGCATTTCATGGCTACAGATGTGAGTGCTAAAGGGCGATAGTCATTTGGACAGGTTACCTATGGTGGTCTGCTTGAAACATGTGGGAATTACAGACTGGGTCAGGGAGAGGTTGAAAATGTCAGTAAAGACACATGCTAGCTGGTCAGCGCATGCTCTGAGTACTCATCCTGGTAATCACTGGGCAGCTCGCGGCTCGGTTTCCCTTTGTAATCCGTGATAGTTTGCAATCCCTGCAACAACCGACGAGTGTCACAGCCAGTATGGTAGGATTCGACCTGTATTAATGCTTTGCCTGTTTGATGGCTTATTAATAAAGCTGATATGGGATGAGCAGCCAAATGTAGGTTAGTAATTACTGTTTTGATGTCCAGAAGCTCTTTTCAGTCATTTGAAACGATTGCCAAAACATTATGTAGAAAAAAAGTCAGGATCAGCGCAAAAAACCCCACAAAATAGCACAATTGGTCAGGAGCCCATAAAACGGTGGCCATCCTCTCCGGCACAATTACAAGAAAAAAATCAAAATATAATACACTTACCTAAACCAATGCCTCCCAGACACACGCACACGCACACACACACACACAAATACTCATTCTGTAGTCTGCCACAGGTCATAACTTAAATACTTTTTGTTGATCCATCATTATTTCATGTCTCGTAAAAACACAACTGCCTATGGATATATTGTTAATACCAGACAGTAATAAGCAATACAAGCAGTAAGCAGGGGAGCAGTTTAGTTTAGAGTTATTTTTAAGAGGCATTGACCTGTTTCAGTTACTCTGGTTTCTCTTTGCTCCTAGTAGGATAATTGCATTCTCTTTATAGCGAGCTGTCTCATTTCCAGTGGAAAGGTTTCTTTACCTAAACTTTAATCTCAAAGCCAGTTTGAACTGTAGGTTTGTGGGGATAGTGTGCTAACAGAACAGGACAAGGATGAGCTTCCTCACAGACAGGACTTGAACAACCTAACACTTAAAACTTCAACGGAGTTGTATTACGTCACATCTGTTTAACTGCACCAGCCTAAAGCAAACACACAACAACATTTTGAGTCACTTCCTCCTTCTCTCCATCTCTCTTGCTCTCACTCACTCTCTCTCTCTCTCTCTCTCTCGCCCGCTCTCTCTCTAGCATCAGACACAGTACAATATGAGTAGATGAATAGTCTGCCGTTTGTGTTGACATTTAGGAGATGAGGCTTGTCCTGGATAAACAACGTGAGGGAAAGCAACATGAAAGAATAAACACCTTTGTTTCCCCAGTGCTAGCAACATGGAAGAAAACACATAATTTCCCCCCAGTGCAAGCAGTGCTCTGAAGCCAAAGGGAGTGTATGAGAGTGAGTATGAGAGGGGTAAGAGGGCACTACTTTGTCCTCGTCGTACAGAAAGGCTGGCATAGCTGCCAGGGCTGCCAAAAAAGAGTTCACAACAATACATGACACCAGTCTGACAGGACTTCTCTAACAACATGTCTCTATGTTTTTCATGCTCTCTGGGTCAAGATTAAACTTTTCCAAAGTGGCATGTTACCCTTGGCAGCTGCTTATTTGTAAGATACATTTACTAGCAGCATGGGCTAAAGTTATTAATGCTTAATTGAAGCCTGCCATTTGGTGTAGTAGGTTGTGTGTGCATGAATACAGTATGTGTGTATGTGCACGGGTGCACACGTGTGTATCTGCATGTGCCCATGGAATATTTCATTTTAGGATTTCCATGCTTCATTGCAGCCTTCCATTCTGCCATTGTTTAACTTCGAAGCCTTTTAAGAAACCCTGTTAGGCTTTAGATTGTTTGGGGATTTGGAGACCTCCTGCACGAGCTTCTTCCCCTCTGGGAAAAAGGGAATGAAACTTTCTCCACTTTCAGGACCAGCTGGCAGCTGTGAACTGTCTAACAGTGTCAGGTCAGAGAATGGATGACTACAGTATGCATGAGTTTTGTGGGTGGATTCCTGTGTAGCACCATGTGTGAGTGTTGTATATGTCCCTGTACCTTGCGTGTGTTTTGTGTAAGAGGAGGTGATTATATTACTTACAAGGAAGGACAGACATCGATGTCAGCGTTAAGCAATTTTAATCACACATGAAAATAATGTTTACAGTATGTACTGTGGACCTTGGTTTATTTCTCCAAAATATGATGAATATACATTGACCCTGGGATAAGCTGGTAGGGGAATCTGTAAGGGGACGGCAACACTTCACTTGATGCTTAGCTACAAGAAAATACTATAGAATATGGACTATCATCTACAATAGGCTCTGAAAAATGGTGATTGCAATCTAGCAAACTTTTGGATGTCGTATCTAGTGCATGTGCTTTGGATGAAAGTTTATGATTTTAACCTGAGGGATGAAGTTTTCTCCATATGATATACTGTTACTAGACTGGGCAAAGGTCTGTAGTTACTAAGGGGAAGTCCTGTTCATGCTATGTCATGATTTGACAGTAGGGTGTCAATCAGCCATAAAGGAGCAAATCAGATTTCAGAACACCCATCATTTGGACAGGAAGGGATGTAGGTGTCTTCTACGATGACAAGTGCTGCTTGCTATAATAGGGACATCGTGCCAAGTTCAGTGTGTTCAAGACAACCAAAAAATCGGTTGGAACGGTCATCCAACTTGGAATTCCAACTCAGGAACTCGGGCCTCTTTCAAGAGCTTTGACTTTCCGACCTGAAGATCGCTGACGTCTTGATTTGACCTCATAGTTCCCAGTTGTCTTGAACACATCATCAGATCTTCTATTACAGGGAATACCTCATGAATAACATGCTAGGAGTTCAAATGATCTGGAGAGAGTTGGTGAAAGGAGGACTTTGTCCGCTGAATTTTCCTAGGCAGCCATTGGAAAAGCATCTTGTACAACTTCTTGCTTTTAACCTTGGACTTGGTCATGGTCTTAGTGATGGCATTCGCCAGCAGGGTGGGGTTGTGGGACAGGGAGGGGGGAGTGTTGTTGTCAGCCCTCTGAGGATACAAAACCTCCAAGAAACGTCTCTCTTGCTGCCTGAAGTCATACTCCACACTGCAGGGACAGAGAGAGAGAGGGTGAAAACGAAAGGAAAGCAAAAACAGGAGGAAAGAGTCTTCCGATCTGACCGTGCTTCCTGTGTCTCACCTGTATACGATACAAGCAGTCTTCTGACAGGTGGAGCACTCCCGGAGGTCCTGGCCTGTCCTGTAGCATCGCCGACTGAAAAAAAGATTTGGATGTTAAGTAGGACAAAAGAGGCTTCTCTCTAATTCCTTCTCTCTTCTCTGTAACGTCATCCTGTTCACGCTCTCTACTCACTCCTCCTACTTCCCTTTCTCACATTCACTTTCTCTCCTCTCTCTCTCTCTCTCTCTCTCTCTCTCTCTCTCTCTCTCTCTCTCTCTCTCTCTCTCTCTCTCTCTCTCTCTCTCTCTCTCTCTCTCTCTCTCTCTCTCTCTCTCTCTCTCTCTCTCTCTCTCTCTCTCTCTCTCTCTCTCTCTCTCTCTCTCTCTCTCTCTCTCTCTCTCTCTCTCATCCCCTCTATCTCTTACCCCTTGCTGAGAGCATGGCTCATCTCCAGGTCTTGGATGATGTTGAGAAGGGTAGTGATCCTGTCCTGGTTGGCTGCCAGGCTGGCCTCCACACACTGCAGCCTCCTCTGGAGAGGGGCTGGCCTGCTGCACTGTGGAGAGGGGGGCAGCAGTAGGTCTGCATCAGCCGGGTGGAAGTGAGCCAGCATGGGGTCGTCTAGGGAGGGCTGTTGGATGGTGCTTGATGACAAAAATACTGGATGGATCATCTGGTGTGTCTGATTGGGATGGGTGAGGGTGTAGGATGCTAGGTGTGCCATGCGTGATGGCGGTAAAAGGGGGTTGCACATGGGGTTTATGGCTGTGTGTGTGAGGAGCTCAGTGATGGTGTATGGATGGGCCTGTGGAATTAGTCGGTGTGTGCGGCTTGTGTGTTTGTGTGGGGTTGCTGTGGAACGGAAGTCTCTGTTTATGGGGTTTGGTGTTTTGGTGATGGGTTTGCCATGTGCAGTAGTGTTTGTCTGTGATGCAATGAGGGGCTTAGTGTCTGTTTGTGTCTGTGGTGGGCTGGAAGGTGAAGCATCATTTGTGTATATCTGTCTGTCAAGGCTGAATCTAAATGTGGTATTTGCATGTGTGTGTAACATGCTGGAGGGAATGTGCTCTTTGTGTGAATGTATCTGACGCTCAGATCCAGGTTTTAGGTTTGTGAAAAGGTCTCCCTGATGTTGTGTGACAATGTGTCCCTGCTGTTCCCATTCTTTGTTTACCTTTATTTCAGTTATGTGTTTTGGAAGGTTAGTGACCTGTGATTCATTGAATATTCTAGAGTGTCTTTCCTCATGTGTCTGTGACACGATGACTGGAGTACTGTGTCTATTTCTGTTTGACAGAGACAATACTTTGGCATATACATTTCTATGCATTATTGGTTCAACAACAAATCTGTTATGAGTGCTGGTGTGATGGGCAGCGGTTTGATCAATATGTGTATTTATAAATGTGCTGTTATTCTGCGTGTTAGTGGGTGATCTGTTCAATGGGTCAGGTGGTTTATTGTTGTGTGTCTGTGTCATGATCAGTGGTCTACAGTTGGTCAGTGACGTGGATGAGGGCTGATGTTGCATAGCTGTGCATAAGGCATTTGAAGAGAGAGAGGATGTAGTTGTATGTGATGCGTTACCAACGTTAGGGGGTGTTATGGGGGATATATTAGCCGAGTCAGGGGAACTAGGTGTATGTGATGCCTTATCAACGTTAGGGGGTGTTATGGGGGATGCATTAGCAGAGTCAGGGGAACTAGGTGTATGTGATGCCTTATCAACGTTAGGGGGTGTTATGGGGGATGCATTAGCAGAGTCAGGGGAACTAGGTGTATGTGATGCCTTATCAACGTTTGGGGGTGTTATGGGGGATGCATTAGCAGAGTCAGGGGAACTAGGTGTATGTGATGCCTTATCAACGTTTGGGGGTGTTATGGGGGATGCATTAGCAGAGTCAGGGGAACTAGGTGTGCGTGATGTGTTTGACAGGTTAAGGGTATGGGACAAATGCTTTGTGGGAGTAGTTGTGTGTGATGGGTTATAATTGCTTGTGTGAGTAGTTGTGTGTGATGGGTTATAATAGCTTGTGGGAGTAGTTGTGTGTGATGGGTTATAATAGCTTGTGGGAGTAGTTGTGTGTGATGGGTTATAATAGCTTGTGGGCGTAGTTGTGTGTGATGGGTTGTATGGGTAAGAGAGAGTGGCTTTGTTTGGTGTGTTTGCTGGTTTTAGAGTTGTAGCTGTGTGTAATGTGTTAGCGAGGCTAGGGAGCGTTGTTCTATGTATCATTTTAGTAACACTGTTTGGGAGTGTTGTTGTTGTTGTCATCTGTGTGCTTTCAGGGGTAGGAGGTGAAGCTGTGTGTGAGTTTGCAGAGTAAGGGGGTTTAGTTGCTTGTGTGTTAGCGGAGTAAGGGGGTGCACTTCTATGTAATTTCATAGCACTGTTAGACTGTGTTGTTGTGTTTTCAGGCTTAGGGGCTCTAATAACATGAGATGGAGGAAAGGTTCTGTATGGTGTGTTTGCAGGGTAAAGGTGAGAAGATGTACATGATGTGTTTGAGGGGTTGGGCTGTGTATTTGGGTGTGTGGGTGTCTTTGGATGTTTACGGTGTGTGCGTGGCGTGTTTGGCCTGGTGGCTATTGCAATCTGTGGAGAAAGTTTGAGCATTTTCGGTCGGGGAATATCACTCCAGTGAGATGGGGTCTCAAGGGAGTTGGCATCTGCACACCTGGGTTCAATAGTTGCCTTAGTGACTGTTACAGCTTTTGTGTGTAAGATGGTTCTTTGGTGGGTTGGCTTGTCTGAGTGTGTATGTGAAGGTGTAACTAGGGTTTCTACTGGGTCTCTGCTAGTGGTATGCAGGGGGTATATAGGATGTGAGGTATAACCATTAGTCTGTTTCAGATCTCTGTTTTTCCATGCAGACGGTGGGTTTGCAGGCAGGTTGGGTTTCCTGTCTTTGTTGTTGTGAATGGGGGGATTACAGTGGGGGTGGGTGGATAGAGATTCTGTTTGTGTCAGCTGTCTTTGAATCAGAACCCTGTCTGCAAGCCTCGGAGTGGAGCATGTAGAGCTCCTCTCTTTCTCAGTATGTGAAGGGGGAAGATGGTTTCTGTCTGTGAGTGAAATAGGTGTTTTCATGGCTGTTGTTCCTTCAGGACATGCAGAGGAAGGGCTCTTAACTTCCAGACTGGCAGCTCCATCTCCAGCTCCAGGGACCACACTCTGTCTCCCTCCACAGTGTCTGCACATCCGCTGGGGCATCCAGAGAGGTGAGGGAGCAGGTGGCCGTTTGGCATTCCCACAATATGAATGTGCCACTGAATGTTCTTTAGGTTTTGATTGGTCCCTTCCTCGAGAGGACATGGTCGAGACAGGCTCCGCCTCATCACTGCCATCAATACAGATCCCTCCTATAGCCGCCGAGTCAACTATGCTGCCATTGGTGTAGCGCAAGTCCTGCCTCCCTTCGATCTTGCCATTCCCCACACCCCCTGATAGGTGTGGGTTAGTCTTTATTGCTCTGGCATAGCAATAAGTCCCACTTTTCCATTGGTTGAAGACCGCATTCTCTGTGAGCTCACTGGAAATCTCTTCAAATGTCACACCCTTTTTGGTCTTGGAATCTAAACTCCTCTGTTTTGAAAGAACACCTCTTTGTCTGACACTCTTAGTCTGTCTGATTCCCTCCTCTTCCTTTGCCTCCTTTGGGATGTAGCCATTGCATGTAGGAGTAATCCTGCTTTCTGATTGGTTGGGGAATGTGCCTGTTAGTTTGTTCCCGTGTAGGATGGGTGGAGCTCTCACGCCAGGTGAAGTCTGCACTCCGATGCTGCACTGGGGACCCCATGTCAGTGGCAGCACTCCACCAGCCCTCTCCCCCCCTGCTGTCCTCCAACCACGCACCCCCACCAGGGCAGGAACTCCCAGTACTGGCACAGGAGTGGTCAGGTCAGCTGCCCGTCTCCCCATCACCTGGCCGAATGGCTCAGTGGCCTGAAAACCCGGGAGAGCTTTTGTTCACCATCACCATCACATCTATGGGGAAAAGTCAAGGTTAGTTTACTGTAATTATGATGTCTCATTTTGATAGGGCACTGTGAAAAGAATCCGTACAGGGGCAGAATTCAAGTACAAATCAAGGGCACTGGCAGAGCTGTCCGAAGCATCAGAAATAGAGAACAAGCAAAGGTCTAAAGCCTTGATAGCAGATTGGAACAAAAATGGTATCATTTAGATAATTTGCACATCCTTCATTCCTGTGTTAATGATGATAATTCTGTAATTTATTTCACCACTATAGTCTATTTATTGTCCTACCTCCTAACCTTACTGCATTTTTGCACTACATTTTGCACTCTGTATATAGATTTTCTATTGTGTTTTTGACTGTTTGTTTAATGTGTAACTCTGTGTTGTTTTTTGTCGCACTGCTTTGCTTTGTCTTGGCCAGGTAGCAGTTGCAAATGAGAACTTGTTCTCAACTGACCTACCTGGTTAAATAAAGGTGAAATAAAAAAAATAAAAAATAGATGGATAAACCCTACACTGACAATGTGAGAGGATATTATTTCAGATAATATAGAAGAGGTTGTTTTAGTACTGTGAGCTGGATTACAGTACCCTCATAACAGTCAATAAACACAGTCAAGCTAATTGGAGTCCTTTCTTTGACCATTGCATACTTTTAGTCAAAGGAAAACATTAGTGGATTCCAGCGCATTATATTCAGAGCATAAAAGCATGGTCTGCCTAGGTTCTGTTTCCTACAGAGATCATACTTCACAGAGATCATCTAGTCACAGCGTGACTCCTGTGGTGACCTCTCTCTCTGTCTCCCTCATGGGCATCCTCTCACACTGTCCTGTCCCCACCTTGGGCGGGGGGATAATGTACGCATTTATGCTAACGACTTCATTAAAGCCTGACAAGGGGAAATTAATCAGTGACTGTGTGTGCATTTAACTGACGCAGTAAATGCCAGAATAGCCGAGTGTTTATGTGTGTCTTTATTTTACTGATGCATGCAACTACAGTTCGGTGTGTCTGTGTGTGTGTGTGTGTGTGTGTGTGTGTATGTGTTTGAGTGTATGAGAGACTGTGTGTGCGCCTAAAACATTGTGTGAGTGTGCATTTGCTGATACAGTAAAATACCTCAAGATAGCTGTGTGTGTGTTTGTGTGTGCGTGTACATGTAAAAAAATATTTTTGTCCCACAGCCCACCCTCATCCCCCAGAATTCATGCAGCGCCGTCAGAATTGCAGGCAGATCATCTAATCATTTGTGCCTGCAGGCACCACTCTTTGGCTGTCACATTGTAGATGCCACTTGGTCGTAGTCACAACTTACCCCATCTGATGTCACTACGGAACAGTCAGTGACAAATGCCTCAGCCTCTCCTCAGACAAAATTGATCAATCTGCCATTATTTCTCTTTCTAACACTGTAAAAGAGGGGCAAACAGTGTCCTCTCATCATCACTGCTTAAAGGCTAGCTCATGTATATCCAGGACAGAGCAATGAGGAACCTGTCCCCTGCCTTCACAGTCAATCTTGACTGGGTCACTAAGCATGTTCGGGTGACTTACCATTGTTAGAGTATGTCAAACCGTGTGTTGAGCTGTGGCACTTTTTACTTTGTCCTTTAGGTGTTCCGGGTCCAGACGTGGGGGTCCACCTCTCTCCCTTACCCCCCTCCTCTGTACTCCTCTGCTCCGATTCTTTGAGGAGGGGGGGGGGGGGGGGGGGGGGGGCACTGAGTGATGGTGAGGTTGAACTCCTTCTCCCTTTCAGTCCCTCCGTGGCACACACAAACTCACATGAGCATGCACTATGCAGACTAACAGTGGTGCAAAGCCATATTCCCTGCTGGTAAGTATTCCAAAAGCTCTGAGTCACCACTAATCTGGCTCCCTCAGACTAGACATGTAGTCCAGCTACGTTCTCAGTTTATTCCCTCTCCTCCTTCCTGCCTCCCTGCTCACATCATAACACAATGATGCACTGCCCTCCGCTCAGCACTCTATCCAACTATCCCTCTCTCTCTCTCTCTCTCTCTCACTCTCTCACCATTCCCTTTATCATGCGCACACATAGATCTATGGCTGGGTGACGGGCATCCGAAATTCATCTGAGGGGAAGGAGAGAGAAAGAGGGAGAGACAGAAGGAAGTGACTAAAATCACAAGGGAAGGGACTGTGTGAAAAGTACCACCAGACTTGGAAAAAAAGATAAGGCAAATTGCTGCAGGGTATCACACCAGCAGAGGAGACATGAGATTTTACCCTCTGTCTCTCAACACATCATGTGGATAATAGGGGTGACAGCAGTTTCATTATATTAAACTTTTAAGATTGATCAGAACATTTTGAGATACAAGACCGAGAAATACATTTAAAAAAAATGCTAATATACTGGTGACATGTTTTGCTTATGACGATACTGTAGGGATCCTTGCTATGTGAACCACGTTACAAATGCCACCATGGAGTTAACCGAGTTGGCATGATGCAGATCTATTTTTGCCTTTGACGCCAATGGCCCAGGTTCGCTTCCCTGCCCCACCATTCGCTACAATAGTCTGGAGCTAATATTCCTGCCATAGACTAATTATGTCCATGGTACGTTGTGATACACTCTAAATACACTACCCCTTACACATATGTAATACTCTCTCAGAATATAACACATTTTACAGATGAACAATTATTAACATTAAAAGTCATAAATCAGCAGCTTCATGTTAAGCTACAGTGAAATCCAATATTGAACTTCATTAACAAATGTTCAAGTTATACTGGGACTCAGGATTATACTGTATAACTGAAATAGTATTTGATATAATCGTTTTTTTTTAGTTTTTTTTTTATACAGCGCAATCACCATGATCAAGATGTACAGTGTAACGACACATTGTTTAACTCTGAGGTAACTGCAGCTTTATATCCATGTCTTATCATTACCCCTATTCTGAGTTGTAGTGCAGGCTGTGATTGTTCATGGATTTATTGGGTATTGCTGCCATCTACTGTCTCAAAATAAACTGAACAACTCCACAAACACATTTGTATTTATTATTATTTTAAATTGAACCTTTATTTAACTAGGCAAGTCAGTTAAGAACAAAATCTTATTTACAATGACAGCCTACAACGGCCAAACTCGGACAGCGCTGGGTGCCGCCCTATGGGACTCCCTATGGGACTCCCAATCACGGCCGGTTGTGATACAGTCTGGATTCGAACCAGGTTGTCTGTAGTTACACCTCTCATGCTTATAACACAAAGCTATTTCAATATGTTTACGTTTTATATATCCAGGAAACCCCAGATATTGACCAATATAATATTGAATCACAAACAAGTATCACATTTTATAGTTAGTCAGTCTTGCATTTATTAGTGAAAGTAAATTACAGTGGTCGATTCGAGGTGTAAAGACACTTTAGTGAAGCTTCTCATCACAACATGGTGTTCATTTTACGTTGGGAAGAGAAGGAAGCCGCTGAAAGTAGTACGGTTATTTGAGTCATCATAAGCCCGCTCGCTGGTTTTCATCTATACCACATCACCCTCCTCCAGATGTAGTACAGCTGCATTAGATACAAACTTTCTATGACCATCGATTTCATCAACATACAAAACTGACTTGTCATTTTTATAGAGCAAAGCATCCATCCAGTTTGTACCAATAGATAGATAGATAGATAGATAGATAGATAGATAGATAGATAGATAGATAGATAGATAGATAGATAGATAGATAGATAGATAGATAGATAGATAGATAGATAGATAGATAGATAGATAGATAGATAGATACTTTATTGATCCCAGAGGGGGAAATTTATTCGTCAAGCAGCTACAACAAAACATAGGGCAGGTGCAAAATGCCAGAACGAAAATACACAAAAGACAGATACACGGTACATGAAACATAGAGCGGCAGGATATCTGGAGTGCAAAAAAAGCTATAAAAAGACATTGCATAGTATGGGTGGTTGACTGAATATGTACACTATACATTGGTGGATGTTGGATGGTTAACTATACTATACAGGTCGATGGCAGAGAAATACTTCAGTAGCTAAAAATGCATATGATATGAGCGAGGGTAATAATAGTTTACTTAATAGACAGAAATGAACAGGTAAGTTAATATTTTGCATGGTTAAATTAGCTGTACAGGTAAATATACAGTTATATTTACAGATAAGTGAATACTTGCATGGTTACATAAACTGTACAGGTAAATGACAGGAAGAGATACTTAAATAGCTAAATGTGTGTATGATATCATTTGGGGTAATAATAGTAATTCCCTTAAAATACAGTCCTTAGTGCGCAGGGATTAATTACAGATAACTGCACGTATTGCACATTCGATATACTAAAAGCAATGATGCAACTGACAGGATACTAATATGCATTCCTGAGTGAATGACTACGTAAGTCCAAGAATTTCTTGCAATATTGCACGTGATATGATATAACAACTGTACATGAGTATGTATATACAGACCTGAATGAATAAATAGGTCCTGAGTGAATGAGTGATTACGGACCAGAGTTACTCACGGATGGATGCATAATTGTTAAACTAGGTCCTAACACCCCAACAGTTCCAGGTCTATGTTGCCGACGGCACGGCACCCCGGTGAGGCATTATATAGTCTAATAGCCGCCGGCAGGAAAGACCTCCTGTAGCACTCTCTCGCACACCGTGGTGGGATCAGTCTGTGACTGAAGGTGCTCCTCTGCGTCATAACCATGGCATGCAGAGGGTGGGTGACGTTGTCCATGATGGCCAGCAGTTTGGCCAGGATCCGTCTCTCCGCCACCTCCTCTAGAGTGTCAAGGCCCATCCCCAGGACAGAGCTAGCCTTCCTGATCAGCTTATTTACCTGAGAAGCATCACCGGCTTTTATGTTGGCTCCCCAGCACACCACTGCAAAAAAGATGGCACTGGCTGGTAGAAGGTATGCAGTAGTTTACTGCACACGTAGAGTCGGCTCTGGCCCTTTTTGTACAGGGCCCCGGTGTTACCAGCCCATTCCAGCCTATTGTCCATATGGACTCCCAGGAACTTGTGTGACCCAACCATTTCCACATCCATCCCCTGTATAGGGACTGCAGTCAGTTTTGCCTTGGTTCTCCTGAAGTCCACCACCATCTCCTTTGTTTTGCTGATGTTGAGCTAAAAGTGGTTCTGCTCACACCACAACACAAAGTCACTGATTGTGCTCCTGTACTCCTCCTCCTGCCCACCCCTGATGCACCCTACAATTGCGGAGTCATCCGAGAACTTCTGTAGGTGGCATGTTTCAGAGTTATATCTGAAGTCCGAGGTGTAGAGGGTGAACAGGAAGGGGGACAGGACCGTTCCCTGGGGGGCCCCTGTGTTGCTCACTGCCCGTTCTGACACACAGCTCTGTAGTCGCACAAATTGTGGCCTACCGGTCAGGAAGTCCGTGACCCAGGAGACTAAGGGTGCTTCCACTTTCATCCTCTTCATCTTCTCACCCAGTAGCAGGCGCTGAATGGTATTGAAGGCACTGGAGAAGTAAAAAAACATAACCCTCACAGTGCAACCTGCGTTGTCCAGGTGAGAGTAGGCCCTCTGCAGAAGGTAGATGATTGCATCATCCACCCCGATGTTGCGCTGGTATGCAAACTGCAGGGGGTCCAGTGATGTACACACCAGGGGTCTGAGGTGAGCGAGGACTAACCTTTCCAGGGTCTTTATGATGTGGGATGTTAGCGCTACAGGTCTGAAGTCATTCAGGACAGTGGGGTGTGCCTTTTTGGGCACTGGGACGAGGCAGGATGTTTTCCACAGCACAGGGACCCTTTCTAGGCTCAGGCTAAGGTTGAAGGGACGCTGGAGTATTCCACACCGTTGGTCAGCACAGACCCTAAGCACCCTTGGGCTGATGCCATCAGGGCCCGCCGCTTTCCACTGATGTTGTCTCTCCAGCTCTCTCTTCACTTGGTTGGTGGTGAAAGCCAGCCCCGGTGGGGAGGTGGGGGGAAGGGGGGTGTTGGTGATCAGTCCAGGGGTAGCAGGGGTGGAGGTGGGGTCACTGATTGTCTCAGCAGAGGTGTTGTGAGCAAAGTAGGGGTGGGACAGCCATGAGGGTGTGTGGCCTGGGGAGCTGGAAGGGAGGTGGACAGGGCCAGTATCAAACCTGTTAAAACATTGGTTCAGCTCATTGGCTCTGTCCTGGGTCCCCTCCGTCTGCCCACTGTTTGACTTTTTGAAGCCAGTGATATTTCTCATACCCTTCCACACCTCTCTCACCTGGCTCTGCCTCAGCTTGTCCTCCATCTTCTCCTTATACCCTCTCTTCCCCTCAGCAATCCGCAACTTCAGCTCCCTCTGGACACATTTCAATTTGTCCTTGTCCCTCTCCTTGAAGGCCCTCTTCTTCTCATTCAGCAGGGCCTTCAGGTCGCTGGTGACCCAGGGTTTATTATTTGGAAAACAGCATACCTTCCTGGTGGGTACAGTGTTGTCTACACAAAAATTAATATAGTCTGTTATGCAGTCAGTAAGTCCATCGATGTCCTCCCCATGAGCCTCACAGAGCACATCCCAGTAGGGCCTCATTGGCCTCCGGGGACCATCTCCTAATGGTCCTAGTGGTCGCAGGCTGCTGTTGGACCAAAGGGTAAATCTGAAGTTGTAGACCCCTATAAATAAAGAGGGCCTTATGTTCCACATATATATAAAGAGGGCCTTGTGTTCCACATATAAATAAAGAGGACCTTATGTTCCACATATAAATAAAGAGGACATTATGTTCCACATATAAATAAAGAGGACATTATGTTCCACATATAAATAAAGAGGGCCTTATGTTCCACATATATATAAAGAGGGCCTTGTGTTCCACATATACATAAAGAGGGCCTTATGTTCCACATATAAATAAAGAGGACCTTATGTTCCACATATAAATAAAGAGGGCCTTATGTTCCACATATAAATAAAGAGGACCTTATGTTCCACATATAAATAAAGAGGACCTTATGTTCCACATATAAATAAAGAGGACATTATGTTCCACATATAAATAAAGAGGGCCTTATGTTCCACATATAAATAAAGAGGACCTTATGTTCCACATATAAATAAAGAGGGCCTTATGTTCCAGATATAAATTAAGAGGGTCTTATGTTCCACATATTAATAAAGAGCGACTTATGTTCCACATATAAATTAAGAGGGTCTTATGTTCCACATATACATTTTTTTATTTTATTTTATTTCACTTTTATTTAACCAGGTAGGTCAGTTGAGAACAAGTTCTTATTTGCAACTGCGACCTGGCCAAAACAAAGCAAGGCAGTGCGACAAAAAACAACACAGAGTTACACATGGGAAATAAACAAAAGTACAGTCAATAACACAATAGAACATCTATATACAGAGTGCAAATGTAGTGCAAAATGCAGTAAGGTTAGGAACACAATAAATAGGCCATAAAGGTGAAATAAATTACAGATTAGCATTAACACTGGAATGATGGATGTGCAAATGATGATGTGCAAATAGAGATACTGGAGTGCAAAATGAGCGGAAGTAAAAAAATAAATATGGGGATGAGGTAGATGGGTGGGCTATTTACAGAAGGGCTATATACAGGTGCAGTGATCGATAAGCAGCTTTGACAGCTGATGCTTAAAGTTAGTGAGGGAGATAGGAACCTCTAGCTTCAAGGATTTTTGCAATTCATTCCAGTCATTGGCAGCAGAGAACTGGAAGGAATGGCGGCCAAAGGAGGTGTTGGCTTTGGGGGTGGCCAGTGAGATATACCTACTGGAGCGCATGCGAGCTGAGATAAGGCGGGGATTTACCTAATAAAGACTTATAGATGTCCTGGAGCCAGTGGGTTACGCGGCGAATATGTAGTGAGGGCCAGCCAACGAGAGAATACAGGTCGCAGTGGTGGGGCTTTGGTAACAAAACGGATGGCACTGTGATAGACTACATCCAATTTGCTGAGTAGAGTGTTGGAGGCTATTTTGTAAATGACATCGCCGAAGTCAAGGATCGGTAGGATGGTAAGTTCTACAAGGGCATGTTTGGCAGCATGAGTGAAGGAGGCTTTGTGAGTCTGGAAGTTGAGTTTACAGTCTAACCAGACACCTAGAGGGCTAAGTCAGTAAGTTTTCAGTTATACATGCTTTCTTAATTCCTAGTTGCTGTTTATACAGGTGTGTAATCACACCGATATGCAGATAATACAATTTAGATTTAGAACTGATCCTAATAATAAAAATAACATTCATAAGGCTTTTTTCTATTTGTGAAAAATAATGGATCCAACATTCCTAGTATCCCAAAGGATACAAATAACTGTTGATAATGTGCTGTATGTATTGTGGTTCTGGGGATGAGCTTTACTTTTTTTACCTGCATTGTCCCTTTTCACTAAGTCCACTTCCTTCTCACTAGCTGTCAACCTGGCCTCCACAGCAGATGTATCCATTGATTGTGCTGAAATGAATGACATTACTCTCTTGAGTATAGGAAATTGCCAAAGGATAGGCTAAGATAAATAGTCATCAGTAGCCTATTTCACCTTCATTCTTCCTCTTCTGAACTTCCACCTGGCTCTCACTGCTTTTTAGCCTGGCTTCCATGGCTGAGAGAAAAATACATTGTAATAGTATCTTGAGGTTATGTTGACAAATAAAATAATTGTCACAAAATCATACACTTGTATTAAGTGGTATTGTATTATTTATTTGTACCTGCTTTGTCTGTCTCCAGCTTCTCTAAGTAACCCTCCGTGGCTTTTATTTTGGTCTCCATCACTACGAAGATACAAAAATTACAAAAAAATTAAACTAATCATAAAACAACAACACCAAAATCCTGAATAGAATAACAATAAAACGTGAAAGGGTTAAATATTCGTAATAATATTCATACAAGAGCACCTGACAATAATTTCTCACTAGGCAATTGTTTTGTGAGAGGCTTTTCATCTTCCTTCTTCTAAATTCCTCTACTTCACCCTCACTGGCATTGAGTCTGGTCTTCAGGACTAAGGCAACAGATATGATATTGTTGTGAGTTCATGTGAACATTGATTTAGGAATTGCTCATCAGAGTGATCTTTATGGTTTACCTACATTGCTAGTCCTCAGTTCTACCACTCGGCTTCGTCTTTCAGTCTGGCCTCTTGTATCTAAATCAACAATTTAAAACAGAGTGAAACATGCATAAATTCTCCATTAAATAAATCACATTGGCTATAATAATTTATAATAATTCATATTGGCTACAATAATTCATAATACTTTATAATTCATACATGCTTCCCATACATGCTGCCCATACTGTACATGCTGCCCATACTGTACATGCTGCCCATACATGCTGCCTGTAAATGCTGCCCATACATGCTGCCAATACATGCTGCCCATACTGTACATGCTGCCCATAAATGCTGCCCATACATGCTGCCCATACATGCTGCCCATACATGTTGCCCATACATGTTGCCCATACATGCTGCCCATACATGTTGCCCATACATGCTGCCCATACTGTATATGCTGCCCATACTGTACATGCTGCCCATACATGCTGACCATACATGTTGCCCATACATGCAGCTCATAATGTACATGCTGCCCATACTCTTTTCAACTCCTCCATCTGGATTTTTGTGACAGCTAGCTCCACTCTCTGATCCATCACAATGTCTCAGTTCTTTCAGCTCATTCCAGATCTCAAGCTGGTTGGTTATCTGTTTGTCAGTAGAGGTATCAACTTAATTTCTTCCAGTCTGACCACTCTCAACCGGACTCGGTCCCTCTTCATTGATACCCAGCGGAGGAATGTCATTCTCCCTGACCTCCTCATCGTCTTTCTGCCCCTGTTTCCCACACAGACAAACAAGCAACACAAGAGATACTAAAACAGCCCTCATCGTCATTGCACTGTATTATACAACTCGGTAGTGAAGTGTATTTTAGGATCCTGAACATCCTCTTTATACCTGTTTAGATTAGTTGACGTTATGAAACCATCATCTCTATTCTCTAGTAAACAACAAGGTCAAAACCTAATGATTAAATATGGAGAACATCAGATTATCTTAGAATAGTTCACACGCTGATGTCTGGAAATATGTCAAGGTCTAGTGTTGTATTTTTCCCACGTGTCTCTGCCATGTACAGTGTCTGCTTTTAGAGTAGCAACAGTCTGTATGGGCCTCTGTCTGTCAGGCACATACTGTAATACAAAGACAATAGTGGACTATTGAAAAATAACGGTTTTACCTCTTTCTACAAAAACGAATGTCCCCATTCTCATTACTCTGTATCTGCAGCTCTCTTATTCTCATGTTTTCCCTGTGTGCACCTCTGCCAACCTAATCCACAACTGTACACTAGACGACAGTATTGCCCCACAAAGGTAAATGATTCTGTAAGCATTGTAACTGAACGTAATACTGTATGATGATGATAGTTCTATATGAATATACATTAGATTCATTTCCAATAATAAGTATTGGAATTTCTCTTTAATGAAAAATGACAGGTCATTTAGGGGCCAATGTATCCACATGAAAAGGTTATTTGGCTAAACACCAAATAGGATTGTCATTCACCTTTATTTCACATGTATTTCATGTTTTGAGATCACATGCATCCTTAAGTATTTAATGTTTTGAGATCAAATGCATCCTTAAGTATTTAATGTTTTGAGATCACATGCATCCTTAAGTATTTAATGTTTTGAGATCACATGCATCCTTAAGTATTTCAAAAAGGACAAAATAGAAAGTCGTATGTGTCCATGGTATTGAGCATTTAAAATCATAATGCGTGGTTCATTATACACAATGCCATTTCTCCCCTATGGCCCATAATGCAACATAAAGCCACATGTCATTGTTGATTTGCATATGGGGTTGATGCTGCCCATATGCACACCCCCCTTCTTGACAACTGTGAAGAAGGGTGTGTGTGAAGGATTCAGTTAAGAAAGATAGATAGATAGATAGATAGATAGATAGATAGATAGATAGATAGATAGATAGATAGATAGATAGATAGATAGATAGATAGATAGATAGATAGATAGATAGATAGATAGATTGATCCCCGATGGGAAATTACTTCGAAGCAGCTACAAAAAACACAGGCAGGTGCAAAATGTCAGAACGAAAATACACAAAAGACAGATACATGATACATAGAGCGGCAGTATGAAAAATAATAGAAATACAAGAAGTCTGGAGTGCAAAAAAGCTATAAAAAGACATTGCATAGTATGGGTGGTTGGCTGAATATGTACACTATACATTGGTGGATGGTTAACTATACTATACAGGTCGATGGCAGAGAAATACTTCAATAGTTAAAAATGCGTATGATATGAGTGAGGGTAATAATAGTTTACTTAATAGGCAGACTGGTTAAATGAACGGGTAAGTGAATGTTTTGCATGCTTACATTAACTGTACAGGTAAATGACAGGAAGAGATACTTAAATAGCTAAATGTGTGTATGATATAATTTAATTAAATTCCCTTAAAATACGGTCCTTAGTGCGCAGGATTTAATTACAGAAAACTGCACATATTGCACATTCGATATACTAAAAGCAATGAAAAAAGATACAACTGACAGGATACTAATATGCATTCCTGAGTGAATGACTACATAAGTTAAGTCCAAGAATTACTTGCAATATTGCACGTGATATGATATAACAACTGTACATGAGTATGTATATACAGACCTGAATTAATAAATAAGTCCTGGGTGAATGAGTGATTACGGACCAGAGTTACTCACGGATGGATGAATAATTGTTAAACTAGGTCCTAACACCCCAACAGTTCCAGGTCTATGTTGCCGACGGCACGGCACCCCGGTGAGGCATTAAATAGTCTAATAGCCGCTGGCAGGAAGGACCTCCTGTAGCGCTCTCTCGCACACCGTAGTGGGATCTTTCTGTGACTGAAGGTGCTACTCTGCGTCATAACCATGGCATGCAGAGGGTGGGTGACGTTGTCCATGATGGCCAGCAGTTTGGCCAGGATCCGTCTCTCCGCCACCTCCTCTAGAGTGTCAAGGTGTGAGTGTGTGTGTGTTTTAGAATGCGTTGGTGCGTATTTGTGTGTGTGCGTCTGCGTTTGTGTGGAAGATCCACAACTAATTACCACAGACTAGTTCCCATGGTAATCCATATGAGTGTTAATTAAAGTACTTTTCTGTGTTTTATGTGGACTGAAGTACATTTCTGTGTTTACTGCATTTATTTACTGTACCTCCCCATTTCCTGAAATTTGGGTGGCCAACAACAGTTCATTTGAATAAACAATTAGTATGTGGGACTATGGGGAGAGTCTTCACGTTTAAGAACATGATTTTCACGTTTATGTAGTTGGATGGGTTTTAACCAGACATGGATTGAGTGAGAGGGCATCAATAAAACATGACCCCCTGTGGTCCAGATGACTTCTGCATGGCTTCTCTCACTCCTGGCTTATTGAAGTTATGTTTAACAAGTCTCTTTCCAGAAACCCTTCACCTGCTGGTCTCTTTGTATGAGTCCACGTGAGCCTGCTAGTGCAGTAAAGCCATAAAGTAATGAATATGGCGATTTCAATAAATCTTTATTGTCCATGAAGGGCAATTTGTCTGCAGCAGAAAAACAGAAAAACAAACACTTGACCACTTGAAGAACCAGTACAGGGGAAATGGGAAGATAAACAATTATTAAATGATTAAAAATGATTTAAAAAATACTACATTATGTCCAGCTGCTTAATACGAGTAAAATACAAATGCAAACATTCATTAATTTTTTTGCTTGTATGTAGACACAAGACAAAACTAACACAAAGGAGGGTGCAATCACAACATCTTCCTTTACACTGAGTTTGCTGGCAGGCCTTGACAGGGGCCATGTGTGGGGGAGAGGACACTGCCATGCCATCTGTCTGTTTGTGTTATTGTTAATGATTCTGTTTAGTGTGAGCAGGGCCACTCTGTGCTTGGCCTTGTGCCAGACCTTTAGAATCTGCTCAACTTTTTTAGTTGGGCCAGCTGCACTCACATTCATGTGTCCTATTGGCAGAAGCATTGCAGTGTCAGCGCCTCATTAAGAAGGCCTCACAGCCAGCAGCTACAGGCATGCTAACAGCCTGTTTGTTTATTACAAAGCCCTTACAGTCATGGCTTCCAGAAACATTCATGACAGGAAACTTGGGGGATGCTAATCAGGGTGCAGGTGCTCCTCAACAGGTTACAGACTGACAGATAGAACCACAACATCTCCAAGTTTCCTATCTAAACTCACTGTTAGCGTGTTTGTGTGTGTGTGTGTGTGTGTGTGTGTGTGTGTATGTTTACCTACAGTACCTTATAAGGACAACAATGTCCTAAGAATTCATTAGAATGTCCCGAAAAAGGAAATAAATCAAGAACTTTGGGGGGTTTTGGGGGTTAAGTTTAGGGTTAGGGGTTAGTGAAAATAGGATTTTTTGAATGGGAATACATTAAGGGTTAGGGTTACTCCCAAATATTCATGAAAATTCATGATATCAAAGCTGTGTGTTTGTGTGTGTGTGTGTGTGTGTGTGTGTGTGTGTGTGTGTGTGTGTGTGTGTGTGCACGCACGCTCCAACAGTTCCCTGTGCCTTCTTCCCCCTTCACAGGTACAAATGTTCCTCCAGACTCACAGCTCTGAATATTTTACTGGCTGTGGATTAAAAATGCAGCAGGGCCTCCAGTCAAACACTCATCTACTCAGAAGTGTACTGTAGAGAGGGTTCAGTGACCTTTCCTGTTCCCCTCGCCACTACCCACAAAACACCTCTCCCAAACGCCGTTCAGCTCTGCTCATGCACGCTGGGCATCACCAGACGGTGCTCACACACACACACACACAGTCTTGTACAGCTAACCTTGTGGGGACACAAACTTCAGTCCCATTCAAAATCCTATTTTCCCTAACCTTAACAGTAACCCTAATCCCCTTAGAAATAGGACTTCTGGTCCCCACAAGTAGTTAAACACATCCACACACACACACACACACACACACACACACACACACAGAGAAAGATAACAGGAGGTCAAAGGGCTAATGACCCAGTTTAAACCTCTTATGGGTGTACCAGAAGACTGCTTAATACTCCAAGTTAATGGTTAGCCACAGTGTGTATTTAAAGGAGACTGATGTTTGAAGTGTATACTGAACTAGCTCTAAGCATATTTTCTCAATGAGAGCTTTTCTAGTTCTACTGGTGTTGCTGCTCTGTCATTTGGGAGCAGCAAAGAACATTCCACGTGAAGATGAATCCTCTCACTCTCTTCAATTTGACATCGGGTCTGAGCTGAGAGATCTGAGAGACATGGTGGTGCTGCAAAGAGCCGAGCTGAGCCACACCATGACTGAACTACTAGACACTAAGACTCAGGTGGAGGGGCTGAAAACAGAGAACTCAGGTGATAGCAGAAGACTAGGCCCACTATCAGTTGAATGAGTAATGTTATACTCTGGTTAAATTCTATTGTTGACATTAATATTTTTTCATTTTGTTTAAGTGATGGAGTACAGGCTGATGAGTTCTGAAGGACAACTTGAGGCAATGAAGACAGAGAATGCAGGTAAAATGTACAGTTAAATATCAGTTTGTTAAGTTTGGCCATAACAATAACTATTGTTAATGTAGCCATAGAAACCAGGCAGAATATACAGTTGAAATCGGAAGTTTACATACACCTTAGACAAAAATCAGTTTTTCACAAATCCTGACATTTAATCCTAGTACAAATTCCCTGTTTTATGTCAGTTAGAATCACCACCTTATTTTGAGAATGTGAAATGTCAGAATAATAGTAGAGAGAATGACTTATTTCAGCTTTTATTTCTTTCATCACATTCCCAGTGGGTCAGAAGTTTACATACACTCAATTAGTATTTGGTAGCATTGCCTTTAAACGTTTCGGGTAGCCTTCCACAAGCTTCCCACAAAAAAGTTTTGGCCCATTCCTCCTGACAGAACTGGTGTAAATGAGTCAGGTTTGTAGGCCTCCTTGCTCGCACACACTTTTTCAGTTCTGCCCACAAATGTTCTATAGGATTGAGGTCAGGGCTTTGTGATGGCCACTCCAATACCTTGACTTTGTTATCCTTAAGCAATTTTGCAACAACTTCGGAAGTATGCTTGGGGTCATTGTCCATTTGGAAGACCCATTTGCAACCAAGCTATAACATCCTGACTGATGTCTGGAAATGTTGCTTCAATATATCCACATAATTTTCCTTTCTCATGATGCCATCTATTTTGTGAAGTGCACCAGTCTCTCCTGCAGCAAAGCACCCCCAGAAGATGATGCTGCCACCCCGTGCTTCACGTTGGGATGGTGTTCTTCGGCTTGCAAGCCTCCCCCTTTTTCCTCCAGACATAACGATGGTCATTATGGCCAAACAGTTATATTTTGTTTCATCAGACCAGAGGACATTTCTCCAAAAAGTATGATCTTTGTCCCCATGTGCAGTTGCAAACTGTAGTCTGGCTTTTTTATGGCGGTTTTGGAGCAGTGGATTCTTTGTTGCTGAGCGACCTTTCAGGTTATGTCAATATAGGACTCTTTACTGTGGATATAGATTTTTTTGTACCTTTTTCCTCCAGCATCTTCACAAAGTCCTTTACTGTTGTTCTGGGATTGATTTGCATTTTTCGCACCAAAGTACGTTCTTCTCTAGGAGACAGAACGCATCTCCTTCCTGAGTGGTATGATAGCTGCGTGGTCCCATGGTGTTTATACTTGCTTACTATTGTTTGTACAGATGAACGTGGTACCTTCAGTGGTTTGGAAATTGCTCCTAAGGGTGATCCAGAATTGTGGAGGTCTACAATTTCTTTTCTGAGGTCTTGGCTGATTTTCCCATGATGTCAAGCAAAGAGGCACTGAGTACTAGTCCGCCCCCCGCAGGGGGGGTTCAGGGAGGGGAACAGGTGATGGTGGGGGATCTGGACCCGGTGCCGCACGTGGCACCAGGTCAGGCGGGGGCTCCGGCTCAGGAGTATGGCTGTAGCCCTTTCCCGGATTGGAACTTGTTGGTGCTGACTGCTCCGGCACTGGAGCGAGGCTGACGACTGATCCCGGACTGGGCACTGGTAGAGCGGACTGCTCCGACACTGTAGCGGAGTTGACGACCGGCATTGGAGCTACCAAGCTAGGAACCGGCACTGGCGCTACCAACCTGGGGACATGCACTGGAGCTACCGGGCTAGGGGGAGGGGGGAGCACACCTTAGAGCTTACCGGGCTGGGGAGGCACACCTTAGGTCTGGTGCGTGGAGCCGGCACTGGAGACACCGGGCTGGGCGCCCGCACTGGAGGTTGGGTGTGGGGAGCCGGGACGGAGCTTACCGGGCTGAGGAGGCACACCGGAGGTCTGGTGCGTGGGGCCGGCACTGGAGGCACCGGGCTAGGCACACACACTGGAGGTCGGGTGTGGGGAGCCAGGACGTGGCTTACCGGGCTGAGAACCTGAGCTGGAGGTACCGGGCTGAGAACCGTCACTGAAAGCCCTGTCTCTTCGTCCGGGAAGAGAGCCGCCAAACGTGCCCTCCACATGACCATGCGGCTCTCAAACGTATCCCCTTCCTCCTCCTCCTGGTGCTGGCTCTGGAGGCTCGTCCCACAGCCCCCACAAGTTGGGAGACAGAAGAACGTCATCCTCTTCCTCAGCGATAGGGGCTCTTCAAAGAACCCCCACGAGTGTTGTGGCAGGGGTTCCTCGTAGCTCCCCTCCGACGGGCCCCATAACACCCCCCCAAAATACTACATGGGGAATTCTCTAGGCTGTATGCTGGGCCTGCCCCATGGCACGCCAGTATAGTAGAGTAATCCCAAAACCAAACAAAGGAGAGACAGCGACCATGAACCGGCATGAAAACAAGAAGGAACACACACACACACACACAAAAAAACCCACAGCCATAGGTGGGAAAAATTGAACATAAATAGGCTCCCCAATTAGAGGCAATGCGGCGCAGCTGCCTCTAATTGGGGACCAACTCCAAAAGGAACATAGAGATATCCAGAGAGGTCTCTGGACACTAAACCTGAACAACCATAAAGGTTTCCAGAGACCTCTCTGAACATAAATCCTTACAATTATAAGTTAAATAATCTGTCTGCAAACAATTGTTAGAATCATGACACAAGAATTACTTGTGTCATGCACAAAGTAGATGTCCTAACCAACTTGCCAAAACTACAGTTTGTTAACATGAAATCTGTAGAGTGGTTGAAAAATGAGTTTTAATGACTTCAACCTAAGTGTATGTAAACTTCCGACTTCAACTGTAGGTGCCTAGTTATGTTGTCATTATGATTGGTAATGATCAAGAAGCTAATTTCGTCTTCTGCTGTTTTTTTTCTTCCTGCAAATGTTTGTGTAATCTTTCTATCTCCAGCCATATTGAGCAGATTAACATCCACTGAGAGTGAGGTTGAGAAACTGCAGAGGGAGAATGCAGGTAAACAGAAATGGAATGCTGGTACTTTTAAATTACATGTAATGTGATTCAAACTTTGGGGAATAATTACTTCCCCTTCCATTTCTGAGTGTGAAAAAGTTTAAATCATCATCATCATCATCATCATCAAATCATTCACTTCATTCTCCTGCATTCACAGAGAGACCCAAGGTGGCATTTTCAACCTCTTTAGGAAAAACTGGACACCATGGTCCATTCAACACTGTCACCACCGTAGTCTACAAGAACATCTTCACAAACACTGGTGACCACTACAACAAAGCAACAGGTACTGTACTGTCTTCGTCAGCATCAGTCAACGTGTCGACTCTAGCCTACCTAGTCAAATACAAGTGCATCTGAAGTTTAGAAACAACAGCCAGCACAACTAGTAAAGACTGCCTGATGTTGGTGGCAGGTTGCATTTGATGCCCCATGATTTTGTTCAGTACAATCAAGATAAAAACATGTCAATGAGCTACAGGTACAGTCATGTAGTGTGCAGCACAAGTCTTAATGATCTCTATGATCACATCCAGGTATCTTCACAGCACCGGCGAGAGGAGTCTACCACTTCAGCTTCACTATGGGTGACTATCTCCAGTCAACTGTTATGGGCCTATCACTGTTCAAGAATGAACAACAAATAATTCATTCAGGGGAGTGGGGTGACCATAAGCAGTTTAGGTATGTATCCAATGCAGTCATACTACAGCTGGAGGTGGGAGATGTAGTTTTTATGCAACTCCCTGCAAACTACAGGATTTATGATGATTCAAATCACCGTAACACTTTTAATGGAATTCTACTCTTCCCCGTTTGAGAAAGTTTTAAATGTGTTGTGATGATGAACATCAATGAAGTGCTTTTGATCAATGAAGTGCTTTTGATAAACGAAGCAGGGGCGTTTCTAGGGGGTGGCCATGTCAAATCAGCAAATTGTATCACAAATGATGTAGAAAATGTGTTAAACTACAATGCCTTGTATTGAATACTTAACTTATATCTGTCCCTAATCTATTAAACAAATCAAGTTGTAAATGCAAACTTGCAAATATTTAAGTTTATGATGTAGGTTAACCAGTGTATACTCACGGTCTGGCATCAAGTAATTATTCACACTTAAAAAGACGCATCAATGAAATGAAATGATACTGCTACTGTGCCCTCTTCATAATCAAATTACTGATCTGATTTTGACGTGTTTAGAAGCAATGAGGTGGGAACATGGAAACTAACAATGTCTTCACCAATTCAAATCAGATATAAAACACAAAGGTTCTCTTTGAAACATACAGGGGTTCACAGTAGTGGATGTCATAGAAATTTGAATAAATTCATTAATCATTTGTTCTATGGTGGTTGTATTAGTTCTGTTTGCCCCATATTTGAGAGTGTAGAACTATTCAGATAAACAGGACAACAATCAGAACTCCTCATGTTGTATGAACGTTATTTAATTTAACTGTTTTGTGTTTTACAATGAAAAAGCAGGTATTCACATAAAAGTGCTACGCCTATAGTTGTCTTGAACAAATAACCATCATTAAAACATATATCTTTCAGAATTGTAGGTCTGTACAAATCTCGTTTTTTTTGTATACAGAACAATAATATGCTATGCAGCTCAGCCTCAGAACAGCTGTAGTCTGCATTTTTGTGCTGGTTATCAAATATACACATCCTCCAACCTTTTTATATTTTATTTTACATCACTTCATCTTTTATACACTCTTTAAAGTGTTTTATACAAAAGCAGACACATACACTATACAGTACTACACTTGTAGGTTAAGCAGCTCAGCCTCAGAACAGCTGTATTCTGTGTTTTTTGTGCTGGCTACTGAATATTTTTATAAACTTGTCCATGTTCAGAGACTGTTCTCTTTGACTCAATGCTGAGCACCCCAAGATCCCTCAGTCTCTCATCGCTCATAGTTGTTCGGAGGTGATTCTTGATCAATTTCAGGGTGGAAAAACCTACGTTCACAGGCAGCACTACTGACCAGAAGAGCAACTGCTATTTTGCACAAACGGAAAAGTTCATGGAACACCACTGAATGGCTCCAGGAACACAGTGAACTCCAGTAAGTTGGTTAGGCCCCGTATTCCAGTTTTATTTTTCCTTACCAAAATCTTATTGGCTTGATGCAGCTCGTATCTTAGATCACTCAAGTCTGATTCGTAGATCTCTGCAAACAAAAAAAAAGAGGTGTCTCTTCCAGAAAGCTGTTGCTTTTGGGGTGGAGTTCTTGAAATCCTTTCATTAGTCTACAGCTGGGCTTGGAGAAGCGTCTCTGTAATTAACCAACCATAGTGTCATTGATTGGATAGAAGATGCTCCTTCGAAACTCATCCTCATCTTTCTCATTGAAACGCTCACCCAAGGTGGATGCCACTACAGATCCTTGTAATCTCTAGATGGTCTTTTGTTGCCTTTTTGACACCGTTTAAATGCTGAGGCTACACTGTTAAGCAGTGTCCAAAACCTCTCTCCATAATTCCTCAAAGAAGGACTCATCTCGGTAGCCCTGAAATGTGTCCTGGAGTGCTTCAATGAGATCCACTGCTCTAGCTAGATCCAGTGAGGGTGACTGAGGCACATCTGGAAGAAACTTGGTGTCACCAAGCACTTTTTAAAAATGTTGCTAGGAGCCCAATGAAAGTAACCTCTATCTGTGAAAGGAGCCCCCGTGCCTCCACAGACCGATCACCACTGTACTCGTGGTCTATATCTTCAAGGACACGGAGTACAGCGGGTAGTCTGTCCATCAGATTGTGGCAGGCATGGTGCCTGCATGCCCATCTGGTGTCACTGAGCTTTTGAAGCTCCCTAGGCTGACCTCCATACATTTCTTCCTGTACAACTAGCCACTTGTGGTGAACGCAAGAGCCTGACATGAAAACGTAGAATTTCTGTACTAAAGAAAAAAGAAACAGGCAGCCTCGGGTACAGACTGGACAGTATCAACAAGTACTAGGTTGAGGCAATGTGCATTGCAGTGCACATATAACGCATGTTTTGCAACTTCCTTTATACGTGCAGATACACCAGAATGTTTTGCACTCATTACTGACGCCCCACCATATCCCTGCCCTACAAGATGGCTTTTGTACTCCAGCCCATACATCCTCTTCTCTAGGCAGCTGATCATCTTTTCAGTCAATCCTGCAGCATCTAAACAATCAGCTTGTTGAAAATGTAAAAAGCTCTCATGCACTGTTCCATTATAGTAATATCTTAGGACCAGTGACAGTTCTTCTTTCGTCATGTCCTTAGTTTCATCAGCCAGAACACTGAATGCCTCACTTTCTTTGACCTCTTGGATGATTTCACACCGGACTTACTCTGCCAAAGACTCAAGGATTTCATTCTGTATTTTATTGCTTGCATTTCCACTTGCCGTTTTTTTCTTTTGCCATTGGGTAGTGAAACGTGTCCTCATGCAAAACAATGTGCAGAGTCCTGGCTTTGTGAATATTCTAGCCATGAACAGTCTTTGTACCATGTGGCGACAAAAGCTCTCTTCATTTGACCTTTCCCATGCTGTGTTCTGGGGAACATCATCTTAGGTTGTACTGGACCCACCACTCAGGATTGTGAAATATCTAAAGGTATACATGTATAGTATCAGTCCCTATTATTTTAAAATGTAAGTTGTTCCTTGTAAAATGGTCTACAACAAACCCACTGACTGGTAGATTCCATTTTACTACATACTGTACCTTGAGGTCCAACTGGGACAGCAAATGTGGATGATGATCCAGAGGGGACTGGGGGGTGGGTGCTCTCTGTCACTGATGCTCTCTGAACTGCTGTTAATGCTGCCATAAGGATCATCCTCTTCTTCCTCAGAGGTTGGGTAGGAAAGCTCATTTCTGGGTTTATCGGAAACAATCAGTTACCATTGTTAATATGCTTACCTAGTATTGAGGAAATGTTACTTATGGCAGTGATACATTGTAGTTTGACCTAGATCGCTCTGAAAAGACAATCTGCTCAATGATTGAAAGGTAAATGCAAGTGGTATTTTGTGAGTCTTAGGAACTGGATAAGAAACAAATATCCCACTGCTCTGACTTGCACCTGTTGCTGAAGGTCGAAGACTGTTGGTCTGGCCCTGACTGGATGTCTCGACAAGGCTCTGACCTGCACTGGCAGGTTCAAATCTGGGCAGACCCTGACTGGTGATTTCAGCAAGGCTCTGACCCACACCGGAAGGTCCAAGGCTGGTCCCCATACCCCGCCCCTGTAATTAAGTGCTTTTGACCAATCTTGTTGCATTGAATTATTTCTGCACACAGACATATACACATGCACCTGCACTCCCACGTGTACACTCACATGCACACAGACCCAAACTTATGAACGACAACACTTGCTGCATTATTCACTTAGACCAGTAGGGGGTAGTAAATGCCTATATTTGGTTGTGTGGTCTTTCAAGGGAGATGGAGACAGACAACAAAGACCTGTTATGTGAATGGATTGATGAATGGAAATTATTAAACAATTTAAGGATATCGATATTTGGGATATTTATTGGCAAGTTAAGTAAAATAGAATCAAATAGAATGTTTTTTCAACATTAAAATAAGAAAACGTATCCAAGTAAAACTAATAATGTAGCCTAATGTTATATTAACCTGCCTACTCTGGGTTAAAGCATGTTAGATTTTTAAATAGCTATTTTATTTCATTTTAAAATGAGGTACTATGTAAAGGCTTATACTTCACCACGTTAACACATACAGTATGTATGGAGGTCAATAAGGATATATTATAGCAAGGTTTAAGTTTATATACAATGTGCAATATGAGGTATGATATAGCCTCTCACAACAAAAATAGCATCACTCAGTTTCACATGCACACTTTAAAACAACAATTTCAAAATGTATAGGTTTATACCATGTTCTATTTTTTCCTATGTCCAAACTAGAAGTCTACAAACAAATTAAGGACATAACGTTTTTGCATCCAAACCAGATCTATTTTTAGAGAAGAATTCAGTATTTTTATTTGTATCTTCACATGAATCTATCTGACTTTAAAGTTTAAAAATATATATTCCAGCCTGCAGTTGCATCAAACAGACACCAGATGTGCGCAAGTGAGCAGCTCCTAAACCCCGCCCCTAACCCCTCCCCTCCCACCTGATCCTCCCATTTCCTGTCAGGACCCCGCCCTCGCTGCTGGCCCCCCTCTCCCTGGCCTCACCGGGCCATCTGCCAGTGAGTCAGACATTTCCTGCTTCCCAGCTGCCTCCATTTTCTTCCTGCCTTTCTCTAGAAAACAGGATGGCAAGAGGCCCTTCAGTGAGTCAGCCCCAACCACTTATTTTCCTTTGTGCCGTCACCCCTAGCAACCAGCACCCTAGTGCCCTGTAAACATGACACCCTCGACCTCACAAAGACAAACACCCCCAACTAAGCCAAGCCCCTGCATGCACTTTGTTATTGTGAGGGGTTTTAAAGTTTAAAGGGACTGGGCTGCACATATTTAGTACAGGTTCAACTTTGAATATGAACAATAAGCATCTGCTGACACACACAAGCCTTCGTAGTCACTCACACACAGTGGATAAGAATAACAACTGCTGTTCAATATCTTATAGGTTATTGTGTCCACTTTAAATTATATTATTGAAGTACAAAAAGGCATCTTGTGCTGTTTTACCTTTGTTTAACTCTTGTCATAAATCAGTGTTTTTTACTTTTCAGTAGTTCACAGACTCCCCCATTCATACTTACAACACAAATGCAACACAGTTTGGTTTTCACAGTCACCGATTCAGTGTTTCTGCCCAGAAATATTTAATTGTTTATAGTACAGTATAATTTGATGAGGGGCAGCCCTGCAGTACTTATTTTTGACCAATAGAGAACGCTCTTGAGTCATGCTTGGCTGCTGTGGGAACAATGGAGGGAGCACATGTGGCGTCCCTCTACTCAGAGAGAGCTCTAACCACGAGATGAGAGCAGGGGTAGGATTCAGAGAGAGAGGAGAAGACTCTTAAGAGTTATATCTGTATGTGTAGTCAGAGAACATGTGGAGACGTGGTTAATCATAGCAGCATTGAAAAAACATTATTTGGGTCAGAAAAGGCAAGTCAGTCCAGGATAACCTCCCCCTCACTCGCTCGCTCCCTCCCTCCCTCTCCTCCCTCTCCGCCCTTGGCTCGCTGTCCTGGCTCACTGCTTCAAGCCTTTTAAGGAAAGAGCCTAGGACAGAGGGAAGCAAGGGAGGAGCGAGGGATGAGCGTTTGGCCTAACATTGCCAGAGTTATACATGGAATGTGTGACTGTTTTATCTCATAGCACAGCTGTGTTGTGCGTACGAGAGTGTGTGTGTGTCTGTGTGAGCATATGTGTATGTGTGTCCATGCATGCATGTGTGTTTGCGTGTTAAATGTGATTTTTTTTACTTTGTGATACTCAGTTGCAGTGATTATGTCGACTAAATTAGAATACAAGACTAATCCTGGTTAGGGACTAGTCCTGGTCAGAGGCAGATTTACACTAACACATAGAGAACCAGAACAAGGATTCTCACATTCCTGATCGATTGGATCCATTAGCAGAAGTTTTATCATAGACCTTGTGTCTATCGTTCTGTCTGAGATTTGAGCGAGTCACACAGAGGCCCATTCAGTGAGTGCATCCAGGGGCAGAGAGCAGAGAGCAGAGATTCAGTTGAGTGGTCATCATGACGACCATCATGGGTCTCTGTCTGCCCCTAGCAGGAATGAATAGAACCTGTCTGTCTGTTTGTCTCTCTGGTCTGTGCCAGTTCCAGAAGAATGCAGTAGGGGGTAATGTTGATCCATGAATGAGAGAGTCTACTGCTGAGAGAGTGGCCATTTTACCACCCCCTTACCGAACCCATTTTATGACCAATAATTTACTACAGTTATTTTTTAAGCACTTCTACATATGCCAGTATCTACTACATACATAGAGGAACTAAAACACATACTTACACAAACACACTCTCTCTCTCTCACACACACACACACACACACACACACACACAGAGAGAGAGAGATTGCGGCCAGGCTAGGCGGGGGGATGGGAGGATTTAAAGGGCCGGCCCTGCTCTTTGACTCAGCGTGGTGAGAGCAGCTCTGGATCAGTGAAACCTCCCATCTGTCTCTCCTCTCCCTTTGTGAGCTCTCTCCACTTCCTCCCATTGCAGGGCAAAGAAATTAGCACCACAGTTAGCCCTATCATACTTACTGTACCATCAATCCACAGGCAAATGACGGTCCTGACTTTCTCTGTGCTGAGGATGTCATACCATCACTCATTTATAAGCACACACACACACTCTCTCACAGACAAATGCAACATAGACATGCTCACAGTGCGTGTAACTTAGCTTTCGGTATTTAAACAGACACTGTTTGCACCATTGCAGACTCTGATCACATGTATACACACACGCAAGCACCCCACGCCCCCACCCCACCCCCACACACACATACAGTACACACACCAAAACACAAACACACACACACACACACACACAAATAAATAGACAGTCTCATCCAAGGTCAGGAGGGAGCTGCAGTCACATGGTTTCATGAGGGAACACAGGCCCCATAAAGGATGCTGTCATACACAACAAACATGTGATAAATACTAGCCCACAACCACTTACATACAACAATAGTCATATTAATACACTCAGTATAGCCTACAGTGTAACAACACAATTATAAATTACAGCATGCACAGCCAATTGTTGTTAGCCTAGCTATGCTAAAATGCAGAACACAGCTCTTTACAGGGTCCTATTGTCTGACCAACAGCTGCTCCCTCCATTCAGGGCATTCCAATGCTCTCAGAGTATTGAGTGCTCTGTGTCTGCCTGTGGACCCCAGAGCAGGGGGATGGGGGGTCCCCTTAAAGAGTCCCAGCTGCTGGTGTCACTCCCGCTCATCAAAATGATAAACCCCTTGGCCAGCTGCCAGAGCGTATGCATATCCATATGCATAAAAAACTGACAAGACATGTTGCGCTGAGATGAGGAGTTTAAACATAATAGTTAGTTACACTGAGTGCACAAAACATTAGGAATATTTCAAAAGCATTCCATACATGCTAGCCCTTGTTGACTCCAACGCTTCCCACAGTTGTGTCAAGTTGGCTGGATGTCCTTTGGGTGGTTGCAGATCTTGACACGAACTAGGTTCAAAGGCACTTACATTTTTTGTCTTGCCCATTCACTCTCTGAATGGCACACATACACAATCCATGTCTCAATTGTCTCAAGGCTTAAAAATCCTTCTTTAACCTGTCTCCTCCCCTTCATCTACACTGATATAACAAGTGACATCAATATGGGATCATAGCTTTCACCTGCATTCACCTGGTCAGTCTGTCATGGAAAGAGCAGGTGTTCTTAATGTTTTGTATTCTCAGTGTATAGCGTTATGTGAAGACAAACTGAAAGGGTCAATTGGACAGAAAATTGCTAGTGGACACTAGGTAGCTCATTGGCCTAGAATCATGTTTTTATGGAGATAAATGACTGCTGTAACAGGTGGTAGCTCCACTAAAGCAGAAGTGTTTAATTTGATTATTGAAGTACTTTACATTTTCACGGTGCAATTGTGCAATTTGTGCCCCACAAGTGTATCAGACCTGGGTTCAAATACAAATGCCCGTGGATGGGAAAAGTATTTGTATGTGTGTGTTCTCTCACAGTTTCCCTGTCTACAGCAGAGAGTCACCTTGCTTTGTCTATTCATGGAGTCCTCCCTGCCTGCTATCTCTGTCTGTTCACCAGACATAACCTAACAATAGCGTTTCCTCTCTTTCCTCTCTCACTCCCCAACCAGGGATACTGTAGCTGTCAGTCCTGTCCCTGCTTCCTTACCCCCTCCCCTGTCACTTCCTCACCACCCTCCCCCTCTCCCACACTCCTTGTTATGAACCTGACGGAGTGATTACTCCACATGCAAACTAGTCTGTGTATGGCAGGTGAGAAAGAAATGTTGAGGTGGCTTCACACAGCTATAGAGCTCACTCATTACTTCACTTCACACAGCTATATAGCTCACTCATTACTTCACTTCACACAGCTATATAGCTCACTCATTCCTTCACTTCACACAACTATAGAGCTCACTCATTACTTCACTTCACTTCACACAACTATGTAGCTCACTCATTACTTCACTTCACACAGCTATATAGCTCACTCATTACTTCACTTCACACAGCTATATAGCTCACTCATTACTTCACTTCACACAGCTATATAGCTCACTCATTCCTTCACTTCACACAACTATAGAGCTCACTCATTACTTCACTTCACTTCACACAACTATGTAGCTCACTCATTACTTCACTTCACACAACTATATAGCTCACTCATTACTTCACTTCACTTCACACAACTATGTAGCTCACTCATTACTTCACTTCACACAACTATATAGCTGACTCATTACTTCACTTCACTTCACACAACTATGTAGCTCACTCATTACTTCACTTCACACAACTATATAGCTCACTCATTACTTCACTTCACACACATTCTAGTCTTATTTTAATCTACTTAAAATATGCTAACTCTCGTTTGATTTGAGAAGGGAAATACTCTTTGTAAACTTTATGTCTAATTCTCTGTCCACTGTCTTCAGTTGTTTGACTAGCATGCTCAGTGATCATGAGTACCTCACTGTGGGACAATCAGGGTCAGCCACTCTATTGACTTCATTGGCCATAGAGTGCATCCTGAGATAACAAAGACTCAATTGTAGCCCAGAGTCTATTTTTGCCATCCAGCAGTCTGAGTCATATACCACAGTCTGACTCTTGTAATGAACATCACACACACATACTGCACACAACTCACACACACACACATACACACATCTGTACGCAAGCACACATACATACTTCCCCCTTTCCGTTTGTCTCAGCCCTTTCATGTGGGAGCGCATCGAGTTGCAAGTCAAAAGGGAACATAGTTGTTTATACATCAAACAGCCCTTTGTCTGTGTGTTTTGAATCTGTGTAAAGAAGGTGTGTGTTTGTTCTTCGTTGTCTGCAATAATCCTGTGTTTATTGTGACAGTATTTCACCTGGTTTCTAATGGGCCTTTCCTCAGGCCTGCATGGTCTCTGTGGAAGCCAGGTGGGGGAGCTCCAAGCCCACAGTACACCTCCTCTACCCACGCTGCAGGCTTACTGCTGGAACGCAGCATGCTGGGAAGAGCCTTGAACTAAGCTGATTCCAAATACCAGCACACTGGCCACAATCTACACGATAAGAAACATCTTTAGACACAAAAATACACGTGTCATCTGTGGAAGGGTTTTATAGGGAGCTAAGTGATGTGGGGTTTATAGAGCGAGAGCTAGAGAGAGAAATTAATGGAGAGAGAGAGAGAGAGAGAGAGGGAGATGATAAATCCTCTTATCAGAGTAGGACACAGTGGTGAGCTGAGGACAGGGATGTAAGGGTCGGGGGTGTTGAGGCTGGGGGTCCCCCCACGATTACAGCCCTCCTACTGCTGCTCTGCTGGGATAGTGGGCACACACCAGGCAGGGGTTAATCTGCTCTCATCCTCACGCACCGTTCAGTGTGTGTGTGTGTGGATTGGGGGGGCATATGGGGAGAGAACTTTCAGGACATCGTCTCTGAGTACTAACAGCTAGACTGAGTTTGGGAAAAGGGGGAGTTGGAACTGGAAGGAGGAAAGAAGAAGATGAAAGAAAAGCTGAGACAAAGGGAAGAGGTATAGAGGGAGAATTTCTACACATCAGGGAGCTGGAGGACGTGTAACTAAGGAGAGAGGGTAGTAGCACATGCGAGCAGGAGTGAGTTGAGAGGAAGAGAGGGGAATGAAAGACAGTGACTAAGGTGTTGTCAGGTCGATCCTCATGACTCCTGTTTCTCTGTGTAACCCTGTAATCCTGTCGGAGTGGGAGGGCTTCACACCAAATCGAACACTATCTGTCTGGCCTCTCGAGGCTGCCGTCACATCTTACCATCATACTGGTCCCGACTGTATGTGTCCCTATATGTGTGCTATAGAGAGACAGAGAGCGAGAGCAGTTTAACGTTGGCCTCAGTATGCAGCCTCTCAGAGAGCCTGCTCCCTTTTGGATCTAGTTGCATGACGCTACACATCTGTTTCTAATCATAGGCCACTACATTAAACTCAACTCAACTCAGTCTACCCTGCTGCTGCCTCTCCCTGGGACAAACAATGAGCTGTGTGTGTATGAGAGTATGAGTGTGTATACATAAGTCACCGTGTTTACTATGTTGAGAAAATGAATATAATAAGAATAACACACGTATTCACCCAATCACGCTCTCTCTCCCTCTGCCTGTATCCCCCTCCCCCACCTCCCCCAAATTCCCATATTCCATGTAATTTGATAGTATCACCCTGAGTAGCCTCTGTATGTGTACTAGAGAGAGAAAAGCAAAGGCGGGAGAGGGGCGTGTTTCTCTTCCAGTAGTGAAGTAGGAGGCTTTTTCACAGAGTACGTTTTGGTCTCTGGTTATAGAAAAACAAGGGGAGGAGGGGAAGTGGATTGTTGAAGTGTTGAAGTACATCCAACGCCTGGATATTACATGGAAAAGATAACCATGTGACGAGGAGAAGGAAGAGAGAGTTGAGAAATAATAAAAAGAGTTTGTTGTTGGGTTGTTGGATAGAGTAAGCTAAAGGGGTTTTTGGATAGAGTAAGCTAATTGCATGATAATCATCATTTTCATTATCTTTCTTCTTCTCCTTCCTCCACCTCCTTCTACTCATCATCATCATCATCATCATCATCATCATCATCATCATCATCACACACATTCAGAAAATAATACCTTTTCTCTATGTTGAGTATACAGTTCTCTGAAGTGCCATAAAAAGATAGATAGTCTCTGTTTCGGCTCACAACACAGCTGTGTGATGTGTATGTGGGTTGGGTGTGACACTGTACCCAATTGTTTGTGAGATCATGTTTGATGGTTGTAATTGTTTGTGATGTCATGCTCCTCTCAAAGCATCCCAGTATTACATGTATCCATCTCCTGCAGTAACCTGTCTTGGACAGCAGGTAGCACTGTTGTAAATGTGTG